>CM027840.1:11601766-12315689 GCA_016097545.1 Eucalyptus victrix
GCACTCCTCATTCGTCGCCGCCAAATTCTTATGTATCACGTGGATTGGTTCGCTTAGTTTCTCTTTTGTAGGAGGAGTTATACTTGCATAAATAAGTAGCTTCATGTAGTAGCTGTGAGAATGAGACTAATATTAAACCTATGTTTGTTGTTAATTCTTTGACTTATGATTTTATTTATTATAATTACCCTTGTGGATCCTTAATTTTTCATTTAATCAAAAAGTTCATTTATTTATTTATTGCAAGTGCTTAACGTTTCGATACAAATTATGAGGATTACATTATTTTCTCGCTTATTAATATAAAATTCGAAGTTGTATAGAATATCGGGAAATTGCAAAATAAGTTCCAATAGAAACAGGGTTGACCTTAGAACCGGACTTGAAAAAAAAGGTGAGTTGAGTATAAGGTCCAAAAAAGAGGAACCGGTTATAATAGGGTCCGATACAGGATCTAGGTCTAAACCCTATCCACCCTGGACCCAATCACCCCTAATGCGTATGGTGATTCAAACTATAAAGCAATGTGGCCAAAGAATGAGTGAAGCTTCTGGGCACTCCGGAACCACACCATTCCCTCCTCCACCCAATTCAACAACCACGCATCAACCCTAAAGAAAACTTGGATTAGAAGTTTTTGATCTAGAATATTATAGATATCCAAAATAATCTAAAGATATTTAGCATGCAAATCTTCTCTTATCCAATTCTACAAAAGAAAAAGAGGCTAGGTGTGTTGGCTTCACAAAAATAAATGATTCAGAAAATATTTTTGAAAAAATGATTGACTATATCAATATAGTAAAATTAGTCAACGAAAAATATTTTCATCATCAATAAAATTTTATATACACTATTTTTGTGGCCAATAAGAAAATTTCCATCCATTTATTTTTCTAAACGACATTACTAACTATTTTGAAAAGATATTTTTTAAATCACTTTTTTTCCTAAACGAACGCATCATCAATACCCTAAAAAAACATTCCACTTTTTAACTCCCGTACAAATTTTGCCTTTTGTCTCGAAAACAGCGAACACTTGTCAATCGTCGACTCCGCCATGGCGACGTTGGAAGGTCGGTGACTCGAGTTTGTGGTCTTGTCCGTTTGCCAGGGTTGCGTTTTGCGTGACAACTTGTTTGTTCGTCGTTGTGATGGTTGTCCATGAAATGATGAAATGAACTGAGTAGGTTTAGACCGCTGCCGGGTTTATCGGCTTCATATTATTTAGAACTTTTTCTCTGCTTGTAATCTGTTTCGCCATCGCTCATCGGTCATTTTTTCAGCTTCTTTCATGACGTGTTAGGATTTCCTATGGCGTTCTTTGCCTCCGTCTTTCGCAAATCAGGTAACAAATTTCCATGAATAAATTTTTTCTTGTTCTGGCCAAGCACAATGACTAATTTTTGGTCTCTTAGCTCTGGTTTGGAGTGTTAGGCCGATCTTAGCATTTGTTTTGCAGTGATTATTATGTTGTCTCTATCAGGTGTTTGAGCTCAAAGGTGATTCTTTATCGCTACTTTATGTGGAGAATCGATGCTGTGTTTTGATTTAGAATTGATTTTGGCATGAAGGGATGATTGGGGTTGTTTCTTTTTTTCTTTCATTGCCAGATGAGGCATATTTCCTTTTTATGTGAAGTGAACGCCTCTTGAAATTGGTCATCATTACAATATCAGGGCTAGTAGCTACGAGGATGCTTGTGAATGGTATTTGGTGAATACAGAAGCAAAAGTTCCTCTCGCTTTTGTGCAAATGGTTCCTGATAGTCATTGATCTCCTTGATTTATTGGTGTCCCTATTATTTTGTCACAATTTGTTACTTGCTATTACAGTGAAGAAGAAGCCAGAATGAAGATCTATTCAGGTTTAGCAGGGTGAGGATTTGTTTAAACAAGCATCAAAGGTTCATGGTTGGAAACCTCTCAGAAGTGACGCTTTTATGCTTTTCATGCTTTTTATATGTCTACCCAGTATTCATATTAGTCAAATTGCTGTTCTGTTTTCTGTTCGGTCAGAGCATTCTCAGTTTCCTCTCACTTAGATATGGAAGTCAACAGAAGTTGTGCAGATACAATCTATTCAAGCATAGTCATTAGTCTGTTGTTCCTATGGTTTGCAGGAGCTGGGAATGGAGACCTGGAAGTGATGGGAATTGCTTCCGTGAATCATACCCTATCCAGGGTCCATACTGGGGCAGTGGATCAAACCTTAAGATCATGAAAATAGTACGTCATGCCCTACGACAGCTAAAGATCAATGTAACATTGTTGAACATAACTCAGATGTCAGAGTTCAGAAAAGATGCTCACACATCGGTTTTTACGGAGCGGAAGGGGAAACTCTTAACAAAGGCGCAGAGATCTGACCCCAAAACATTTGGTGATTGCATCCACTGGTGTTTACCAGGAGTCCCTGATGCACGGAATGAAATTTTGTACGCCTACTTGTTAAAAGATCATCGAACCATTCTATAGCGCCAAGCATAGCAAAGTCCAGGTTTGAAATTCCCAACGAAAACAAGTACAACTCGGGTGCAAAAAAGTTATTTGTAGCCATAGGAAAAACAAAAGATACCTGCTCACGACTACATACTACATTTTATTTTTCTATCTCCATATCTCGACAAAACCCCCTAACAATCATTCTTATTAATGTCGCAGTGGATCATCCTCAACTAATTTATCCCTACAATCAAAAAAGCCGAGTTTACCTTTCTAATGCAATTTACCTAATTAAGTATTGGTATGACCTATAATAGTTCCAAATCACACTCGACTTGATGTTCTAGCGACCTCTGACGGTCTGGAAAGGCTGGATGGTTAAGTAGTGTCACGCCCCGCTCCTCGGGCACGCACACATCCGTCTCACTTGGTCGATTTTATAATGCGATATCCCAGGACAATGTATCGCCGACCCTTTCTTTTTTTTTAAGCACATGCGGAAGCAGTTAAAATCCCCAGACAATAAAACGATGGGATAGAAAAGTAGGGCCATATTTTTCATATTGAAATTTATAACCAAACTTTTATACAAACCACAAACCAGAACACTTCACAACTTTTTATTCTAAACTCTATTCACATCAAAATGGAGATATCAAAGAAGATAAAATTTCAGTCCATCTAGGCCGTACTCACGGCCCCTCTCGAGATTGTCTTCTTCTCCCAAAATCCTTCTCCAACTCTTCCTCCTCAGCTCCTTAGCGGGGTCCTGAAATGGTTTTCCCCAAACTGGGATGAGACTACGTCTCAGCGAGTTCTACCCCACTAAGCCCGATTAGTGAACCATTATACTAAAGGCTGCCTAAACACGCATAGGTCAGAAGACGTACCTTAGCATCAGATCCCACCTGCAAGTCAGTACAATTTATAATAAGCACTCAAGCAATCATATCACCGATCAAAGCATCGATCAAATCGACCTAGTCGATTACAAGCCAACAAGACCACTCACGGTCATTCCCATTCAGTCAATCAATTCACAACATCAAATCAAAACAATGATCAATCGACCTCGTCGATTATATGTCAACCTGACCATTTCCCGGTCATTCAAGCTATTGCTATTCAGAGTCCCACTCGACAACATTCAATATTTAATGGCTTTACGGTCCCACTCGACCACTTTCGATATTCAATGGCTTTACGGTCCCACTCGACCACTTTCAAGAATCAATGGCTTTACGGTCCCACTCGACCACTTTCAATATTCAATGGCTTTACGGTCCCACTCGACCACTTTCAAGAATCAATGGCTTTACGGTCCCACTCGACCACTTTCAAGATTCAATGGCTTTACGGTCCCACTCGACCACTTTCAAGATTCAATGGCTTTACGGTCCCACTCGACCACTTTCGAAATTCAATGGCTTTACGGTCCCACTCGACCATTTTCGATATTTAATGGCTTTATGGTCCCACTCGACCACTTTCGAAATTCAATGGCTTTACGGTCCCACTCGACCACTTTAAATTCAATGGCTTTACGGCCCCACTCGACCACTTTCAAGAATCAATTTGGCACAATTAAAGCTCAAATAAATAAACGGACTGCGTCACGACAATCGGCACGAGATTTCGGTCGTTGGCCATCTCAATCTTAATTTCCGAAAAATAAATAAATAATTAATTAATTTCGAAATTTAATTAATAAATATTAATAATTCAAATTAGCACAAACTAAAACTCAATTAAACAAACGGGCTTCACCACGGTCATCAGCATAATTTTCCGGTTCCAGGCCATCTCAGTTGAATTTTCAAGAAATAAATAAATAATTAATTAATTTCTAAAATTAAATAATTAATATTAAAAATTCAATTTAGCTTAAAATAAAGCCCGATTAAATAAACAGACTTCACCACGGTCATCAGCATAATATTCCGGTTCCGAACCATCTCTCTTGAATTTTCGAAAAATAAATAATTATTTAATTTAATTCCGAAAATTAATATTTAAATGCCAAAAATCTCACTTAGGCCCGAATCGCCAATTTGAAGCCCAATTAGGGGTCGGAAAATTCCGAGATACTTCCAATAAATAGTAGACCACGTCTACTTGCTAATTGCGCAATCAATTTATTTAAATCACATCACAATTGACTAATAATTGCTAATTAATTCTAATCTAACAACCTAACCATAATTAATTAAAACTAAACCAACCTTAAAGCATAATTAGTCAACTAATCCTGGATTAGTGAGATTACTCACCAAATCGCGCAATCGGATCAATCCGACGGCGGCGACGCGAGGAACGAAACTTCCCAAAGCGACTCACGGATCCGAGGCCGGAAACGGCCCAAAAGCGGGCTCAAAGTCGCTGAAACCCACTTCGTGGGTCTTGCTGGTCGCGGCTGAACGGAGCAGCTCCGGCGGCTAGGGCGGCGGGGGAAGGCCGGCGGAGGGCGAGGGAGTCGCGGGGATGGTCCGGCGGGGCTAGGCGGTGGCCCACGGTGGCCGGAGGTGGCCGGAGATGGGCTGGGGTGCTGGGCGCGAGGCGGAACAGGCTGGTTCGCTCGGCTTGGGCGCGCGGCGGACGGCGAGACGGCGGCGGGCGCACGGCGCGGCGCGGCGGCGGCGGCGGGACAAGCGGCGACGGTTCTCGGCGAGCTGGAGTTTTCGTTCTTCAGCTCCCGGTTTTTGATTCGCACGAAGGGAGAGAAGAAGGAAGAAGGAAGAAGTCGTGTGAGGGGGGAAAAGAAGAAGAGAGAGAAGAGAGGGAAGAGATAGGGTTGGACCGGTCAAAGAGAAGAGAGGGAAAGTGAGCGGGGGGGGCTATCCGCACGAGGGGGGGAAAGGGAAAGGGGAAAAAGAGAGAGAGAGAGAAAAAGAAAAAGAAAGAAAAGAAAAAGAGGGAGAGAGAGGAAAAAGAAAAGAGAAATACATAATTCCTGTATGCAAATTTCCTTTCCTTTTCTATTTTATTTTGGTCTTCAATTTTCTTCCGATAATTTCTTTCTTGAAATTTCGGACTCATCAATAAATTGACGAGCGATGAGACAGATCCTAAAAATAAGAATTATGACGCGCTTAAAATTCGATTCCGAAATCGAGTTCAATTTCGTGGTTAAAAATCGATCGGACGTGATTTTAGCTCAATCCAACAAATAGGTAGCTTTTAGGGATTTTACAGCTGATACATCCCTTAACGGCTTCACCTAATAGGTTAGTTAACTCGTGAGTGATCAGCTCGAGAGAAAAAGGCCATAGGCACGCCGACGAAATGCCCATTTCACTTTATCGAAACGGGTCGAATTTCAGGATGTCACAACTCTTCCCCTCTTATAAAAATTTCGTCCTCGAAATTTAAACCATTACACTTTGCTGAAAAAGGCGGGGGTACAACTGTCTCATTGATTCTTCAGTCTCCCAAGTCGCTCCTTCAGTACCGTGGTGTTGCCAAACCACTTTGACCAACGGGATGGTCTTTGTACGCAGAACTTGCTCTTTACGATCGACAATCTGGACCGGGCTTTCAACGTATGACACACGGTCATCCACGTCCAATTCCTCGAAATTGAGCACGTGGGTCGGGTCAGGCTCGTACTTCCTTAACATCGACACGTGAAAGACGTCATGCACTTGCGCCAATCTTGGCGGCAACGCAAGACGATACGCTAGGTTTCCGATTCTTTCAAGAATCTCAAACGGACCTACATACCTCGGACTCAACTTGCCTTTCTTACCAAAGCGCGAAGTTCCCTCATTGGTGACACTTTCAAAAACGTGATCACCAACTTGGAATTCCAAAGACCTTCGACGCTTATCTCGCATAACTCTTCCGCCCGCTTTGCGCTGTCTTCAACTGTCTCGATCATCGCCACGGCATCTACCGATTGCTGAACCAACTCGGGCCGTTATCTTCCTTTCTCCGACTTCATCCCAACACACTGGAGTTCTACATGCTCTGCCATACAACGCTTCAAATGGAGCCATCTTGATGCTCTGCTGATAACTGTTGTTGTAGGCGAATTCCATCAGATGAAGCTGATCTTCCCAGCTTCCTTTGAAGTCTATTACACACGCTCTCAGCATGTCTTCAAGAGTCTGAATCGTCCTTTCTGACTGGCCATCCGTCTGAGGATGATATGCCGTACTGTACTGAAGTTTTGTACCCAAAGCACTCTGTAAGCTCTTCCAAAAAGCAGCAGTAAACCTTGGGTCTCTATCAGATGTTATCGTAACTGGCACTCCATGCATACGAACCACCTGACGCACATACAGGTCTGCATGTCTATCTAGACTTAGGTCCTTTCGAACTGCAATGAAGTGAGCCGACTTTGTCAACCTATCGACTACTACCCAAATTGAATCATTTCCCCTTTGACTCCTTGGTAGTCCAGTCACGAAGTCCATCGTGATATGCTCCCATTTCCACTCTGGGATCGCGAGAGGTTGCAGAAATCCTCCCGGCTTGCAATGCTGGGCTTTTACTTGCTGACAAGTCAAACACTTGGCCACATGCTTGGCGATGTCCGCCTTCATACCTGACCACCAATAGTGTTGACGCAAATTCTGATACATCTTAGTGCTTCCAGGATGAACGCTGTAATTGCTACGATGTGCTTCAGATAAAATTTCTTCTCTAAGCTCTACATCGTCAGGCACTACCAAACGTCCACGAAGCCTCAGTACCCTATCATCAGAAACTTGAAAATCAGCCTTTCTTTTGTCAGTATCCTCTCGAAGAATTTTCTGTACGTCTGGATCTGTCGGTTGAAGTTGCTTGATTCTGACTTGGATATCCGGCTCAATTCTGAGGGTGGCCATAAAACTTGAGAGGTGGCCTACCTCAAATTTGAATTCCGAATCTCGAGCTCTCTCGATTAAGTTCCACTCCTTAACTAAGATCCGTGCCACTGAAGACTTCCGACTCAGTGCATCGGCGACCTTGTTCGCCTTTCCCGGGTGATATAGAATATCACAGTCGTAGTCTTTCAGCAATTCCATCCATCGCCGTTGTCTCATGTTCAACTCCTTCTGAGAGAACAAATACTTGAGACTCTGATGGTCCGTGAAGATCTGAAACTTTTCCCCACACAAGTAATGCCTCCAAATCTTCAACGCAAATATGATGGCTGCGAGTTCCAAGTCATGCGTTGGGTAATTCAATTCATGAGGTCTCAACTGCCGGGAAGCGTATGCAACAACTCTACCATGTTGCATCAGCACGCAACCCAATCCCCTGAATGACGCATCACTATAGATCTCGAATCCTCCAGGACCAGATGGAATCGTCAGCACAGGTGCGGTAGTCAGCTTTTCCTTCAGCTCTTGAAAACTACACTCGCACTTATCTGTCCATATGAACTTCTCATTTTTCTTCGTGAGCTTTGTCAAAGGCGACGCTAATGCTGAGAAACCTTCTACAAACCGTCTGTAATAACCTGCCAATCCCAGAAAACTTCTGATTTCTGTCACTGATGTCGGTCTTGGCCACTTGATCACGGCTTCTATCTTGCTCGGGTCGACGGAGATTCCTTCTCCGGAAATCACATGACCTAAGAACGCAACACGAGTCAGCCAAAACTCGCATTTGCTAAACTTAGCATATAGCTGATGTGTTCTTAAGGTCTGAAGCACTAATCTCAAATGATTCTCGTGCTCTTCATTACTTCTCGAATAGACCAGGATATCATCTATGAACACGATCACAAACTGATCTAGATATTCCTTGAACACTCTGTTCATCAGATCCATAAAGGCAGCTGGAGCATTCGTCAATCCAAACGGCATTACTGTAAACTCGTAATGACCATACCGGGTACGAAATGCTGACTTAGGAATATCCTCTTTCCGAATCCTTAGCTGATGGTATCCTGTCCTCAAGTCGATCTTCGAGAATATTGATGCTCCTTGCAGTTGATCGAACAAGTCATCTATCCTCGGCAATGGATATTTGTTCTTGATCGTTACCTGATTGAGCTGCCGATAGTCGATGCACAAACGCAACGAACCATCTTTCTTTTTAACAAACAGAACTGGTGCTCCCCAAGGCGATGCACTAGGACGAATAAATCCTTTATCCAGTAACTCTTGCATCTGTACCTTCAGTTCCTTCAACTCAGATAACGCCATTCGGTACGGTGCCTTTGAGATCGGTTCTGTCCCTGGTGCTAGCTCGATTACAAATTCAATCTCCCTTTCTGGCGGTAACCCTGGCAATTCTTTTGGAAAGACATCTGGAAACTCCTGTACCACTGCAATATCTTCCATTTTCAACTCTTCAACTGTCGTATCCACGACAGTCGCTAAGTACCCTCGGCAACCCTCGTCTAACAAACGAGCTGTTTCTGACGACGAGATTAAGGAAATCGAAGGTCCTCCTCGATTCCCGACAAACTCGAAGCTCTTACCCCCTAATGGGTCAAACTGAATCGCCTTGCGATAGCAGTCCATTTTAGCTCGTTGATTGGTGAGCCAGTCCATGCCAATTATCAAATCAAAATCATACATGGCTAGGACTAACAAGTCAATTTTCCCCACTCGCTCACCAATCTCTAACTTGCACCCCGAACATCCCAAAGCAGCAATAACTTTATCTTTCAAGGGTGTAGATATGCAAATTGACGATTCCAACAATACAGGATTCAATCCTAGCATCCTAACATATTGCTCGGCAATGAAAGAATGGGTTGCTCCCGAATCAAACAAAGCATAAGCAGGTTGGTCGTTGAGTGAGACCGTACCTGTAATCACGCCAGGCGCAGCTTCTGCCTGACCTTGGGTAATCGCGTACACAGTGCCCTGAGCTGGAGGTCTCTGCTGTCCTCCTTGTGGTGCATTCTGAGGGGCATACCCTCCTATCTGTCTCAGCGGTGGCAGCTGTGGCAATTGAGGTTGTCCTCTTTGCTTCCTTGGACAATTCCTTGAGATGTGACCCTGTTGGCCACATTCAAAACACACAATCGTCCTAGCTAGGCACGGTGCTGTCCCGTGTCTTTTCCCACAAAAGCGACACGCATCAGTTCCAATGGGTCTTGATCTATTAAATCCACCCTTCTTGCTGGGTGGGCCTTGGAATCTATTTCCAAACATCGGCCTCTTTCCTTGGCGGATGTTGTCTCGCTGAAAATTAAACTTCGATCCAAATGAGGCGGCTCTATCGTTCTGGCCTCTTTCGATCATCTGAGCCCTCTCATAAAGATCGTTATAATTTCTCAGATTTAGCAAAATCAATGGGCTTCTCAACTCTGGCTTGAGTCCATCTCTGAATCTTCTCCCTCGGTTTATTGGATTCTCAACTAATTCAGGGGCATATTGCGACAGTTCAGCAAACTTCGCTTCATATTGATCCACAGTCATAGAGCCTTGGCAAAGGCGTTGGAACTCAACCATCTTAATCTCTTTAGCAGTTTCTGAAAAGTATTTCCCGTTGAAGGCTTCAACAAAGGCGTTCCATTCTGGGACTACACCTTCGGGAAATATCGTTCCTTGAGTGGTTTTCCACCAAGTACTTGCAACTCCTTCTAATTTGTAGACTGCGAGGACCACTTTCTCAGTCTCAGAGCACATCAATAGTGCAAATGCCTTCTCCAGTCCTTGGATCCACAAAGCAGCAGCTTCGGGGTCTCCTGCCCTAGTAAACTTCGGTGGCTTCAATTTCAAAAACTGTTCCACCAAACTAGGCATTGGCCTCCCAGGCAGGACTCCAGCAGGTACGATAGCAGGTGCGGCCGCAAAGAAGAAAGCATTGGCAGCAGCAGCAGTAGTAGCGGCAAAGAACGGCGGCAGTAAATGCAGCTGTTTGATCTCGGGCCTGTTGCCCCATCATCTCACGCATAACATCCAACGCTTGCGTGATCCCAACTGCTCCTTGATCAACTGGGGTTGCTACCCCGGCACCAACGGGATGTGGTGCTGCTCCACTCGCGCTAGCCTCAGCTTGCGCTCTACCTCGGCCACCTCGGGCACCAACTCTTGTCGGTGTCCTAGTTCGAGTTACTGAGGACAAAGTCCTCTGCCTAGGAGTTCTTGGCTCCTGATCGCTCATGGTGTCACTTTAATCTACTGACACTTGCTTCCAATTCAACACGAATTAGAAACAGAGCGATTCAAACAACAAACAATTTTAGCACTCAGCTAACACAGACATGCACCAGCATGAATTTAAAGGCCTTTCCTACTAACTATCCCATTCACCATCGCTCCTTATCACTCCAATCTTCAACCTCGCTCTGATACCACTTAAACTGGATGTCACGCCCCGCTCCTCGGGCACGCACACATCCGTCTCACTTGGTCGATTTTATAATGCGATATCCCAGGACAATGTATCGCCGACCCTTTCTTTTTTTTTAAGCACATGCGGAAGCAGTTAAAATCCCCAGACAATAAAACGATGGGATAGAAAAGCAGGGCCATATTTTTCATATTGAAATTTATAACCAAACTTTTATACAAACCACAAACTAGAACACTTCACAACTTTTTATTCTAAACTCTATTCACATCAAAATGGAGGTATCAAAGAAGATAAAATTTCAGTCCATCTAGGCCGTACTCACGGCCCCTCTCGAGATTGTCTTCTTCTCCCAAAAGTCCTTCTCCGACTTCTCCTCCTCAGTTCCTTAGCGGGGTCCTGAAATGGTTTTCCCCAAACTGGGATGAGACTACGTCTCAGCGAGTTCTACCCCACTAAGCCCGATTAGTAAACCATTATACTAAAGGCTGCCTAAACACGCATAGGTCAAAAGACGTACCTTAGCATCAGATCCTACCTGCAAGTCAGTACAATTTATAATAGGCACCCAAGCAATCATATCACCGATCAAGGCATCGATCAAATCGACCTAGTCGACTATATGCCAACGAGACCACTCACGGTCATTTCCATTCAGTCAATCAATTCACAACATCAAATCAAAACAATGATCAATCGACCTCGTCGATTACATGTCAACCTGACCATTTCCCAGTCATTCAAGCTATTGCTATTCAGAGTCCCACTCGACAACATTCAATATTTAATGGCTTTACGGTCCCACTCGACCACTTTCGATATTCAATGGCTTTACGGTCCCACTCGACCACTTTCAATATTCAATGGCTTTACGGTCCCACTCGACCACTTTCAAGAATCAATGGCTTTACGGTCCCACGACCACTTTCAAGACTCGTCCCACTTACTTTCAAATTCAATGGCTTTACGGTCCCATCGACCACTTTCGAAATTCAATGGCTTTTCCCACTCACCACTTTCGAAATTTAATTACGGTCCCACTCGACCATTTCGAATATTAATAAAAATCCCATAATTAAATCAATTCCACTCGACCACTTTCAAGAATCAATTTGGCACAATTCAAAGCTCAAATAAATAAACGGACCACGTCACGGCAATCGGCACGAGATTTCGGTCGTCGGCCATCTCAATCTTAATTTCCGAAAAATAAATAAATAATTAATTAATTTCGAAATTTAATTAATAAATATTAATAATTCAAATTAGCACAAACTAAAACTCAATTAAACAAACGGGCTTCACCACGGTCATCAGCATAATTTTCCGGTTCCAGGCCATCTCAGTTGAATTTTCAAGAAATAAATAAATAATTAATTAATTTCTAAAATTAAATAATTAATATTAAAAATTCAATTTAGCTTAAAATAAAGCCCGATTAAATAAACAGACTTCATCACGGTCATCAGCATAATATTCCGGTTCCGAACCATCTCTCTTGAATTTTCGGAAAATAAATAATTATTTAATTTAATTCCGAAAATTAATATTTAAATGCCAAAAATCTCACTTAGGCCCGAATCGCCAATTTGAAGCCCAATTAGGGGTCGGAAAATTCACGAGATACTTCCAATAAATAGTAGACCACGTCTACTTGCTAATTGCGCAATCAATTTATTTAAATCACATCACAATTGACTAATAATTGCTAATTAATTCTAATCTAACAACCTAAACATAATTAATTAAAACTAAACCAACCTTAAAGCATAATTAGTAAACTAATCCTGGATTAGTGAGATTACTCACCAAATCGCGCGCAATCGGATCAATCCGACGGCGGCGACGCGAGGAACGAAACTTCCCAAAGCGACTCACGGATCCGAGGCCCGGAAACGGCCCAAAAGCGGGCTCAAAGTCGCTGAAACCCACTTCGTGGGTCTTGCTGGTCGCGGCTGAACGGAGCAGCTCCGGCGGCTAGGGCGGCGGGGGAAGGCCGGAGGAGGGCGAGGGAGTCGCGGGGATGGTCCGGCGGGGCTAGGCGGTGGCCCACGGTGGCCGGAGGTGGCTGGAGATGGGCTGGTCGGTGCAGAACAGAGGCGGAACAGGGCTGGTTCGCTCGGCTTGGGCGCGCGCGGACGGCGAGACGGCGGCGGGCGCACGAGCGCGGCGCGGCGGTGCGGCGGCGGGACAAGCGGCGACGGTTCTCGGCGAGCTGGAGTTTTCGTTCTTCAGCTCCTGGTTTTTGATTCGCACGAACAGGAGAGAAGAAGGAAGAAGGAAGCTGTCGTGTGAGGGGGGGAAAAGAAGAAGAGAGAGAAGAGAGGGAAGAGATAGGGTTGGACCGGTCAAAGAGGAGAGAGGGAAAGTGAGCGGTGGGGGGCTATCCGCACGAGGGGAAAGGGAAAGGGGAAAAAGAGAGAGAGAGAGAAAAAGAAAAAGAAAGAAAAGAAAAGAGAGGGAGAGAGAGGAAAAAGAAAAGAGAAATACATAATTCCTCTATGCAAATTTCCTTTTCTTTTCTATTTTATTTTGGTCTTCAATTTTCTTCCGATAATTTCTTTCTTGAAATTTCGGACTCGTCAATAAATTGACGAGCGATGAGACAGGATCCTAAAAATAAGAATTATGACGCGCTTAAAATTCGATTCCCGAAATCGAGTTCAATTTCGTGGTTAAAAATCGATCAGACGTGATTTTAGCTCAATCCAACAAATCAGGTAGCTTTTAGGGATTTTACAGCTGATACATCCCTTAACGGCTTCACCCAATAGGTTAGTTAACTCGTGAGTGATCAGCTCAGAGAAAAAGGCCATAGGCACGCCGACGAAATGCCCATTTCACTTTATCGAAACGGGGTCGAATTTCAGGATGTCACAAGTAGTATGTTCTATTTCCTGATTAGACGCGCTCTCAATTTGACTGGCTTCATACCATATTTCAAGCTGTTCATATTTCTTTACCGTCCTTTCTCTTGAATCAAAGGTATGTGTGGTCTTCTTTTGAATGGAACAGGAAATGGAGCATCATTTAGCTGGGATGTGAGATGAGTTTATGATAACATGTTGAAAACTTAAAATCATCCATGAATGGAAAGGATGTAGAGATTTTGCAACCAAAAAAATCTGAAAATACTAACCGCTTCCACCAGATAGGGCAAATGGGGTAAAGCTGGAACTATGAGGTATACACCTTACGATACCAACTTCATCATCACAAAAGCTCCCTCTTTGAAAGGAAACTTCAGGCAAGATTTCTGACTCATAAGATTCAACTTCCACTGGATTGCTTAAGCTTTCAAGATATGTTGTCTTTGCCTCTTGTCATGGGATGCAACTGGTGAAGACATATCAGATGAAGCGATTGTATTTGAAGCACCAACGCTGCGAACCGTTTCAACTGTGAAGTAGTCAGAAGGGACAAGGTCCTCCTCAGCATGAACTGAATCCGCAGGTGAAAGCTTGTTCAAGGCTAAACTTGCAGTGTTTGCAATGTGGTCGCTAGGGAGATGAATGGACAGAAAATCAACTTCGCATAAATCCTTTTCAACAGAAGAGATTAAGTACATCCCAGGTGCGGACGACTCCCCATGCACGGCATTTTCCTTCCAAAACTTGGCAGCCTTTTCTTTGGTCAAGGTACCATCTGTACGCCCCAAAGATGATACGGACAGTCCACCCTTGAGTATATGCACGAAAAATCTGGAGCCCTTGGGGAGTCGAACATATGTGTTTGTTGGTTCTTCACGCTACCGAAAGCAGTTGGTTCGTCCAGTTGTACCATGCCTAACGACTCTGGCACCTCAAACGAATTCTTGGAAGAGGGGATTACGAGTTTGAGACACACTTTTTTCCTGGCTGGAGTCGTTAAAAGAATGTCCCGGTAGGTTCTTAACACTAGCAAAAGCAAAGGTTATGTCGAGCCGTTCCAATACTGAAGAAGACTCTGACGCCCCAAACAAATCTGGAGAAGAGGGATCAGAAGTTTGACATCCAGTTGGCTCCAGAATAGGGTCGTTGAATGAATGTCCCAGTTGGTTCTTCGCACTATCAAGCGCACTTAGGTTGTCGAGTGGTCCCAAATCTGAGGAACTCTCCGGCACCTCAAACAAATTCTGAGAGGAGGGATTAAAATTTTGAGGTTCACTTTGTTCAGGTTCCTGACTAGGATTGTCCAGTGTATGTCCTCGGTCCTTTATACTAGCAAAAGAAGTGGGTTCATCCGGTAGCCTCACATCTGAGGAAGACGTCGGCACCTCAATCGAATTCTGAGAAGAGCAATTAGAAGTTTTGAGGTTCAATTGATTCCTGAAAAGGCTCCAAATGGCAGGTTACCTGCAATTGTCCAGTGATCTTCGGGACATGTTCATCATTACTTTCTACCACCGGCGTACATCTCTTGAGTATCCAACTGGGGGTTCAAATGTCAAAGGACTAGGCTCGCTCAATTCACGGCCCACGAAATTAATTAAAAAAGTTCATTCCTTTTTCCAGTACATAATTGTGTTGCAAATACTATATATGTAAGGGACTCTAAGAGATAAGATACAAAAGGTAACCGAATAACAAATATTCTCTAAATACTTGCCGACTCTAAAAGATAAGATACAAAATGCAACAGAATAATAAATATTTCCTAAATATTTGTCGAATATTTTCTTCCCTTAAAAGAGGCCACCTGCGATTGATTTGGGATGCTATTACTGGGTTCATTTTCAACACTTTTCATTAAATTAGCACTGCCACTGGCGGAAGCATCTCCTTCTGAACCCAATTGAGGCTGCACATCATGGAAAACTTTGGAGCAAAGCCTCTTCATTTTTTCACCACCAGCTTCTACTTGTTTTTTGACATGATCGAAATCCTGTACGAAAGGTGTTCGGCATCAAGGAACAAATTACATCTTAGAGTCTAGAGAAAATATGGCACACATGTAGGGAAACAACACAAATTGGATAGTAGATACCGGCAAAATTCTCTCTAGTTGTAATGACGAAGAAGTTAAAATGATCTTGCCTGAAGTAGAAAGGAAAAGACAAGCTGATCGCAAACCAGCTCCGACGCTTAAAAGACAAACCCATTACGATGTTGATTTAACTTTTTCCAGTAATCGATACTTTTAAAAGCCTCCTTGTCTTGATGAACAAAAGGCACTATTCACTTGCCTTGAAGACCAAAGGGCACTATTCACACTCAAGAATGAGGACCGACCAAAAAAAAAAAAAAAAAAAACTCAAGAATGAGGAGCCTTAAAAGGCACATACAAAGAAAAATAAATGCCCAAAACCAATGTCAACATTTCATATAAGTTTATGAAACCAGTCACTTGTTGCTAGCCAAATGCTAAACACATAAAAAGTCGTTTCAGTAAATTTAAGAAGAAAGCGGAAGAGACAAAGAGAATATATATATTGATAAGTACTAATAAGTATCACATGAGCCTATTTATAAGCTTTATAGTTTGATTATCTACATTAACAAAATATTACACAATCAATTATAGTCAATGGTAAAGATATTTAGAATTTTTTATATATCCATAATATCATAAAGATGTATTATATGTATTTAGAATATTCTAAATATATCTAACAAGTAAATTTTCCTTTATCTAATCGTGTGAAAGAAAAAGAGCTACGTTCATTTCGCAGAAAAAGAATTATTTGAAAAAAATTTCCGAAAAAAATAATTACTTATCAAATATGGAAAAATTGGTCAACGGAAAATATTTTCATTGTCGATAAAATTTTATGCACACTTATTTTAATGAGTGATGATCATGGAGCCTTGCCTGAGACTAGCAAGGTTCAGCTTGAAGGCTGTCATTGTGGCCAACAACTAGCAAAGAAAAAGGAAAAAGAAAAGAAAAAGAAAAATATTTAAAAACTTGATTTAAAAAATAAAAAAATTGAATTCTATTTTTAAATAAAAATAAAAAAGTAAAAATTAGATTTAAAAAAATTAAATACATTAAAAAGGAATGCAATCGGATTTTTCAATTTTTAATTCATTTTCAAATTTCAGACAAATATCCAAAAATATTGTTGTTTCTCAAACAAAATACTTCATAAAAAATATTTTTCAAGAAAAAAAAGAGAACCTCAATTAAAAAATATATATATATATATAAAAATTGTCCATTAAATTTGTATTTAATGAAAGAGTTTTAGCAATATCATCTTAAAAAAATCGTAGAAAAACAAGCTTTCATAGATTTAGAAGTATTTTAGCAATATAATCTTTAAAAAAAGTCACAAGAATAAGTTTTTTTAAATTTAGTTACATATGAAAATGTTTTAGTAATATAAGCTAGGTCGTATATAAGTTGAATATAGGTCGAGTGAGATATATGTCAAAAAATTTACATTACATAAAAATGGGTCAAAACAACTTAAATGGATCAAATTTCGACCCAACCCAAATCCGATAACGGCCCTAGTGGTGAGTAATTATTTTTCAAAAATTTTATTTTCCAAATTACTCTTCTTTTCGCGAAACGAAGGCATCATTGATGTGATACCCTAAAAAACCTTCCTCTGTTTCACTCTCGTCCAAATTTCACCTTTTTTTGTCTCGAAAACAGCGAAGACTCGTCAGTCTCCAGCATGGCGACGAAGCTGTTTACTCGCTCCCGCCTCCTCTCCATGCCTCAGCGAGGCCTCGCCTCCCTCCTCTCTAGCTCCCGCTCCTTCTCCTCCGCTCCCGCCTCCGCGCCTCGCTACCCTCCCTTCCTCCCCTCCCTCCTCCGGTATCGCCTCTGCCCTCTCTCCGCGGCCTCCGCAGAGTTCCATGGCCGCCTTGCCGCGGCTTCTTCCGCCCGTGCCTTCGCGACTAGGGCGACCTCTTCGTTGCTCAACGATCAGTGGCCCCACCTTTGGAACCTACACTTTCACTGTGCCATAATGCTGAAAAGGTCGGACGATAAGGCTGGCCAGATCCTACCGGACGATAAAGCTGGCGAGATCCTGGATACTTGTGTTAAGTTCCTTGCGGGGGCTGTTGGAGGGTCAGTGATTCGAGTTTGTGGTGTTTATCTGTTTGCCAGGGATTTGTTTCGTGTGACCATTTGTTTGTTCGTCCTCATTAAATGAACTGAGTAGGTTGAGACCGGCGGGTTTATCGACTTCGAACATTTTCTCTGCTTGTACTCTGTTTCGCCATCGTTTATCGGTCATTTTTTTTCAGCTTCTTCATGATATGTTAGGATTTCCTATGGCGTTCAGGTAACGAGTTTCCATAAATAACATTTTTCTTGTTCTGGCCAAGAACAGTGACTAATATTTTGGTCTCTTAGCTCTGGTTTAGAGTATTAGGCCGATTTTAGTATTTGTTTTGCACTGATTGTTATGCTGTCTCTATCAGGTGTTTGAGCTGAATGGTGATTCTTTATTGCTGCTTTTTATGTGGCAGAATTGATGCTGTGCTCTGATTTAGAATTGATTTTGACATGGACGGATGATTGGGGCATATTTCCCTTTTATGTGAAGTGAACACTTCTTGAAATTGGTCTTCATTACAATATCATAGCTAGTGTTATAGCGACCGAGAGGTTGCTTATGAATGGTAATTGGTCCCTATTATTTTGTCTAACCACAATGTGTTGCTTGCTATTGCAGTGAAGAAGTTGCCAGAAGGAAGATCCACTCAGTTATAGTAGGGCTCCACCACTTTATATTTAGAGCTCCTCTATCCAGAGACCATCTATCCAACCTCGCAGGTAAAGCTTCTTGATTGGTTTTCTTTTGCTTCTCTTTCTGGAAAGTGGTGCTAATGAGTTCTGTTTTGTTGCACAGGGCTGGGAGATGGACCATGTCGTACTCACATGTACCTGGGCAAGTATAATGAATATGTGGGTATGTAAGCTTTGATCTTCTAATTCTGACATGAAGTTTGCGTCCTGTAGATTCCATCCTCTCATTTATGAAGACCGCTGTGCTTTGTTGACCTCATCATGAGGCAGTTGTGCTGCTTCGGTTTTTGTTCTTGGCCGACTATACTTGCTTGGCTAATTATTTGGGTTGATATTGCACCTGATCTGTTATGTTAATTAGTATTTAAGTATAGTGATTACGACATGCATTTTTAATTATTAACTCGTTAGTAGATAATGGAAACGTGTTTAGAAAGAGAAAAGTTACTTCCAAGTGCAAATCTACCCAAATTAGGCTTGGGGATGGAAAAAAAAATGTCATATTTTGCCCTTGAGGTTACTATATGAAAGAGTCATGAGTTTATGTCGCAACATGAGGCCTAATTAGTTTTGGGACAGGTAATCTTTCCATGTCAGTCCTTTGGTTAATATAGGCATTATTATTATCGTCTGCCCTTGCACTGCAGCAGCTCAATCAAGACAAAGCTTTTCTCCATTTTACTTTTGTGGACTTACATAATGTTCGTTGGAAATAAAATTACTAGTCTCAAATCGATCGAGCGAATTTAGTTTATCTCATTGTGAAATTCTTGCCTTTCTCTTTCATGCAATCTCTTGTCCATGTCATAATGCATTTTTTCCACATTTGTCAGGCGAAACTGCTATTCTCGCAGCAGCTGGAATTTATGAGTGGAATGGGCATGATGATCAACCCCGTAATTTGAATAGATTGAGGAACTTTGAAAGGGGGGAAAATATGCAGAACAGAAATTTCCTAGCCAGGGACATGCCACCTATACATAACCAAGAGATGCAGAACCCTCCACCTCTAGGAATCATGCTTCCACCAAATATGGGCAGTGGAATCCCCCAAGGATTACCTTTGCCAGAATGCCTTTGCCCAGCCACCCTGGATGCCCCTAAGCAACTCATGGGTAACTACATCCCTTTCTCGAATTTCCTTTAAATAGAAAAAAAAATAATTGATTTCCTAACAATTGGGAGGACATTTTAGGCGATTGGGTCGGTTTACGTATCTTAACAGAAACATAAGGTCCGTTTGTTTGAAGAAAAACTACTTCCGGAGAATTATTTTTTGACTCCTTAGTGTTTGGATGATGGAAAAGTGATTGATCTTTGAAAAAAATGTGTTTCATGAACTCAAAGCAACAAACTTGGATCGGAGGAAAACGATTTCACCTTCTAGTAAAAAGGAAATCACTTTCTGACTTTGCTTGCCACAGTTGGGCATGCGCTTATTACAATTCCATCTATATCGTTCAAGAAGCTGTTCCCTGACCGGCCAGGCCCGTCGGCACCTGGCAAGGAGGAGGACTTATTTCTCGACATAGTGTATCCTGACCAAGCCGACTTCAAGCATTGGCTGGTCGTAATGGAGGGGCCGGAGGGCGATCCTACAAGAGATGAGATCATCGATATTTATATTAAGACGGTTGCGCAGGTTGTTAAAAGGTCAGTGGTTCGAGACTGTGGTCTTATCGTTCGCCAGGGTTGTGTTCTGTGTGGCAACATGTTTGTTCATCATTATTATGGTTGTTGATGAAATGAATGAGTAGGTTGAGACGGGTGCTGGGTTTTTCAACTTCATATTACTCAGACCATGCTCTCTGCTTGTACTCTATTCCGCCTTTGTTTATCGGTCATTTTTTGGCTTCTAAATGGTTGTTGATGAAACGAACTGAGTAGGTTGAGACGGGTGCTGGGCTTTTCAACTTCATATTACTCAGAGCATGTTTTCTGCTTGTATGTTTTCCTTTGTTTATCAGTCATTTTTCAGCTTCTAAATGGTCGTTCATAAAATGAACTGAGTACGTTGAGATGGGTTGGGTTTTTCAACTTCATATTACTCAGAGCATGTTCTCTGCTTGTACTCTGTTTTGCCTTTGTTTATCGGTCATTTTTCAGCTTCTCCATGATAAATGGCTGGAGGGTAAGATGACTGAATTCATTTGTGCCATGCTTTGCTTGTCTTTCACAAACGAGGTCTAAAAATACAATGACACACAGCTTTTCGTGAATAACTATTTTCTTGTTCTGGCCGAGAACAATGACTCATAATTTGGTCTCTTAGCTCTGGTTTAAGTAAATCGGTCATTTTTCAGCTTCTCCATGATATGTTGGAATTACCTATGGCTGGAGGGTAAGATGACTGAATTCTTCGTGCCATGCTTTGCTTGTCTTTCACAAACGAGGTCTAAAAATACAATGACACACAGCTTTTCGTGAATAACTATTTTCTTGTTCTGGCCGAGAACAATGACTCATAATTTGGTCTCTTAGCTCTGGTTTAAGTAAACTTCCAATTAGATTTTAGTACGTTTTGCAGTGATTATTCTTTTGCGAACGGTTCTTGAAGTGATGGTCCTTGCCTGTAGTCATTGATCATCTCGATTTATTACTGTCCCTATTATTTTGTCTAACCACAATTTGTTGCTTGCTATTACAGTGAAGAAAAAGCCAGGAGTAGGATCTACACTGTTGATACAGGGCCCTACTACTTTGCATTTGGAGTCAACGTATCTCCAAAACGTGCTTTCAAACTTGCTGGTAAAGCTTCTTGATCGGTTCTCTTTCTGCTTCTCTTTTTGGAAAGTGGCGCTAATGAGTTCTGTTTGGTCGCACAGATCTGCCTAGAGTTCGATGGGTTGTTGCGGATGCGTACCTGCCTCTGAGGGAAGGTTATGGGGCATGGAAGCTTTGATCTTCTAATTCTGCCATGACCTTTGCATCCTGGAGATTACATTCTCTCATTTATGAAAACTGCTGCGCTTTGTTGACCTCAGCATGAGGCAAATGTGCTGCTTCGATCTTTGTTCCCGGCCGACTATACGTGCTTGGCTTTTATTCGGGCAAGTTTTGCACGTGATCTATTATGTTAATTGGTATTTAAATATAGCAATTAAGACAATTGTTTAGCAGATAAGTTTGCTTAATGGAAACGTGTTTAGAAAGATAAAAGTTTGTTCCAACTGCATATCTACCCAAGTTTGGCTTGGGGATGGACAAAAGTGTCATATTTTGCCATTGTGGTTATTATATGAGTTTATGTAGCGGCACAAGGCCTAAGTAGTCTTGTGATAGGTAATCATTCCATGTCGGTCCGTCGGTTAATATGGGCATTCTTATCATCTTCTTGCACTGCAGCAACTCAATCAAGACCTAGCTTTATTGTATTTTACTTTTGTGGACTTATTGTTCGTTACAAGCATTATATCACAGTCTCAAATCAATCAAGCGAATTTCGTATATCATATTGTGAAATTCTTGCCGTCTCTTTCATGTGGATTTGTTTTTAATGGCGGGAAGCAATTCCTTATGATCCTCCAGCTAACACATGGAGTGGACCCTGTAATTTCGAGAGATTGAGGAACTTTAAAAAGGAGGGTGGGAATCCTTGTGGAAAAGACATTTCCGAGCCAAGAACATGCCACCTATTCATAACCAAGGGATGTAGAACCCTCCACCTCAAGGTATCATGCCCCTGCCAAATATGGGCGGTGGAATGCTTCCATCAAGCAACTTTGATGGAATGCCTCTGCACAACCAAATGTGATTTGATTAGTAATATGTGTTCATTGAAATTTAATTTGTTTGATCTTTTAATTTCATCTTTCAAGTATTGACGAGTTTCTAGAACTTCATTTTCATTTTATCAAACTAGTTTTGTTGTTTTCATAAAAACAAGAGATGTTCATTTTTGTTCTTTTTTATTTTGGTTCGAAGGTGATTTAGGTTTTGAGTAGTCCAAGTCTTTATTCAAGATAAGTGAAAGCTATAGGCACTAAATTAGATTGAATAATTTACCAGTCTCAAAGTCTCGAGATTTCAATAACTTAAACTTGCTTTCCAACATTAGTGTTGACCAAACAACAATCGATAATTTATATTGCATAAGATACATCCGAGTGGGTGCTACAAATACAAAATTTCGAAAATTAGCAATCTTATTGTCCTAATTTTAAGGAGCCATCTCAATGACACTTTCCAACAACCGCATTCATCTGACTCTTGGCACAACACAACGTTGCAACTACCTCAACAATGCACAAGTCCATTCCGTGATTCCACGAGAGACTCTTTCGCGGGCATGCCTTTTAGAAAACTTGCAACCCTCTCTCGCTCCTTCGTTTCTCTCTCTTCTTTTCCGTTGCTCCGTCTTCTTTTTCTTTTTTCTTTTTTACTTTTCTTTCCCTTTGTTCTATGATTAGCGACCGGCCATAGGTGAGGGCTGGCAAGAGGTGGGTCCTTGTGCCCAAGGTGAGGCTCGCTCTTGTCAGATCTGACGAGGTCGCGTGAGTAGGAGGGAGAAAGAGCAGAGCGCGAGAGAGAGAAGCACGAACAGAAGAGAGGAGAGAGAGAGAGAGAGAGAGAGCGCAAAATTGAAATTAAGAGAGAGAAGCCTTTTGGCTTGCGGTGTACTCTGTTTCGCCATCGTTTATCGGTCATTTTTTTCAGCTTCTTCATGATATGTTAGGATTTCCTATGGCGTTCTTTGCTTCCATCTTTCACAAATCAGGTAATGAGTGAAGGTTCGGGGCACTCCGGAACCACACCCTTCCCTCCTCCACCCAAGTCAACAACCACGCGTCAACCCTAAAGAAAACTTGGATTAGAAATTTCTGATCCAGAATATTATAGATATCCAGAATAATCTAAATATATCCAACAAGCAAATCTTCTCTTATCCAATTCTACAAAAAAAAAAAAAAAAAAAAAAAAAAAAAAAAAAAAAAAAAAAAAAAAGAGGCTAGGAGCGTTAGCTTCACAAAAAATAAATGATTCAGAAAATATTTTTCAAGAAATAATTAACTATATCAATATAGTAAAATTAGTCAACGAAAAATATTTTCATCGTCAATAAAATTTTATATACACTATTTTCATGAGCAATAAAAAATTTTCTATCTATTTATTTTTCTAAACGATATTACTAACTATTTTGAAAGGGTATTTTTAAAATCACTTTTTTTTCCTAAACGAACGCATCATCAATACCCTAAAAAACATTCCACTTTTTAACTCACGTCCAAATTTTACCTTTTGTCTCAAAAACGGCGAAAACTTGTCAGTCGTCGTCTCCGCCATGGCGACGTTGGAAGGTCGGTGACTTGAGTTTGTGGTCTTGTCCGTTTGCCAGGGTTGTGTTTTGCGTGACAACTTGTTTGTTCGTCGTTGTGATGGTTGTCCATGAAATGATGAAATGAACTGAGTAGGTTTAGACCGCTGCCGGGTTTATCAGCTTCATATTATTTAGAACTTTTTCTCTGCTTGTAATCTGTTTCGCCATCGCTCATCGGTCATTTTTTCAGCTTCTTTCATAATGTGTTAGAATTTCCTATGGCGTTCTTTGCTTCCGTCTTTCGCAAATCAGGTAACAAATTTCCATGAATAACTTTTTTCTTGTTCTGGCCAAGAACAATGACTAATTTTTGGTCTCTTAGCTCTGGTTTGGAGTGTTAGGCCGATGTTAGCATTTGTTTTACGGTGATTATTATGTTGTCTCTATCAGGTGTTTGAGCTCAAAGGTGATTCTTTATCGCTACTTTATGTGGCAGAATCGATGCTGTGTTTTGATTTAGAATTTATTTTGGCATGAAGGGATGATTGGGGTCGTTTCTTTTTTTCTTTCATTGCCAGATGAGGCATATTTCCCTTTTATGTGAAGTGAACGCCTCGCCTCTTGAAATTGGTCATCATCACAATATCGAGCCAGTAGCTACGAGGATGCTTGTGAATGGTATTTGGTGCATACAGAAGCAAAAGTCTCTCTCGCTTTTGTGCAAATGGTTCCTGATAGTCATTGATCACCTTGATTTATTGGTGTCCCTATTATTTCGTCACAATTTGTTACTTGCTATTACAGTGAAGAAGAGGCCAGAATGAAGATCTATTTAGGTTTAGTAGGGCGCTACTTCATTATATTTAGAGTTCTTTTATCTAATGAGCTTGCTTCCGAACTCCGTGGTAAAGCTTCTTGACTGGTTTTCTTTTGCTTCTCTTTCTGTAAAGTATTGCTAATGAGTTCTGTTTTGTTCCACAGATCCGGCTGCAGTTCAATTGGTTACTACTCATTTTTACCTGGGTCCCAAAAATAATGGAGGTATGGAAGCTTTGCTTTTCTAATTCTTCCATGAACTTTGCATCTTGTAGATTACATCCTCTCATTTATGAAAACCGTTGAGCTTTGTTGACCTCATCATGAGGCAAATGTGCTCCTTTGGTTTATGTTCTTGGCCGACTGTATTTGCTTGACTAATTATTTAGTTAGATATTGCACCCGATCTGTTATGTTAATTAGTATTTTAGTATAGTGATTAGACATGAATTGTTAATTATTAACTGTTTAGCATATTAGCTTGCTTAATGGAAACATGTTTAGAAAGAGAAAGTTCATTCCAATTGCAAATCTACCCAAATTTGCCTTGGGGATGGATGAAAATGTCATAGTTTGCCTTTGTGGTTACTATATGAACAAGTCATGAGTTCAATAATAGCATGAGGCCTAATTAGTCTGGGGACAGGTAACCTTCTAGGTCAGTCCTTTGGTTAATATAGGCATTATTATCATCTACCATTGCACTATAGGAGCTCAATCAAGACCTAGCTTTATTCTGTTTTACTTTTGTGGACTTACTGTTCATTAGAAGCGTTATATCACAATCTCAAATCGATCAAGCGAATTTGGTATTTTCCATTGTGAAATTCTTGCCTATCTCTTTCATGCGATCCATGTCATAATGTATTTTTTCCACATTTCTCAGGCGAAACTTTTCTTGATGGGCAAGCAGTACCTTGTGAACCCGAGTTCCATGAAGAATGGGTGGGGAATAATGCTGGAGCTAACGAGAGGAATGGGCATGATGATCAACCCCGTAATTTCGACAGATCAAGGAACTTTGAAAGGAGGAGGGAAAATATGCAGAATAAAGATTTCCAAGCTAGGGACATGCCATCTATGCATAACCAAGGGATGCAGAGCCCTCCACCTCAAGGAAACATGCCCCCACCAAGTATGGCCGGTGGAATCCCCCACCGAGCAACTTTGGCGGAATGCCTCCGCGCAACCACGGATGATGCCCCCAAGCAACTCATGCAGAATCACATCCCTTTATGGAATTTCCTTTAAAATAGGGAAAAAAATTGATTTCCTAACAATTGGAAGAACATTTTAGGTGATTTGATCGGTTAACATATATTAACTGAAACTTAGGATCTGTTTGTTTGAAGAAAAACTGCTTCCGGAAAATTATTTTCGGACTCTTCAGTGTTTGGATGACAGAAAAAAAAATGATTGATCCTCAAAAAACTTTTTTCATGAACTCAAAACAACAAATGCGTAACCGAGGAAAACAATTTCCCCTTCTAGTAAGAAGGAAATTACGGTCTGATTTTGCTCTCCACAGTAGGGCATACGCTTATTGCAAGTCCATCTTCATCGCTCAACGATCCGAAACCCAAGTGGTAAAACCGCAACAAGGAGGAGGCGACATTTGTCTACATAATGTATCAAGATGAAGGCGAATTCTGGCACTGGCTAGTCGTGATGGAGGAGCCGGAGGGCAATCCTACTAGAGATGAGATCATTGATACTTATATTAAGACGCTTGCGCAAGTTGTTGGAAGGTCAGTGGTTCAAGCTTGTGGTCTTATCTGATTGCCAGGGTTGTGTTCTGTATTCATACAGAAGATTCAACAATGCTGAAGCTCCTGTTATGGTGAACTTGAATCACCCAGAAAACACAGAAAATAGGAAAGTATAGATGTAGGGATTGAGATTGATCAATGCACAACTCTGTATATACTCTTCTGTATTTGATCTCAATGTACATCAAGATCTTTACAACAATTGAAAGAAAAACTTTCTCTGTATTCTTATCAATTTCTCTCTCTCTCTCTCTCTAGCTTTATGCGATAACTGGAAGAATGAATTCTACACAAGCAATGACTATTCTTCCTTACTTCTCTCTTCCTCATTACGAGGCTTTATATGGAAAGGGAAGACTTGACAGAAAACCAACTAACTTTTGTTTTTACTCTATAACTAATCACCGACTTCATGTATCTCCATAGGAATCCGCAACCACGATCCTTGTTTATCTTCTTTGACTGCTTTTCCATCGTTGATCATCATCTTCATTACTTTGATCTTAGCCATCCATTTCTAATGATTTTCTTCTTGTTTTATCAGCCTTCGCAGGATCCTCTGTTTTGCTACACCGTCTGCAGTACCAGCACCAGCTTCATCTTCTGCAGTACCAGTACCAGCTTCATCTTCTTTCTGGTGATATATATTCCTAACATTCCCCCTCAAATTGGGAGTAGATGGAACACCAAGTCCCAATTTGGTGCGGAGTTGGCAATGTGTAAAGTGTGAGGGATTTGGTGAAAATGTCAGCAATTTGGGAATTGCTGGAGACATACCGAACGGTGAGTGATCCTGTAGAGACTTTTTCTCTAACAAAGTGAAAATCAATTTCAATATGCTTTGTTCGAGCATGTAATATAGGATTAGCAGTGAGAGCTATAGCTGATTTATTGTCACAAAAGAGATGTGTAGGGAAGGGAAGAGCACAGCCTATGTCTCGTAAGACAAAGCTGATCCAAGTGAGTTCTGCAGAAGTGGAAGCAAGTGCACGGTACTCAGCTTCTGTAGAGGACCTGCTGACGGTGGATTGCTTCTTGGCTCCCCAAGAGATGAGATTGGAACCAATGTAAGTACAAAATCCTGTAGTTGACCTTCGTGTTTCTGTACACCCTGCCCAATCTGCATCTGAAAATCCATATAAATGCAGTGAACTCTGTGAGTGAATGAATAAACCAAGATTGATTGTGCCTTTGATATATCTGAGTACCCTTTTAAGTCGAGCAAGATCTGCCACAGTTGGTGTCTGTAATTTCTGACATAATAAGTTGGTAGCATAGGCTATGTTAGGACGAGTTAAAGTTAGATATTGAAGAGCACCTACCAAGCTACGATATTCAGTAGGATTGGTTAGAGCAACAGAGTCTTGTTGCATAATGACTTGTTTTAAGGACAGAGGAGTGGCAATTGGTTTACTTTCTGACATGTATGCTCGAGTAAGAAGATCACTGGCATATTTTGTTTGGCATAGAAACAAATGATCCGAATTTTGTTTGACTTCGATACCAAGGAAATAATGCAGAGGTCCAAGATCTTTCATGTGAAATTTGAGGCTAAGAGATTGAATAAGAGTAGACAGCATTTGAGAAGAACTGCCAGTTAAAACAATGTCATCGACATATAGAAGTAGAAGAATAGTATGCTGTTGTTGATGATATATGAATAGGGAGGGATCTGTTGAACTGCAAAAGAAGCCATATTCAAGTAGAAAGTCACTGAATTTATCAAACCATGCTCGAGGGGCTTGTCGAAGACCATAGAGTGATTTCTTGAGTAAACACACATGATAAGGTTTCTGTGAATCTTGAAATCTAGGAGGCTGTTCCATGTAAACCGTTTCATTAAGAGTACCATGTAAGAATGCGTTTTTAACATCAAGTTGATGTATAGGCCACTGTCTTATTTTTGCTATAGACAGAACAATTCTGATTGTGGCATGCTTGATTACTGGACTAAAAGTCTCGGTGAAGTCGATGCCTTCTTCTTGATGGAATCCCTTAGCAACTAAACGAGCTTTCAATCTTTCAAGATTACCATCAGATGTAAGTTTTGTTTTGAAGACCCACTTGCAGCCAATTACATTCATATGGTCAGTTCGAGGAACCAAGTCCCAAGTTTTGTTTTGATATAATGCCTCCATTTCTTCTGTCATTGCTTTACGCCATCCTTCATGAGCTAATGCTGATTTAATTGTTTTTGGTTCATAAGGGACTTTATATACAACAAGACATGCATACCTGGGATTCGGTTTGACAATTCCAGATTTTGATCGTGTCTGCATTGAATGATTAGAGGTAATCCCTTGAGTTTCATGAGAAGTGACTTGCTCAGATGTATTGGTCGTAGTGTTGGATTGTGTTGTATTAGTACTATCTGTGTCTTGATTCTGCTCTGGTGAAGTCTCTGCACCATGTGTATCTATTGTGATAGTGTCCTGTCTTGGTTGATCAGTATAAGGAACAAAGGTCTGTTGAGGACTCTGAGAGTTGAGGATAACATTGTTCTTATCAAGTTGCAAATGAGCTGTATGAGGATCAGTATAGAGTATATTAGAGACTGTTTCTCTTTTTGCTGATTCTGTTAACTGAACTTCTTTCACCCACGTCTGATATAATGTTGTAAGAGATGCATATTTTGTCAAGCACCATTTAGTGAATGGGAAGAACTTCTCATCAAACTTTACATTTTTGGTGATATATATTCGACCTGTTGAAGGCACCAGACATCTGTAACCTTTATGATGATCACTATAACCAATGAATACACAGGTGAGGGATCTTGGATCAAACTTATGCTGAGCATAGGGTCGTAAACATGGATAACAAGCACAACCAAATACTCTGAGGTGATCATAGGTTGGCTCTTGATGATATAGTTTCCTATGTGGTGATTGCATGTCCAATTTCGGTGTTGGAAGAAGATTGATGACATAGTTAGCTGTATTGAATGCATCAACCCAATACTTCAGTGGAATTCTTCCATGATATAACATGGCAAGACCTAATTCAACAATGTGCCGATGTTTCCTCTCTGATATCCCGTTCTGTGCTGGTGTGTAAGGACAAGAGAAACTTTGTTTTATTCCACAGTTTTGCAAATGAGCTTTAAACCTGTGGCTAATAAATTCTCCTCCTCCATCACACTGAAAGACTTTGATCTTTGATTCAAACTGGTTTTCTACTTGCTTTTGAAACATAACAAAGATCTTATAGAAGTCTGACTTCAACTTTAATGGATATATCCAGCTGTATCGAGAGAAATTATCCACAAACAGAACATAGTATTTGAAACTTTGAAATGAAGTCACAGGTGATGGCCCCCATATATCACAGTGGATTTTCTGTAAGGGCATGGTTGTTACAGATTCAGAGGATGGAAAAGGTAAAGCTGCATTCTTAGCATTTTGACAGCTACTACAAACACTCAACATCTTATTGCTACACTGAATGAGTTTTTGATTCTGCAGATACTTCAAGATTTTCAGATTGGTGTGTGCTAGTCTTTGATGCCATGTATCTTCTTCTACTGCCCTGTGTCTCTGAGCTAGAAGAGCTTGTGTTGTTTGTAAATTCACTTGATATACTCCTTTAGTTTTCCTTCCGAGCAGCAAGGTTGTGTTGGTCCAATTGTCCTTTACATATACACCAAATTTGTCAAAGACAAATGAGCATGGGTAATCGTTTGTTAATTTGGATACTGATAACAGTTTTTTCTTTATGTCAGGGACAATTAGAACATCACTCAAAGGTAATAAGCTTTCTTCAGTATGCAGCAATGTGTTACCAGTATGTGTAATCGACAAATGTGATCCATCACCAATCATGACAGTGTCAAGTCCTGTATATTCAGAGGAGTTTTGAAGCATACCAGGATTAGCTGTAATGTGTGCAGTAGCACCGGTATTTGGATACCACTCGCTTCCTTTGGCATCCTCAAGATGTATAGCTGCTAAAGCTGTTGGTATCTCCTCAGCTTGATACGAATTGTCAAATCTGTACCAGCAGTGCAGAGCATCATGGCCAGGTTTCTTGCAGATTTGACATTGTAATTTTATATTGTTAGCTGGTTTCTCATCCTGCTCATTCTTGGAAAAAGTTAGATTTGAAGGATAAGCTTTTATTTCTTGGTATCTGTGTGCTGGACTAGCATAGGGACGAAATCCAGAAGTGAAACCAGTTTCAGAGGAATTGTCATAAGGTTTAGTTCTCTGATTCTCTTGCATATAGCTGACATTGCTAAACCTGTAACCTGAATTGTCTCCAGGGTATCTGAATCCACGACCTCTGTTATTAAGAGAACGTCCTCTTCCATAACTGCGGCCTCCTCTGTAATTACTTCGTTGAGCAACAAAGCTTGAATTTTGATGAATATATCCTCTATCAATAGTTTCTTTGAACTGATTTTGAGGATATCTTTGCCCAAAGTAAGCCATATTGGGATTAAATTGCGTTCTAGAGTAGTTCTGCAATCTTGACTCAAACCTTTCTAATTGTGCAATTACCTCATCATACTCCGGTTGAGGTTTTAGACGGTATATTGTTGTTCGGAAATTTTCATACTCAGCTCCTAATCCTTCCAGTACACCAAATAGCTTGGTTATGTCATCTACCGGTTTCCCAATGGCATTTAACTGATCACATATTGTCTTGTATTCTCGAAGATAGACTAGAAGATCTCGATCATGTTTTTGACAGCCTTGAAGTTTCCCCCTCAATTCAAATTCTCTTGCTGCTGATTTTTGTGTGAATCGATTCAAGAGTGTCTGTCACACTTCATAAGATGTTTTTAAGCCAATTATTAAGCCTAGTATATTCTCGGTTACAGCTCCACTTATCCATGAAGATACTAGCTGATCTGTTTTTATCCAGTCAGTATATTCTGGATTAACAACCTCAGCTTCAACACCTCCAACTATATTCTGCAGCATTCGAGTAGGTGGTGTAACATCACCATTAACAAAGCCAAAGAGTTCTTGGCTTTTCAGAAACCTACAGATCTGAGCTTGCCATAGAAGAAAGTTGTCTTCGGCAAGTTTTATAGTGACAAAGTTCGAAATATTAACATGTATAGGGAAAGGATACTTCGATGCTCTTATTGCCATTGCTATACTCTTTTCAATTATAGACTAATCAAGATAGCAATTTTGACTATGAAAACCTAATAGAGTTATCGTGATACAGTAATCTGTATGGCTTCAGATTCTTCTTGCTCGATCAATCAAGTAGCTGCTGAGTGAATCCTTTTTAGCTGAGATGATCGACAGGCTCTGATACCATGAAGAAGATGCATTCATACAGAAGATTCAACAATGCTGAAGCTCCTGTTATGGTGAACTTGAATCACCCAGAAAACACAGAAAATAGGAAAGTATAGATGTAGGGATTGAGATTGATCAATGCACAACTCTGTATATACTATTCTGTATTTGATCTCAATGTACATCAAGATCTTTACAACAATTGAAAGAAAAACTTTCTCTGTATTCTTATCAATTTCTCTCTCTCTCTCTCTAGCTTTATGCGATAACTGGAAGAATGAATTCTACACAAGCAATGACTATTCTTCCTTACTTCTCTCTTCCTCATTACGAGGCTTTATATGGAAAGGGAAGACTTAACAGAAAACCAACTAACTTCTGTTTTTACTCTATAACTAATCACCGACTTCATGTATCTCCATAGGAATCCGCAACCACGATCCTTGTTTATCTTCTTTGACTGCTTTTCCATCGTTGATCATCATCTTCATTACTTTGATCTTAGCCATCCATTTCTAATGATTTTCTTCTTGTTTTATCAGCCTTCGCAGGATCCTCTGTTTTGCTACACCGTCTGCAGTATCAGCACCAGCTTCATCTTCTGCAGTACTAGTACCAGCTTCATCTTCTTTCTGGTGATATATATTCCTAACACTGTGTGGCAAATTTGTGTGCTCATCATTATTATGGTTGTCGATGAAATGAACTGAGTAGGTTGAGACGAGTGCTGGGTTTTTCAACTTCATATTATTTAGAGCATGTTCTCTGCTTGTACTCTGTCTCGCCTTTGTTGATCGGTCATTTTTCAGCTTCTTAATGATATGTTAGAATTACCGTGGCTGGAGGGTGAAATGAATGAATTCTTTATGCCGTTCTTTGCTTCTGTCTTTCACAAACGAGGTCTAAAAATACGATGACACAAAGCTTTCCGTGAATAACTATTTTCTTGCTCTGGCCAAGAACAATGACTAATTTTTTGGTCTCTTAGCTCTGGTTTAAGTAAATTTCCAATTAGATTTCAGTATTTTTTTTTTTGCACTGATTATTATGCTGTCTCTATCAGTTGTTTGAGCTCAAAGGTGATTCTTTATTGCTGTGTTTTGATTTAGTTTTTTGGTAGGATTGATGCTGTGTTTTGATTCAGAATTGATTTTGACATGGAGGGATGATTGGGTCTCTCTTTTTTTCTTTCATTGCCAGATGTGGCATATTTCCCTTTCATGTGAAGTGAACCCTTCTTTAAATTGATCCTCATTACAATATCATAGCTAGTAATTATGGTAACTATGAGGATGCTTATGAATGGTATTTGGCAGGTACAGAAGCAAAAGTTTCTCTCGCGTGTTAATTTTTTTGGGAATGGTTCTTGAAGTGATAGTCCTTGCCTGTAGTCATTGATCATCTTGATTTATTACTGTCCCTATTAGTTTGTCTAACCACAATTTGTTACTTGCTATTATAGTGAAGAAGTAGCCAGAGTGAAGATCTACACTGTTGATACAGGGCCCTATTACTTTGCATTTGGAGCCGTTGTATTTGAAAAGGTTGCTCACTGTCTAATTGGTAAAGCTTCTTGATTGGTTCTCTTTTGCTTCTCTTTTTGGAAAGTGGTGCTAATGAGTTCTGTTTTGTTGCACAGATCTACCTAATGTTCGATGGGTTCTTCCTGATACATACCTGCTTCTGAGGAATGATTATACGGGTATGGAGCTTTGCTATTCTAATTCTGCCATGAACTTTGCATCCTGTCGATTACGTCCTCTCATATATGAAAACCGCGGTGCCTTGTTGACCTCGTCATGAGGTAATTGTGCTGCTTCGGTTTTTGTTCTTGGCCGACTGTACTTGCTCGGCTATTATTTGGGTAGTTGTCGCACCTCGTCTGTTATGTTAATTAGCATTTAAGTATAGTGATTGAGACACGAATTGTTAATTATCAACTGTTTAGCGGACAAGTTTGCTCAATGCAAACGTGTTTAGAAAGAGAAAAGTTCATTCCAACTGCAAATCTACCCAAATTTGGCTTGGGGATGGACAAAAATGTCATATTTTGCCTCCGTAGTTTCTATATGAACGAGTCATGAGTTTATGTAGCAGCATGAGGCCTAATTAGTCTTGCCACAAGTAATCCTTCCATGTCAGTCCATTGATTGATATAATTATTATTATCAACTGCCCTGGCACTATAGCAGCTCAATCAAGACCTAGCTTTATTCAGTTTTGCTTTTGTGGGCCTATTATCATAGTCTCAAATCAGTCAAGCGAATTTGGTATATCCCATCATGAAATTCGTGCCTTTCACATTCGTGTGATCTCTTGTTCTATGTCATAATGTATTTTTTCCATATTTGTCAGGCCAAGTTTATTTTATTGATGGGGAAGTAGTTGCTTATGACCTAGAGTACAAGGCAGATAAAGAGAGGATCACGGGTGAAAATTGTGAAAAGAGGAGGGAAATGATGCAGAGTAGAGATTTTGGGACATTCTCTAGGCATTGTTGTTTCTTGAAAACCGAGAGTTGTTAATATTCTTGTTTATTTTGCTTTGAAGGTGATTTAGTTTTGAATTGTCCAAGTCTTTGTTCAAGATGAGTGAAAGCTCTATTACTAGGTTAGATTGGTCTACTTGATTGATGTTTGTTAGTTAAATTTGATCTTCAATGTAAGTGGGTTCCAAGATTGACAAGTAGAGTTACGGTGATTTCTTGCCTATATTTAAATCTTTAATGCATGCCTAAGAGCTATTCAAAAGTATAACCAAATGATTTTGTTGCACCTTAAATGGGAAAGAATGAGAAAATGGTAAAACTAGATCAAAAATAGGCTTTTAAAAAAATTATAGAAAATGTCCATTAAATTCGTATTTAATGGAAGAGTTTTAGCAATATAATTTATAAATAAAATCGTAAAAAACAAGCTTTCATAGATTTTGAAGTATTTTAGCAATATAATCTTTAAAAAACAAGAATAAGTTTTTTCAAATTTGATTATGTATGGAAATGTTTTAGTAATATAAGTTAGGTCGGGTATGAGTTGAATATAGGTTGAGTGAAAATTGATCAAAATAAGTTAAATAAATCAACATGAGTCGGATCATTTTCAACCAAATCCAAATCCGATAATGGCCCTAGCGATGAGTAATTATTTTTCAAAATTTTCTTTTCCAAATTACTCTTCTTTTCGCGAAACGAAAGCGTCATTGATACCCTAAAAAACCTTCCTCTTTTTCACTCTCGTCCAAATTTGACCTTTTTGTCTCGAAAACAGAGAAAACTTGTCGGTCTCCAGCATGGCGACGCAGCTCTTCACTCGCTCCCGCGTCCTCACGAAGCCTCAGCGAGGCCTCGCCTCCCTCCTCTCTCGCTCCCTCTACTTCTCCTCCGCTCCCGCCTCCGCGCCTTGCTACCCTCCCTTCCTCCCCTCTCTCCTCCGCCCTCGCCTCCGCCCTCTCTCCACGGCCTCCACGGAGTTCCATGGCCGCCTTGCCGTGGCTTCTTCCGCCTGTGCCTTCGCGACTAGGGCGACCTCTTCGTCGCTTAACGATCATTGGCCCGACCTTTGGAACCGCGTGAGGAATCACTTTCACTGTGCCATAATGATGGAAAGGTCGGACGATAAGGCTGGTGAGATCCTACCGGACGATAAAGCTGGCGAGATCCTGGATACTTGTGTTAAGATGCTTGCGGGGGCTGTTGGAGGGTCAGTGATTCGAGTTTGTGGTGTTTATCTGTTTGCCAGGGATTTGTTTCGTGTGACCATTTGTTTGTTCGTCCTTATTAAATGAACTGAGTAGGTTGAGACCGGCGGGTTTATCGACTTCGCACATTTTCTCTGCTTGTACTCTGTTTCGCCATCGTTTATCGGTCATTTTTTCCAGCTTCTTCATGATATGTTAGGATTTCCTACGGCGTTCTTTGCTTCCATCTTTCGCAAATCAGGTAACAAATTTCCATGAATAACTTTTTTCTTGTTCTGGCCAAGAACAGTGACAATATTTTGGTCTCTTAGCTCTGGTTTATAGTATTAGGCCGATTTTAGTATTTGTTTTGCAGTGATTGTTATGCTGTCTCTATCAGGTGTTTTGAGCTGAAAGGTGATTCTTTATTGCTGCTTTATGTGGCAGAATTGATGATGTGCTCTGATTTAGAATTGATTTTGACATGGAGGGATGATTGGGGTTTCTTTTTTTCTTTCATTGCCAGATGGGCATATTTCCCTTTTATGCGAAGTGAACACTTCTTGAAATTGGTCTTCATTACAATATCATAGCTAGTGTTATAATGACCGAGAGGTTGCTTATGAATGATATTTGGTCCCTATTATTTTGTCTAACCACAATTTGTCGCTTGCTATTGCAGTGAAGAAGTAGCCAGAAGGAAGATCCACTCAGTTATAGTAGGGCTCCACCACTTTGTATTTAGAGCTCCTCTATCCAGAGACCATATTTTCAACCTCCTAAGTAAAGCTTCTTGTTCGGTTTTCTTTTGCTTTTCTTTCTGGAAAGTGGTGCTAATGAGTTCTGTTTTGTTGCACAGGGCTGAGACTTAGATCATATTATTATCATAGGTACCTGGCCAAGTATAATGAATACGTGGGTATGTAAGCTTTGATCTTCTAATTCTGACATGAACTTTGCGTCCTGTAGATTCCATCCTCTCATTTATAAAGACCGCCGTGCTTTGTTGACCTCATCATGAGGCAGTTGTGCTGCTTCGGTTTTTGTTCTTGGTCGACTATACTTGCTTGGCTAATTATTTGGGTTGATATTGCACCTGATCTGTTATGTTAATTAGTATTTAAGTATAGTGATTAAGACATGCATTTTTAATTATTAACTCGTTAGTAGATAATGGAAACGTGTTTAGAAAGAGAAAAGTTACTTCCAAGTGCAAATCTACCCAAATTAGGCTTGGGGATGGAAAAAAATGTCATATTTTACCCTTGTGGTTACTATATGAAAGAGTCATGAGTTTATGTCACAACACGAGGCCTAATTAGATTTGGGACAGGTAATCTTTCCATGTCAGTCCTTTGGTTAATATAGGCATTATTATTATTGTCTGCCCTTGCACTGCAACAGCTCAATCAAGACAAAGCTTTTCTCCGTTTTATTTTTGTGGACTTACATAATGTACATAATGTTCATTGGAAATAAAATTACTAGTCTCAAATTGATCGAGCGAATTCGGTATATTTCATTGTGAAATTCTTGTCTTTCTCTTTCATGCAATCTCTTGTCCATGTCATAATGCATTTTTTCCACATTTGTCAGGCGAAACTGCTATTTTCGGGCCAGCTGGAGTTTACGAGTGGAATGGGCATGATGATCAACCCCATAGTTTGAACAGATCGAGGAACTTTGAAAGGAGGGAAAATATGTAGAACAGAAATTTCTAAGCCAGGGACATGCCACCTATACATAACCAAGGGATGCAGAACCCTCCACCTCTAGGAATCATGCTTCCACCAAATATGGGCAGCGGAATCCCCCAAGGATTACCTTTGCCGAAATGCCTCTGCCTAGCCACCCTGGATGCCCCTAAGCAATTCATGCGTAACTACATCCCTTTCTCGAATTTCCTTTAAATAAATAAAAAAATGATTTCCTAACAATTGGGAGAACATTTTAGGCGATTGGGTCAGTTTTAAGTATCTTAATTGAAACATAAGGTCCATTTGTTTGAAGAAAAACTACTTCCGGAGAATTATTTTCCGACTCCTTAGTGTTTGGATGATGGAAAAGTGATTGATCTTCGAAAAAAACGTGTTTCATTAACTCAGAGCAACAAACTTGGATCGGAGGAAAACGATTTCCCCTTCTAGTAAAAGGAAATCACTTTTTGACTTTGCTTGCCACAGTTGGGCATGCGGTTATTACAATTCCATCTATATCGTTCAAGAAGATGTTCCCTAATCGGCCAGACCTGTCGGCACACAGCAAGGACTGGAAGATATTTCTCGACATCACGTATCCTGAGAATGGCGACTTCATGCATTGGCTGGTCATAATGGAGGGGCCGGAGGGCGATCCTACTAGAGATGAGATCATCGATACTTATATTAAGACAGTTGCGCAGGTTGTTAAAAGGTCAGTGGTTCGAGATTGTGGTCTTATCTGTTTGCCAGGGTTGTGTTCTGTGTGGCAATGTGTTTGTTCGTCATTATTATGGTCGTTCATGAAATGAACTGAGTAGAATGAGACGGGTGCTGGGTTTTTCAACTTCATATCACTCAGACCATGTTCTCTGCTTGTACTCTGTTTCGCCTTTGTTTATCAGTCATTTTTCAGCTTCTCTGTGATATGTTGGAATTACCTATGGCTGGAAGGTGAGATGACTGAATTCTTCGTGCCATGCTTTGCTTGTCTTTCTCAAACGAGGGGGATAAGTACACTAATGGTGTCATAAGTTGTGTACAACGCTCACTTTGGTGCCAAAAGTTTCCATCGGATCACTTAAGTGCCAAAAAATTTGAAAAACGCTCACTTTGGTGCCAACGCCGACGAAATTGGCTGGAAATCTGACATGGCCTTTTTTTTATTAATTTTTGAAGCCGACGTGACTCGTCGGAGAGTTGAGTCAGCATCCAAACACCAAAACGACGCCGTTTGGCGTCTTTCCCCCAACTTGAAACCCTAATCCCCAAATTGAGAGAGCGGGGAGGCTTGTCTTCGTGTCTTCTTCTTCCTCAAGGACCCACACCAACAACGGCACCAGCATGACACTAGCAACAGCACTGGCAGCACACCAGTAGTGACACCAGCAATGCACCAGCAGCAACAGCACACCAGCAGCACCTTCGACCCATCTTCTTCCTCCTCCTCCTCCGCTCTCACCTTCGATTTTTCCTGCAACAATCTCAGTCTCTCCTCGCTCACCTGGTTGAGCAACTACAATGGTGGTTGAGTGACGGTGGCCGAGCAGCGATGGTGGCCGAAAGACGGCGAGCGAACGACGGTGGCCGAGCGGCGGAAACCCTATTTTCAATCCCCATGTGAGCTAAACAGCATCATTTCCGTGAAGCCATCTATGTAGGACGGCAAAATGAAGTCGTTTTCTTAAGGAGGACCAAAAACGACGTCATTTAAAGGCCTATCAACTTTTTTTTTTTTTAAAAAGCCACGTATTAATTTTGGCTAGAATCTTTCGTCAGTGGCCGGAATCTTTCACCGGTGGCACCAAAGTGATCGTTTTTCCTCCGATTTAGCACTTAAGTGATCCGACGGACCTTTTGGCACCAAAGTGAGCGCCGTACACAACTTATGGCACCATTAGTGTTCTTATCCCCAAACGAGGTGTAAAAATACGATGACACAAAGCTTTCCATGAATAACTATTTTCTTGTTCTGGCCGAGAACAATGACTCATAATTTGGTCTCTTTGCTCTGGTCTAAGTAAAATTCCAATTAGATTTTAGTATGTTTCACAGTGATTATTATGCTGTCTCTATCAGGTGCTTAAGCTCAAAGGTGATTCCTTATTACTCCTTTATGTGGCAAGATTGATGCTGTGTTTTGATTTAGAATTGATTTTGACATGGAGGGATGATTGGGTCTGTTTCTTTTTTTCTTTCATTGCCAGATGTGGCACATTTCCCTTTCATGTGAAGTGAACCCTTCTTGTAATTGGTCCTCATCACAGTATCATAGCTAGCATTATGGTGCCTATGAGGATGCTTAAGAATGGTATTTGGCGGTACATAAGCAACAGCTTCTCTCGCATGTTAATTCTTTTGTGAATGGTTCTTGAAGTGACGGTCCTTGCCCGTAGTCATTGATCATCTCGATTTATTACTGTCCCTATTATTTTGTCTAACCACAATTTGTTGCTTGCTGTTACAGTGAAGAAAAAGCCAGGAGGAAGATCTACACTGTTGATACGGGGCCCTACTACTTTGCATTTGGAGTCAACGTATCTCCAAATCTTGCTAACAAACTTGCTGGTAAAGCTTCTTGATCAGTTCTCTGTTTGCTTCTCTTTTTGGAAAGTGGCGCTAATGAGTTCTGTTTGGTCGCGCACAGATCTGCCTAGAGTTCGATGGGTTGTTGCTGATGCGTACCTGCCTATGAGGAAAGGTTATGGGGCATGGAAGCTTTGATCTTCTAATTCTGCCATGAACTTTGCATCCTAGAGATTACATTCTCTCATTTATGAAAACCGTTGTGCTTTGTTGACCTCAACATGAGGCAATTGTGCTGCTTCGATCTTTGTTCTTGGCCGACTATACATGCTTGGCTTTTATTTGGGGAAGTTTTCCACGTGATCTATTATGTTAATTGGTATTTAAATATAGTGATTAAGACAATTGTTTAGCAGATAAGTTTGCTTAATGGAAACGTGTTTAGAAAGACAAAAGTCTGTTCCAACTGCAAATCTACCCAAATTTGGCTCGGGGATGGACAAAAATGTCATATTTGGCCATTGTGGTTATTATATGAGTTTATGTAGTAGCATGAGGCCTAATTAGTCTTGTGATAGGTAATCCTTCCATGTCAGTCATTCAGTTAATATAGGCATTCTTATCATCTGCTTGCACTGCAGCAACTCAATCAAGAGCTAACTTTATTCAATTTTACTTTTGTGGACTTATTGTTCGTTACGAGCATTATATCATAGTCTCAAATCAATCAAGCGAATTTGGTATATCGAATTGTGAAATTCTTGCCATCTCTTTCATGCGGATTTGTTTTTAATGACGGGGAAGCAATTCCTTATGATCCTCCAACTAACACGTGGAGCGGAGCTTGTAATTTCAAGAGATTGAGGAACTTTAAAAAGGAGGGTGGGAATCCCTGTTGACTAGACATTTCCGAGCCAAGAACATGCCATCTATTCATAACCAAGTGATGTAGAATCCTCCACCTCAAGGCATCATGCCCCCGCCAAATATGGGCGGTGGAATGCCTCCACCAAGCAACTTTGGTGGAATGCCTCTGCACAACCAAATATGATTTGATCAGTAATATATCTTAATCGAAATTTAATTTGTTTGATCTTTTAATTTCATCTTTCAAGTATTGGCGAGTTTCTAGAACTTCATTTTCTTTTTATCAAACTAGTTTTGTTGTTTTCATAAAAACGAGAGATGTTTATTTTTGTTCTTATTTATTTTGCTTTGAAGGTGATTTAGGTTTTGAGTAGTCCAAGTCTTTATTTAAGAAAAGCGAAAGCTGTAGGCACTAAATTAGATTGAATAAATACCAGTCTTGAAGTCTTCAGATTTCGATAGCTTAAACTCGCTTTCCAACATTAGTGTTGACCAAACAACAATCGATGATTTATATTGCATAAGATGCATCCTAGTGGGTGCTACAAATACAAAATTTTTAAAACTAGCAAGCTTATGTCCTAATTTTCATGAGTCATCTCAATGACACTTTCCAACAACCATATTCATCTCACTCTTGGCACAACACAACATTGCAACTACCTCAACAATGCACAAGTCCATTCCGTGATTCCGCGAGAGACTCTTTCGTGGGCCCGCCTTTTAGAAAACTTGCAACCCTCTCTTGCTCCTTCATTTCTCTCTCTTCTTTTCCGTTGCTTCGTCTTCTTTTTCTTTTTATTCTTTTTTACTTTTATTTCTCTTTGGTCTTTGATTAGCGACCGGCCATAGGTGAGGGATGGTGAGGGCTCGCTCCTCGTGCCCAAGGTGAGGCTCGCTCTCTTTGGATTTGACAAGGTCACATGAGTAGGAGGGAGAAAGAGCAAAGCACAAGAGAGAGAAGCGCAAACAGAAGAGATGAGAGAGAGAGAGAGAGAGAGAGAGAGAGAGAGAGAGTGAGAGAGAGTGAGTGAAATTGAAATTGAGAGAGAGATGGCTTTTGGCTTGCAGTGGACCCAGGTAGCATGTGTTGCTTCGAGGATGGAGTGGGATTTTTACACTGGAATTCCAGCTCCGCTGATGGTGGAAACTCTTCTCTCAGAACTCCCCTAGCCTTGGCCTTACTCACGAGGGGCCAATGTCTCATGCCCCATGAAAAAGGACGCGGAAAAATGGAACAAAACAAGGAGAGGCAAAAGCACTAGATGATTAAGGTGTCTACCTAAGCCACTTCCAATTTCTCCAATTTCATTTTAAAGCTCAACCGCATCAATTTATGACACCATATTTGCCATGGAAAGAACAATCACGTTAAGGCTTCACATGATAGTCACTGCCTCACAGAGATTGAAGAAATGAAAATTGGAGACTGTTTTGGGAGAAATCGTATTCTGTATTTTTCTGTATATTCATGTACAAGAGCACTGCTCTATATATGTTAAAAGAGAAAGACGGGAAAGAAAATATACAAGATTATATTACGATTACATTCCCACTTTACCAAGTCAATCATAGATTAACTGAATTAATTAATTGGCAATCTAGTCAATATGGAATCGATATCTACCATTATATTTCCAACACCCCCTCTCAAGCTGGTGGCATGAATATGTCAATGACACCTAGCTTGCTCAAAAGGTATGTATGTTGTCTTTCACATAATGGCTTGGTAAAGATATATGCAGGCTGCTTTATAGTTCCAATTCCTCTTGCTGTGATGATCCCTTCTCAAATCTTGTCTCGAGTGAAATGACAATCAACTTCTATATGTTTAGTCCTCTCATGAAAAATTGGATTTGCCACTAACTTGAGTGCAACATCATGTCACAAAATAGTTCACTGTGTCACGCCCCGATCCTTGATCACGTTGTTGGAGAAATCTTCCTTGAGTATTTTGAAGCTGACAAAACGTTTCCATCAGTCTAGTCTGAAGATTTGCAGACTCTACTATTTAAAGTCTGAATACCTCCGGATTGCCAGATTCAAGACTCAAAGTCTATTCTCATTGACAGTTTCTAATCCGTCGAAGAAAGTCTATCCAGAACTGGGTGTTTCATTAAGGATTTGACCTTATCGACTGAAAAAGATCTCTTGGCTGGATATAACATAACGAAATCCTTTATTTGATCATGATTGATCCAGAGATTAAGGATCCGATGATTGGCGAAGTATACTTGGAAGGTTCTACTTATGGAAACCAAGATCCTGATTGTATGGGCGAGTAGGATTGATGGGCTATCAACATGTTCCTTAAATAGCTCAAATGATCTTCCTAATTGATTCCGTCCAACGGGTAGATTGGAGGAATTCCTTTGGTAAGTACCAATGGGTATGATGGCATAAATGAATATATAAGGAAGACATTCCAGTTGTTCGAGTGTGTGCATAATAGAAGAATTCCAAAGTCTAAAGCTCTTTGTTCTTAGTCAATTCATTTACTGAGCAAAATCTTATACGCAAAAGAGAGTCTATATTCTGAGAAACCTTGAGGAAGTGTGGTAAAGTATCTACACTGTGGAATTAAGGAAAAGCTTTGCTATAACAACTCTTTTGTTCATAGTGAAATCCAGCCGGTGGACTGTCAGTGCAGAAAAGTGGACGTAGGCTTAGAATAAGCCGAACCACTATAAACCTTGCATTCAATTCTCTTCCCTACTCTCTACTTTACTTTGATCATAATCTGTTTCATTAACTAAAGGAGAACTTCCTTTCTATTGTCTGTTTAGTATTGCTCTCTTATCTCGAGAAATTATTTTTACACCTATTCACCCCCTTTAAGTGCTTATACTAGCTATCTCACGCGTGCCCATCCCTCTTCTGGTCGATTAATAGCGACGTCCTATGACGCATCGTCGACCCCTTTCTTTATAATACGCATGCAGAAACAGATGATAATCCCTAGACAATAAAACATTGGGATAGAAAAGTAGGCCATAATTTTCATAATGAAATTCACAACCTTACTTCTATATATAGCACAATCCATAGTATTTTACAATACTATCAACATAGGTCTGACCTAACACTTGTCCACATAAACACAAGGTTCAGACAAAACGGGATGGAATCTCAGTGCTCATCTGGGTTGTACTCACGATCCTCCTCAGGATCATCCTTTTCTTCAAAATCTTCCTCCTCGGGTTTCACATAAGGGTTCTCCTTCTCAGGTTCCTTCTCCTCGGGCTCCTCCTCGAGCTTCTCAGCAGGGCCCTGAAATGGTTATACAATAACCATTGAGACCATGTCTCAGCAAATTCTACCCTATAAGACTCGATTAGTAAACCAATACGTTAACTGAGCTGCCTATGCACACACAGGTTAAAGAACTTACCTTAGCCTCAGATTCCACCTGCATATTAACACAGTTCAATAGGCACCCAAGCAATCACATCACAGATCGATATCTTGATCAATCGACCTAGTCGATTACATGTCAATCAGACCATTTCTAGGTCATCTCGCTCCACACTATATAACCTCCAATAGTATACTTAGTCACAAAGCTACATTAATGCTCTCGAGCGTCGTTTTCGCTAATGTGACGTATATGATAAACAATTACGTGTGTTCTTTAAGGCGCTGTTTTCGCCAGTGATATCCTCCATCACCGAATCACATATGTCTGTAAATCACATATATTCTTTCTCTCTCTCACGCCGTTTTCGCCAACGTGATGTACAATAAACACTTTATGTGCATGCTCTCAGGCATTCCAATTACTTTCGGCCACATGGGCACGATACTCGACACACAGAAATATGGCCACATAGGCACGATCTACGCCACACAGGCATGTTCTACGCCATACAGGCATGGCCAATTATCGCCACACAGGCATGATCAATTATCGCCAAACAGGCATGATATATATTCAACAATTTCCGTGCATTCTCTAAGGCATCCTATATGCCAAAGCAATGTAATAATCGCCAAGCCACGCCACATATAATTTCTTCTCATCTTTTATCATACATAATAAAATATCGTGTATGGGCACACGTCTGGCTTTAGCCAAAATATAATAATTTCATTTCCATAACTCCCACATTTTCTGTAGTCCACTCAAATATTTTTGGCATTATCAACCGATACCCGGTTATTTTTCAATTAATAACCAACAATTATCCAATTAAAGAATAATTCTCACTTCCACAAATAATTCAATCCAGCACAAAATAAAGCTCAATTAAATAAACGGATTGCGTCACGACAATCAGCATAAAATTCTGATTGTCCGCTATCCCTACCTAATTTCCGGAAAATAAATAATTAAATAATTAATTTCAAAAATTAATAAATAAATACTAAAAATCCAATTTAGGCCCGTAATGCCCGATTGGATGCTAGAACGAATCGGGAAAAATCCCGAGATGCATTCAATAAATACTAACACATCTCTACTTGCTAATTACACAATTCAATTACCTAACATACATCATTAAGTCACTAATTAAATTACTCTAAACTAATCTAATCACATAATTGCACTTAATTAAATCTAATCAACCCTTAAGTATCATTAGGAAACTAAGAAAGTATTAGTGAGCAAAACTCACTTGTGCAAAGCGAAGATTGGAACATCACGACGGCGACGCGACAGCAGCCGCAGCGGACACTCGAGCCGGGCCCAAAAACTTCATAAGCCCACATAAATTTCTGGGCTTAGACTTGGGCTTGGGCCTGCTGAAAATGGACTGAACTAAACGGGCTTCAAGGTTGCGGGCTTCAAATGGGCCTGTCTTCGAATGGGCTAGGAATTGCGGGCTTGTTGGACCAAAAACTGAACTGGGCTGCTGACTTGCGTGAGCTGCTGGGGGTTTTGTTGGGCCGAAGATCTAAAGACGCTACTAGGCCTGACTAAATTCACGTGGGCTGAATTGCTGAAGATCGGCTGCGGATGGTGACTTGTTGGGCTGACTTGGAGCTGGCCGCAGCAAAGAAATGGAAAGGAACGCTGCTCGAGGAGACGTGGGGCGGTGGGCGAAGGCGAGAGGTGAAGATGGGAGTTGGCTCGGGGGATTACGCACGGCAACAACCGCTTCACTGAATTGGAGGCATGCGGTCAATCACCACTTATGTTGACTGGAGGGTTCTTCACGGACGCGGCAACTAGGTCTTCGAGGCAGAGATGGAGAAGCAGCGGTTCACTGGTGTCGTTGGCTTGAAGGCAAGTCGTCAATCGATCGCTTGTGTTAACCGAACAAGAAGGAGACACAAATCGCTTGTGTTGGACGCAAATTGCATAACCCCAAGATCTCCATAACTAGAACAAGAACATGCATAATTTAGTAGAAAGATTAACGCACCTATTTTGGGATCCATTGTTCTTGAAGCGGAAGCGGAAACACAATATTCCACGCGCAAGTCCTTCTCTTCTATTGCCCTCCGTATCACTGGCTCAATGAGGCGGTCCCCTCACGTGTAGTGTTAGGTAAATGCCCTTTAGGTGAGGATACATGTGAGAATTAGAGTTAGAGGAGAGACTTAAGCACTATTTATAGAGTTTCCAGCCAGGCCCACTCATTACTGGCCAGGCTCAGCCCACACTAGTCAGCCTCATATTAGACTAATTAAGAAACATTCTATCTCACCTTAGATCAGCCATGTTTTACGGTAACCGTAAAAATATTAAATTACAATATCAATTAATGCAGTCCACATTAGGAAAACTCTTATATGCCACTTGGACTAGATTAATTGAAATCGTACCTTATGTGCGCACATTGGTCCAGAGATAATTCTTAATAGTCAATCCTATCCCATAAAGTCTTAAACACCAAATCATGGCGGTAACTGCATGTATACACATAGAGCTTTCCATGGTCATAAGTGCTCTCAACTTTATCGATATGGATTCAATATGGTAGTGTGGCAAATGGATAACATCTCTCATAGAGAGATCCCATTTGTCAGTCACCATTCTCTTACCTTAGGCGACACAAAAAACTTATGCCACTAGAGAATGCTTTATGATTCCAATAAACCCACATATGTTTTGTCATTACGGTTAACATTTCTTTATGTATCACAAGACATATGCACAAGGCTAATAACCGAATGCCCGGATGTCTTTAGCCTTCACTCAAGGTTTAAGTAATACCTTGGGACTTTTAACAATATATATTCAACATAATAACAATCCATTCAAAAAATATTTTATTGAATGCAAAAGTTGACATATATATATATATATATCAAAGTGTTACTAAATTGTAACAAAATAGATTTAAACTTTATTCAAAGAAAAATAAAACACAGCTCCCACTAAATAACAGTATCCCAAGATGCTCCTAGGCCCATACTAATGACATGTCAATCAAAAACACATGGGCGTAGGCCTTTAGTTAGTGGATCTACAATCATATCATATGTATGAATATAATCTATTGCAATGTCACCATTCTGAACCGATTCCTTTATAGTTAAAAACTTGACCTCCATGTGTTTAGACCCCTTGAGACTTATGTTGTAATTAATAAATAACACTGCAGAGTTATTGTCACAATATAGCTTTATGGGCCTATCCACAAAATCAAAAACTGATAATTCCCTAATGAGGTTCCGGAGCCAAATAGCTTGAGTAACAGCTAAAAAACATGCTACAAACTCCGCTTACATGGTAGAAGAAGATATGGATTTCTAGTCTTTGCTCTTCCATGATATTGCACCTCCTGCCAACATAAATATGTATCCTGTCATTAACTTATTATCATCTTGACAACCAGCAAAATCTGCATCTGGATACCCTGCTAGTTGCAAGTCTGGAACATGTCTATAAATCAGCATATAATCTTTTGTTTTCTTTAAGTACCTTAAAATCTTCTTGGCAGCAACCCAGTGATCGTGTCTTAGATTAGACCGATATCTACCTAGAAGCCCAGTTGCAAAAGCAATATTTGGTCTAGTGCAAACTTGAGCATACATGATACTTCCAAGCACACTAGCATAAGGTACGTCCTTCATTTGAGCTTTCTCAAAATTTGAATTAGGACATTGTGAAATACTCAATTTATCACCCTTAACAATATGAACAATTCCTGGTTTGCAATCCTGCATATTGAATCTTTCTAAAATGCGATCAATATACGCTCTCTGAGACAAACCCAATGAACGGCGTGAGCGATCCCTATGGATCTCAATGCCAAGAACAAAAGACGCTTCACCAAGGTCTTTTATGTCAAAAATTTTCAATAACATCCGCTTTGTCTCATGCAGTAAACCAATGTCACTACTAACAAGCAAGATATCATCTACATAAAGTATGAGAAAAATATATTTCCTCTCACTGACCTTGGTGTATATACACCGATCTACTTTGTTCTCAATAAATCCAAATGAAGTAACAACACTATGAAACTTGAAATACCACTGTCTAGAAGCTTGCTTAAGGCCATAAATAGACTTTTTCAATCTACAAACAAGCTTACCTGAGTCATCTGCTGCAAAACCTTCAGGCTGCACAATATAAACCTCTTCATCAAGTTCTCATTAAGAAAAGCAGTTTTAACATCTATCTAGTGTAATTCCATATCAAAATGAGCTACCAATGCTAAGATCACTCTAAAAGAATCTTGAGAAGAAACTGGAGAAAATGTTGCTTCATAATATATTCATTCTCTTTGAGTGAAACCCTTAGCTACTAGTTTGGCTTTAAACTTTTCAATATTTCCTTTGGTATCCCTTTTAGTCTTGAATACCAATTTGCAGCCAATAGGTTTACAACCTTCAGGTAATTCAACAAGCTCCCAAACACCATTGTATTTCATAGATTGCATATCATCTTTCATTGCATCTAGCCACAAATCTGATTGAGGACATAAGATAGCATCCGTATAAGTTACCGGATCAACAACACAACCAATATCATAATCATGTTCTCCTAGGTAGACAACATAGTCTGGTGGTATAACTGAACGCATTTCCCTAGTTGATCTTCTAAGTGGAGCTACTTCAATCTCATTCTGAATTTGAGGAGCTTGAGGAATTTCATCAAGAACTGTCTCAACAATAGGATCCTAGGCCACAACAGGCTTAGTTTGTGGCGCAAAAGACTCCATAATTGTTTGCATAGAATGAGACAGGGATCCAGTAATCCCCACCATACTATCATCTTCGATAGCTTGTGAGCAGCTACCCTTTTCAGCTACATCAAATTCCAGAAATTTTGCAATCTGAGATTCCACATTTCCTGTACCTCCATTAGGGTTATAAAACCGATACCCCTTTGAATGATCTGGGTAAGACACGAAGTAACATCGAATAGTTTTGGAATCCAGCTTACTCAATGTTGGATTATATAACTTCACTTCTGCTGGACATCCCCAAATTTTAAGACGATTCAAGCTAGGTTTACATCCAGTCCATAACTCAAAAGGAGTTAATGAAACTGCTTTAATAGAAACGCCATTTAGAATATAAAAAGCTTTTTTCAAAGCTTCACCCCATAGAAAATTAGGTAAATTGGTTCTACTAATCATACTTCTTATCATGTCCATAAGAGTAGATTGTGCCTTTCAGCTACACCATTTTGTTTAGAACTTCCGAGCATAGTAAACTGACCTATTATCCCAGAATCCTCTAAGTATTTAGCAAACCGCCATTTAAGTTGTCTAGCATCACCGTGCCTACCATAATACTCACCACCACAATTAGATCTGACAATCTTTATAACTTTTCCTAACTGTTTCTCCATTTCAGTCCGAAAAATCTTGAATTTATCAAGAGACTCTGACTTTTCTTTAATCAAGTATAAGTATCCATATCGGGAATAGTTGTTAATAAATGTGATGAAATAAAAATTTCTGCACAAAGTAGCCGTGTATGATCCACTAATATCAGTGTGAATAATCTCCAACAAGTCTAAACTTCGTACAATGGATTTCTTCTTTATCTTAGTCATCTTACCTCTGCAACAGTCTACGCAAGTCTCTTGATCACCTTTAAGAGTAGGCAAGATATCAGTCTTTATAAGTCTTTCTACTCTTTCTTTAGAGTTGTGACCAAGACGTTTATGCCAAAATACATAAGATTGTTCCTTAGGTAGAGGCCTTTTGGAAACAACTTTTTCAACTGAATAAGCAACATACATGTCATTGGGAGATAAACTCAATCGATATGATCCATCGGATAAATTGCAACACCCAATCTTATTTGAATAATAAAACATGGAAATAGTATTACTCTTTATTTTAAAAGAGTATCCACACATATCCAAACAAGACACAGAAACTAAATTTCGCCTAAAAGAAGGTATGTAAAAAGTGTTTCTTAACACCATTCGAAAATCAGAATCTAAAATCAAAATAACATCTCCCACGAACTCGACGTCAACTCTAACAGTGAGCATTGATTCATCCTTATTTGGCGTCCTCCAGTTTATGAACCCATATATAGTAAATGCAACATGATTAGTTGCACCACTATCTAGCCAGCAAGAATTGGTCAGAACTTTAGATAGATTGGATTCATAAACAAATGTGAAATAATCATTACCTTTAGGCTCACTATTAGTTCTCTTAAACAACCAAGCCTTAAACTTGCTGCAATGTTTCTTTACATGTCCTCTCTCCCTACAAAAGTAGCAATAAACACCATCCTTTTTTGTGAATGTTTTCTTGAGACCCAAACTGTTAGAAGGTCCAGCATCTTTAGAATTTCCTTTAGTGTTGGAAGATCCAGCAACTTCAGAATTACCCTTATGAGTATAAGTTTTTACCTTCTTTCCCTTATAACTGCTAGAGTTAGAAGCATAAAGGGCAACGTGCCCTTTATCTTTCTTCAATTTTTCTTCCTCTGCCACCAGCCTAGCAATTAGGTCATTAACTGACCATGTTTCATCTTGGGAACTATAATTGATCTTGATAATCCCAAAATCAGGAGAAAGATTATTTAGAGCTCGATGTACAATGCAAACAGTGGGAATAACAACATTGAGAGCCTCAAGCTTTGTTTGTAAATCTACCATTCTCATAACATAATCTCTAACTCCACCAGAACCATCATACTTCATAGTAAATAGTGTTCTATCTCAGCATTAGGTGAGACACAGTTTCTAGCCATCAAGGCTTCCATCATCTGCCTAGCAGTGCAGTCTGCAGGCAAACCACTTTTCAAGTGTTCCTGAATGGAACGCTTCATCGATAGTAAGCAAATTCTATTGCTCTTTTCCCAGGCAGTAAAATGAGCTTTGACTCTCAGCAATAAGATCTGCCGGCCAATCGACAGTAAAAGCCATATGAACATCTGCCATCTCCATAGCAAATAGAAAATCTTCTCTCCATTTCTTAAAGTTTGAACCAACAAGAACCTCAATAGTGACGGAGTTACCGTTTACAGAAAAAGTGACTGAAAGACAAGCAATATATATAATTAGCATCATGTGAGCATTGTGTAACTTGACGTACAAGTACACATCCAGAGAGTTACATGCAAAATCACATAATTACCTTTGGGCAAAATACATGACATGCAATTGTACACTCCCCACATAATAGCGGTTATGAGAATATATTCCAATCTTTGTGAATTCATCACCTTTGAGCATATGAACCATTAGGATCGGTCACTCCTCAACGACACCATCATGTATCCTTCCATGAACTAATACACAATCACCTCCTTTGGGAGTATGACTATGCATTAGACCAGGAGACATCCCAATCAATATACGAGATCGAAATTTCTCAAACCCAATCAAGTATGCTACTTTGGCAGTCACAACTCAATTGAATTCTCGAAACTCTCTCATATTAGAGATATAATCTTTACATCTCACATACATCATATACATGTGATTTAACTTTAGTGATAGGGGCATCATATCACTCAAATCACATGCCATGCTAATTACACTACCTTATTCATTAATAAAATACAATAAAGTTTAATTTTTATTAATGAATCGTACTTTTATAATGTTTATATGATAACATACCAGTAACCCAACATATGTATTTCCAAAAACATAGGAAATACAAGAAAAATACACAAAAATACACTAAAAATTCACGTATTTAGGGCTTTGTATGTATTTTCACATCCATAAAATCATCAAACATATAAAATAAATACACCATAAGATAGAACATGGCAATACGAATCCAACACCACCAACCATGCGCTGAACGGACACTCCATGCGCCCGCACGCGCTGCCTGAGTGCGCGGCGCATGTTCGACGCCCAGGAGGCGCATGGCCACGCGTCCTCTGGCGACACGCCGCCTACGATTCTCTTCGTTTCGTTGAGCCCAGTCCGAATATATAATTTAATTTAATTTAATTTTTATTGAACAAAAAATCTCGAAAATCTCAAATTATAGCAAAATCATTTGCGTTCGTGTTCTAGGGTTATGGAGGCTCTGATACCACATTTTGGACGCAAATTGCGTAACCCCAAGATCTCTATAACTAGAACAAGAACATGCATAATTGAGTAGAAAGATTAACGCACCTATTTTGGGATCCATTGTTCTTGAAGCTGAAGCGGAAACACAATGTTCCACACGCAAGTCCTTCTCCTCTATTGCCCTCCGTATCACTGGCTCAATGAGGTGGCCCCCTCATGTGTAGCGTTAGGTAAACGCTCCTTAGGTGAGGATACATGTGAGAATTAGGGTTAGAGGAGAGATTTGAGCACTATTTATTGAGTTTCCAGCCAGGCCCCCTCATTACGGGCTAAATTCAACTCGGTCCACACTAGCCAACTCCATATTAGACTAATTAAGAAACCTTCTATCTCACCTTAGACCAGCCCAATTTTACGGTAGCCGTAAAAATAGTAAATTACAATATCAATTAATGTAGTCCACATTAAGAAAACTCTTACAAGTGGAACTATAGGGGAAACGATCACTGGCTTCGGTGGAGGCGTGGTTGACCGAAGGGATGAAGGAGACAGCGGATGGTGGGGGTGGCAGAATGAAGCAGCTGCTGGCATCGTGGGGTCTTTGGTTGTGGAGAATCAACCAAAAATGAAAGTGCAGGAAGATCCAATGAAAACGGGGGCAGCGAAGGAAGGGAAGTCGATGAAGGTGGCGTGCACGAGAGGGAGACAACGATAGGAGGGCCAACTGGTCTTGCTTGCTAGAAAAGCTACCGAAGGAGGGGATAAGTCAAGCAAAATATCCTAGGATTCATTAATGCTTGATCCCCAATCTTATCCTATGGTGTCCCCCATTTCTTTCTAGCCTTTTAATCCACAATTAAATCAAAATTGAAGCCAAAATATGCAGCCCTCCCATAGCTCCAAATTTTACCAATTTAAACTTCAATTTCATCATCAATTTCTCAAATTCGAAGTCCAATTTCGTCAAAGAAAAATCCCACACATCTCCACAAATTCCCATCATCCAGTAGCTCGGCTTAGAAGTCAAAATTCCCTTCAATTCGACCCGATCAGAATTTCGTTAATTTCCGAATCATCCGAATCGGTTTTCCGTAAAAATTCCGAACTAGATGGAATTTTTCCAAAAGACAAGACGGCGTTTTTATAAATGATACGTGACATGCTCGAATGTCCAATTCCCAAAACCGAATTCAATTTCGTGGTTAAAATCGACCAAATGTGATTTTAGTCCAATCCAACCAATAAGGTAGCTTTTAGGGATTTTACTGCAGTTATATCCCTTAACGGCTTCACACAATAGATTGATTAACTCGTGAGTGATTAGCTCAAAGAAAAAGGACCATAGGCACGTTGACGAGATGCCAATTTCATATATTCGAGACAAAGTCAAAATTCAGCATGTCACACACTAGGTCTCTTGATTCGTACTCCAAGGTCGAAGAGTAATCCACGTAGCCACACTATCTCACAAATAGTTTTTGCCATGGCTTGATATTCTGATTCGGTTGATGAAAGTGACATGGTCGACTGCTTCTTTGTCTTCCATGAGATGAGCGACTTTCTTAGTTTGATAAAAAAAAAAAAAAAAAAAACCAGTAACTAATCTCCTTGTCATTGGACAAGTGGCATAATTTGTATCACAAAAAGCTATTATCTTCATATCGCAATCACGAGATAAGAAAATACCAAGTCCTGGACATCTCTTCAAGTACTTCACAACCTTTAGTGTGGCATTTATATGAGATTGCTTCGACTTGTGCATGAACTGAATTAGTATCTATATTGCATAACAAATATCGGGTCTTTTCTTGGTGAGGTAGATTAGTTTTCCAACAAGACATTGATATCTCGATGGATACTCTAGCAATGGATCAACTGTGGATGAGGGCAAGCTCATATCGTATTCATGCGTCGTTAGCTTCACATTTTATTCAATTGGTATGGCAGCCGGTTTGCATCCTGATAATCTTGCTTCTGAAACTATCTCCAAAATGAATTTTCGTTGACTAAGGTCGATTCCCTTATCAGAGCGAGCTATTTCAATACCTAGGAAATATTTGGGAGGTCCCAAATCCTTGATATGAAAAGCAGAATGCAAATATTTTTTGAACCTTGTGATAGCCAACTCATTGTTTCCCATGATAAGAATGTCATCAATATATATCAAAAATAAATTGATGGAGTACTTTCAATTTAAGTAAACAAGGCATAGTCATGCTTGGAGTGCTGGAATACTGCGCCAATTAGTGTAGTAGTGAATTTGGCATACCATCGTCTAGAAGCCTACTTAAGTCCATACAGGGATTTGCGAAGGGAACCCGGATTGGAAATTGCCTCGCACCGGACATCGTAACGGGGCTTCCTCCGACAGACAACTCAAAGACGTTCTGGGAGAACATCTGTGAAATGTACGGACGGCTCGATCGGGTGAAGCTGTTCACCATAACACAAGCCTTCTCTGAATTGAAGCAAGGGAACCTCACGGTTATCGCTTGCTTCAATTGACTTTCAGCTCTTTGGAACGAGCTTGAGGCGGCCGAGGAATGTTTGGACCAACCCGAAGCAACACTCCATCAATATAGGGCCATGAAAGAAAGGGAGAAAGTGACACGGTTCTTACTAAGCCTAAATGAGACATACACTACCTTTAGGTCATAGATCTAGACGATGGAGCCAACCCCCTTGCTCGAACGAATTTAATAGCTAGCCATTCAAGAGGAAAGTCAGAAATTGGCGACCACTGAGCACGCGCAAGCAGCTAATGGAGTCGCTTTTGCTGCTGCGTTTGCCGGAGGCTCTGTCTTGCTTGACCCGACACATGACGGCCATGGAGGAAGCAACAGCTTCAGGAGCTCCAAGGTACTTGCAGCTACAGCGGCAAGGAAAATAAGTGAGAACCCTAAGAACCCACGGATGGACAGTTAGGATCAAAGGAAGCCATGCAACGGCTCATATCCACCTACCAAACCTTTTGGATCCAACGGTGGGTAGCAAAGGAGATTTGACGGTGGATATTCTCCCTTCGGTGCGGCAGAATCCAAGGGCTCTAGCTTGGCCACGTCAGCTCAAATGTTTGTGGGATCCAACGAACCACATCACGCCACGACGTCACACAGACCAAGTGGGCAAATTCAAAAAACAAAGGAAAATTTTGTGAATATTGCATATGTCCACACCATACTATAGAAACTTGCTGAAAATTGCATGGCAAGCCGAGTGATAAAGAAAAAAAGGAAAATGAGTTTTCTGCTTATCAAGTGTCAGCACTAAGGACTAATGGGGCACACCATCCAATTACTCAAGATCAATACCAGAATATCACGAGGGCTCTAGATTGCTTAACCACAAGTGACGAGTGCAAGCTTTTCAGGTACTATCCTTGGTGAAATGAACTCAATACCAACTGATGCATGGATTATAGATTCGGGTGCAAATGATCATATAATATGCAATGAGAAATTATTTTCCCATGCTCAGAAAAGTCCATATTTATATTATGTGCGACTTCCGAATGGCAATGTTACTCATGTCACTAAGGCTGGAACTATTCACCTTAGCTCTAATATTGTCCTTAAAAATGACCTCCATATTCCAGAGTTTAAGTTCAACCCGATATCTGTCTCAAAAGCTTGTGAAGATAATTCTTGTGGTGTCATATTCAACTCCGACAATTGTTTCTTTCAAGACTTTTCGACTAGCAAACCGATGGGTTTGGGCAGTGTTGCACAAGGACTTTACTTTTGGATTAGTCCTGAAGTTTTTTTATAAAAGCACTTCTTGTAATGCTATTATCAATAATAAAAATCTTATTTTTCATTAGTGCTTGGGTCATAGTGCACGTTTTCCTAATCATAAATGTCCCATTTGTCCCCTAGCTAAACAGTCTCGGACATACTTTCCCACTAGCACATCTCGAGCCAGCATTGCTTTTCTCTCTGCTACACATTGATATTTGGGGACCCTATCACACACCACATCGTGATGGGTCACGATTCTTTCTTACCATTGTTGATGATTATAGTTGTGTGACTTGGGTTTTCCCCATGCAATCAAAGAGCCAAACTTTCCCAACTCTATCAAAGTTTCTCACTCTTATTGAAAATCAATTCAAAAAAACTGTTCAAAGAATTCGTACAAACAATGGACGTGAGTTCTATACTAGAGAGTGTGAATCTTTTATATCATCTAACGGAATAATTCATGAAAGCTCTTGCACATATACTCCTCAGCAGAATGGGATAGTTGAGCATAAACATTAGCACCTCTTAGAGGTTGCTCGAGCTCTTAAATACGAAGTTTCGATTCTTGAAGATTTTTGGGGAGACTGTGTTGTAACGGCAGCCTACTTGATTAATAGCATGCCAATATGGATTCTCAATGGGTGAACACCTTTTCAATTGCTTTATGGAAAGGAAGCGAGAATTGATCATCTCAGAGTATTTGGATGCTTGTGTTATGCCACGACAGTAGGGCCTCGAGATAAAATGGACCCTCGTGCTATTCCATGTATTTTTATGAGATATCCCTCTTTGCAAAAGGGTTATAGAGTCATGGAGATCTCTACAAGGCACTTCTTCGTGAGCAGGGATGTGTTTTTCATGAAGACATATTTCCATTTCAGGAAAATACCCCTTCATCCTCTATCTCAACTCCCAATCATCGCCCCTTTCTATCAGAAGAAGATCTATGTATGGAACCTCCATATGTAATCATTGCACCAGAACAACCTACACCAGTGAGAGCAAATCCATCTCATCATGGAGCTGAATTACCCGTTCTTTCATATGAGGAAAATCAACCATCCGGTTCTCCAATCACTTCTTCACAACAGAATTTACAATGTTCTTCACAAGACTCCCTACCTATCATTACTGAAGAAGAAAGAGTGGGGGAGTCTTGGCATTATGATCGACATACATGACCACCCACCTAGACAAAGGATTACATATGCCCTATACTAAATTCTCCAGGTACACAATATCCAGTATCTTTGTACGTTTCTTTTAGTCGGTTGTCACCGGAACATGTATGCTGCATCGGTCGGATTTCTATAGAACAGGAGCCGTCTTCCTATCATGAGACGGCATGCAACCCCAAATGGTAGGATGCAATGGAAGCTGAACTTAAAGCACTGACTGAAAACCACACGTGGGACATTGTTCCTTTACCTCCATATCGAAGACCCATTGGCTGCAAATGGGTTTACAAGATAAAGTTCAAGGCAGATGGTTCTATTGAAAGACACAAGACTCGGTTAGTTGCCAAGGGTTTCATGCAACATGATGGTTTTGATTACCATGAAACATTTTCCCCTGCAGCTAAAGAAGTTACTGTCCGTTCCTTTTTATCTATTGCAGCCCTTCGTAATTGGCAACTACATCAGATGCATGTTCATAATGCCTTCTTACATTGGGACTTAGATGAAGAGATTTACATGGAACTTCCACCGAGTTTATGCAGACAGGGGGAGTCTTGTGTGTGTCATCTGCGCAAATCCCTGTATGGACTTAAGCAAGCTTCTAGACAGTGATATGCATGGATCTTCTTTGGGCTGTGGTTCGACAATGTGCAAGCTCTCTCCTGTATATGGCCCATATTGAGTCCATGTCTGTCCTGGACCTATGGCCCAATGGCCTTGAATTGGATACCATGGAAACGAAGGCCAGTGAGTCAGTCTTGAAGCTTGAACCGAAACAGAAGGAAAATTGGTGGTGTTCTGAGGATCTTCGAACTTTTGGACGGATATATCCTCATGTTCATTCGGGTTGATTTAAACCGATGAAGCTGGAGTTTGGTCTTCAGACATCTCTTCCAAAGGTGAATCTTGAGCGTTCCCCTTTTTTGCCATGGTTTAGAAAAATGAATTCCAACTTGGTTTTTCTGGTTTGTTTTGCAGATTAGAAAACCGCAACAACAAAACTCAAAAAAAAAAAAAATTGAGGGCAATTCTGAGGTTGCGAAAGCTAGGTCTGAGATCGTAGCTCTGATACCATGACAGAGATTGAAGAAATGAAAATTGGAGAGTGTTTTGGAAGAAATCGTATTCTATATTTTTCTGTATATTCATGTACAAGAAAACTGCTCTATATATGTTACAAGAGAAAAATAGGAAAGAAAATATACAAGATTATATTACAATTACATTCCCACTTTACCAAGCCAATCATAAATTAACTGAATCAATTAATTGGCAATATAGTTGATATGGAATCAATATCTACCATTATATTTCCGACACTGCCATATGTCGGTCATGTTCGGACATCCAATGAACCTAAACTATTAACATATTGAACAACAATTAGCATAAGAGATCATCACCACGTCAAATTGTCACTATGTTTTGAACTAGATCGTCAAGTATGCTAAAGTAAAATGCCTCCGGCTGAAAATTTCTTGAAAGGAAGGACTTGACTACGAGTTTCCAAGAGCATTAGGGTCATCACTTACTATTTTAGACCTCTATTATCGAATATAGTTAAATACCACCTCTGCAATGCAATATCAATGCGTATGGTGATTCAAACTATAAAGCAATGTGGCCAAATAATGAGTGAAGCTTCTGGGCACTCCGGAACCACACCATTCCCTCCACCCAAGTCAACAACCACACATCAACCCTAAATAAAACTTGGATTAGAAGTTTTTGATCCAGAATATTATAGATATCCAGAATAATCTAAAGATATCCAACAAGAAAATCTTCTATTATCCAATTCTACGAAAGAAAAAGAGGCTAGGTGTGTTGATTTCGCAAAAAAAAATGATTTAAAAATATTTTTCAAGAAATGATTGCCTATATCAATATAGTAAAATTAGTCAACGAAAAAATATTTTCATCATCAATAAAATTTTATATACGCTATTTTCGTGGGCAAATAAAAAAATTTCTATCTATTTATTTTTCTAAAAGATATTACTAACTATTTTAAAAAGATATTTTTTAAATCACTTTTTTTCCTAAACGAACGCATCATCAATACCCTAAAAAAACATTCCACTTTTTAACTCCCGTCCAAATTTTACCTTTTGTCTCGAAAACAGCGAAAACTTGTCAATCGTCAACTCCGCCATGGCGACATTGGAAGGTCGGCGACTTGAGTTTGTGGTCTTGTGTGTTTGCCAGGGTTGCGTTTTTGCATGACAACTTGTTTGTTCGTCGTTGTGATGGTTGTCCATGTAAAATATGGGTTTTGACCCAGTCAAAAAATAAAATAAAATAAAAAGGAGAAAGAAGGAGAGAGGAATCGAGAGTTTTCGGGAGAGGAAAAAGAGAAGAGAGAGAGAGAGAGAGAGAGGAAGAAAAGACAGAAAAAAAAAGGAAAAAGAAAAGAAAAAGGAGGAGATAAAAGGGAAAGAGAGAAGGAAAGAAGGGGAGAGAGGGACGGCAGAGAGCTCGAACGTAGAGAAGAAGAAAGAGAGAAAGAAGAAGAAGGAGAAGGAGAAGAGAAAAGAAAAAGAGGGGCTTCGTGCGTTCTCATCATGGGAGCCTTGCCAAGCCACGTAATGCAACGCCCGGTAAGCGCTCGTGCTGCCCATTCGTTCAATTGGAGTAATTTCGGACCTAGGGCTTGAAATTCGGAATTTTGGGAAAATCGAGCGGCGAAGTATGATTTTTAAGTCGTTAAGCTGCGTATTTTTGTAGAAATTGTACTTTGGGATGTTGTGAAACTATAGCATCTTACAGATCGTGATTTGAGCTTGCGGTTTGTCCGGAACGGAATTTTGAAGTTTGGGGCGCATTCTGTTACTGTAGCGAACAGTAAGCTTCGAGCTTTTTTTTTTTTGTTGTTTTCGGTACTGTTTTGGGGTGGTTGAGTTGGGATTGTTGTTCTACGTTAAGAGAGCTTTCTAAAGATTGTAAGACAGCTGAAACGGAATTTTGTGGAGGAAGTTATGGCGTGACAAAGTTGGCGCATGAGCTGCGGCTTGCGGGAAATTGATGGGTTTTCGATAAATGCGAGTTTTCGTATGCATAGGTGTCATTTTATCGATAAATAGGCTTAGTATAGACAAGTCATTATGTGAATATCCTTTTTACTCAATCTTTTGATAATTTTTTTTTTCCGTTAATTATTAGGGATCTGAGTGCGTTGATTTGAGTGAGCGTCGTAGTTGATTTCTGACTTTCCCAGGTGAGTGGTGCTATTTCTTCTAAGAATTTATAAGCTCATGTTTTTAAAATGATAAATTATTGATATTTAATGAGTTATGAATAAGCATATTTGTTGCACATAACTTTGATCGGGCATTTACTGCATTTTGGTATTTAAGAATAGAGTGAGAATTTTTTGTGGAAATATATGTTCTGTTTGATGAATGAAGTTGAGAAATATTACATATTTTGAGTTTGTGAAACTTTTTACAAAGATCCCGGCTTTAAGATGGTTTATGGAAAGCTATATGAATATTGATTTGTGATGAGCTTTTTGAAATACATTTGATTTGAAATTGATTTATGAGACGAGTCTTGAAAATTATTTGAGAGTGTTTTATGAAAGGTATTTTTGGTGGATGAGTTGAGTTGCAAAACCTTTTGGGGATATATGAAATGATTTATGGATTTGATTTGAGAATTATGGATGGTGTTGTTTTGGATTGATGTGGATGCTCAATATCGTTGTGAGCCTAGCGAGGGGCTTGTGGGTATGCGCATACTATTATAGGATATACTTGTGGGCCGAGCCACCGGCTAATAATAAGAGAAGACCTTGCCAAGGGGGGAATCTTAGTCGCCTCGTCACCAGGCGTTATATCGTGACCATAGTTTGATATTGAGCAACGAATTGGTCAATGGAGTGGACCATTGACATGTGATATAAGTTGGGTCGATGGAATGGACCATCAACGCGTAATTTGAGATTAGTCGATGGAATAGACCATCGATGTGTAATTTGAGATTAGTCGATGGAATTGACCATCGACGCGTAATTCGAGATTAGTCGTTGGAATTAACCATCGACATGTAATTTTATTAGATTATCAATGTGTGATTTGATGAGATTAATCAATGGATAGACCATTGATTCATGTTTTATGAGATTGACCAATGGTTTAGACCATTGGCATTTGCCTATTATTATCTTGAATATTTTTCTTTAAACATATTGTGTTAAAATAAGAAAGGTTATATTTTGGCCTTGAAGGTTTGTTAAATTTCTGAATTTGGTGTGGTATGAAATTAACCAATGGAATGGGTCATTGGCATGTGAATTAATGAGATTGATCAGTGGATCAGACCATTGATGTTTATTTCGATGTTATTATGAAATAATTATTTTTGCTATAAATATAATTATGTTGAAGCGTATGTAACTTATTCTTTTTACTGTATGTTTTGTTATATCCTACATTTGAGTTAAAAGAGTTGCGGTTTGGTTTTGTAAATATGCATAGTGGGTGCTTGATCCGCTTAGAAAAGATGCACTACTCACTGAGCCGTGGTTGCTCACTCCTCTATTTTCCAATGTTTTTCAGGTCCCTCGATTAACGATGAGTAGATACAAGAGCGATATGGATGTGGGGACTTTTAAGAGTTGGTTTTTGGGAGCTTTAAGGCTGCGTCCTTTGAGTGGGAGGATGGCCGTGTCATCCCCCATTCTTGTTGGTTTTGGGGTGTGACAGTCCATGAAATGATGAAATGAATTGAGTAGGTTTAGACCGCTGCCGGGTTTATGAACTTCTTATTATTTAGAACTTTTTCTCTGCTTGTAATTTGTTTCACCATCGCTCATCGGTCATTTTTTCAGCTTCTTTCATGATGTGTTAGAATTTCCTAAGGCGTTCTTTGCTTCCGTCTTTCGCAAATCAGGTAAAAAATTTCCATGAGCAACTTTTTTCTTGTTCTGGCCAAGAACAATGACTAATTTTTGGTCTCTTAGCTCTGGTTTGGACTGTTAGGCCGATCTTAGCATTTGTTTTGCAGTGATTATTATGTTGTCTCTATCAGGTGTTTGAGCTCAAAGGCGATTCTTTATCGCTACTTTATGTGGCAGAATCGATGCTGTGTCTTGATTTAGAATTTATTTTGGCATGAAAGGATGATTGGGGTTGTTTCTTTTTTTCTTCCATTGCCAGATGAGGCATATTTCCCTTTTATGTGAAGTGAACACTTCTTGAAATTGGTCATCATTACAATATCAGGGCTAGTTGCTACGAGGATGCTTGTGAAAGGTATTCGGTGCATACGGAAGCAAAAGTTTCTCTCGCTATTGTGCAAATGGTTCCTGATAGTCATTGATCACCCTTGATTTATTGGTGTCCCTATTATTTTGTCACAATTTGTTACTTGCTATTACAGTGAAGAAGAAGCCAGAATGAAGATCTATTCAGTTTTAGTAGGGCGAGGATTTCTTTAAACAAGCATCAAAGGTTCATGGTTGGAAACCTCTCAGAAGTGACGCTTTTATGCTCTTCATGCTTTTTATATGTCTACCCAGTATTCATATTAGTCAAATTGCTGTTCTGTTTTCTGTTCGGTCAGAGCATTCTCAGTTAACTCTCACTTAGATATGGAAGTCAACAAAAGTTGTGTAGATACAATCTATTCAAGCATAGTCATTAGTCTGTTGTTCCTATGGTTTGCAGGAGCTGGGAATGGAAACCTGGAAGTGATGGGAATTGCTTCAGTGAATCATACCCTATCCAGGGTCCATACTGGGGCAATAGATCAAACCTTGAGATCATGAAAATAGTACGTCATGGCCCACGACAGCTAAAGATCAATGTAACATTGTTGAACATAACTCAAAGGTCGGAGTTCAGAAAAGATGCTCACACATCGGCTTTTACAGAGCGAAGGGCAAACTCTTAACAAAGGCGCAGAGATCTAACCCCAAAACATTTGGTGATTGCATCCACTAGTGTTTACCAGGAGTCCCTGATGCATGGAATGAAATTTTGTACGCGTACTTGTTAAAAGATCATCGAACCATTCTATAGCGCCAAGCATAGCAAAGTCCAGGTTTGAAATTTTCGACAAAAACAAGTACAACTCGGGTGCAAAAAAGTTATTTGTAGCCATAGGAAAAACAAAAGATACCTGCTCACGACTACATCATTTCTATGGGAAGCTGTGTCTTCTTTCAGACTACAATTTATTTTTCTATCTCCATATCTAAACAAAACCCCCTAACAATCATTCTTAAGTATTGGTATGACCTATAATAGTTCCAAATCACACTTAACTTGATGTTCTGGTGAACTCTGACGGTCTGGAAAGGCTGGATGGTTAAGTAGTATGTTCTATTTCCTGATTAGACGCGCTCTCAATTTGACTGACTTCATACCATATTTCAAGCTGTTCATATTTCTTTACCGTCCTTTCTCTTGAATCAAAGGTATGCGTGGTCTTCTTTTGAATGGAACAGGAAATGGAGCATCATTTAGCTGGGATGTGAGATGAGTTTATGATAACATGTTGAAAACTTAAAATCATCCATGAATGGAAAGGATGTAGAGATTTTGCAACCAAAGAAATCTGAAAATACTAACCGCTTCCACCAGATAGGGCAAATGGGGTAAAGCTGGAACTATGAGGTATACACCTTATAATACCAACTTCATCATCACAAAAGCTCCCTCTTTGAAAGGAAACTTCAGGCAAGATTTCTGACTCATAAGATTCAACTTCCACTGGATTGCTTAAGCTTTCAAGATATGTTGTCTTTGCCTCTTGCTCATGGGATGCAACTGGTGAAGACATATCAGATGAAGCGATCGTATTTGAAGCACCGACGCTGCGAACAGTTTCTACTGTGAAGTTGTCAGAAGGGACAAGGTCCTCCTCAGCATGAACTGAATCCGCAGGTGAAAGCTTGTTCAAGGCTAAACTTGCAGTGTTTGCAATGTGGTCGCTAGGGAGATGAATGGACAGAAAATCAACTTCGCATAAATCCTTTTCAACAGAAGAGATTAAGTACATCCCAGGTGCGGACGACTCCCCATGCACGGCATTTTCCTTCCAAAACTTGGCAGCCTTTTCTTTGGTCAAGGTACCATCTGTACGCCCCAAAGATGATACGGACAGTCCACCCTTGAGTATATGCACGAAAAAACTGGAGCCCTTGGGGAGTCGAACATACGTGTTTGTTGGTTCTTCACGCTACCGAAAGCAGTTGGTTCGTCCAGTTCTACCATGTCTAACGACTCTGGCACCCCAAACGAATTTTTGGAAGAGGGATTACGAGTTTGAGACTCACTTTTTTCCTGGCTGGAGTCGTTAAAAGAATGTCCTGGTAGGTTCTTAACACTAGCAAAAGCAAAGGTTATGTCGAGCCGTTCCAATACTGAAGAAGACTCTGACGCCCCAAACAAATCTGGAGAAGAGGGATCAGAAGTTTGAGATCCAGTTGGCTCCAGAATAGGGTCGTTGAATGAATGTCCCAGTTGGTTCTTCGCACTATCAAGCGCACTTAGGTTGTCGAGTGGTCCCAAATCTGAGGAACTCTCCGGCACCTCAAACAAATTCTGAGAGGAGGGATTAAAATTTTGAGGTTCACTTTGTTCAGGTTCCTGACTAGGATTGTCCAGTGTATGTCCTTGGTCCTTTATACTAGCAAAAGAAGTGGGTTCATCCGGTAGCCTCACATCTGAAGAAGACGCCGGCACCTCAATCGAATTCTGAGAAGAGCAATTAGAAGTTTTGAGGTTCAATTGGTTCCTGAAAAGGGTCCAAATGGCAGGTCACCTGCAATTGTCCAGTGATCCTCGGGACATGTTCATCATTACTTTCTACCACCGGCGTACATCTCTTGAGTATCCAACTGGGGGTTCAAATGTCAAAGGACTAAGGCTCGCTCAACTCACGGCCCACGAAATTAATTAAAAAAGTTCATTCCTTTTTCCAGTACATAATTGTGTTGCAAATACAATATATGTAAAGGACTCTAAGAGATAAGATACAAAAGGTAACCGAATAACAAATATTCTCTAAATACTTGCCGACTCTAAGAGATAAGATACAAAATGTAACAGAATAATAAATATTTCCTAAATATTTGTTGAATATTTTCTTCCCTTAACAAACTGCGATTGATTTGGGATGCTATTCCTGGGTTCATTTTCAACACTTTTCATTATTAGCACTACCACTGGCAGAAGCATCTCCTTCTGAACCCAATTGAGGCTGCACATCATGGAAAATTTTGGAGCAAAGCCTCTTCATTTTCTCACCAGCAGCTTCTACTTGTTTTTCGATATGATCGAAATCCTGTACGAAAGGTGTTCGGCATCAAGGAACCAACTACATCTTAGAGTCTAGAGAAAATATGACACACATGTATGGAAACCACACAAATTGGATAGTAGATACCGGCAAAATTCTTTCTAGTTATAATGACGAAGAAGTTAAAATGATCTTGCCTGAAGTAGAAAGGAAAAGCCGATCGCAAACCAGCTCCGACGCTTAAAAGACAAACCCATTACGATGTTGATTTAACTTTTTCCAGTAATCGATACTTTTAAAAGCCTCCTTGTCTTGAAGAACAAAAGGCACTATTTACTTGTCTTGAAGACCAAAAGCCGCTATTCATACTCAAGAATGAGGACCGACAAAAAAAAAAAAAAAAAACTCAAGAATAAGGAGCCTTAAAAGACACATACAAAGAAAAATAAATGCCCGAAGCCAATGTCAACATTTCATATAAGTTTATGAAACCAGTCACTGTTGCTAGCCAAATGCTAAACACGTAAAAAGTCGTTTCAGTAAATTTAAGAAGAAAGCGGAAGAGACAAAGAGAATATATATATTTTTTGATATATTTTGATATGTACTAATAAGTATCACATGAGCCTATTTATAAGCTTTATAGTTTGATTATCTACATTAACAAAATATTACACAATCAATTATAGTCAATGGTAAAGATATTTAGAATTTTTTTATATATCCATAATATCATAAAGATGTATTATATGTATTTAGAATATTCTAAATATATCTAACAAGCAAATTTTCATTTATCTAATCGTGTGAAAGAAAAAGAGCTGCGTTCATTTCGCGGAAAAAGAATGATTTGAAAAATATTTTCGGAAAAATAATTACTTATCAAATATAGAAAAATTGGTCCACAGAAAATATTTTCATTGTAGACAAAATTTTATGCACAACTATTTTCATGAGTGATGCTCATGGAGCCTTGCTTGAGGCTGGCAAGGTTCAGCTCGCAGGCTGTCATTGTGGCAAACGACTAGCGAAGAAAAAGGAAAAAGAAAAGAAAAAGAAAAATAATTAAAAACTCAATTTAAAAAAAAAAAAAAAAATTGAATTATATTTTTTTAAATAAAAATAAAAAAGTACAAATTAGATTTTTAAAAAAATTAAAAACATTAAAAAGGAATGCAATCGGATTTTTCAATTTTTAATTCATTTTTAAATTTCAGAATAATGTTGTTTCTCGAACAAAATGACTTCATAAAAATATTTTTCAAGAAAAAAAGAGAACATCAATTTTTTTTTTTAAAAATTATAAAAATTGTCCATTAAATTTGTATTCAATGAAAGAGTTTTAGCAATATCATCTTAAAAAAATCATAGAAAAAAAGGTTTAATAGATTTAGAAGTATTTTAGTAATATAATCTTTAAAAAAAAGTCACAAGAATAAGTTTTTTAAATTTAGTTACGTATGAAAATGTTTTAGTAATATAAGCTAGGTGGTATATGAGTTGAATATAGGTGGAGTGGGATATATGTCAAAAGATTTACATTACATAAAAATGGGTCAAAACGATTTAAATGGATCAATATAAGTCGGATCATTTCGACCCAATCCAAATCCGATAACGGCCCTAGCGGTGAGTAATTATTTTTCAAAAATTTTCTTTTCCAAATTACTCTTCTTTTCGCGAAACGAAGGCATCATTGATGTGATACCCTAAAAAAACCTTTCTCTTTTTCACTCTCGTCCAAATATTACCTTTTTTTTGTCTCGAAAACAGCGAAGACTCGTCAGTCTCCAGCATGGCGACACAGCTCTTCACTCGCTCCCGCCTCCTCTCCAAGCCTCAGCGAGGCCTCGCCTCCCTCCTCTCTCGCTCCCGCTCCTTCTCCTCCGCTCCCGCCTCCGCGCCTCGCTACCCTCCCTTCCTCCCCTCCCTCCTCCGCTATCGCCTCCGCCCTCTCTCCGCGGCCTCCGCGGAGTTCCATGGCCGCCTCGCCGCGGCTTCTTCCGCCCGTGCCTTCGCGACTAGGGTGACCTATTCGTCGCTCAACGGTCAGGGGCCCAACCGTTGGAGGGAACACTGGCACTGTGCCATAATGATGGAAAGGTCGGACGATAAGGCTGGCGAGATCCTACCGGACGATAAAGCTGGCGAGATCCTGGATACTTGTGTTAAGTTCCTTGCGGGGGCTGTTGGAGGGTCAGTGATTCGAGTTTGTGGTGTTTATCTGTTTGCCAGGGATTTGTGTCGTGTGACCATTTGTTTGTTCGTCCTTATTAAATGAACTGAGAAGGTTGAGACCGGCGGGTTTATCGACTTCGAACATTTTCTCTGCTTTTACTCTGTTTCGCCATCGTTTATCGGTCATTTTTTTCAGCTTCTTCATGATATGTTAGGATTTCCTATGGCGTTAAGGTAACGAATTTCCATGAATAACTTTTTTCTTGTTCTGGCCAAGAACAGTGACTAATATTTTGGTCTCTTAGCTCTGGTTTAGAGTATTAGGCCGATTTTAGTATTTGTTTTGCAGTGATTGTTATGCTGTCTCTATCAGGTGTTTGAGCTGAATGGTGATTCTTTATTGCTGCTTTATGTGGCAGAATTGATGCTGTGCTCTGATTTAGAATTGATTTTGACATGGAGGGATGATTGGGGCATATTTCCCTTTTATGTGAAGTGAACACTTCTTGAAATTGGTCTTGATTACAATATCATATCTAGTGTTATAGCGACCGAGGGGTTGCTTATGAATGGTATTTGGTCCCTATTATTTTGTCTAACCACAATTTGTTGCTTGCTATTGCAGTGAAGAAGTTGCCAGAGGGAAGATCAACTCAGTTATAGTAGGGCTCCACCACTTTATATTTAGAGCTCCTCTATCCAGAGACCAGAATTTCAACCTCGTAGGTAAAGCTTCTTGATTGGTTTTCTTTTGCTTCTCTTTCTGGAAAGTGGTGCTAATGAGTTCTGTTTTGTTGCACAGGGCTGGGAGATGGACCATATTATACTCACATGTACCTGGGCAAGTATAATGAATATGTGGGTATGTAAGCTTTGATCTTCTAATTCTGACATGAACTTTGCGTCCTGTAGATTCCATCCTCTCATTTATGAAGACCGCCGTGCTTTGTTGACCTCATCATGAGGCAGTTGTGCTGCTTCGGTTTTTGTTCTTGGTCGACTATACTTGCTTGGCTAATTATTTGGGTTGATATTGCACCTGATCTGTTATGTTAATTAGTATTTAAGTATAGTGATTAAGACATGAATTTTTAATTATTAACTCGTTAGTAGATAATGGAAATGTGTTTAGAAAGAGAAAAGTTACTTCCAAGTGCAAATCTACCCAAATCAGGCTTGGGGATGGAAAAAAATGTCATATTTTTCCCTTGTGGTTACTATATGAAAGAGTCATGAGTTTATGTCACAACACGAGGCCTAATTAGTTTTGGGACAGGTAATCTTTCCATGTCAGTCCTTTGGTTAATATAGGCATTATTATTATCGTCTACCCTTGCACTGCAGTAGCTCAATCAAGACAAAGCTTTTCTCCGTTTTACTTTTGTGGACTTACATAATGTTCGTTGGAAATAAAATTACTAGTCTCAAATCGATCGAGTGAATTCGGTATATCTCATTGTGAAATTCTTGCCTTTCTCTTTCATGCAATCTCTTGTCCATGTCATAATGCATTTTTTCCACATTTGTCAGGCGAAACTGCTATTTTCGCGCCAACTGGAACTTACGAGTGGAATGGGCATGATGATCAACCCCGTAATTTGAACAAATCGAGAAACTTTAAAAGGGGGAAAAATATGCAGAACAGAAATTTCCGAGCCAGGGACATGCCACCTATACATAACCAAGGGATGCAAAACCCTCCACCTCTAGGAATCATGCTTCCACCAAATATGGCTTGTGGAACTGGAATCCCCCAAGGATTACCTTTGCCGGAATGCCTCTGCCCAGCCACCCTGGATGCCCCTAAGCAATTCATGCGTAACTACATCCCTTTCTCGAATTTCCTTTAATTAGAAAAAAAAAAAAAAATTGATTTCCTAACAATTGGGAGAACATTTTAGGCGATTGGGTCGGTTTACGTATCTTAACTGAAACATAAGGTCCGTTTGCTTGAAGAAAAACTACTTCCGGAGAATTATTTTTTCACTCCTTAGTGTTTGGATGATGGAAAAGTGATTGATCTTTGAAAAAAAATGTGCTTCATGAACTCAAAGCAACAAACTTGGATTGGAGGAAAACGATTTCACCTTCCAGTGAAAAGGAAATCACTTTCTGACTTTGCTTGCCACAGTTGGGCATGCGCTTATTACAATTCCATCTATATCGTTCAAGAAGCTGTTCGCTGATCGGCCAGGCCTGTCGGAACCTGAAAAGGAGAAGGACTTATTTATTGACATAGTGTATCCTGACCAAGCCAACTTCATGCATTGGCTGGTCGTAATGGAGGGGCCGGAGGGCGATCCTACTAGAGATGAGATCATCGATACTTATATTAAGACGGTTGCGCAGGTTGTTAAAAGGTCAGTGGTTCGAGACTGTGGTCTTATCTGTTTGCCAGGGTTGTGTTCTGTGTGGCAACATGTTTGTTCATCATTATTATGGTTGTTGATGAAATGAATGAGTAGGTTGAGACGGGTGCTGGGTTTTTCAACTTCATATTACTCAGACCATGCTCTCTGCTTGTACTCTGTTTCGCCTTTGTTTATCGGTCATTTTTCGGCTTCTAAATGGTTGTTGATGAAATGAACTGAGTAGGTTGAGACGGTTGCTGGGTTTTTCAACTTCAAATTACTCAGAGCATGTTCTCTGCTTGTACTCTGTTTTGCCTTTGTTTATCGGTCATTTTTCAGCTTCTCCGTGATATTTTGGAATTACCTATGGCTGGAGGGTGAGATGACTGAATTCTTCGTGCCATGCTTTGCTTGTCTTTCACAAACGACGTCTAAAAATACAATGACACACAGCTTTTCGTGAATAACTATTTTCTTGTTCTGGCCGAGAACAATGACTCATAATTTGGTCTCTTAGCTCTGGTTTAAGTAAATTTCCAATTAGATTTTAGTATGTTTTGCAGTGATTATTATGCTGTCTCTTTCAGGTGCTTAAGCTTAAAGGTGATTCCTTATTGCTACCTTATGTGGCAGCATTGATGCTATGTTTTGATTTAGAATTGATTTTGACATGGAGGGATGATTGGGTCTGTTTCTTTTTTTCTTTCATTGCCAGATGTGGCACATTTCCCTTTCATGTGAAGTGAACCCTTCTTGAAATTGGTCCTCATCACAGCATCATAACTAGCATTATGGTGACTATGAGGATGCTTAAGAATGGTATTTGGCGGGTACAGAAGCAACAGTTTCTCTCGCGTGTTAATTCTTTTGTGAATGGTTCTTGAAGTGATGGTCCTTGCCTGAAGTCATTGATCATCTCGATTTATTGCTGTCCCTATTATTTTGTCTAACCACAATTTGTTGCTTGCTATTACAGTGAAGAAAAAGCCAGGAGTAAGATCTACGCTGCTGATACAGGGCCCTACTACTTTGCATTTGGAGTCAACGTATCTCCAAATCGTGCTTACGAACTTGCTGGTAAAGCTTCTTGATCGGTTCTCTTTTTGCTTCTCTTTTTGGAAAGTGGCGCGAATGAGTTCTATTTGGTCGCAAAGATCTGCCTAGAGTTCGATGGGTTGTTGCTGATGCGTACCTGCCTCTGAGGAAAGGTTATGGGGCATGGAAGCTTTGATCTTCTAAATCTGCCATGAAATTTGCATCCTGGAGATTACATTCTCTCATTTATGAAAACCGCTGTGCTTTGTTGACCTCAGCATGAGGCAATTGTGCTGCTTCGATCTTTGTTCTCGGCCGACTATACGTGCTTGGCTTTTATTCGGGCAAGTTTTGCACGTGATCTATTATGTTAACTGGTATTTAAATATAGTGATTAAGAATTGTTTAGCAGATAAGTTTGCTTAATGGAAACGTGTTTAGAAAGACAAAAGTCTGTTCCAACTGCAAATCTACCCAAATTGGCTTGGGGATGGACAAAAGTGTCATATTTTGCCATTGTGGTTATTATATGAGTTTATGTAGCGGCACGAGGCCTAATTAGTCTTGTGATAGGTAATTCTTCCATGTCAGTCCTTCGGTTAATATGGGCATTCTTATCATCTGTTTGCACTGCAGCAACTCAATCAAGGCCATTGTATTTTACTTTTGTGGACTTATTGTTCGTTACAAGCATTATATCAATCTCAAATCAATCAAGCCAATTCAGTATATTGTATTGTGAAATTCTTGCCGTCTCTTTCATGCAGATTTGTTTTTAATGGTGGGAAGCAATTCCTTATGATCCTCTAGCTAACACATCAAGCAGACCTTGTCATTTTGAGACATTGAGGAACTTTAAAAAGGAGGATGGGAATCCCTGTGGAATAGACATTTGCGAGCCAAGAACATGCCACCTATTCATAACCAAGGGATTTAGAACCCTCCACCTCAAGGCATCATGCCCTCACCAAATATGGGCGGTGGAATGCCTCCACCATGCAACTTTGGTGGAATGCCTCTGCACAACCAAATGTGATTTGATCGGTAATATATCTTAATCAAAATTTAATTTGTTTGATCTTTTAATTTCATCTTTCAAGTATTGACGAGTTTCTAGAACTTCATTTTCTTTTTATCAAACTAGTTTTGTTGTTTTCATAAAAATGAGAGATGTTAATTTTTTTGTTCTTTTTTATTTTTGTTAAAAGGTGATTTAGGTTTTGAGTAGTCAAGTCTTTATTCAAGATAAATGAAAGTTGTAGGCACTAAATTAGATTGAATAAATTACCAATCTCGGAGTCTCGAAATTTCAATAACTTAAACTTGCTTTTCGACATTAGTGTTGACCCAATAAGAATCGATGATTTATATTTGTTGACACCTAATTTAAATTTAGCTTTTAGAAATAGAAGATAATATTTGATCAGAGGGAAATTTAAAAAAAAAAATTTGAATTCAAAAATTCAACAGCCATTTGATTTTGGAGTCACTTTTTTTTTTTTGGTGACCCAGGGAACCCCGCATAGCCGACAGCTGGGAGTAAACCCCTGGGGAAGCATGTAGGAAACCACCACCCACGTACCCCGGGTAAGTCGCCAAGTGTCTCCATCTGCCTCCCTGCAACGGCCTCCAGTGTGGAAGTCCTGGAGCCTACCAGCGGAGCCACCCTCGCAGGTGGTTGGAGTCACTTTTTTTATGAGAAGTTGAGTGAAAATCTCCAACTACAGAAACAAAGTGGGGTTTTCCTTTTATAAATAGTGAGTGCGAGACGTGAAAGAGGGGAGCTTTATGATTGAGTTTTCGAAACACTCACGAAAGGGAATAGAAGTTTTGTGAGAGAAAGTTTTTTTCTCTTCTGCTGAAAAGCAGAAGACAGAGGCAGAGAAGAGAGAGAGGGGAGTTGTCCGTGGAGTCCTCGAGAGAAGGAGAGAAGCATCTTCGGAGATCGTTTTGGGCCGTTTCCGGGCCCCAGATCCACGAGTCGCTTTGGGAACAATCGTTCCTCACGTCGCCGCCGTCGGATTGATCCGATTTGCGCGCGATTTGGTGAGTAATCTCACTAATCCATGATTAGTGGCTAATTATGCGTAATGTTGGTTTAGATTTAATTAATTATGTTTAGGTTGTTAGATTAGATTAAATTAGCGATTATTAGCCAATTGTGATGCGAATTAGATAAATTGAATGTGTAATTAGCAAGTAGACATGGTCTACTAATTATTGGAAGTACCTCAGGATTTTTCCCCACCCTTAGTGGGCTCCAATTAGGCTTTTCGGTCCTAAGTGGAATTTTTAGCATTTAAATATTAATTTTCGGAATTAAATTAAATAATTATTTATTTTCCGAAAAATCAACTGAGATGGCCTGGAACCGGAAAATTATACTGATGAGCGTGGTGAAGTCCGTTTATTTAATCGGGCTTTATTTTGAGCTAAATTGAATTTTTAATAATAATAATTTAATTTTCGAAATTAATAAATTATTTATTTATTTTCGGAAATTAAGATTCTGATGGCCGACGACCGAAATCTCGTGCTAATCGTCGTGGCGCAGTCCATTTATTTATTTGAGCTCCACGTTGTATGGAATTGAATAAATTGTGATATTTTAGGGATTTACCCTAAATTGATTGGAATTGATTGAGATTGAATTGTTGATCGGTAAATGGCCAAGTATGTTATTCAGTATTTATAATGCTTTGTGGAGTTGATTTAATTATTTGATTGAGAAATCGTTGGCATTGGTTGTCGATATTTAAAGTAGATTGGTAACCACTTGAAAGCGGACACGTGGGCTCAGTGAATTGGAATGTCACCTGGAAAATGCACATGAGTTCAGTGGTTGAATATGTCACTTTGGCGAAAAGGTCGCCTGAGAGAATGCACGTGGCTCGGAGACTCGGTATGTCCTCCTGGAGAATGCACGTGGGTTCGGTGACAGAGTTTGGCATCTAAAAGGGCACGTGGGCTCGGTGATTTGATGCATCACTTTGGTGAGATAGCACCTAAGAGAATGCACGTGGGCCCAGGCATCTAAAAGGGCACGTGGGCTCGGTGATTTGATGCATCACTTTGGTGAGATAGCACCTAAGAGAATGCACGTGGGCCCGGGCATCTAAAAGGGCACGTGGGCTCGGTGACTTGATGTATCACTTTGGCGAAGAGGTCGCCTTAGAGAATGCACGTGGGCCCAAGGTTCGAGGCACGTGAACTCGGAGACTTGGAAGGTCGTCCTGGAGAATGCACGTGGCCTAGCTTTTAAATATCTCACAGTGGGGATTGAGTTGTATGACATGTAATCGACTGGTTCGATTTGTTTGAAGTAAATGGGTGCCTATTGTGAATTGTACTGATTTGCAGGTGGGATCAGAGGCCAAGGTAAGTCCTCTGCCCTGTGCGTGTTTAGGCAGCCTTTAGTATAATGGTTTACTAATCAGGCTTAGTAGAGTAGAACTCGCTGAGACGTAGTCTCATCCCAGTTTGGGGAAAACCATTTCAAGACCCCGCTGAAGAGCTGAGGAGGAGGAATCCGAGAAGGAGAACTCGGAGGTGAGATCTGAAGATAAGGATTTTTGGAAGAAGAAGACAATCCTGAGAGGGGCCCTGAGTACGGCCTAGCTCATCTAAGTTTCTGTCTTCTTTTGAGATCTCCATTTTGATGTGAATAGTTATGAAGTGATTTGTGATTTGTATAAAAGTTTGGTTATAAATTTCAATATGAAAAATATGGCCCTTCTTTTCTATCCCATCGTTTTATTGTCTGGGGATTTTAACTGCTTCCGCATGTGCTTAAAATTGAAAGGGTCGGCGATACATTGTCCTGGGATATCGCATTATAAAATCGACCAAGTGAGATGGATGTGTGCGTGCCTGAGGATCGGGGCGTGACATCAAGGATGGAGTGGGATTTTTACACTAGAATTCCAGCTACGCCTATGGCAGAAACTCCTCTCAGATTTCCCTTGGCCTCGACCTTACTTGCGAGGGGCCAATGTCTCATGCCCCATGAAAAAGGACGAGGAAAAATGGACCAAAAGAAGGAGAGGCAAAAGCACTAAATGATTAAGGTGTCTACCTAAGTCACTTCCAATTTCTCCAATTTCATTTTAGGCTTAGCCGCATTAATTTATGACACCATATTTGCCATGGAAAGAACAATCACGTTAAGGCTTCACAGGACAGTCACTGCCATTCGTCGATCATGTATGGACATCTAGTGAACCAGAACTATGAACATATTGAACAACAATCGGCATAAGAAATCATCACCACGTCAAATTTTCACTATGTTCTAAACTAGATCGTCAAGTATGCTGAATTAAACTGCCTCCAGCTGAAAATTTCTTGAAAGGAAGGACTTGACTATGAGTTTCGAAGAGCATTAGGGTCATCACTTACTATTGTGGACCTCAATTATCAAATATAGTTAAATACCACCTCTACAATATCAATGCGTATTAGGGGTGTGCAATCAAATCGGGTATACCCGAGAACCAAACCGGCCCACCCGAAAAACAAGGTTGGGAACGGGTTTCCTTTGAAACCGGTTCGGGAACTGATTCCCAAAATTCAGAATCGGTTTAAACTAGTCCGGGAACGGGTTCAATTGATTACCCACCTAGGAATCAGTCCCTGGACCGGTTTTGGAACCGGTTTTTGTAAGTATAGGTCCAAAATCCTATTTTTTTTTCCCTTTATTTCTATTCTTACTCTCGCAATCACATTGCGTTTTTCCTCTTGGCTCTCTCAAACACACACGGCACTCCTCATTCGTCGTTCCTCTTCCTCACTTGCTTCCCTCCCTCATTGGCTCCCTCTCGCACAGTCCAACGAACGGATGTTGTTCGTCGCCGCCAAATTCTTATGTATCACGTGGATTGGTTCGCTTAATTTCTCCTTTGTAGGAGGAGTTATATTTGCATAAATAAGTAGCTTCATGTAGTAGTTGTGAGAATGAGACTAATATTAAACCTATGTTTGTTGTTAATTCTTTGACTTATGATTTTATTTATTATAATTAGCCATGTGGATCCTTAATTTTTCATTTAATCAAAAAGTTCATTTATTTATTTATTACAAGTGCTTAACGTTTCGATACAAATTATGGGGATTACATTATTTTCTCGCATATTAATATAAAATTCGAAGTTGTATAGAATATCGAGAAATTGCAAAACAAGTTCCAATAGAAACAAGGTTGACCCTAAAACCGGACTCAAAAAACAGGGATAGTTGGGTATAGGGTCCAAAAAAAAGTAACCGGTTATAATAGGGTCCGATACAGGATCTAGGTCTAAATCCTATCCACCCTAGACCCAATCACCCCTAATGCATATGGTGATTCAAACTATAAAGCAATGTGGCCAAAGAATGAGTGAAGCTTCTAGGCACTCCGGAACCACACCATTCCCTCCTCCACCCAATTCAACAACCACGCATCAACCCTAAAGAAAACTTGGATTAGAAGTTTTTGATCTAGAATATTATAGATATCCAAAATAATCTAAAGATATCCAGCAAGCAAATCTTCTCTTATCCAATTCTACAAAAGAAAAAGAGGCTAGGTGTGTTGGCTTCACAAAAATAAATAATTTAGAAAATATTTTTCAAGAAATGATTGACTATATCAATATAGTAAAATTAGTCAACGAAAAATATTTTCTTCATCAATAAAATTTTATATACACTATTTTCGTGGCCAATAAGAAAATTTCCATCCATTTATTTTTCTAAACGACCTTACTAACTATTTTGAAAAGATATTTTTTAAATCACTTTTTTTTCCTAAACGAACGCATCATCAATACCCTAAAAAAACATTCCACTTTTTAACTCCCGTCCAAATTTTACCTTTTGTCTCAAAAACAGCGAACACTTGTCAATCGTCGACTCCGCCATGGCGACGTTGGAAGGTCGGTGACTCGAGTTTGTGGTCTTGTCCGTTTGCCAGGGTTGCGTTTTGCGTGACAACTTGTTTGTTCGTCGTTGTGATGGTTGTCCATGAAATGATGGAATGAACTGAGTAGGTTTAGACCGCTGCCGGGTTTATCGGCTTCATATTATTTAGAACTTTTTCTCTGCTTGTAATCTGTTTCGCTATCGCTCATCGGTCATTTTTTCAGCTTCTTTCATGATGTGTTAGAATTTCCTATGGCGTTCTTGGCCTCCGTCTTTCGCAAATCAGGTAACAAATTTCCATGAATAAATTTTTTCTTGTTCTGGCCAAGCACAATGACTAATTTTTGGTCTCTTAGCTCTGGTTTGGAGTGTTAGGCCGATCTTAGCATTTGTTTTGCAGTGATTATTATGTTGTCTCTACCAGGTGTTTGAGCTCAAAGGTGATTCTTTATCGCTACTTTATGTGGAGAATCGATGCTGTGTTTTGATTTAGAATTGATTTTGGCATGAAGGGATGGTTGGGGTTGTTTCTTTTTTTCTTTCATTGCCAGATGAGGCATATTTCCCTTTTATGTGAAGTGAACGCCTCTTGAAATTGGTCATCATTACAATATCAGGGCTAGTATCTACGAGGATGCTTGTGAATGGTATTTGGTGCATACAGAAGCAAAAGTTCCTCTCGCTTTTGTGCAAATGGTTCCTGATGGTCATTGATCACCTTGATTTATTGGTGTCCGTATTATTTTGTCACAATTTGTCGCTTGCTATTACAGTGAAGAAGAAGCCAGAATGAAGATCTATTCAGTTTTAGTAGGGCGAGGATTTGGTTGAACAAGCATCAAAGGTTCATGGTTGGAAACCTCTCAGAAGTGACCATTTTATGCTTTTCATGTTTTTTATATGTCTACCCAATATTCATATCAGTCAAATTGCTATTCTGTTTTCTGTTCGGTCAGAGCATTCTCAGTTTCCTCTCACTTAGATAGGGAAGTCAACAAAAGTTGTGCAGATACAATCTATTCAAGCATAGTCATTAGTCTGTTGTTCCTATGGTTTGCAGGAGCTTGGAATGGAGGCCTGGAAGTGATGGGAATGGCTTCAGTGAATTATACCCTATCCAGGGTCCATACTGGGGCAGTGGATCATACCTTGAGATCATGAAAATAATACGTCATGCCCTACGACAGCTAAAGATTAATGTAACATTGTTGAACATAACTTAGATGTCGGAGTTCAGAAAAGATGCTCACACATCGGTTTTTACGGAGCGGAAGGGGAAACTCTAAACAAAGTCGCAGAGATCTAACCCCAAAACATTTGGTGATTGCATCCAATGGTGTTTACCAGGAGTCACTGATGCATGGAATGAAATTTTGTATGCCTACTTGTTAAAAGATCATCGAACCATTCTATAGCGCCAAGCATAGCCAGGTTTGAAATTCCCGACGAAAACAAGTACAACTCGGGTGCAAAAATGTTATTTGTAGCCATAGGAAAAACAAAAGATACCTGCTCATGACTACATCATTTCTATGGGAAGTTGTGTCTTCTTCCGGACTACATTTTATTTTTCTATCTCCATATCTCAACAAAACCTCCTAACAATCATTCTTATTAATGTTGCAGTGGATCATCCTCAACTAATTCATCCCTACAGTCAAAAAAGCTGGGTTTACCTTTCTAATGCAGTTTACCTAATTAAGTATCGGTATGACCTATAATAGTTCCAAATCACACTCAACTTGATGTTCTGGCAAACTCTGACGGTCTGGAAAGGCTGGATGGTTAAGTAGTATGTTCTATTTCCTGATTAGACTCGCTCTCAATTTGACTGATTTCATACCATATTACAAGCTGTTCATATTCCTTTACCGTCCTTTCTCTTGAATTAAAGGTATGCGTGGTCTTCTTTCGAATTGAACAGGAAATGGAGCATCATTTAGCTGGGATGTGAGATGAGTTTATGATAACATGTTGAAAACTTAAAATCATCCATGAATGGAAAGGATGTAGAGATTTTGCAACCAAAGAAATCTGAAAATACTAACCGCTTCCACCAGATAGGGCAAACGGGGTAAAGCTGGAACCATGAGGTATACACCTTTCGATACCAACTTCATCATCACAAAAGCTCCCTCTTTGGAAGGAAACTTCAGGCAAGATTTCTGACTCATAAGATTCAACTTCCACTGGATTGCTTAAGCTTTCAAGATATGTTGTCTTTGCCTCTTGCTCATGCGATGCAACTGGTGAAGACATATCAGATGAAGCGATCGTATTTGAAGCACCAACGCTGCGAACAGTTTCAACTGTGAAGTTGTCAGAAGGGACAAGGTCCTCCTCAGCATGAACTGAATCCGCAGGTGAAAGCTTGTTCAAGGCTAAACTTACAGTGTTTGCAATGTGGTCGCTAGGGAGATGAATGGACAGAAAATCAACTTCGCATAAATCCTTTTCAACAAAAGAGATTAAGTACATCTCAGGTGCGGACGACTCCCCATGCAAGGCATTTTCCTTCCAAAACTTGGCAGCCTTTTCCTTGGTCAAGGTACCATCTGTACGCCCCCAAAGATGATACGGACAGTCCACCCTTGAGTATATGCACGAAAAACTGGAGCCCTTGGGGAGTCGAACATATGTGTTTGTTGGTTCTTCACGCTACCGAAAGCAGTTGGTTCGTCCAGTTGTACCATGTCTAACGACTCTGGCACCTCAAACGAATTCTTGGAAGAGGGATTACGAGTTTGAGACTCACTTTTTTCCTGGCTGGAGTCGTTAAAAGAATGTCCCGGTAGGTTCTTAACTCTAGCAAAAGCAAAGGTTATGTCGAGCCGTTCCAATTCTGAAGAAGACTCTGACGCCCCAAACAAATCTGGAGAAGAGGGATCAGAAGTTTGAGATCCAGTTAGCTCCAGAATAGGGTCGTTGAATGAATGTTCCAGTTGGTTCTTCGCACTATCAAGCGCACTTAGGTTGTCGAGTGGTCCCAAATCTGAGGAACTCTCCGGCACCTCAAACAAATTCTGAGAGGAGGGATTAAAATATTGAGGTTCACTTTGTTCAGGTTCCTGACTAGGATTGTCCAGTTTATGTCCTTGGTCCTTTATACTAGCAAAAGAAGTGGGTTCATCCGGTAGCCTCACATCTGAGGAAGACGCCGGCACCTCAATCGAATTCTGAGAAGAGCAATTAGAAGTTTTGAGGTTCAATTGGTTCCTGAAAAGGCTCCAAATGGCAGGTTACCTGCAATTTTCCAGTGATCGTCGGGACATGTTCATCATTACTTTCTACCACTGGTGTAAATCTCTTGAGTATCCAACTGGGGGGTCAAATGTAAAAGGACCAGGCTCGCTCAATTCACGGCCCACATAATTCTCAAAGGGAAGTTAATTAAAAAAGTTCATTGTACATAATTGTGTTGCAAATACAATATATGTAAGGGACTCTAAGAGATAAGATACGAAAGGTAACTGAATAACAAATATTCTCTAAATACTTGCAGACTCTAAGAGATAAGATACAAAATGTAACAGAATAACAAATATTTCCTAAATATTTGTTGAATATTTTCTGCCCTTAACAGAGGCCACCTGCGATTGATTTGGGATGCTATTCCCGGGTTCATTTTCAACACTTTTCATTAAATTAGCACTACCACTGGCGGAAGCATCTCCTTCTGAACCCAATTGAGGCTGCACATCATGGAAAATTTTGGAGCAAAGCCTCTTCATTTTCTCACCAGCAGCTTCTACTTGTTTTTCGATATGATCCAAATCCTGTACGAAAGGTGTTCGGCATCAAGGAACAAACTACATCTTAGAGTCTAGAGAAAATATGACACACATGTATGGAAACCACACAAATTGGATAGTAGATACCGGCAAAATTCTTTCTAGTTATAATGACGAAGAAGTTAAAATGATCTTGCCTGAAGTAGAAAGGAAAAGAAAAGCTGATCGCAAACCAGCTCCGACGCTTAAAAGACAAACCCATTACGATGTTGATTTAACTTTTTCCAGTAATCGATACTTTTAAAAGCCTCCTTGTCTTGATGAACAAAAGGCACTATTCACTTGTCTTGAAGACCAAAGGGCACTATTCACACTCAAGAATGAGGACCGATCAAAAAAAAAAAAACTCAAGAATGAGGAGCCTTAAAAGACGCATACAAAGAAAAATAAATGCCCGAAACCAATGTCAACATTTCATATAAGTTTATGAAACCAGTCACTGTTGCTAGCCAAATGCTAAACACGTAAAAAGTCGTTTAAGGGCGTGCATGGAAACGTTTCCGGAACACTTCTGTAGGGATTTTGTTCCCGAAACAAAAAAAAAAAACAGAAACGCGTTTGGTTGCGTTTCTGTTCTTTTTTTGTTTTTTTGTTCCCGGAACAAAATAAGAACAAAAAAAAGAAACATAAAAAAGTTGTTTCTTTTCAAAAGAAACACTTCTTGGAAGGTACAAAAGAACAAAAACGAAAAGAACAAAAAAACAAAACCGGAACAAAGGAACAACACCGGCTGAAGCTCTTCTCCTTCGTGCGTGCTCGTGGCTCTCGGCTGAAGCTTCGTTCTCGTGCTCTCCCTATTCCGGCGTCTCTCCCATCTCTCCGACGGCTCCCACTCGGCTGACTCTCCGGCGACTCCTCACTCCGGCGACTCCAGGTATGTTTCTGGTGCTCCTCCTTCTCCGGTCAGCATTGCTCCCCCTTCGGCGCGACAGATCTGGGACGGCTTGCTCGAGCCTCAAGCGAGCGTTGCTCGCCCAGATCTGCGGCAGAAGAGACAAAGAGAATATATATATATTTTGATATATTTTGATATGTACTCATAAGTATCACATGAGCCAATTTATAACCTTTATAGTTTGATTATCTACATTAACAAAATATTACACAATCAGTTATAGTCAATGGTAAAGATATTTAGAATTTTTTTATATATCCATAATATCATAAAGATGTATTATATGTATTTAGAATATTCTAAATATATCTAACAAGTAAATTTTCCTTTATCTAATCTTGTGGAAGAAAAAGAGCTGTGTTCATTTCACGGAAAAAGAATGATTCGAAAAATATTTTCGGAAAAATAATTACTTATCAAATATGGAAAAATTGGTCAATGGATAAAATTTTATGCACAACTATTTTCATGAGTGATGATCATGGAGCCTTGCCTGAGGCTAGCAAGGTCCAGCTCGCAAGCTGTCATTGTGGCGCAGACGACTAGCGAAGAAAAAGGAAAAGGAAAAGACAAAGAAAAATAATTAAAAACTCGATTTAAAAAAAAAATTGAATTCTATTTTTTAAATAAAAATAAAAAAAATTACAAATTAGATTTTAAAAAAATTAAAAATTAAAAACATTAAAAAGGAATGCAATCGGATTTTTCAATTTTTAATTCATTTTCAAATTTCAGACAAATATCCAAAAATATTGTTGTTTCTCAAACAAAATGACTTCATAAATATATTTTTCAAGAAAAAAAGAGAACCTCAATTTTTTTTTAAATTATAAAAATTGTCCATTAAATTTGTATTTAATGAAAGATTTTTAGCAATATCATCTTTAAAAAATCGTAGAAAGACAAGCTTTCATAGATTTAGAAGTATTTTAGCAATATAATCTTTAAAAAAAGTCACAAGAATGAGCTTTTTAAAATTTAGTTACGTATGCAAATGTTTTAGTAATATAAGCTAGCTCCTATATGAGTTGAATATAGGTCGAGTGGAATTTACATTACATAAAAATGGGTCAAAACGACTTAAATGAATCAATATAAGTCGGATCATTTTCGACCCAACCCAAATTTGATAACGGCCCCTAGCGGTGAGTAATTATTTTTCAAAAATTTTCTTTTCCAAATTACTCTTCTTTTCGCGAAACGAAGGCATCATTGATGTGATACCCTAAAAGACCTTCCTCTTTTTCACTCTCGTCCAAATTTCACCTTTTTTTGTCTCGAAAACAGCGAAGACTCGTCAGTCTCCAGCATGGCGACGAAGCTCTTCACTCGCTCCCGCCTCCTCTCCAAGCCTCAGCGAGGCCTCGCCTCCCTCCTCTCTCGCTCCCGCTCCTTCTCCTCCGCTCCCGCCTCCGCGCCTCGCTACCCTCCCTTCCTCCCCTCCCTCCTCCGCTATCGCCTCCGCCCTCTCTCCGCGGCCTCCGCGGAGTTCCATGGCCACCTCGCCGCGGCTTCTTCCGCCCGTGCCTTCGCGACTAGGGCGACCTCTTCGTGGCTCAACGATCAGGGGCCCAACCGTTTTAACCAACACTTTCACTTTGCCATAATGCTGAAAAGGTCGGACGATAAGGCTGGCGAGATCCTACCGGACGATAAAGCTGGCGAGATCCTGGATACTTGTGTTAAGTTCCTTGCGGGGGCTGTTGGAGGGTCGGTGATTCGAGTTTGTGGTGTTTATCCGTTTGCCAGGGATTTGTTTCGTGTGACCATTTGTTTGTTCGTCCTTATTAAATGAACTGAGTAGGTTGAGACCGGCGGGTTTATCGACTTCAAACATTTTCTCTGCTTGTACTCTGTTTCGCCATCGTTTATCGGTCATTTTTTTTCAGCTTCTTCATGATATGTTAGGATTTCCTATGGCGTTCAGGTAACGAATTTCCATGAATAACATTTTTCTTGTTCTGGCCAAGAACAGTGACTAATATTTTGGTCTCTTAGCTCTGGTTTAGAGTATTAGGCCGATTTTAGTAATTGTTTTGCAGTGATTGTTATGCTGTCTCCATCAGGTGTTTGAGCTGAATGGTGATTCTTTATTGCTGCTTTATGTGGCAGAATTGATGCTGTGCTCTGAGTTAGAATTGATTTTGACATGGAGGGATGATTGGGGCATATTTCCATTTTATGTGAAGTGAACACTTCTTGAAATTGGTCTTCATTACAATATCATAGCTAGTGTTATAGCGACCGAGAGGTTGCTTATGAATGGTATTTGGTCCCTATTATTTTGTCTAACCACAATTTGTTGCTTGCTATTGCAGTGAAGAAGTTGCCAGAAGGAAGATCAACTCAGTTATAGTAGGGCTCCACCACTTTATATTTAGAGCTCCTCTATCCAAAGACCATAATTCCAACCTCCTAAGTAAAGTTTCTTGATTGGTTTTCTTTTGCTTCTCTTTCTGGAATGTGGTGCTAATGAGTTCTGTTTTGTTGCACAGGGCTGGGATATATACCACATTATACTCATATGTACCTGGGCAAGTATAATGAATATGTGGGTATGTAAGCTTTGATCTTCTAATTCTGACATGAACTTTGCGTCCTGTAGATTCCATCCTCTCATTTATGAAGACCACCGTGCTTTGTTGACCTCATCATGAGGCAGTTGTGCTGCTTCGGTTTTTGTTCTTGGTCGACTATACTTGCTTGGCTAATTATTTGGGTTCATATCGCACCTGATCTGTTATGTTAATTAGTATTTAAGTATAGTGATTAAGACATGCATTTTTAATTATTAACTCGTTAGTAGATAATGGAAACGTGTTTAGAAAGAGAAAAGTTACTTCCAAGTGCAAATCTACCAAAATTAGGCTTGGGGATGGAAAAAAATGTCATAGTTTTCCCTTGTGGTTACTATAAGAAAGAGTCATGAGTTTATTTCGCAACACGAGGCCTAATTAGTTTTGGGCAGGTAATCTTTCCATGGCAGTCCTTTGGTTAATATAGGCATTATTGTTATCGTCCGCCCTTGCACTGCAGTAGCTCAATCAAGACAAAGCTTTTCTCCGTTTTACTTTTGTGGACTTACATAATATTCGTTGGAAATAAAATTACTAGTCTCAAATCAATCAAGTGAATTCGGTATATCTTATTGTGAAATTCTTGCCTTTCTCTTTCATGCAATCTCTTGTCCATGTCATAATGCATTTTTTCCACATTTGTCAGGCGAAACTGTTATTTTTGCGCCAACTGGAACTTACGAGTGGAATGGGCATGATGATCAACCCCGTAATTTGAACAGATCGAGGAACTTTGAAAGGGGGGAAAATATGCAGAACAGAAATTTCCGAGCCGGGGACATGCCACCTATACATAACCAAGGGATGCAGAACCCTCCACCTCTAGGAATCATGCTTCCACCAAATATGGGTAGTGGAATCCCCCAAGGATTACCTTTGCCGGAATGCCTCTGCCCAGCCACCCTGGATGCCCCTAAGCAACTCATGGGTAACTACATCCCTTTCTCGAATTTCCTTTAAATAGCAAAAAAAAAAAAAAAAAAAAAAAAAAAACAATTGATTTCCTAACAATTGAGAGAACATTTTAGGCGATTGGGTTGGTTTACATATCTTAACTGAAACATAAGGTCCGTTTGTTTGAAGAAAAACTACTTCTGGAGAATTATTTTTTGACTCCTTAGTGTTTGGATGATGGAAAAGTGATTGATCTTTGAAAAAAATGTGCTTCATGAACTCAAAGCAACAAACTTGGATCAGAGGAAAATGATTTCACCTTCTAGTGAAAAGGAAATCACTTTCTGACTTTGCTTGCCACAGTTGGGCATGCGCTTATTACAATTCCATCTATATCGTTCAAGAAGCTGTTCGCTGACCGGCCAGGCCTGTCGGAACCTGAAAAGGAGGAGGACTTATTTATCGACATAGTGTATCCTGACCAAGCCGACTTCTTGCATTGGCTGGTCGTAATGGAGGGGCCGGAGGGCGATCCTACTAGAGATGAGATCATCGATACTTATATTAAGACGGTTGCGCAGGTTGTTAAAAGGTCAGTGGTTCGAGACTGGTCTTATCTGTTTGCCAGGGTTGTGTTCTGTGTGGCAACATGTGTGTTCATCATTATTATGGTTGTTGATGAAATGAATGAGTAGGTTGAGACGGGTGCTGGGTTTTTCAACTTCATATTACTCAGACCATGCTCTCTGCTTGTACTCTGTTTCGCCTTTGTTTATCGGTCATTTTTCGGCTTCTAAATGGTTGTTGATGAAATGAACTGAGTAGGTTGAGACGGTTGCTGGGTTTTTCAACTTCAAATTATTCAGAGCATGTTCTGTGCTTGTACTCTGTTTGCCTTTGTTTATCGGTCATTTTTCAGCTTCTCCGTGATATGTTGGAATTACCTATGGCTGGAGGGTGAGATGACTGAATTCTTCGTGCCATGCTTTGCTTGTCTTTCACAAAAGACGTCTAAAAATACAATGACACACAGCTTTTCGTGAATAACTATTTTCTTGTTCTGGCCGAGAACAATGACTCATAATTTGGTCTCTTAGCTCTGGTTTAAGTAAATTTCCAATTAGATTTTAGTATGTTTTGCAGTGATTATTATGCTGTCTCTTTCAGGTGCTTAAGCTTAAAGGTGATTCCTTATTGCTACCTTATGTGGCAGCATTGATGCTATGTTTTGATTCAGAATTGATTTTGACATGGAGGGATGATGGATCTGTTTCTTTTTTTCTTTCATTGCCAGATGTGGCACATTTCCCTTTCATGTGATGTGAACCCTTCTTGAAATTGGTCCTCATTACAATATCATAGTTAGTATTATGGTGACTATGAGGATGCTTAAGAATGGTATTTGGCGGGTACAGAAGCAACAGTCTCTCTCGCGTGTTAATTCTTTTGCGAATGGTTCTTGAAGTGATGGTCCTTGCCTGTAGTCATTGATCATCTCGATTTATTACTGTCCCTATTTTTTTGTCTAACCACAATTTGTTGCTTGCTATTACAGTGAAGAAAAAGCCAGGAGTAAGATCTACACTGTTGATACAGGCCCCTACTACTTTGCATTTGGAGTCAACGTATTTCCAAAGCTTGCTTTCAAACTTGCTGGTAAAGCTTCTTGATCGGTTCTCTTTTTGCTTCTCTTTTTGGAAAGTGGCGCTAATGAGTTCTGTTTGGTCGCACAGGTCTGCCTAGAGTTCGATGGGTTGTTGCTGATGCGTACCTGCCTCTGAGGAAAGGTTGTGGGGCATGGTAGCTTTGATCTTCTAATTCTGCCATGAACTTTGCATCCTGGAGATTACATTCTCTCATTTATGAAAACCGCTGTGCTTTGTTGACCTCAGCATGAGGCAATTGTGGCTGCGATCTTTGTTCTTGGCCGACTATACGTAGGGGTGAGCATGGTCTAGGTTGGTCCGGGCCACCCCCTAATCCTAGGACCCACCTGTACAGTGTCGGTCCTCAATTTTTAGGACCGAGGACCAATCCTATTGAGCCTGGAACCAAGGACCGGACCGACCCAATGGGTTCGGTCCGGTTCCAGGGTCAACCCAGGATCGATCGATAATTTTTTTCATCTTATTTTTTATATTCCCTAAAAAAGCAAACCTACAAATTCAAATTACACGACAATGCGGCATTGTGCAACTAAACTATAAATACCCATACATATTTAGCAAATTTAAGATGACACAATAATAGAAATTTTGTACCTGCTAACCGCTCATCGAGATATGGAACAAGATGGAAAGTTCTTATAATCATCCATCTTTATTATTCATAACACCATATGTAAAAGCGTTTTCCTACATTCGATCATGTAGAATCCACTCAACCAAAAAATGAACTTCACACCACTTGACTAGCAAATCATCGTAGAAACTACAGTACTACTCTACTCTTCAAAAACTTCTACCATTTGACACAAATTGAAAAGCAAAGTGCAGCTGAAATTCATTAGTAAAATACAATTAAACCATAAAAAGTTCAAAATACTTAATATAAACCATGAATATATAACTTCACATCTTGTTAATTCATTTGAACTTCTAAACACTTGAAAACAAAACAAAAAACACATAATAATACTCAACAAAAGTTTTAAATTGAAATTACTATTAGTGTTATTGGTAGAACATCTCAATATAATATAATATAACAGACATTTTACTTAGGTTTGAATATATAATAGAATTATAAATAATATAATATAATATAATATACGGATTGGTCCAGAGTTGGATCGACCCAAAACTCTTAGGACCGAAGACCAACCCGTACAGTATTAGTCCTGGAATTTCAGGACCAAGGATCGACCCAGTCCCCTCGGGAACTAGACCAGGACCGGCAGGGTTGGGCTGGTCCAGTGTCGGTCCAGGGTCGACCCTAAACCACTGCTCACCCCTAACTATATGTGCTTGACTTTTATTCGGGCAAGTTTTGCATGTGATCTATTATGTTAATTGGTATTCAAATATAGTGATTAAGACAATTGTTTAGCAGATAAGTTTGCTTAATGGAAACGTGTTTAGAAAGATAAAAGTTTGTTCCAACTGCATATCTACCCAAGTTTGGCTTGGGGATGGACAAAAGTGTCATATTTGGCCATTGTGGTTAATATATGAGTTTATGTAGCGGCACGTGGCCTAAGTAGTCTTGTGATAGGTAATCCTTCCATGTCGGTCCTTCGATTAATATGGGCATTCTTATCATCTGCTTGCACTACATCAACTCAATCAAGACCTAGCTTTATTGTATTTTACTTTCGTGGACTTATTGTTCGCTACAAGCATTATATCACAGTCTCAAATCAATCAAGTGAATTTGGTATATTGTATTGTGAAATTTTTGCCGTCTCTTTCATGCGGATTTCCTTATGATCCTCCAGCTAATACGTGTAGTGGACCTGGTAATTTCGAGAGATTGAGGAACTTTAAAAAGGAGGGTGAGAATCCCTGTGGAATAGGCATTTCCGAGCCAAGAACATGCCACCTATTCATAACCAAGGGATGTAGAACCCTCCACCTCAAGCCATCATGCCCCCACCAAATATGGGAGGTGGAATGCCTCCACCAAGCAACTTTGGTGGAATGCCTCTGCACAACCAAATGTGATTTGATCGGTAATTTATCTTAATCAAAATTTAATTTGTTTGATCTTTTAATTTCATCTTTCGAGTATTGACGAGTTTCTAGAACTTCATTTTCTTTTTATCAAACTAGTTTTGTTGTTTTCATAAAAACGAGAGATGTTAATTTTTGTTCTTTTTTATTTTGCTTCAAAGGTGATTTAGGTTTTGAATAGTCCAAGTCTTTATTCAAGATAAGTGAAAGCTGTAGGCACTAAATTAGATTGAATAAATACCAGTCTCAGAGTCTCGAGATTTCAATAGCTTAAACTTGCTTTCCAACATTAGTGTTGACCAAACGACAATCGATGATTTATATTGCATAAGATACATCCTAGTGGGTGCTACAAATACAAAATTTCGAAAATTAGCAAGCTTATGTCCTAATTTTCAGGAGTCATCTCAATGACACTTTCCAACAATCATATTCATCTGACTCTTGGCACAACACAACGTTGCAACTACCTCAACAATGCACGAGTCCATTCCGTGATTCTGCGAGAGACTCTTTCGCGGGCCCACCTTTTAGAAAACTTGCAACTCTCTCTTGCTCCTTCGTTTCTCTCTCTTCTTTTCCGTTGCTTCGTCTTCTTTTTCTTTTTTTCTTTTTTTACTTTTCTTTCCCTTTGGTCTTTGATTAGCGACCGGCCATAGGTGAGGACTGGTGAGGGCTTGCTCCTCGTGCCCAAGGTGAGGCTTGCTCTCGTTGGATTTCACAAGGTCGCATGAGTAGGAGGGAGAAAGAGCAGAGTGCGAGAGAGAGAAGCGCGAACAGAAGAGAAGAGAGAGAGAGTGTGTGAAATTGAAATTAAGAGAGAGAAGGCTTTTGGCTTGGGGTGGACCCAGGCGGCATGTGTTGCACCGGGGATGGAATGGGATTTTTACAATGGAATTCCAACTCCGCCTGCGGCGGAATCTCTTCTCTCATAACTCCCCTAGCCTCGACCTTACTCGCGAGGGGCCAATGTCTCATGCCCCATGAAAAAGGACGAGGAAAAATGGAACAAAACAAGGAGAGGCAAAAGCACTAAATGATTAAGGTGTCTACCTCAGCCACTTCCAATTTCTCCGATTTCATTTTAGGCTCAGCCGCATCAATTTATGACACCATATTTGCCATGGAAAGAACAATCACGTTAAGGCTTCATAGGACAGTCACTGCTATCCATCGGTCACATACGGACATACAATGAACCTGAACTATGAACATATTGAACAACAATCGGCATAAGAAATCATCACCACGTCAAATTGTTACTATGTTATGAACTAGATTGTCAAGTATGCTGAACTAAAATGCCTCAGGCTGAAGATTTCTTGAAAGGAAGGACTTGACTACGAGTTTCCAAGAGCATAAGGGTCATCACTTACTATTGTGGACCTCGATTATCGAATATAGTTAAATACCACCTCTGCAATATCAATGCGTATGGTGATTCAAACTATAAAGCAATGTGGCCAAATAATGAGTGAAGCTTCTGGGCACTCCGGAACCACACCATTCCCTCCACCAAGTCAACAACCACGCATCAACCTTAAAGAAAACTTGGATTAGAAGTTTTTGATCCATAATATTATAGATATCCAGAATAATCTAAAGATATGCAACAAGCAAATCTTCTATTATCCAATTCTACGAAAGAAAAAAAGGCTAGGCATGTTGATTTCGCAAAAATATAAATGATTCAGAAAATATTTTTCAAAAAATGATTGTCTATATCAATATAGTAAAATTAGACAACGAAAAATATTGTCGTCGTCAATAAAATTTTATATACACTATTTTCATGAGCAATAAAAAAAATTCTATGTATTTATTTTTCTGAAAGATATTACTAACTATTTTGAAAGGGTATTTTTTAAATCACTTTTTTTCCTAAACGAACGCATCATCAATACCCTAAAAAACATTCCACTTTTTAACTCCTGTCCAAATTTTACCTTTTGTCTCGAAAACAGCAAAGTGAACCCTTCTCGAAATTGGTCCTCATTACAATATCATAGCTAGTATTATGGTAACTATGAGGATGCTTATGAATGGTATTTGGCAAGTACAGAAGCAAAAGTTTCTCTCGCGTGTTAATTTTTTTGGGAATGGTTCTTGAAGTGATAGTCCTTGCCTGTAGTCATTGATCATCTTGATTTATTACTGTCCCTATTATTTTGTCTAACCACAATTTGTTACTTGCTATTATAGTGAAGAAGTAGCCAGAGTGAAGATCTACACTGTTGATACAGGGCCCTATTACTTTGCATTTGGAGCCGTTGTATTTGAAAAGGTTGCTCACTGTCTAATTGGTAAAGCTTCTTGATTGGTTCTCTTTTGCTTCCCTTTTTGGAAAGTGGTGCTAATGAGTTCTGTTTTGTTGCGCAGATCTGCCTAATGTTCGATGGGTTCTTCCTGATACATACCTACTTCTGAGGAATGATTATACGGGTATGGAAACTTTGATCTTCTAATTCTGCCATGAACTTTGCATCCTGTAGATTACATCCTCTCATCTATGAAAACCACGGTGCCTTGTTGACGTCGTCATGAGGCAATTGTGCTGCTTCGGTTTTTGTTCTTGGCTGACTATACTTGCTTGGCTATTATTTGGGTAGTTGTCGCACCTCCTCTGTTATGTTAATTAGCATTTAAGTATAGTGATTGAGACACGAATTATTAATTATTAACTGTTTAGCAGACAAGTTTGCTCAATGCGAACGTGTTTAGAAAGAGAAAAGTTCGTTCCAACTGCAAATCTACCCAAATTTGACTTGGGGATGGACAAAAATGTCATATTTTGCCTCCGTAGTTGCTATATGAACGAGTCATGAGTTTATGTAACAGCATGAGGCCTAATTAGTCTTGCCACAAGTAATCCTTCCATGTCAGTCCTTTGGTTGATATAATTATTATTATCAACTGCCCTTGCACTACAGCAGCTCAATCAAGACCTAACTTTATTTGGTTTTTCTTTTGTGGGCTTATTATTCATTAGAAGCATTATATCACAATCTCAAATCAGTCGAGCGAATATGGTATATCCCATCATGAAATTCTTGCCTTCCTCATTCATGTGATCTCTTGTTCTATGTCATAATGTATTTTTTTCCATATTTGTCAGGCCAAGTTTATTTTATTGATGGGGAAGTAGTTGCTTATGACCCAACGTATAAGACAGATAAAGAGAGGATCGTGGGTGAAGATCGTGAAAAGAGGAGGGAAATGATGCAGAGTAGAGATTTTGGGACATTCTCTAGGCGTCGTTGTTTCTTGAAGACTGCAAGTTGTTAATGTTCTTGTTTATTTTGCTTTGAAGGTGATTTAGTTTTGAGTTGTCCAGGTCTTTGTTCAAGATGAGTGAAAACTCTATTACTAGGTTAGATTGGTCTACTTGATTGATGTTTGTTAGTTAAATTTGATCTTCAATGCAAGTGGGTTCCAAGATTGACAAGTAGAGTTATGGTGATTTCTTGCCTATATTTAAATCTTTAATACATGCCTAAGAGCTATTCGGAAGTATACCCAAATGATTTTGTTGCACCATAAATGGGAAAGAATGAGAAAATGGTAAAACTAGATCAAAAATAGGCTTTTTAGTAGATTTCAACATGTCAAGGGGCAATTTTGTAAATTTCTAGAAATTAGAGGTCTCTTTTAACTGGGTGAGTTTATGGTTTTAAGTGTTAGTTAATGGGTTATTAAGTTAGACTAATTAAAGAAAATCAAATCGCTTCAAAATAAGTAGTTTTGAAGCTTTAGGGGTTGACCCCAAAAAAATAAAAATAAAAAAGCTTTAGGGGCATATGTAATTTCACAAAGCTAAGGGACTAATTTGTAATAACTGGAAATTTTAGAGGCTGTTCACAGAATGTGCAGCCTTATTATGAATTTATGATACGTGATTAAGTTATTAATAGAGATAATTGCTTAATCTAGACAATGTATCTAATTATGCAAAATTGGACCTAATTGTGTAATTAATTCGGAAGTTGGTCATTTCTGTAAATTTATAAAATTTGTGGCATGCCCATAGTATAAATAAAATACTCATATGTCTTAGATAACAAATTAATGGAATTTGGTGTTCAATTAATATGGCTTGATTAAGTGAAAATTGAAAGTTGGGGCGTAAGGAAAATTGTAAATTGAGAAACTTTATTGGGGCAATTGTGTAACTTTAGAGAATAATAGAATATTTGAATCGAGAAGTTCATTTTTCTCATGCTTAGTCTGTGATTGGTTGATTTGCACAAGATTTTGCGGTACTTTAGGAGTAAAAACGTTTAACGTAGCCCATAGGAAAAACAAAAGATATAGAGTACATCATTTCTGTGGGAACCTGTCTTCTTTCAGACTACATTTTATTTTTCATCTCCACATCTCGACAAAACCTCCTGACAATCATTCTTATTAATGTCACAGTGGATCATCCTCAACTAATTCATCCTTATGGTCAAAAAGGCCGGGTTTACCTTTCTAATGCAGTTTACCTAAGGAAGTATAGGTATGACCTATAATAGTTCCCAATCAGAGTCAATTTGATGTTCTTGCGAACTCTGAGGGTCCGAAAAGGCGGAGATTGCAGGTTGTGAAGTAGTATGTTCTATGTGCCGGTTATACTCGCTCTCAATTTGACTGTCTTCATACCATATTCCAAGCTGTTCATATTCCTTTACCGTCCTCTGTCTTGGAGCAAAGGTATCCATGATCTTCTTCTGAATGGAACAGGAAAAGGAGCATCATTTAGCTGGGATGAGAGACAAGTTTATGATAATATATCGAAATGAATCAACGTGAGATTGATGTCTAGAATGAAAACTTGTTGAAAGATAAGGGTGAACAATAGCAGGGAATACTCAAATTTACAATGGAAGCTTATCCAAATGCTCAAACAAAATGCATGTACATGTGTGAGGTGGAGTGAGAAAGAGTACCTTGAATGATCTGGTTCGTTGGATCCTAAGAGACAGAGCATATAGTTCACGAGAATCTAAAGCAACACAACTCTCCCCAAGCTTCGCTTCCTCATCCTTATCTATGACATCAATGTTGAGGATAGTTACATATCATAAATTCACAAAACAATCAATGCAAAATCAGGAAGACAATCAAAAGATATCACAGCCAAACAGAGATATACAGGGATAAAGTCAGCAAAGGGATATCATACGGTCTAAACTTTCATTTTTGCAATTGAGGTACTTTGACAGGAATCCCAACAATGTTTCTAAGAATTGCTGACATGACCCCTTGGCAACCACATGACAATGACAATGCGCCCTACTCGGCCTTAACTTAAGAAATCTTAAAGAACTGGAGAAGACAAGTACAAACTTTAAAAAAAAAAAACAGAGAGAGAGAGAGGCAGGGGACGGCCACATGCAGTTGAGGGTTGTCAGCCCTTTGCAAGCAACGGCAGTGTCAGAAGGTCCTATGATCCTCTACCGTGGCTTGCATAGGGTTGCACAGCCCTTCTGCCATGGATTGCAAGGATCATACTATTGAGTTAGGCTGACATGAAGCTCAACTGGACGTAATGTCAGCACCATGTGAACCACCACATTAACATTTTGCTGGAAATTTGCCGAATTCTAGTGAGGGTGCATCAATTGCAATTTAGTGCATTGTGTGATTGAAATCAAAACTTAAACAAGATTGAAAATAATACCTAAGTTTGGGACCACTAATAAAGTTTTACCTGTGTGTCAAATAATGACATCAGCATACACTTTAATCACTTTTAAAAACAACATATGCAGGCAAAGATGCACATTATGGTTCAGGAAAGGTCCATTCTTGAGTCTAAAGACGGATCCTTACCTGAAGAGAACGAGAGATCATGAAATTCAGCAGACTCATTGCACTGAATGTGCTCTTTTTGGTAGGCTTCAGTCAAAGAAGTAGTGTCACTAAACCCAGAGGCATTTTCCACTGTAGAAGGATATGGGGCTTGTGAAAACTTAAAATCATCTATAAATGGAAAGGGTGTAAAGATTTTGCAACCAAAGAAATCTGAAAATACTAACCGCTTCCACCTGAGAGGGCAAATGGGGTAAAGCTGGAACTGCGAGGTACACACCTCACAATACCAACTTCATCATCACAAGAGCTCCCTCTTTGAAAGGAAACTTCAGGCAAGATCTCTGACTCATGAGATTCAACTTCCACTGGAGTGCTTAAGCTTTCAAGATCCATTGTCTTCGCCTCTTCCTCATGAGATACAACTGGTGAAGACATATCAGATGAAATGATTGTATTTGAAGCACCAATGCTGCTCACAGTTTCAACTGTGAAGTTGTCAGAAGGGACAAGGTCCTCCTCAGCATGAACTGAATCTGCAGGTGAAAGCTTGTTCGGGGCTAAACTCGCAGTGTTTGCATTGTTGTCGCTAGGGCGATGAATGGACAGAAAATCAGCTTCACATAAACCCTTTTCAACAGAAGAGATTAAGTACACCTCAGGTGTAGATGACTTCCCATGCCTGGCATTTTCCTTCCAAAACTTGGCAGCCTTTTCCTCAGTCAAGGCACCATCTGTATGCACTAAAGATGATATGCACTGTCCACCCTCAAGTAAATGCACAGAAACTGGAGCCCTTGGGGAGTCGGATATATAAATTTGTTGATTCTTCACAGCACTGAAAGCAGTTGGTTCTTCCAGTAGTACCATATCCAAGGACTCTGGCACCTTAACTGAATTCTTAGAAGAGGGATTACGAGTTCGAGGCTCAATTTTTTCCCGGCTAGAGTCATTAAATAAATGTCCTGGTAGGTTCTTCACACTATCAAAAGCAAGGGTTGTGTCCAGAAATTTTAATTCTGAAGAAGACTCGGGTACCTCAAACAAATCTGGAGAAGATGGATCAGAAATTTGAGATCCAGTTGGCTCCTGACTAGGGTCGGTGAATGCATGTCCCAGTTGGTTCTTCACACTATCAAGCGCAGTTAGGTTGTCCAGTTGTCCCAAATCTGAGGAAGACTCCAGCCCCTCAATCAAATTCTGAGAGTAGGGATTAGCAGCTTGAGGTTCACTTTGTTCAGGTTCCTGACTAGGATCGTCCAGTAAATGTCCTTGGTTCTTTATACTATCCAAAGAAGTGGGTTCATCTGATGGCCCCACATCTGAGGAAGACGCTGGCACCTCAATCGAATTCTGTGAAGAGCAATTAGAAGTTTGAGGTTCAATTGGTTCCTGAAAAGGTTCCAAATGGCAGGTCAACTGGAATTGTTCTGTGATCATCTGGACATGTTCATCGTTACTTTCTACTACTGGCATACTTCTCTGAGGATCCAACAGGGGGTCAAATATAAAAGGATCAGGTTCACTCAATTCATGACCTGCATAATTCTCTATGGGGCAGGCCACCTGCAATTGGCTTGGGATACTCATCCCAGGCTCATTTTCAACACTTTTCATTAAATTAGCACTGCCACTGGCGGAAGCATCTCCTTCTAAATCCAATTCAGGGTCGACTCTCGTGACATCTCTTTCTGGACATTGCACATCACGGAAGAAATTAGAGCAAAGCCTCTTCATTTTCTCACCATAAGCTTCTACTTGTTTTTCAATATGATCAAAATCCTGTATGAAAGGTGTTCAGCACCAAGAAGCAAACTACATATTAGTGTCTAGAGGAAATATAACACACAAGTATCTAAACCACTCAAATAATACATGCATGCCTCATGAGGTTTTATCCCTGAACAGCAAATTGGTAGTAGATACCATGCAAAATTCTTCCTAGTTATATTGACGAAGACGTTAAAATTATCTTACCAGAAAAAGAAGGGAAAAGCTGAAAATAAAGATAGAAAAAGAGAACAGAGTATCGCAAAAATGAATTTTACCTGCTTCATAGTCCCATCCCCGTCCTGGCATAGGGTTTGATAGAAGTGGCCAAACCAGCTCTGACGTTTAGCAGACGAATCCATTACGATGTTGATTTATTTTTTCCAAGAATCAATACCTAGAATAGCCTCCGTGTCTTGAAGAACAAGAGGTACTATTCGTACTCAAGAATGAGGAGCCTAAAAAGACACATACAAAAATAAATAAATGCCCGATATCAATGTTAACATTTCATATGCTGATGAGGAAGTTTATAAAACCAGTCACTACCACTAGCTAAATGCTGAACGCCTAACAGTCATTGTAGCACATTGAATCACTCACAATAACCACACCATCAATAAATCTTCTTTTACTCAATTCTACAAAAGAAAAGGAAGAGGTCTCAAAAACAGCGAGTCTTGTGCCTTCCATACCTTACAAGAGAGGTAATCACATCAATAGACAGATAATGGCACGGGGTGACTGAAGGGCCTAATTTTCTATAGATCTTCTATCCTGTTCTAGGAGTTATACACCTCTCCAACCAGAAGGAGAACATGTCAAACAGACAATTACAGCACACGAAGTGGAAAAATTAAGTTGCCCTACCCCTATCAATACATTTGAAAATGGAAGAGCAAAAGTTAAGGTGATCATAATGAAGTTCACCAGAAATAGCAACCGCTTTTTAAAATTATCTCTGTAAGAGAGCCGGCAAGATGAAAGAAGGTTATTACAGTAGGGAGACAAACAGCTACAAGAAATCGGACCTAAACTGCGACTGCTGCTCAAACTTAGATATTAAGTGGTAAGTGCGGAAACCAGATTAAAAGTTACGAAAAACAGAAAGCAGGCCCCAAAAACATCGTGGTGCGATGGGAATATGAAATTACAGCGGAGAACAAAGCATCGCAGAGTGGAAACACTAGAGGAGTGCACACCAGGAGAAAGTAATGACCAGGCTCATTCAAATAGGCCAATCCTTTTATAACTTCAAAGAGAAACAGACCCATCTTAGACTCTGCTTATTAGAAGAACGTGTACTCTACATGTGTTCAGGCACAGTGGCACCCTAATCGGCTCTAATCATCAAAACTACAATACGAATTACGTCTATACAGAAATTCCACACGAACCAAAAGATTCACAATTCTAACCACGACTTCTTTTGACCAGCTACGTCAAGTTCGGACTTCCAGAAGCAGCCAGAAACAAATCGCAAGCAACACGATCGCGAAATCACCATGCGGCTGCACGATCAGCATCGGACCGAGGGCCGGAACAGAAGCAGCGAACACCGCAAAACCCTCTCGACGCAATCGAGAAACCTCACCGCACCTTCCTCTAACAACCCCAACCCCCCCCTCCCAAAAAAAAAAAAAAAAAAGAAAACGTAGCATCGTACTAGAAAAACCAACAAAAAAATCCCTCGGCAGCACGGGGAACTCCCAGGGCCCCCACTCGAAGCTGCGAGCCCGATCACTCTCGTTCCGACGCGGCGGCGCCGAAAAAAAAAAAAAAAAAAAAAAGGTCGAAGCGAGCGCTGCTCCGACGCGATCATCGGGAGGCCCGCGAGCGAGGACGGACACCGCCGATCGCGTAAGGGGGTGGGAAGGCCGGTCGATCGGGGGGTTTACCTGGAGGCGCCGGGGAGAGAGGCTCGCCGCGGAGGAGCGCGCGGGCTCGTCGTCATGCGCCGGGGCTGGGCCGATGATGAGGAGCGTGCGCGGGACGGAGGGAGCGACAGCATCAACGTCGCTGCGGCGTCGACAAGGAAAGGAGAGAGAGAGAGAGAGAGAGAGAGAGTGTGTGTGTGTGTGTGTGTGTGTGTGTGGGTGTACGGTCAAGTCACCGCCGGAAGAAGGAGACTCTATAAAGCAGAAAAGCACACACCCTCCTCCCCTGAAACGACGACGACGACGACGACGACGACTGCCCTCTCATCAAACATCGAATGGTCGTTATTTTGATCCTATCAAACACATTAATTGTAATCATCATTATTCATAAAGTAATTATTTAAATAAGCCTTCTCGTTCGAAAGATTCTTCCTTTTCCCTTTTCATATTTTTCTGGACCAAAGGTAGCCAAGTTAAACACGTTTTATTTATTGTAAATTTCAGTCATATAAGAACATTTTTTTTTAAACACAGGGCAGAGATTGATAAGTTTCGGGTTCCGGGTCCCACGCAGGGGGAAGATTCGCCACGCGAGATCGTGGACCGTGAGCGCGCATCAAAGATGGATTTGCATTCATATTTGGAAGAATACCCATTTAGGTTTATTCTTCCTTTTTTTTTTCTTTTTCTTTTTTTTTTTGGGTTCGGAATCAAACTCCTTTTATAGCTTCAAGTGGGTCCGGCATTACCAAAAACAAGGGCCTCGGAACAGATGAGGTTCCATAAAATACTTGGGGGGATTGGAAACCCAATTTCTCTGGAGAGGATTTCGGCCTATGGGCCTTAGAGACCCAGTCGGCTACTTGATTTCCTTCCCTAATGGGCCTTGCTGATGTTCTTAAATTGGGCCAACTGAAGTTTGCAGGCCTTGATTAGTGGTTTCACTTCCATTGCTGACAGATCACGATCTGTTGATTTTTTTTTTCGTTTCCCGAACCTCCGATACACTTATTAAAGGGAAACTAGCAGATTATTAGGTGATTTCGAAAAAAATGAGTAATCGAAACAATATTTTCCAAAATATAATCACTTATATTATTAACTAAAATAAAAAATGAAATTTTTTTCTAGTTAAGCCCAAATTACTATCAATAATGAAAATATTTTCTGTTAATTAATTTTTAGGAAAATTTTGAATAAGAATCTAAAGTAGAGCAGTTTTATAAAAAAAAAAAAGAATGATCCAAAGTGAACATTGTCTCAACTAAGGACCTAAAGTGGCTAAGTTAATGTCAAATAAGGGTCTAAACTTGTTTTCCCATCAAATCTTTATCAGATGACTTTTTCCGACGAGTAGGGTGTGGGCAATTTTGTCCAAAAAAATCCAGCTATGTAAAAATGCTTTAAAAACCTTGAACAAACAAAAATCCCAAATTGAACTCTCATTAGTTCTTCATGAAATCGTCAAGCCTTCAAGTCAATCCCCAACAGCAAATCGATCTTTCCCTTGAAAGTCTGTCATCTTGAGCTCCATTATCAATTGGAGGAGGAATGTCAATTCCATCTCCTGAGTTTAGGTGGGGCTTGGGCTAAATGCCTCCTCACCCCGTTGTCTCGAGCTCTGTCCTCATAAGTAAGGATTTTTGTTTGTACATGGTACAATCAAGAATCGACAATCAAGAATCGACGAACTTAGAGTTCTACTTTGAAGACTCAATGATTTCACGAAGAACTAATGAGATTTCAATTTAGGATTTTTGTTTGTTTGAGGATTTTAAAGTATTTTTACCTAGCTGGATTTTGTTGGATAAAACTGCCGACACCCAACTTGCAGGAAAAAGCTATCCGGTAAAAATTTAGCCGGAAATCAAGTTCTAGTTCTTATTCGAGACTAACCTTACCATTTCATGCCCTTATTTGAATCAATATCCACTTTGACCCCTCTTTTGAGAAAACAGCTCTTATTTGAATCAACGTCCCTCTTATGAGAAAACAGCTCCATTTAAGCCCTTATTTGAAATTTTCCCTTTAATTTTTTTAGATGACATAAGCAATCAATTTTCGAAATATTTTTCAACACACTTATTTTCTGTAAATCGAAAACACCAAATTCTGAAGTCGTGCAATGCTAATGCTATCAAAATAACGACTATACCAATATTCGTAGTTGTTCAGTCCGACTTCTCTTCACTTTTATATTTGAATAAATTATCGGTCTGGGGATTTCCGTAGCTGAAACTCACTTTCCAAAATTCGTATTGAGCAAACAACAATCGATGATTTATATTGCATAAGATACATCCTGAGCGAGTGCTAAAAATACAAAATTTCCAAAATTATCAAGCTTATGTCCTAATTTTCGGGAGTCATCTGTCTCACGCCGTGTATAAACACACTTTCCAACAACCGCATCGCCTGAAATTCATCCGACTCTGACACAACACAACGTTGCTGCTGGTGGCAGAGACTCTTCTCTCAGAACTCCCCTGGCCTCGGCCTTACTCGCAAGGGGCCATGTCTCATGCCCCATGAACAAGGACGAGTAAAAATGGAACAAAACAAAAAGAGGCAAAAGCATTAAATGATTAAAAGATGACCTACTAAGCCACTTCCAATTTCTTCGAATTCATTCTAAGCTCAGCCACATCAATCTGTAACGCCATATTTACTATAGAAAGAACAACTACGTTAAGGCTTCACAAAACAGTCAATACCATCCATTGGTCACGCACGGGCATTGAATGAACCTGAACTACCAACATATTAAACAACGGTCGGCATAAGAAATCATCACCATGTCAAACTCTCGATTGTTCTGAACTAGATTGTCAAGTATGCTGATTTGGAATGCCGCTGAAAATTTCTTGAAAGGAAAGACTTGACTAGGAGTTTCAAAGAGCATTAGGGTCATCTCACTTAGTATTGACGGCCTCAACTATCGTATATAAATACCACCTCTGCAATATCAATGCGTATGGTGATTCAAACTATAAAGCAACGAGACCAAATTATGAGAGAAGTTTCTGGGCACCCCGGAAGCACGCCATTCCCTCCACCCAAGTCAACAACCACGCATCAACCCAAAAGAAAATTAGAAAGTCCTTAACATCGTGCACGCATATTATTTGGATTGATAGGTGTTTTTGGACCAAAAACACCTATCAATTTCTTCCCATAATATCCATCCAACTTTCACAAATCAACCACTAAATCTAGCGAAAAATCAGCCAATTACCATCTATCACTCAGCCACACAAAATGAAAAAGTCCACAATCAACGAAACTACTCGAACAATGAATTCTTCTTCGCTTTCTGAAATGATCAAGAAACAACTCAGATAAGCTCCCACAAGTGATTAGCATTCTCTGACATTTGAGTGGGATATTTTACCTTGTTTCATCACCCAAAATAAGTTCATCCAAAGTGACATCAAAGGCACAAAAGCATCTTAAGACCACGATGCATAAATTGTCAAAGCACTTTCAATCACCTCTATCATTCTCCTCCAATTAGGAGATGATCATTCCATAACAAATATTCAAGTCAGACAACGGTATTAGAGTGTGCATCCAAAAGCTTATTTCACTCTCCCCAGCTTCCTAATATCACATTTTTAGCACCTTTGAAATACCATGTGAAGAAGCAGATGACAGTCAGTCAAGCTCAGATTAAAGATAAAAGAGATAGAGAGAAAAACTTCAGCTTAGTCCCTCAGTGTATTAAATATTGCACCAGCAAAAACTAGGGAATCAATAATGGGGACCACAAGCTTGTACCCAGAGAATGTTACACGTGCAGCAACAGTGCACAAGACTAAACCAATATGATTGCCCACACCCAGCAGAGATTAGAGATTGTAGCCTTCACAAATAACGACAGGCAACTACAAGCAAGGAAGAATAAAGAAGAACAGGATTGCCCACACCCAAATCAGAGACTAGAGATTATAGCCTTCACCCATAACGACGGGCAACTACACTTGACACAGAAACAAGTTTCTTTGAAACCAAAACCATGCATAGCAGACTAGCAGGATGACATCACTGACTTGCAGAATGACTTCCAAAAGCAACAACAATTTATAAAAAAGTTTTGGAAAACATATGCATCACGGTTCCCGTTCAAAAAAAAGGGCACCAGTCATGACGATTATAGAAACAGACTTGCAGAAGCAAAAGTCTGCCACAGCAACTATCCATTGTAATTTGTATAGCTGCCACAATCCAAGGGACAACGAGATCAGTTGGATGGAAGTGAAATGATTAAGCAGGGAGTTCAGGGATAGAGAAAGTCGTGTCCTTGAAGTTGGGCACGGAACAAAGTACTTAATAGTTTATTTTCCAAATATTGTGTTCAAGAAACCACTATCTGAACCCAACCCAGAGCTCCAAAAATCAAATGTGTCTATGCAAAAGCAAGGAAGAGACGAGGCCAGAAATCGAACAAGACAAAGCCAACCATCCCCACTCACTGTAAAACCAGGATTCTCTAATATACCTAAGTCAAAGAGTGGGGGAAAAACTTTTGGGATTCTTTCTTACCTTCAAACTTGAATCATCATATGGAAAGACATCACCAAAGTAAGCAAACCAAATAACATCCTTGCAACCATCACCAATAAAAAACAATTCCAAAATCCATACGGGGTATATAATTGTAAAGGCAGCAATCATGAAAATGAGTACAAAAAACCTTTCACTAAACATCAACACTTCTGCTAGTAAACGCCTACATTCAAGGAAAGAGCTCAGATATTACAGAAGCTTCCAAATTATCAAATCTAATCTGAAGATGCTTTAGCTAACAGTGGTCAGATCCACATCATTAAGGAGAAGATGAGTCAAGAAGAGCCCGCAAAAGCACAGCTAATGCATTCATCAAACCAGAGAAATATTGTTTGCATTCAGTCAATCACTTGAATGATAATAGCATCTGCCCCAACAAGCTGTCATACACCTGAATAAAATATTGATCACAACTCAATACATCATTTCACAACCACGAAGCATAAACTTCAAGTTAAAATACACAAGGACGCTGTGATCAAATACAAATTCAATAACTCCAGAAAATAACTAAGGACGCTTCTATCTACCAGTCTTGTCCACTGCACAGTGGTGTCAGATGAAACTTCAATACTTTAGTATGAAAACTCATGGTAATAACATACAAAATGATTGAAAGACAACACATGTTTGCTTAAAGACTTCAGTGAATCAGGGCTTCAGAGATGCTTATGCACACATAAATCCAATCCCCAATCCATACTAATAAATTAAACCATTTTATTTATTGCCTTAGGGGTGCCCATGTTCTAGTACAGGTCTTGAAGAGGAAAATCCATAGAGCAATCAGATGCTTTGGTACTAATACAAAGAATTCTTCTTAGTACATGCATGCAGAAAGAAATCTGCAGGATGTGCAAATATCACACAAAAAGGATGACACTTTAAGAGCCCGCAAGCAAAGTACCCTCCAACATGCATGAAAAACCATGCAAATGTATCGCACCCAGATAGCCCACCCAGATAGCCAACTGCCTTAGCGCAAGAGTAAAATTAAAAAAGAATGCCTACATTGAAAAGGCAACAATTGACTCTGAAAAGTGACAAAACACATCATCATGCCAATTGGACAGTTATCTGAAGCCATACCACATGCGTCACTACAAATCAATGTAAGATGGAAAACCAAAACATAGACAAGACTCAAAAATAGCACTCCAGATCAACCACTAAATTCATAGAAACAAAAGCATTAAGGCATTCAACAGCCAACTGCTAAACAAAACTTTCCTCTACAGACAAACGAAAACTAACTTGCAAGGAAACAGCTGCAATCAAAGTTCGTGACCGCATGACAACGAAAAAGTGCAGATAAAGTATAACATTACCTTAATAATAAGGAGGGGGATATATTCCTCCCTGGGGAACCCTTGGCACAGGAGAGGTTCCCGTTGGTGGCTGAGTCTGACTTGGATAAGCAGATGATGATGACAATCCATAGTTCCCCCCTTCTGGATACCCACCTGAAGGCCGATACAGAGATGATCCGGTGGCAGCACCTCCAAAACCTGAAGCCACACCACCTAGTCCACCAGCAGCACCACCCAAACCTCCGCCACCAAAAGCCCCAGCAGACCCAAGTCCGCCAAGAGAACCACCCATCCCTCCATAGCCTGTAGACCCATGCCCACCATAACCACTATATGGACCACCTAGTCCAGTACCATAACCACCAACGCCGCCTAGGGATGAAGGAGGCTGATTCGTCATAGAAGTCGCATTAGGGCCACCCATCGAAGCCGAATTCATCAGACCCACCGATGGTTGACCTGAATACCCACCATAACCTCCAACTGAACTCGGACCATACTGACCCGGAACAGACCCCGGATAGGAAGGTACACCACCCATTCCCATTCCATCAACTGGGCGATCCCCATGCCCACCAGGTGCACCAGGTCCTCCCATAGGCCCCCCGCCAGGTTTCTTCTTCCCATCAATCGCCAATTTACAGTTTAACTGTCTACCATCAATCGTCTTCACCGGTTCCACCAACGCAGCCTGGGCTCCCTCCATCGTCTTGTAGACAAACAGAGCGAATCCCCTCGACTTCCCAGTGAGCTTATCAAACCCCAGTGGGCCCTCCTCAATCTCACCATACACAGAGAAATGAGACAGAAGCTTATCCGAGGGCATATCATTCGGCACATTACCTACGTAAATCTTCCTATTGGAAACATCCACGGGATTCGAATTCGACCCGGAATTACCGGCGGCGGCGAGCTGGGTAACCGCGACGCGGCCATCAATCTTCTTGCTCGGCTCCCGCAGAGCACGGAGCGCACCGTCCACGTGCTTAAACGTGACGAACCCATAACCCTTGCTCTTGCCCGTGGCCTTGTCAAGGACCACGACGGCCTCTTCGATCTCCCCGTACACGGAGAAGAGCGAGCGGAGCCCCTCGGTGGTGGTCTCCCACCCGAGGCCGCGCACGAACAGCTTCCGCTGCGTGGCGTCGCCGTCCGCCACGGCGCGGGCGGCGTAGAGCACATCGGGGTGGTTGATGAGGGCGTCCTGGAGGAGGTCGAGGAGCTGCTCCCTGGTGAAGGTCTCGACCATCTTGCGGGCCTCGAGGGGGGCGAGCGCGAGGGCGGCGTCCGCTTGCTCCCCCGCCGGCGGCGGCGGCGCGAACCCGTTGTTGCCGTCCTCGATCTTGCGCTTCTTGGAGAGGTCCACCGCGAAAGGGCCGGCGAAGGTGTCCATGGATTGCGCGCCGGACGGAGGAGAGGGAGTCGGGAGCGGAGGGATTTCTGGCTGTTAAACCCTAACGCGACGGCGAAGCGAAGAAGAAGATACGGGGCGGAGTTCAGATTCGGGGAGGGGAATTTCCACGACGGCCCGCACGCGGTCGTCTATTTGTAGAGACGCTCTTCGAGTTGGGCCGGGTTAGCGCTTGTCTTGGTTAAGGGCTTTCAAATTGGGCTTGGATGGGCTGGGCTCGGCTTACATTCTTACTCTGAAACTTGATCCAGTGGATCAGAATGCATCGTGACCATTGGTTCAATTGGATTCTCGCGCCGCGATTCGCTAATGGAGGAACTGGATTTGATCGTGTCGCGTTGATTCAATTATTGAGAGCAACTTAGGGATGGGAAGAGGGAAAATTGGATGAATAAAGCGATGGATTAAAATTACGATATTAATGATTATGTCTGATTGTGGTTGAGAAGTTCGAGAAAATTACATGTTTATTCCTTTATTTGGAAAGAGAATTGTTAAAAAAGTCTTAAATTTATTGTATGACGGTTAATTCAATTTTAAACATTTTAATTAAGCTAAATTAGTCATAAACTTTTTGGTGGTTTGTTAATTTAGTCTTCGAACCTTTTAATGAATTGCAAATGTAGTCATTTTCACTATTTTTTTACGGAAACCACTAATATAGACAATTTTTAATTTTAAAAAAATCCAAAATATTGTACTTTTTTTTTTCATTTTTTTTTCTTTTCTTTTCTTTTCTTGTCTTTTAATGTGTAGGTAAGGCCAATGAAGGGCCAACAACCCCCATCGACCCCTGGGCAAGGATCACTGTGGTTCGCAAGGTCATCACGACACTTGTCTAGGGGCCGGTGGGGGTCGCTAGCCATCTTGGCCAATGGCCAATTGCCTCGCCGACATAGTGAAGAAAAAAAGAGAAAAAGAAAAGGAATAAATTAATAAATTGTCCATATTAACACTGGTCACACCACGTAGAAATGTCAATGATACTAGACCGCCATGTTGGCAATTTCCAATAAAAATTAATTGGAAGGACTACATACATAAAAAAAAAAAAATAGTACTAAATTGGTACGAACAAAAGATTTTGGACTCAATTGGCAAATTTTTAGAAAGGCTTGAGATTGAATTAGCCAATTACAATAGGTTTATAGCTTTTAAGACAATTTTCTCTTTACTTGGATATGAAAAATGCGAAAATAAAAAAGTTGGTATTTGAAAAGAGTTGTGTATTACAAAAAGAGAGTGAGCTTACAGATCAAATCAATGTGTAACTTTTTTTGACATGTGATAAAAACACCAGGGCGGTCATTTCATGAGTCAAGACATAGAATCATCATTCATTTCATGTGGTGGAATGCTCACTTGTAGATTGGGTTACTGATTTTGCACAACAAAGCAGTATAAATGAAACTACAATAGAAATGACGATTCCACTTCGGGCCTAGGCCGATTGTATTTTGATCTAATGGTTTATTTTATGAGATGGCAATTGTATCATATTTTTCGTGAGAAAAATGTCAAAGAAGTCCTAAACCTATTATTTGATAGCTAATTCCGTCCAAAGCATTTCAATTGTGCCAAACTTTATGACAATTTGCCAATTTAATCTTCAACATTTTAGTAATTTGTCAATTTAGACCTAAACTTTTTGATAATTTATCAATATAATTTTTTTGGCCAATTATATTGGCAAAATTTCAAAAAGTTGAAGACAAAATTATGTAAGGTTTACGACTAAATTGGCAAATCGTCAAAATGTTTAAAACTAAATTATTACAAAAGTTTAGAACTGAATTAACCGCGGTACGGTAAGTTTATGACTTTTTAGGTAAATTATCCCTGTTTTTTGCATTCCACGTGATTTAGAAGAGAGAGCCCGTGGGGACGTCATTTGCAGAATATATATAGCTCCTCAGAAGCAACTGAGGATCACTCTTCATCGGTTGCGCGTACGTTTGGACATAGGCCCAAAGACAACGACACAGGCACGAAAGCTTGCAATTGCTCATGGGAATGGTCTCTATTAGCCTCCCAACTTTGAGAGAAAGGAAGAGCGATGGAAACATCGGTTGCTGTCCTCGTCCTTGTCGAGGCATGAATTTGAATAAATTGGAGTCTTCATCAATCATCATAACTCATAAGCACCCAGGAAAAAAAAAAAACTGAATCAACTTGTCTCGACCATCAAAAAAAAGTATGACCCTTGAAACTCACAAGGGATTCACCTACCTGGACAGTAATCCATGGATCAAATGCATAATCTTTTAACCATTAAATTACATGGGATTCATGAAGAGTTAGACGATCGAAGATTGTAATTGACCAATCATATTACTTATCGAGTTTAGGCAAGTATTTGCCCCATGTGATGAAGAGCTAAACAATTAAAGACTACAATTGAACAAACTATACTACTTTTTGAGTTTTGGCAAGCGTTTGCCCTCATCACATATGGGAAAACATATTACAGACTTAGATTCTTCCATTTTGATGGAATCGGAATAGATCCCCTTATTCATTAATATACTATTTGATCTGCATGAAGACCCTGCTATGAAGACCCTGCTATGGAGACACTGCTATGGAGACCCTGCTATGAAGACACTGCAGACGCATTTTCTAACATACGGCGCACATAAACCACCTCACGACAAGGGAAGCCTTACATGTACTTAAGCTTTCACCTTATTGTCAAAAGACAGAAACGGCGCATGAGCTCTCTTACTTGTTATCCATCGGTTTGCCCTTGGTGTTCACTCCCAAGTTGGAACAGCACACGAGCAAGCGAAACTTGCTCCGCAACCCCAAAACAGCCTTCTCCTTCTCATCATCGTGAGAGAAAGCACTCACCACCGGCAAGCCGACGACGGCCAATCCCTCCGCCTTCCCTTCCTGTCCGTCCTCTTGGACCGCTGAGCCGACCTCCATGTTGGAGCAGCAGAGCCAGATGCAGCCCTTGCGCTTCCTCCTCATCCTCTTTCTGGTCGACTTCTTGGCATCCTTCACATCGGCGAGCTCGTAGCCCTTTTCGCCGATCCCCATTTGGCGATTTGCTGTCTGATGTGCGCAAGAGACGAGAGAAATGCTTATTTATGAAGTCCGAGGAGCAGATGAGAAGGAAGAGCCGCCCAAGGGAGGCCTATTAACCATTCAAAAACTTCTGCTGGGTCGGTAGAGGTCAACACCTTAATAGCTAAGGTTGCGGCAATTTCCTGTGTTCTAACTTCGGGGTCGCTTGGTCGGACACGCAAGGAAAGTAACCAGCGTTGGCCAATCCCGGTGATTCGTGTCATTGTCAATTACGTCGGATTTTTGTTTTTTGTTGACTATGGACAGGGAGAAAATATTAAGTAGTGGCGTGCACATACCACTCAGCTTTTGACATCTGTCCTAGGGGACCCACTGGAAAATGAAAGGATCCGCTCAGCTCGAATTGGCTCGGCTCGGCTCGTTGGCAAAAACAATGTCAGGTCAATAAATGCTTTAACGATCCCGCACAAAAAATTTAGAAAGATGACTGTAAAAGTAAAAAATAAATAAAATATTGCGAGTACCGTCAATTAAAGGTTCCAAGAATGGTATAAAGGTAGAGGGATTTAAAGGTGCTGAGAAGGGTAAATTCCCAGGAAAGGTAAAAGACGACAGGAAATGTGCAAAAGATCATGTGTTCTTGTGGTCGGCTGTGCAGGACACTGTATAGGCATCTTGAGGAAACGACGGCTTTTGAGTTTTGACTACGCATTTCTGATGAAAGATACTGGGGCTCTCAACAAGTGATTCTTTAAGGCTTGAAATGTTGCGGTTGGTGAAAAATAGAATGTGTTGAGGTCTGTGTTCAGCTAACAAGATCCTGCTACACTCTCTTCTTCTGTTTATCAATGGCATCAAGGGACAGCTGCATGCTGTCATGGGATTTTGGCACTAGTGTAAGCTATCCTCTCCTAGTGAGCTCTTGTTTCTTTTATTTGTATTTGATTGTTTCATTCGTGTGATTTATTTATCTTTTAGAAAAAGTTTTGTGATAGTCTGATTTTTGCTTCTGTTTTCAATTAAATAAATCGGGCTTTTCGTCGACGTGCTTATAGCACTATTCTCTGAGCTGATCACTCATGAGATAACTTGACTAATCGGGAAATTTACTAAAAGATTTTGATGCAACAGACTTGACAATTCGACCGGGAATCAACTGCTCGACCGTGTTAGTCTACAAAAATCATTTCAGCACAGTCGAAAATCTATCAAAAATCGGAAATAGATCGATTCAATAAAGATAAAATTAGGCTTTGGCAATTCCATCTAATTACAGAATTCTTGTTGATCGGCACTAAATCGATTTTTCTGTTGTTTTGGTACCCTATGCTCGAAATTGAAATCTCGAGATTTTTCACGACAATCGAGAGTCGTCAATGCGTCGAAGATATACATTGTGGCTCGGGAATAATCAACCACAGGTCAGTGCACCAAAAATTTCCAAAAACTAACCAATAGTTTAAGTTGCGCTAAAATCACATTTTGACTGAAATTAATCGGGGAAATGATGTCGATTACAGAAATTAAGAATTTTCACATGTCACAATTAATCCCGGGGAATGTTGTTGCATCTTTCCAAATTTTATGGATGACGGGAATTATTAGTAGAAAATGGGCAAAAGTAACAAATTAAAAGAATAAAAAGGAAATGCCACTTTTTAAATAGGTTTTGGACATCTATTATGAAACAATTGGAGAAAGAGTTATAGAAGTTTAAATGAGGATTTATAAGTGACTACTAGGGGACTTGACCCAATTAACTTAAGTGTTAATTTGGTAATAAGAAAAAAGAGAATTATCCTTAAAAGGAAATTCGTAGGAATCCCCCTCTCCTACAATTTCACCTCAATTCCCTTGGTATTTAATGGAGATGGACTTAGAAAAGATAGCGGGACCTAAGGTAGTAATGGAGAGCCAATTTTCCATGACATTTGGGTGGAATAATGATGCATAAAGTAGAGGGACCACTTGATAGGGATAGGAATTCAATATTCATGGGAAAAAGCTACGAGAACCAACTTCAAAATTCGGATTCAGCAGTCTACATGGATTCCAACCTTTTCTTTCATCTCATTTAGAAGAGACAACATTGGAAACTTTGTGGGGCCTATGATGGTGATAGGTGGCCAAAATTTCCATGGAAAAATAGGCCAAAAGCTGAAGGAAACTTCAGTGAAACTTCCAAGTAATTTCCACTCTCCTTTCCACCATTTACCCATGCATAAACGTCTGCTGTCTTCCACCTTTTCCTTTCTTCCTCTTATTTTATTCTTCTCCCTTGTCTCTTTCAATGTACAAGCTGTTGCTTTCTCTTCCCTTGAACGTGCTACTTCCGTTTCTACTCCCTCTTGAACGACAAACCGAAGACTAAAAAACAAAACAGATAAAGGCGTGAACATGACGTTACCAAAAATTCTTGGACCCACATAAACGTCGACCGCCTACAACCATGGTTTTTATATATAGGTCGGATGGTTCGAGTGAGGAAAAAAACCCCTCACCCGCACAAGAACCGCACAACCGACCAAAATCCATATTTAGTTTCCTCTACCGAAAAATTTATAAATTCATGTGTTGCTGTTGCAATCACACCACAGCACATTCTTCTGCAGTTTCGACTCAACACCATCATTGAGAGGATCAAGGCTGCTCTCTATGTTGCTGTCCAACCACCAACGAGAGCCGCCGTTAGTTGTGATTAGGTGAGTTGTCTTCTAAATCTGGACTAGGGATTGAGTACCTCTATTAGGAATTCTTACAAGTTAAAAATATGTAGACAACGTTATATATGGATAGATGTTGGTTAGGGTTGTTATTATGGCCGTAGAAAAACTTAGATAGGGTTTAGAGAGCAAGACAAACGTCGTGGAGGAAGATTCGGACTAGAACAGTAGCTGATTTCTAAAATAGTTTCCAAGACGTGTGTGTTTTGCTAAATTTGTAGACAACTGTGTGTTGCGATTTTGAAGGAATTTTATTCTGAATAAACATTTTGGACATCTTAAATAGTAACATATATTTTTATATTAATTTTTAGAAATTAAAAAGATGACGATTTTAATGACGTCATCCTCGGAACAGTAATTCGGACAATTTTGAAACCCGTGACCTATTATGATTCCGAGGGCTGTTATTGACCTTTAGAGGTTGAATTTTCAATCGGTTTCTTCACGAAAGTTGTTCATTACAACTTATAGTTTATCATACTTGAATTTCAAATTAAACAAACCATATTTCGATGCAAAAACAAATTGATTTCAATGAGTTATGCTCTCCAGAACTGGACCTGACTTTTATGCTGGATAGAGAGAATTTCTGGACCGAATCCAAATGGATCTAGATCTTAGTGTTTTCATGGAAAATGTTTTCTTGTGTGTTGGCTAGCAGGTGTCCGAATTTGAGAATTTTTCGAGATCGTATGAGTGAGTTTCTGACTTCGAATTTGGGGGAACGTTATTGGGTAGTTTTCTGTCAATATGGATGAATAAGAGTATATACTTGTTTTGAAAAATTCTTGCTATGAAATTGCTCAATTAAGGTTGTGAATGCTATGTGTAACTGATTATTGAAGTGTGACATTGATCATATGCATTCACAACATGAGATTCCGCCACGAGCCTTTGGAGCCGAGCGATGCTCCTTCGGGAATGCCCCAAGTCAACGGATGCCGGTCGCAGTGGAGACTGGGCCAATACTCCTATATGGAATGCCGTATAGATGTAGACGTTGCCGCGCTCGACAGTGCGAGGCAATGCCCAGTTTTGCCGAAAGACTGTTATCTGTTGCATTGACTGCAGCATGTATGCTTACATGGATATTCTCGCCTTGCATATGCTCATGTTAAAGTATTTATGTGATGTGTGAACTTGATACTGTATAAACGTTTTATTTAATACTAATATGCAGGAACTTTGTGGCATTAAATGAGTGGTAAGAAACGTGATTAGATTGTATGTAAGGTGTACCCTTCTCCTATTCTGGATTTAGAGGATTTACTCACTTAGATGAGATCTCACCCCGTCATGGGCTAACATTTGTCAGGTCTCTAAATGGAAAAAGGCCAGGTCGTGTACAATCGGTCGCAGTAAAGGAGGAATAGGACTCTTGCTATCACCTTCCAAGTGATGACGGGTTTTCCGTCAAGATTAGATGTAGGGTGACGGCTCACCCTAGAGATATCGAGAAGTATGGTAGTGTAATAGTGAACCCCAGCCTAAAAGATAGAAGCTTAGCTAGTGAGTAGTAGAACAGCTTCACTTTTGTATCAAACCTTAGGGTGTTAAACTGGTCTATTTACAAAGTACTGTGATGTAGTAGGTTTGGCTTGTGAAAAGTATTATCCTAAATTTCAATCCCACTGCTGCTTTGTTGTATGGAGATTGTTTTACGTTTCCGCATGTGCAAAATAATGAATGGGTTGGCAACAGTTCCTGAGATGTTGCAAATTTTAAATCGACCATTGAGGGATGTGCATGTGCCCAGGGTTTGGTCGTGACAAGTTTTCATTTGAGTATGTTCTTACTGGAATAAGTACTCTGGCTAACATGTTTTGCTGTTATGTGTATGCATGAAAATCCTCCATTCTCGTCTCTTCGTATATGTATTAGTAAAAAACTTGGTGTTACTATCGGATCAACATTTTAATTGACAAAAAGGTGGCAAAGAGTGATTATCATTAACAACCGTTACCAATTCCATATTCACAAAAAGTTGGTATTGATCAATTCATTTTAGGGTCTATTTGATAACGTTTATGTTTCAGGAAACAATTTTTTTTTTTTAGAAATAGTTTTTTTTTATTTCTATTCCCAGGAACAATTTCTCAATTGAAGAACTCATTTGGTAACTACAGAAAATTTCTATTATTGGAATGAAAAAATAATAGAAATGCATTTGGTATAATTCATAATGCATAATTTCTTTTAAATTTTTTCTTATTCTTCTTTATCGCCGCCACCGTCAACCATTGCCACTCGCCGCCAACCGCTACCGTCACCAACCGTTGCCGCCAACCACTAATGACTGCTAACGACGGACCGTCGCCCGCTGCCACTAACCGCCACAGTTGACTATCGATCTCTAGCCGGCCCCGGCGACGTCAGCCACGGCGATTGGTGGTGGCAAGCGACGGTCCATCGTCATCGGTCATTAGTGGCTAGCGACGACAGTCGGCGGCAATAGTCATCAACGCCAATCGGTCTATCGGCAAGCCAGTAAGCGGCAGCATCAACTGTAATCGACAGTGGGTGTGGCAGCCAGCAACGGCAGCGACCAACAGTGGTGACGGCAGCAACGACAACCGGCTAGCAGGTGGCGAGAGGCGGTCGACTGACGAGCAACAGGCGGCAGGAGGTAGGTGGTGGCAATATGTGATGGCGGCCAGCTGGCGACGGTGGCCGGCCAACGGCAATGGTCGAACAACGGGGGCAACAAGGAAGAAGAAAAGAAAAAATAACTTATTTCTAGAAATTGTTCCGGGAACAAAAAATTACATTTTTTTAACTTTTTATTTATGTTCCAAATCTATTCCCCAGCCATTTTTTTTATTCAAGAGAATAGAAAAATCAATTGATGTTACCAAACGGATTTTCGTTTTTTTTTTTGTTCCTAGGAACAAAAGAACAAAAATTTGGAGGAATAGAAACATTATCAAATAGGGCCTTAGTCAATTCACATCATGCTTATAATACAGATTCGAACCCAATTATTCATTTTGGGCTTTTAGGCCTTTGGGCCAATACTTTCCCTGATAACCCAAAGCAATTATAATGAATAAATGATAAATAGAAAACCTGAAAATGCCACATTTGTACTTTTCCCAATGACCCAAGGCTATTTACGGATTATATAACACCGATATGAACATGCGACATGATATACTAGGACACGTTGACACATTATTTCTCAAAAAAAAGAGAATTCTAACATATTCTCACGCATTATATATTAAATATATTTATATAAATAAATAATAATAAAAAGCCTATAATTAATTTACACTAAAAATTTTAATCCAACATTTGTTAATATCATTCATTATTTTAATTTGATAAATTTAACTACATTTCATTGCAATAATCCATCAAATTTGAAGGGGAAAAAATCAACATTCCACTATTAAATTTAGGGATATGTGCACTACAAATCCTAAAACTTGTCACGAAGATACAATTGAATCTTAAAATTTATCAAATTTGTATAATCGAGCCTTTGTTAACACTATTAATTTGTTTAATGGAAAATTCTAAAATAATATTTTTAAATTAATTTCTTTATCCTACATGGCATTTTATTACTTTTTTTCTTTAAAAATTATTTAAAGAATAGTAAAAAAAAGCCTTTAAAAAAGCTAAAATAATTCTTAAAAAAATTAAAAAGAAAAAGAAAAAAAGGCGGGGTCATGGCTATTTGGCTAGGTAGGCCGTTGGCGCTACCACCGTTGGAGGGGGCCAACGAGGTGATCAACCCTAGGCGACAATGGGGGGTGGCCACGGTAGGGGGAGGGCGGCCCTCACCAACCCAAGCGAGGCCCAAGCGAGGCTCACCTAGATTTGGGCAACACCTCAGCTTGGCCTTACCAAGCTCACCCAAATCTAGGTGATGTTGGCCTTCACCTTTGGCCAGCAAGCCTCCCCAGCCCTAGACGACGCCTCACCAATCCCAAGCGAGAGTTGGCAACCCTCGCTAGGCCCAAGTGAGGGCACAACGTTTATATATTTATATAATAAAAAAAAATGACCCTATATGTATTGAAATGTGTTGGGGAGAATTAACCACATATCGAATTTTCTAACACTCATTGATCGTGTATCAGTGTGTCAGAAAAGTTAGACATGACATGAAGATTCCCATAGAACTACCCGCTCCCTCCTCCTCTCCAGGCCTCGGCAATCCCTCGCCTCCCTCCTCTGTCGCTCCCTCTCCTTCTCCTCCGCTCTAGCCTCCACACCTAGCTCCCCTCTCTCTTCCCTCCTCCACCACTGCCGCTGCCTCCGCCCCCTCTCTGCAGGCCAATTTCTGCCACCGCATCACCACCACCCCGTCTGCCTTCTCCTTCGCGACGAAATCGACCTCGTCTTCGCTCAACAATCCGAACCCCAACTGGTCAAACCGTCCCCCGAAGGAGACGATACTTCTCGACGGTTGTGACTTTGAGCACTGGCTCGTCGTGATGGAGAAGCAGGAGGGCGATCCTACTAGGGATGAGATCATCGATAGTTATATTAAGACGCTCGTCCAACTACAAGGACACAGGCACGGAAGCTTGCAATTGCTCATGGGAATGGTCTCTACTAGCCTCCCAACTTTGAGAGAAAGGGAGAGGAATGGAAACATCCGTTGCTGTCCTCATCGTTGTCAAGGCATGAATTTGAATAAATTGGAGTCTTCATCAATTATCACAAGCACCCAGAGAAAAATAAAATAAAATTACCCTAATCAACTTGTCTGGACCAGCGAAAGAAGTATGACCCTCCAAAATTACAAGGGATTCACCTGCCTGAATAGTAATCCACGGATCAGATGCACACGTGAGGTTCACATGATGAAGAGTTTGGCCATCAAAGATTGTAATTGACCAATCTGTTGGAAGATATGATACTATTCTAGAGATCATTTATTTTAGTCAATTTAGGATTAGATCTGATACACTTAGATTTAAGAAATATACTCATTCTTTATTTATTATTCTCATTGTATTATATAAAGATAGAACTGTACATCACTTCAAAATACGAATCAATATACACAGAAATCTTCCCATGTCTTCTTCTAGCTATTCTTCTTCCTCTTCAAACAGATTTTGACATGGTATCGAGCGACGCTCTTTACCTAGCTTCCGCAAACTTCTTTCCGATTGCCTACCGGATAGATTATCACCTTGTTGCCGCGAAACCCTAACCCGCAAAACAAGGTTAGCACTCCGGTGTAGGAATCAGTAGTTGAACTTTCTTTGAAAATAAACGATTTCATTCCTCCTTACCTCCTATACTTACCGACACCATGTCTAAAGACCATTCGTCGGCGTCGGAAGAAAGGATCCCAGAGGAGTCAACGATGCAACAAGGAACTAATGTCTCGATCCGACCCAGCGCCAAGGATTCTGTGCCCAGCCCAACCAGGGACAACCCATCACGGGCCAGTCCATCCAGTGGCTGCCTGTCCAAATGGCGCCCGGCCCATGGTTCTACGGACCATCGCAGGTAACCCACGGAGAGCAAATTCCAGCCGATGGAGGCTCACCGACCGCACCTGGGGCAGGCTCATCCACCGGGCCGGGTTTATTTTATGCGGATCGTGTACCCGAATCGGGTAATCCGGGTTTGGGATCAAATCCCTACCCGGTTCCCCGACCCGGTTATTTTCCATATCCGATTGTCGCTGCCAGCGGACGACCGGAACCCAGCGACCCGCTTTACACCACAACGGCCGACGGCCCAGAGCTACGGCTCATCGCCCAGCAACTAACCGGGGCCGATAATTACTCAAGCTGGTCACGGGAATTCCGGCGAGCGTTGGTAATGAAAGAAAAGGACAGATTTATCGATGGAACCGTTCAAATTCCATCCGACGAGTGGCAGGCACGATTATGGCGGAAATGCAACCAGTTAGTCCGAACATGGATCGGTAACTGTGTTACCTCCGAAGTCGCGGTTGGATTACCGCCGACAGAAGACCCAAAACAGATGTGGGAAAATATAAAAGAAATGTACGGGAAATTAGATCGAGTTCGAGTTTTTTCGCTAACCCAACAACTCTCGATTTGAAACAGGGGAAATATGAGCGTGGCCGGTATTTACAACAAAATTTCTACATTATGGAATGAGTTGGAGTCGGTGGAAGAGAAATTAGAAGGACCGGAATCAACCCTACAACAGTACCGGGCCATTCGTGAACAAGAGAAAATCACAAGATTTCTTCTCGCCCTAAATGAATCTTACCTCTTGTTTCGGACGCAAATACTTACCATGGATCCGACGCCGACGCTTGCTCGGATCTACCAGCTTGCCATACAGGAGGAAAGCCAGCGTCTTGCTGTGCCCGAGACTCATAAAGATGGCGTTGCACTCGCTGTCCATGGAGGCGCTCTTCACAGAGGAGCTGCGAAAAGGGGGCAAGGAGATCGAACGAGTGGACACGGCGGAAATTTTTTAGGGTTCTCTGGAAGCGGTGATTTAAAGAAAGGATTGGACGGCTACGATCTCTCCAGAAGATCCGACGGTCCACGAACACTGCACCCACTAACCGGATCTGATGGCTACCGAGGCTTCTCTTCAGCTACATCGGACGGTCCACGCATTATTGGATCCGACGGCTCGCGGAATCTCTTCACATCCGACGGCTCCCACGAAGCAGCGATGAATCCTTATCTAAAAACGCCAATCGGACCGACCTATGCCGCAACGTCAAAGGGAAATTTCAAAGGCAAAGGTAAATTATATTGTGATTACTGCAAGCATCCGCACCATACAATCGACAATTGTTGGAAACTGCACGGCAAGCCCGGGGAAAAAGAAAAAAAGAATTCCTCAACTGTTTTTCAGGTTACAGGTCAATATGCTGATAATTCTAATCAGCCAATTAGCCAAGAATAGTATCAAGAACTTATGAGGGCTTTCAAAAAATTGGATACATCTGACAAGACTGGGAGCTTCACAGGTATTTCATATTGCTTGATGAATTCAATTTCCCATGATAAATGGATAATTGATTCAGGAGCTAGTGATCACCTTGCTTGTGATAAAAAAATTTTCTCAAAAATCCAAAAATTGTCCACACTAGCTTCAATACAGCTTCCTAATGGTAATTCCACAATGGTCATGATGATTGGAACAGTAAACCTTAGCCCACTCATAACACTCAAGAACGTATTATATGTTCCTGATTTCAATTTCAATCTAATATCGGTTTCTCGAGTCTGCGAAGAGAATTCATGCCAAGTCCTATTTCATTCTGATAAATATATATTCCAGGCCCTTTCGACTGGCAGACCGATGGGCTTGGGTAGTATCTCTCAAGGGCTATATTTCTGGATCAAGGTTCCCAGCATTTCCAATTTATCATATGTTGAATTGAATAAAATGTCATTGTGTAATTCTGCTACCAATGATAAAAATTCCATTAATCATCAAAGATTGGGTCATAGTGCTTCTTTTCCTTGTTCTCATTGCCCCATTTGTCCTCTAGCAAAACAAACTCGTGCATCCTTTCCAAATAGCATTTCTCGCGCAAAGAGTCCTTTTTCTTTAATCCATGCTGACATTTGAGGCCCTTATCACACACAACATCGTGATGGTTCTCGATTTTTTCTCACAATTGTGGATGATTTTTCAAGAGCCACATGGGTTTTTCTGATGCCGTCAAAAGGCCAAGTCTTCCATTATATGCAGACTTTCTTTTCTTTATCCAAGAATCAATTTGGGAAGTCTATTCAGCGCATCCGCACTGACAATGGAAGGGAGTTCTTCAGCAATGAATGTGAAAATTTCCTCTCTTCAAATGGAATTTTACATGAAAGCTCATGTATCTATACCCCGCAACAAAATGGCATTGTTGAGCGTAAGCATCGTCATTTATTAGAGGTATCTCGTGCCCTTAAATTTCAAGCATCTATTCCTGATAATTTTTGGGGGGATTGTGTAGTCACAGCTGCCTATTTGATTAATCGTATGCCAAGTCGTGTCTTTAATGGCAAGACTCCGTTTGAAATGCTTTATGGAAGGAAACCGGAAATTCATCACTTAAGAGTTTTCGGCTGTCTATGCTATGTGACCACGGTGGGATCTCGAGACAAGATGAGTCCCCGAGCCCGTCAATGCATATTTATGGGGTATCCAACTCTACAAAAGGGATATAGAGTTTTCGAACCGTCCACCGGAGAGTTTTTTAAGCGAGGGATGTCATCTTTCACGAGGAAATATTCCCCTTCCGAAATAAGTCGGAATCTTCGAAAATTCCGATAGGGCTTCCGACTCTGCTCGTTTTATATTAGATGAAGATCCACTTCCTAGCCAAACGTACATTTCGCCAAATATACAAGAAGCATCATCCTCAGCCTCTGATGAAAATTCCATGGATGACTCCAATATGCATTCTTCTATGAGAAATACAGAAAAAGTTGATGCGACATCTCCAGAGCATATCAATAATGAAGAAATGCGACACAATGAGGAGATATCTTCAACTTTAGAGCCTCATATGCCTAGATGATCTGGGCACATTAGCCATCCACCTACATGGACAAAAGATTATGTTTGCGCGGCTTCAAATTCATCAGGTACACATTATCCCATCTCCACATATGTATCTTTCCATAGATTATCACCTGATCATATGTGCTGCATTAGTAAAGTATCTGAGGAACAAGAACCGTCTCATTATGATGAGGCTATCAAAGACCCACATTGGCAAGAAGACATGAAAAAAGAATTGCATGCCTTGATGGACAATCATACATGGGATATTGTATCATTACCACCACATCGCAAGTCAATTGGATGTAAGTGGGTATACAAGATCAAATATAGAGCAGATGGGCCTGTTGAACGATACAAGGCTCGGTTAGTGGCCAAAGGTTTCACTCAGAGAGAGGGTTTTGATTATCACGAGACTTTCTCCCCAGTAGCAAAAGATGTCACAGTTCGTACTTTTCTATCCATTGCTGCATTTCATGATTGGTCATTACATCAAATGGATGTTCATAATGCTTTCCTTCACGGAGATTTAGATAAAGAAATCTATATGGATCTTCCACCGGGTTTACGGAGACGGGGGGAGTCCATGGTGTGTCGTCTCCGTAAATCCCTTTATGGACTCAAACAGGCCTCGCGACAGTGGTATGCCAAGTTCACCAGTGCACTATCAGCTGTAGGTTTCAAACAATCTAAGCATGATTATGCACTTTTCTCCTGGACAAAAGGTACGTCATCTGTCTACTTAATGATATATGTTGATGACATACTTATCATGGGAAATGATGAACTTCTTTGTGAAGACCCTTAAAGAAAATCTCCATACGCTTTTCATATTAAAGATTTGGGGTCACCAAAATACTTTCTTGGGATTGAGATACACGTTCGGAACGAGGTATTTCTCTTAGTCAACGAAAGTATGTGCTGGAGATTATATCGAAGCGGGGTTATCGGGATGCAAACCAGCAGCCATTCCTATTGAGCAAAATGTCAAATTGACTATCGCGGACTATGATGCGGGTCTTCGTCTACAGAAAATGATCCGCGGCTCAAGGATCCCTCGAGTTATCGAGACTAGTTGGGAAACTCATCTATCGACTATGACGAGGCCCGACATTTGTTATGCTTTGTTCGGACACTTAGTCAATTCATGCATAGACCAAAACAGTCTCACATGAATGCTGCTTTGAAGGTGGTGAAGTATTTGAAGAAATGTCCGGGATTGGGAATCCTTCTTTCTCGCAATTGCAACATGGAAATGACAGCTTACTGTGATGCGGATTATGCAACTTGTCCTTGTCGCGACCAATTTTTCGGGGTTTAAACCACCTAGGGTTTGGCTAATAGATTGTTAAGCCTAGACTTAACTCGGGCTCTCCCAAGCCCATACCAATTCGCGACTTTAGGTTTAAGTTCTTAAGATGCAAATGATTTTCAATCAGGAGTCGCCACTAATCTATTTTTTGGTGGGTCGATTAGAAACCCAAATAAAGTAACGGGAGATTTACTTTATTCCTACGAACCAGAGATTTGGGTACGGGGACTTGGTTACGCTAAATTTCTCTAACGCCCTTTCGGTACCATTTCTTTTATTTTGAAAGAATGTTTTTTGCAAGCAACTCGGATTGATTTCAAATCTAATTCTCTAACATGCGCGATTATCATGCGCGCGACAAACCACCAATTTAACACTCAGATAAACAATAAATAAATTGCAAAAATTTACCTCCAAGCAACGAAAGCATCTACAATGTTAAATTAAAGTCCACATCAACAACCTTGGATATGATTTCTAATTAACACACAATTTCTTTTTTTGTTTTCACTTAATTAATGAAAATCATGCAATATGCAATGCGATATTAACTAAATGACCTAATCCTAATGACATGTAATTTCTAACTAAATGGGCCTAGCAAAAATACTAAATGACATGCATTTCAATGAATCTAACCCTAATGACGTGCACATGACATTTTTTCCTTTTCCTAAAAGAATGCATTTTTTCCTAATTAATAAAACTAATTTAACCTATGACATTTTTTGTATTTTTCATAAAATTCGAAATTTGGTGAAATGTGAAAATTACCTAATTAGATTAAGATCCTATTTAATTTATATTAGGAATTAGGTTGAGCCATATCCTAATTTAAACTAAAATATTATCTTAACCTAAATAATCCCAAAATGCAATATATCTAAAAATGCCTAAACCTATAATAAAATAATCTAAATTAAACTAAGTGCCATTTAACCCTAATATGCAATGACATGCAAAATATGCCCGATTCTACATGACAAGTGTATGATGATTTTTATTGTGTTTTTGTTTTCTTTCTTTTTTTAAAAAAAAATTCGAAATTAATAATTGTCAAGTAATTAAACATGCAACCTAAATTGATTTTTTTTAATTTTTTTTATTTTTATGAAATTCGAAATTAAAATTCCTATTCTAAATGTGTAAACCCTAAAATATGCAATATTATAATCCAAACATATTTCAAGATAAACAAAGCGATCATGACAAGCAAAACCAAGGATATCACACATCATTCAGATCAAGGGATAATATTTCGCTGATAAAATCGATAAATTGATCTTAAGCCTTAAAGATCAAAACATCAATTTTATTCCCGCTTAATTAATTATTTCATCTAAGGCCTTATAGATGAAATAAAAAATCCCTGCGGTTGCGAACCAGTGTAATATGTTGGAATTTCCATTATATGCATCAACAAATATCTCAAATAAGGAAACAAAATAAATTATGATAATAATAACGAAAGAATAAAATAAAATAAAAAATCTACCTAAGTGGGATCTTAGCTCCTAAACTAGGTTAACGAACGACGGCTTGGTAGGTCACCGGAGTTCCGTGAGGACCGGCGGCAGACGGACCAGCAGCGAGCAAGGCGGAGATACTCGGAAAGGGGCAGCAGTTGGCGATGAGGCAAGCGCGGCAGAAGAGACTCGGATCTCGCTGCAAAGGCGGTTGAGGCGCGGGCGAAGCGACGCTCGCGGTTGTGGAGTTGCAAGGACGGGCTGCAGCGGGGGGCACGATCGATCGAAGGGCGGAGGTGCAGCAGGGAAAGCTCGCGGGTTGCTGCTGCGTCAGGGGTTGGAGGCGCGCGGTGGTGGCTTCAAGCGTCGAGTTGCGTCGGTACCATTTCTTTTATTTTGAAAGAATGTTTTTGCAAGCAACTCGGATTGATTTCAAATCTAATTCTCTAACATGCGCGATTATCATGCGCGCGCACAAACCACCAATTTAACACTCAGATAAACAATAAATAAATTGCAAAAACTTACCTCCAAGCAACTAAAGCATCTACAATGTTAAATTAAAGTCCACATCAACAACCTTGGATATGATTTCTAATTAACACACAATTTCTTTTTTGTTTTCACTTAATTAATGAAAATCATGCAATATGCAATGCGATATTAACTAAATGACCTAATCCTAATGACATGTAATTTCTAACTAAATGGGCCTAGCAAAAATACTAAATGACATGCATTTCAATGAATCTAACCCTAATGACGTGCACATGACATTTTTTCCTTTTCCTAAAAGAATGCATTTTATCCTAATTAATAAAACTAATTTAACCTATGACATTTTTTGTATTTTTCATAAAATTCGAAATTTGGTAAAATGTGAAAATTACCTAATTAGATTAAGATCCTATTTAATTTATATTAGGAATTAGGTTGAGCCATATCCTAATTTAAACTAAAATATTATCTTAACCTAAATAATCCCAAAATGCAATATATCTAAAAATGCCTAAACCTATAATAAAATAATCTAAATTAAACTAAGTGCCATTTAACCCTAATATGCAATGACATGCAAAATATGCCCGATTCTACATGACAAGTGTATGATGATTTTTATTGTGTTTTTGTTTTCTTTTTTTTTTTTTTAAAAAAAAAATCGAAATTAATAATTGTCAAGTAATTAAACATGCAACCTAAATTGATTTTTTTTGAATTTTTTTTTATTTTTATGAAATTCGAAATTAAAATTCCTATTCTAAATGTGTAAACCCTAAAATATGCAATATTATAATCCAAACATATTTCAAGATAAACAAAGCGATCATGACAAGCAAAACCAAGGATATCACACATCATTCAGATCAAGGGATAATATTTCGCTGATAAAATCGATAAATTGATCTTAAGCCTTAAAGATCAAAACATCAATTTTATTCCCGCTTAATTAATTATTTCATCTAAGGCCTTATAGATGAAATAAAAAATCCCGGTGCGGTTGCGAACCAGGTGATATGTTGGAATTTCCATTATATGCATCAACAAATATCTCAAATAAGGAAACAAAATAAATTATGATAATAATAACGAAAGAATAAAATAAAATAAAAAATCTACCTAAGTGGGATCTTAGCTCCTAAACTAGGTTAACGAACGATGGCTTGGTAGGTCACCAGAGTTCCGTGAGGACCGGCGGCAGACGGACCAGCAGCGAGCAAGGCGGAGATACTCGGAAAGGGGCAGCAGTTGGCGATGAGGCAAGCGCGGCAGAAGAGACTCGGGATCTGCTGCAAGGCGGTTGAGGCGCGGGCGAAGCGACGCTCGCGGTTGTGGAGTTGCAAGGACGGGCTGCAGCGGGGGGCACGATCGATCGAAGGGCGGAGGTGCAGCAGGGAAAGCTCGCGGGTTGCTGCTGCGTCAGGGGTTGAAGGCGCGCGGTGGTGGCTTCAAGCGTCGAGTTGCGCCTCCGCTGCTGGTGCCGAGCCGCGGCGGTGCGTGCGCGGGCACGGTGGTGCGCCGGAGAAGGGATCTGGCGCGGAGGTGCGGTGACGCGGCTGGGTCGTGGGCAGAAGCGGAGCCAGCAAAGGGAGAGCAGAAACGGGCGGTAAGTGTCGCACGGTGATCAAAGCCTACAATTGACCAATTATATTACTTATCGAGTTTCGGCAGGCGACTGCTCTCATTACATCTAGTAAAACATAATACAGACTTTGATTCTTCCATTTCGATGGAATCGAAATAGATCACCTTATTCATGAATATACCACTTGATTTGTATGAAGACACTGCAGACGCATTATCTAACATTTGGAGCACATAAACCACTTCACAACAACGGAAGCCTTGCATGTATGTAGGCTTTCACCTTATTATCAAAAGACAGAAACAGCGCACGAGCTTTTCTCACTCGTTATCTAACGGTTTGCCCTTGGTGTTCACTTCGAAGTTGGAACAGCACGCGAGCAAGCAAGACTTATTCCCCAAAACGCCCTTCTCCTTATTATCAACGTGAGGGAAAGCACTCACCACCAGCAAGCCGTCGACGGTCAATCCCTCCGCCTTCCCTTCCTGTCCGTCCTCTGGGACCGCCGAGCCCACCTCCATGCTGGAGCAGCAGAGCCAGATGCAGTTCTTGCGCTTCCTCCTCATCCTCTTTCTGGTCGACTTCTTGCCATCCTTCCCATCGACGAGCTCGTAGCCCTTTTCGCCGATCCCCATTGGCGCTGCGCTCTCTCTGGTGCGGGTAAAGTCCAAGAGATGAGAGCAAATGCTTATTTATGAACTCCGTGTAGCAGGTGAGAAGGAAGAGCTGACCAGGGGAAACTTGTCAACCACTCAAAAACTTCTCGTGGGCTCGTAGAGGTCAACACCTTAATAGCTAAGGTTGCGGCAATTTTCTGTGTTCTAACGACGGTGTCACTCGTTCAGAAACGCAAGGAAATTCACCAGCGCTGGTCAATCCCGGCGATTCGGGTCATTGTCAATTGAGTTTCTCAATTACGTCATTTTTTTAGTTTTTTTGTTTAAAAGTAAAATATATATATATATATATATATATATATATATTTTAATTACAGTGCGAGTGCCGTCAATTAAAGGTTCTGAGAATTAGGGGTGATTGGTTCCCGGTTCAGTCCCGTTCCAAGGTGGAACCGAGAACCGGACCAGGAGAAGCGGTTCCCAATTTTGGTCCAACCGGAATAGATCCCCTTATTCATTAATATACCATTTGATTTGCACGAAGACACTGCTATGAAGACACCGCAGAAGCATTTTCTAACATACGGCGCACATAAACCACCTCGCGACAAGGGAAGCCTTACATGTATGTAAGCTTTCGCTTATTGTCAAAAGACAGAAACGGCGCATGAGCTCTCTTACTTGTTATCCAACGGTTTGCTCTTGGTGTTCACTTCCAAGTTGGAACAGCACGCGAGCAAGCGAAACTTGTTCCGCAACCCCAAAACAGCCTTCTCCTTCTCATCAACTTGAGAGAAAGCACTCACCACCGGCAAGCCGTTGACGGCCAATCCCTCCACCTTCCCTTCCTGTCCATCCTCTCGGACCGCCGAGCCGACCTCCATGTTGGAGCAGCAGAGCCAGATAGGGGTGAGCAATGGTCTAGGGTCGACCCTGGACCGACCCTGGACCAGCCCAACCCTGCTGGTCCTGGTCCGGTTCCCAAGGGGACTGGGTCGGTCCTTGGTCCTGAAATTCCAGGACCAACACCGTATATTATATTATATTATATTATATTATATTATATTATATATAATTCTTTTATATATTCAAAACTAAGTAAAATGTCTGTTATATTATATTATATTGAGATATTCTATCAATAGCACTAATAGTAATTTTAATTTAAAACTTTTGTTGAGTATTAATTATGTGTCGTTTGTTTTGTTTTCGGGTGTTTAGAAGTTCGAGTGAATTAACAAGATGTGAATTTATATATTCATGGTGTATATTAAGTATTTTGAACTTTTTATGGTTTAATTGTATTTTACTAATGAATTTTAGCTACACTTTGCTTTTCAATTTGTGTCAAATGGTAGAAGTTTTTGAAGAGTAGAGTAGTACTATAGTTGCTATGGTGATTTGCTACTCAAGTGGCGTGAAGCTCATTTTTTGGTTGAGTGGATATAAATGCAGGAAAACACTTTTGCATATGGTGTTATGAATATTAAAGATAGATGATTACAAGAATTTTCTATCTTGTCCCATATCTCGATAAGCAATTAGCAGGTACGAAATTTCTATTATTGTGTCATCTTAAATTTGCTAAATGTATTGGTATTTATAGTTTAGTTGCACAATACAGCATTATCGATGTATGTGTAATTTGAATTTGTAGGTTTGCTTTTTTAGGGAGTATAAAAAATAAGATGAAAAAAATTATCCATCGGTCTCGGGTTGACCCTGGAACCGGACTGAGTCGGTCCGGTCCTTGGTCCTAGGCTTAATAGGGTCGGTCCTCGGTCCTAAAAATTTAGGGCCGACATTATACGGGTTGGTCCTAGGGTTAAGGGGTGGCCCGGACCAACCCGGACCATGCTCACCCCTAGAGCCAGATGCAGCCCTTGCGCTTCCTCCTCATCCTCTTCCTAGTCGACTTCTTGGCATTCTTCACATCGGCGAGCTTGTAGCCCTTTTCACCAATCCCCATTTGGCGATGTGCTCTCTGATGTGCGCAAGAGACGAGAGAAATGCTTATTTATGAAGTCCGAGGAGCAGATGAGAAGGAAGAGCTTACCAGGGGAAACTTGTCGACCATTCAAAAACTTCTGCTGGGTTGGTAGAGGTCAACACCTTAATAGCTAAGGTTGCGGCAATTTTCTGTGTTCTAGCGTCGGTGTCGCTTGGTCGGAGACGCAAGGAAATTTGCCAACGCTGGCCAATCCCGGTGATTCGGGTCATTGTTAATTGGTAAAAAGGTGGAGGGATTTAAAGGTGCTGGGAAGGGCAAATTCGCAGGAAAGGTAAAAGACGAAAGGAAATATGCAAAAGATCATGTGTTCATGTGGTCGATTGTGCAGGACATTTTAGCGCAGGCATCTTGAGGAAACGACGGCTTCTGACTACGCATTTCCGATGAAAGATACTGGGGCTTTCAACAAGTGATTTTTTATGGCTTGAAATGTTCCTGTTGGTGAAAAATAGAATGTGTTGAGGTTTCCGCTCAGCTAACAAGATCCTGCTATACTCTCTTCCTCTATTTATCAATGGCGTCAAGGGACAGATGCACGCTGTCATGGGATTTTGGCGGCAAAAGAACAGCCCAAGTGTCATAACCTGGCACGGGATGACACTTAATTGCCATAACTTTAAAATGGTAGATTTGAGTGCCAGTTTTGAAATTAAATGGGACACTTAAGTGCCACTCCGGCGAAAATCCAACCAAATGGCTTACGTGGCGACTTTCCGGCGAGTTTGGTCCAACATGGCGTCGTTTTGCACGCTGACGTGGCGGAAAAAATGCAAAAACGGCCCCGTTTCGTGTCTAACGTGTAAATAATAATATAAAAATTAATTAAATAAGATTTTAAAATTAATTTTATTTAAAATATTCAAAAATTAAAAAAAAATAAAAATTTTAAAAAAATTATGAAAAATTAAAAAATTTAAATTTTTAAAAAAATTAAGAAAAAAAAAGGGGGAGGTCGAACGGGGCTGCTGAGGACTGAGCCCTCACCGCCGCCGCCTCCCCGTCGTCGCCGGGAAAGGCCGGTGACGGAGGGGGGAGGGTCGGCCGGGGTCATCGGCCCCAGGCCGACATAGCCCTCGCCGAATCGCAACGAGGGCCGCAACCCCGACCGACCCTTCCCACTCCGTCGCCGGCCCTTCCCGACGGTAGCGGGGAGGTGGCGAGGGCCCCTGACCCTCGCCCCACACAAGCCCTCCCTCAAATCTGGGCCGAGGGCCGCGGCCCTCACCCATATCCGGCAAGGGCTCGCGGGCCCTCGCCACCTCCCCGCCGCCGTCGGGAAGGGCCAGCGACAAAGTGGGGAGGGTCGGCCGGGGTCGCCGGGCCCTGGCTAGGAACCGGTGAGGCCGGCCAACCGGCGACGAGGGCCCGCGAGGCCTCGCACAGATTTGGGGCGAGGGTCACGGCCCTCGCTGCGATCCAGCGAGGGCTCGCAACCCTCGCCGTCGGTCGGCCAGGGGCCGACGACCCCGGCCGATCCTCCCCTCTCAATCGCCAGCCCTTCCCGGCGACGGCAGGGAGGCGGCGACGACGAGGGCTCAGCCCTCGCCCGCCCCATTCGACCTCCCCCCCCTCTTTTTTTTAAAAAAAATCTTAATTTTTTAAATTTTTCTTAATTTTTTGAAATTTTTGAATTTTTTAAATTTTTCTTAATTTTTTTAAATTTGTTGAATAATTTAAATAAAATTAATTTTAAATCTAATTTAATTAATTTTTATATTATTATTTACACGCCAAACACGAAACAACGTCGTTTTTGCATTTTCTCCACCACGTCGGCGTGCAAAATGGCGCTGTTTTGGACCAAACTCACCGGAAAATTGCCACGTCAGCCATTTGGTCGGATTTTCGCCGGAGTGGCACTTAAGTGTCCCATTTTACTCCAATATTGGCACTTAAATGTATCATTTTAAAGTTATAGCACCTAAGTATCCCTATGTGCCAAGTTATAGCACTCCAGGTGTCTCAATCTCAGATTTTAGCACTAGTGTAAGCTATCCTCTCCTAGTCAGCTCTTATTTCTTTTATTTGTATTTGATTGTTTCATTCGTATGATTTATTTCTCTTTTATGAAAAGCTTTCACCTATATAAATTTTTACTAGAATGAATACTCTGGCTAACACGTTTTGATGTTCTGTGTATGCATGAAAATCCTCCATTCTTGTCTCTTCGTATCTGTATTAGTAAAAAACTTGGCGTTAATGTCAGATCAACATTTTAATTGACAAAAAGGGCGGCAAAGAGTGATTAGCGTTATCTACTGTTACCAATTCCATAGTCATCACAAAATGTTGGTATTGATCAATTCGTTCTAGTCAATTCACATCACGTTTATAATACTGGGTCCGGACCCAAAATGGAAGTTATCTTTCTGACCAAAAAAAAAATACTGGGTCTAGACCCAATTATTCATTTTGGGCTTTTGAGCCTTTGGGCCAATACTTTCCCTAATAACTCAAAGTATTTATAAATAAATAAATGATAAATAGAAAACCTGAAAATGCCATGTTTGTAATTTCCCCAATAACCTGAGACTATTTACAGACTATATAGCACCGACATGAACATGCGACACATAACACGATATAGTACAACACATCGACGCGTTATTTCTCAAAAAACAGAAAATTCCAACACGTTTCATACGTTATATATTAAATATATTTAAATAAATAAATAAAATAGCCTATAATTAATTTACACTAAAAAATTTAATCAAACATTTGTTAATATCATTCTTTGTTTCAATTTGATAATTTAACTAGATTCCATTGCAATAATTCATAAAATTTGAAATATTAAAAAAAAAAAAAAAGCAATCCATATTCCACTATTAAATTTAGGGATATGTGCACTACAAATCCTATAACTTATTGCAAAAATGCAATTGAATCCTAAAATTTATCAAATTTGTGCAATTGACCCTTCGTTAACACTATCAATTTGTTTAACGAAAAATTCTGAAGTGGTATTTTAAATTTATTTGTTTATCCTACATGGCATTTTTATTAATTTTTTCTTTAAATCTTATTTAAAGAATATTTAAAAAAATTAAAAAGCTAAAATAATTATTAAAAAACTAAAAAAAAAAAGTCAAGACCGTGGCTATTTGGTTGGACAGGCCATTGCCGCTACCACCGTTGGAGGGAGCCGACGAGGTGATCGACCCTAGGCGACAATGGGGGGCCCCCCACGGTCGAGGGAAGGTGGCCCTCGCCAACCCGAGCGAGGTTCACCTAGATTTGGGTGACACCTCAGCTGGGCCCAACAAGGCTCGCCCATATCTGGGCAATGTTGGCCTTCACCTTTGGCCAGCAAGCCTCCCTAGCCTTAGACGAGGCCTCACCAACCCCAGGCGAGGGTCGCCAACCCTCACTAGGCCCAAGCGAGGGCGCGACATTGCCTAGATCTAAGTGAGCCTCGCCTAGCCAGCAATGGCCTTACTCAGGCCGAGAAGGGCCATCCCATCCCCCCCGGTCACCTCGCCAATCCCCTCTAACAATGGCAGTAGCAACGGCCACAATCCTTATCCTTTTCTTCTTCTTTTTTTATATATTTATATTTATTAAAAAAATTAAAATTGACCCCATACGTGTCGAAGGATGTTGGGGAGAGTTGACCATATATCGAATTTTCTAACACTCATTAACTACATATCGAAGGGCATCGGAGCGTGTCGAAGAGTCAGACACAACGCGAAGATTCTTAGAGAATGTCGATATTTATTAGTTGACGGATTCCTCAACATAAAAGCCCTCTAAGAGACCGTACGATTCCCAGTTCCTCTCGATCAGTCATCTTCTTCAGGGGTTTAAGAGTGCATCCAATCCCCAGCCCTGGCGACTCAGCTCTTCACCCGCTCCCTCCTCCTCTCCAGGCCTCGGCAATCCCTCGCCTCCTTCCTCTGTCGCTCCCTTTCCTTCTCCTCCGCTCCAGCCTCCGCGCCTAGCTCTCCTCTCTCTTCCCTCCTCCACCACTGCCGCTACCTTTGCCCCCTCTCCGCAGGCCAATTTCTGCCACCGCGTCGCCACCACCCCGTCCGCCTACTCCTTCGCGACGAAGTCGACCTCGTCTTCGCTCAACGATCCAAACCCCAACTGGTCAAACCGTCCCCCGAAGGAGACGATACTTCTCGACGGTTGTGACTTCAAGCACTGGCTCGTCGTGATGGAGAAGCCCGAGGGCGATCCTACTAGGGATGAGATCATCCATAGTTATAGCAAGACGCTCGCCCAACTACAAGGACACAGGCACGGAAGCTTGCAATTGCTCATGGGAATGGTCTCTACTAGCCTCCCAACTTTGAGAGAAAGGGAGAGGAATGGAAACATCCGTTGCTGTCCTCGTCGTTGTCAAGGCATGAATTTGAATAAATTGGAGTCTTCATCAATTATCACAAGCACCCAGAAAAAAAAAAAAAAAATTACCCAGATCAACTTGTATGGACCAGCTAAAAAAGTATGACCCTCCAAAATTACAAGGGATTCACCAGCCTGAATAGTAATCCACGGATCAGATGCGCCCGTGGGGTTCACATGATGAAGAGTTAGACCAAAGATTGCAATTGACCAATCACATTACTTATCAAGTTTAGGCAAGCATTTGCCCCCATGTGATGAAAAGCCAAACGATCAAAAGCTACAATTGACCAATTATATTACCTATCGAGTTTTGACAAGCGACTGCTCTCATTACAGCTAGGAAAACATATTACAGACTTTGATTCTTCCATTTTGATGGAATCGAAATAGATCACCTTATTAATGAATATACCACTTGATTTGTATGAAGACACTGCAGACGCATTATCTAACATATGGCGCACATAAACCACTTCACAACAACGGAAGCCTTGCATGTATGTAGGCTTTCACCTTATTATCAAAAGACAGAAACAGCGCACGAGCTTTTCTCACTCGTTATCTAACGGTTTGCCCTTGGCGTTCGCTTCGAAGTTGGAACAGCACATGATCAAGCAAGACTTGTTCCCCGAAACGCCCTTCTCCTTCTCATCAACGTGAGGGAAAGCCCTCACCACCGGCAAGCCGTCGGCGGTCAATCCCTCCGCCTTCCCTTCCTGTCCGTCCTCTCGGGCCGCCGACCCCACCTCCATGCTGGAGCAGCAGAGCCAGATGCAGCTCTTGCGCTTCCTCCTCATCCGCTTTCTGGTCGACTTCTTGTCATCCTTCCCATCGACGAGCTCGGAGCCCTTTTCGCCGGTCCCCATTGGCGCTGCGCTCTCTCTGGTGCGGGCAAAGTCCAAGAGATGAGAGCAAATGCTTATTTATGAACTCCGTGGGAGCAGGTGAGAAGGAAGAGCTGACCAGGGGAAACTTGTCAACCACTCAAAAACTTCTCGTTGGCTCGTAGAGGTCAACACCTTAATAGCTGAGGTTGCGGCAATTTTCTGTGTTCTAACGTCGATGTCGCTTGGTCGGAGACGCAAGGAAAGTCACCAGCGCTCGCCAATCCCGGCGATTCGGGTCATTGTCATTTGATTTTCTCAATTACATCATTTTTTTTTTTGTTTTTTCGTTTAAAAGTAATATATATATATATATATATATATATATATATATATATATATATATATTAATTACAGTGCGAGTGCCGTCAATTAAAGGTTCCGAGAATGGTAAAGAAGTAGAGGGATTTAACGGTGCTGAGAAGGGTAAATTTGCAGGAAAGATAAAAGACGAAGGGAAATGTGCAAAAGGTCATGTGTTTCTTGTCGTTGATTGATGATTCACGCGCAGATTACAACGCGGTCGTTTTTATCCGACAATGAGCAGTTATTAGCACTATCTATAATTATTGATAATCAATTATACTTACCGAGATTCTAGACACGATCATCTATCATCTACCGTGATTATCAACAAGAAGTTACGATTTCCGAGATCACAAGTATATAACCACCTAACAATTCGTCTCTCACAGATGTGTTGGCAATCCTATGTTTCTCTTGATAAAGTTGTTTCGACACTTAGCAAGTTCTATAATCGTCAGGTTTCGATGATTTTATCAATCGATTTCCTTCAAATTGTTGACCGGTGAAGAGTGCCATCGACAACAACCACTGCACTAATCTCACCATCTTGTTGTGTTGAGATCCCGCACGGTCAATGAGCTTGTAGCTCGCCAATTGTTTCGTTCACTGATGACTATTGCATTGGCCAAAGACTGTAATTGACCAATCGTATTACGGATCGAGTTTATGCTTTATTTGCTGCTCTTACACTTCCAATTGCGTTTATTTTGTCTGGATTGGTGCATGAGTCTAAAATCGGGTGCCTACTCAATGCAAGGGAGATTGCGGAACCATAACCCCAAGACTCCGAGACTAGTAACTTATTCTATCTAATTTCCTTGACTTCAACAACTAATCGATGCATATCAGTCATCAATTGTTGTTTGGTCAACACAAATATTGGAAAGCAAGTTTCAGCTACCGAAATCTCGAGACTCCGAGACTAGTAATTTATTTAATCTAATTTAGTGCCTATAGTTTTCACTTATCTTGAACAAGAACTTGGACAACTCAAAATCTAAATCACCTTCGAAGCAAATAAACAAGAATAAACATGAACAATTTCCATTTTCAAGAAAACAGCAAACTAGCTTGATAAAAAGAAAATGAAGTTCCAGAAACTCATCAACATCTGAAAGATCAAACTAAAAGCTCAAACAAATTAAGTTTTAGTTAAGATATATTAACCGATCAAATTACATTTGGTTGTGTAGAGGCATTCGAGCAAAGTTGCTTGGTGGGGGCATTCCACCGCCCATATTCGGTGGGGGCATGTTGCCCTGAGGCGGAGGATTCTGCATCCCTTGGTTTGGCATGTACCTGGCTTGGAAATCTCTATTCTGCATATTCTCCCTCCTCCTGTCAATGTTCCTTGATCTTTTGAAATAAGGTCCATCCATATGACGTATCTTCCTCTCATTAGCTCTAGCATTATTTCTCACCCATTCTTCATGGTACTTGGGGTCATAAGGAACTGCTTGCCCATTAATAAAAGGTTCGCCTGACATATGCCAAAAAAAAAAAAATGGTACATTCCATAAGAGATTGAATGGAAGAGAGACGCGAATTTCATGATGGAATATACCAAATTCCATTCGATTTGAGACTATGATATATGTCTTCTAATGAACAGTAAATCCAAAAAAGTAAAATAGAATAAAGATATGTCTTGATTAAGCAGCTGCAGTGCATAAGAAGATGATAATAATTACCTACAGTAACCAAAGGAATGACATGGAGCAATTACCTGTCACAAGACTAACTAGGCCTCATGCCATTACATAAACTCATGACTCGTTCATATGGTAACCATGAAGGTGAAACATGACATTTTTGTCCATCCCTAAGCTGAACTTTTTCTCTTTCTAAACATGTTTTATTTAAGCAAACTTTTTAAAGAGCAACATCTATCCAAATCAGTCAAGAACAAAACCGAAGCATCACAATTGCCTCATCATGAGGTCAACAAAGCAGCGAAATCAAAACTTTAGCGGCAGTTTTCATAAATAAAAGGATGTAATCTACAGGATGCAAAAGCCACCGCATAATTAGAAGATCAAGCTTCCATACCCCCATAATTCTTATTCTTAACATCCAGGTATGAATCAGGAAGAACACATCGAACTCTGGGCAGTTCTGTGTAACAAAACAGAACTCATTAGCACCACTTCCCAAAAAGAGAAACAAAAGAAAACCAAAGAAGAAGATTTACCCTTAAGTTTGTAAGAAAGCTCTTCAGATACAAGGGCTCCAAATGCGAAGTAGTGCCTCGTTGAAACTGAGTAGACCTTCATTCTGGCCTCTGCTTCACTGTAATAGCAAGTTAAAAATCATGGTTAGACAAAATACAAGGGACAGCAATAAATAAAGATGATCGATGACAACAGGCAAGGACTATAACTTCGAGAACCATTAGAAAAAAATTTAAGACACGAGCCAAACTTTTGCTTCTATATCCGCCAAGATATTATTCATAAGCATCCTCATTGTTACTTTAATACTAGCGATGATATTGTACTGAAGACCAATACCAAGAAGTGCTCACTTCACATGAAAGGGAAATATGAGCATATGGCAAAATGAAAGAAAAAAGTAATAACCCCGATCATCCCTACATGTCAAAACCAATTCTAGATCAAAGCACAGCATCAATCTTGCCACATAATCTGGCAATAAAGAATCGCCTTTGAGATCAAACACTTGATAGAGACAGCATAATAATCACCGCAAAAGAAAGATTACGATCTGATTGAGAGTTTACTTAAACCAGAGCCGAGAGACCAAAAAATTATAAATTATTCATTATTCTTGGCCAGAACCAAAAAAAAAAAAAAATTATCCACAGCAAGCCTTTGCGTCATCGCATGTTTATGATAAGACCACAAACTCAATCCGCTGACCTTCCTACAACCTGCGCGAGCGTCTTAATATAACTATGGATGATCTCATCCCTAGTAGGATCGCCCTCGGGCTTCTCCATCACCACGAGCCAGTGCTCGAAGTCGCAACCGTCGAGAAGTATCGTCTCCTTCGGGGGACTGTTCGACCAGTTGGGGTTCGGATCGTTGAGCGAAGACGAGGTCGACCTCGTCGCGAAGGAGCGGGCGGACGGGGCAGCAGCAACCGCCGCGGAGGCCGAGGAGAGGGGGCGGAGGCGATGGTGGTGGCGGAGGAGGGAGGAGAGAGAGGAGCGAGGCGCGGAGGCGGGAGCGGAGGAGGAGGAGAGGGAGCGGGAGAGGAGGGAGGCGAGGGATTGCCGAGGCTTGGAGGAGAGCAGGAGGGAGCGGGTGAAGAGCTGAGTCGCATGGTAGGGGTTTTGGATGCACTCTAAAACCCTGAAGAAGATGACTGATATATATAAACTCCGTTCGTAGGTTCTACGGTAAATAATTTAGGGAAAATTTCAAATAAGGATCCAAAGTGTCATCTTTTTCTCAAAAGAGGACCTAAAGTAAAGTTTACCTCAAATAATGACCCAAAGTGCCATCATTTTCTCAAAAGAAGATCTGAAGTGAAGTTTGTCTCAAAGAAAAACCTAAAGTAGTCATTTAGTTTCAAAGAATAACCTCACTCGCCAGCCAGTGAATAGATGCATCTACGATGTATATCCCGGTGGCCTAATTATGATATTTTCGTCCAATTTTTTTTTTTTTTCATTTTTGGTTGCCTTGTTCATCATTTTCTTCATCCCATGTTCACTTCTTCTTGCCCAAACCAAGAACACTAGACTTGGGGAAAGACCAGCGAGCGTTGACCGCTGGTAAGGGCCGAAGAGGGCTTGACGCCCATTGCTGACAGTAGGCAAGGGCCATCGAGCCCTTGCTGGCCATGGGGGAGGGGGGGCGTCCAAATCGAGGCATTACAAGAAGGTCCTTGAGGGCAAAAGGGGTAGCTGAAGAAATTGTTGATCTAGGAGTGGTGGTGGGAGGAAGAGATGAAAAAAGCGATGCGGGCGTCCCAGTCGTAGTCCTAACAGAAGATGAGATTGTCCGTGGAGCAGCAAGCAGAGGTGGGGGAGGTCGCCCCTCACGGCCATCAGCGAGGTCACCCCTCTCCCACCTTGGGTGAGGGCTCGCCCACCTCACCGGCTACTGCTAAGGCCGACAAGGGCCTACAAGCCCTCACCGGCTGTAGCCAAGGCCACCCTTGCCAGATTTGGCGAGGGTCGGCCTGCAAGCCCTTACCCACGACCGGCAAGGGCTTGGTGGCCCTCACCTACTGCCGACGATGGGCGTCCAACCCTCGCCAACCCTCACCAACGACTAGCACTCGCTAGTCCTTCCCAAGTTCGATGTTCTTGAGAAGAAGACGAATAGAAAACGAAGAAGATGATGAATAGTGCCACCATTGACCCAAAAAATAATAATAAAGAATAAGACAACCGAAAAAAAGGACAAAAATACCCCTGATCAGGCTACCAGAATATGCATTAGGGATGCATCGATTCACTAGCCGGCAAATGAGGTCCTTCTTTGAGACTAAAAAATCACTCTGGGTCCTTATTTGAGACGGACTCCACTCCAAGTCCTCTTTTGAGAAAATGAAGGCACTTTTAGTTATTATTTAAGACAAATTTCACTTCATGTCCTCTTTTGAGAAAATGATGGCACTTTGGGTCCTTATTTGAAATTTTCCCAATAATTTCTAAAGAAACGTTTTTCAAATTTTTTGGATTTCGTTTTTCATTTAGAAAAAATCTTTTAAATCAAGGAAAAATATTTTCACTAATCTCCTCCCCACTCCTACGAACCCTCACTTCCTACTCCCCTCCTTTTTTCTTTTTAAGTTCATATCATTTTTTTCAGCCTCAAGTTTCGCCAAATCATACATAATATAATTAAATTGTCAAAACAAAAAACCTTGAGCTTGACGCTCGCACTTGTCGATCTAGCAAGTGGCGAGCCCGAGTCCACTGAAGGTGGGCAAGCCTCAATGCTAGCCTTTGGTTGGTCATCGGCTGTCGCCATGCCGCCCAAGAAGAAAAAGAGGAAAACAAAAAAAAAATAAATGAAAAATGAAAAAAATAATTTAATAATTTAATAAATGATTTTAAAAAATAATGAAAATTCGATTTTAAAAAATAAAATAAATGAAAAAGAGTGTATGGAGAAAAAAGATTTTCCTTATCCAATAGCGAGAAACATCTTTCATTTCATTTTCAGGTTTCATCAAAATACTAAAAAATAATTATATTCTTCTTTAAAATGGCTTCTTGAAAACACCACATTTTTCACGAAACAAATAGGGCCGAAAATCACAAGATCTCTTGAGAGATTTTATGTCGAGGATCCCTAGATAGCCCCAAGTTATGAGGTATTCAAAATTACATGGGCTTCACTTTACCTGAATGATAATCCATGGGTCATATGCGCAATCTTTCGACAGTTAGATTATGAGGTATTCTCATGACGAGGCTGAAAAGATTGGAGATTTTAATCGAACAATTCTGTCACAGATCGAGTTTACGCAAGTATATGCTCTTATTACATTTAAGAAAACATTTTACAGGCCACGGCACCCGAACACCACCTCACCATAACAGAAGCCTTACGTATGTATCAAGTTTTCACCTTATTGTCTGGAAGACAAAAACATATTCAGCCCCTTTTGTTCGCTACAAAGCTAGAACAGCACATAAGCTTGCAACTCCCCTTCTCCAGCACCGAGTTCTCTCCTCGTCCGTCCTCTTGGACCACCGAACCCAGGTCCGCATTGGAGAAGCAGAGCCAGAGGCAGCTCCGGCGCTTGCTCCTCATCTTCTTTATTATCGACTTCTGGGCATGGGCATCTTTCGCGTCGGTGAGCTCATAGCCTTTTTGGCCGATCCCCATTGGCTATGTGCTTTCAAGCGTGAGCAAGTGTTATAGATCTAGAGCAGCGCTTATCTACGATCTATGTCGCGCAGATGAGAAGGGAGAGTTGAGCAAGGAAAACTCGTCTACTGCTCAAGAACTTCTCATTTCACGGTTGAAGTTAATATCTGAATAGCCAAGGCTGCAGCAATCCTTTGTGCTTCACGCCAGTGTTGCCCGTCCGGAAGGCAAAGAATGTCATTGCACTGGCCAATCCGCAGTGATTGGGTTATTGTCAATTGAGTTTTGCAGTTATTGCCATGTAGTCAATAGATATTATAAGGTCATCCTAAACCGAGAAAATTAACAACTAATCGATGCATATAATCGCATTGTGAATGGTGATTTCTTGTAAGGCACAGTGCGATTCCCAATCGGTAAAGGCACCCTCATATAATTGGTGAAGTCAAGGAAGAAAATTGAGACCACTAACTAAAATTTGGCCATACAATGAAGGACATGCTTCGGCTCTCTTATCTCCTCAAGGCCCTACATACACTGCCCTCCTTCTAGGTAAATATATGTCATCCTATCGGATCAAGAAAATCTAAATATACACATCATCCTCTCTGTTCCGTTCTAAGGCCTTGTTATGTACCTCTTCTGAAAAGAAACACACACTTCCTTTGTATGCAAGAGCAAGAGACTTGGAATATTTGAGAACCACACACAGGAAAACTGATAGCTTAACAAAAAAAACAACAGTATCAAGGGCTGTGTCTCCCACAAACGAATACAGCCATTGAAAGTAAAAAGCCACTGAGAATCCGAGCATTGAGAAGAAGTTACATAGAGGATTTCATGAGATGAAAAGTTATCCAGATATACTCAATTGCAAAAGCGCAATGTAGACACCTCCTGACCATAGCCATCTCTTAGTTTCTCAATGCTACCTCGTTGATTACACCATTCTGCAATGTCCCTAGCATTGAGTAGGCAGCGATATTAGACTCATGCACCAATCCAGACAAAATAGATGCAATTGGAAATTTACGAGCAGCAAATAAAGCATACATCAGGCAGGTCCATTCATTTTAGCTATACATCAAATCCCATGACGTTCCACTCTAGAACAACATTCTACACCTAATAAGTATTTCCATCCCTGCTAGGAGTGTAGTTCTCGCTCTGATAGTTTGGCATATTCCCAGCATCTCTTTGAGGCGCGGTATTGGACCATCCTTGAGTCTGTGAAAAACCTCCCACATTCTGAGCAGCCCCCATGTCTCGCGGTGGCATCCCACCCATTTGGGGGGGCATTCCTCCCATGTTGTTCTGGGGTCGCATTCCGCCCATGTTCTGGTGAGGCATCCCACCCATGTTGTTTGGCGGCATTCCACCCTGGTTACGTGGAGGCATTCCACCATAGTTGCTTGGGGGCATTCCACCTTGGTTGTGTGGAGGCATTCCGCCAAAGTTGGTCGGTGGGGGCATCCCACCGCGCATATTCGGTGGGGGCATGTTGCCTTGAGGCGGAGGATTCTGCATCCCTTGGTTTGGCATGTCCCTGGCTTGGAAATCTCTATTCTGCATATTCTCCCTCCTCCCGTCAAAGTTCCTTGATCTGCCAAAATTACGGCGTGGACCATTATTACGCTTGTTCCTCTCATTAGCTGTAGCATTATTTCTCACCCATTCTTCATGGTACTTGGGGTCATAAGGAACTGCTTGCCCATTAATAAAAGGTTCACCTGACATATGCAAAAAAAAAAAAAAAAGTACATCCCATAAGAGATTGAATGAAAGAGAGACGCGAATTTCACAATGGGATATACCAAATTCCATTCGATTTGAGACTATGATATATGGCTTCTAACAAACAGTAATTCCAAAAAAGTAAAATAGAATAAAGATATGTCTTGATTGAGTAGTTGCATTGCATAAGAAGATGATAATAATTACCTACAGTAACCAAAGGAATGACATGGAGCAATTACCTGTCACAAGACTAACTGGGCCTCATGCCGTTACATAAACTCATGACTCGTTCATATGGTAACCATGAAGGTGAAACATGACATTTTGTCCATCCCTAAGCTGAACTTTTTCTCTTTCTAAACATGTTTTAATTAAGCAAACCTTTTAAAGAGCAATATCTATCCAAATCAGTCAAGAACAAAACCGAAGCATCACAATTGCCTCATCATGAGGTCAACAAAGCAGCTAAATCAAAACTTTAGCGGCAGTTTTCATAAATAAAAGGATGTGATCTACAGGATGCAAAAGCCACCGCATAATTAGAAGATCAAGCTTCCATACCCCCATAATCCTTATTCTTAACATCCAGGTATGAATCAGGAAGAACCCATCGAACTCTGGGCAGTTCTGCGTAACAAAACAGAACTCATTAGCACCACTTCCCAAAAAGAGAAGCAAAAGAAAACCAATCAAGAAGATTTACCCTTAAGTTTGTAAGAAAGCTCTTCAGATACAAGAGCTCCAAATGCAAAGTAGTGCCTCGTTGAAACTGAGTAGACCTTCATTCTGGCCTCTGCTTCACTGTAATAGCAAGTTAAAAATCATGGTTAGACAAAATACAAGGGACAGCAATAAATAAAGATGATCGATGACAACAGGCAAGGACTATAACTTCGAGAACCATTAGAAAAAAAATTGAGACACAAGCCAAACTTTTGCTTCTATATCCGCCAAGATATTATTCATAAGCATCCTCATAGTTACTTTAATACTAGCGATGATATTGTACTGAAGACCAATACCAAGAAGTGCTCACTTCACATGAAAGGGAAATATGAGCATATGGCAAAATGAAAGAAAAAAGTAATAACCCCGATCATCCCTACATGTCAAAACCAATTCTAGATCAAAGCACAGCATCAATCTTGCCACATAAACTGGCAATAAAGAATCGCCTTTGAGATCAAACACTTGATAGAGACAGCATAATAATCACCGCAAAAGAAAGATTACGATCTGATTGAGAGTTTACTTAAACCAGAGCCGAGAGACCAAAAGATTATAAATTATTCATTATTCTTGGCCAGAACCAAAAAAAAAAAAAAAAAAAATTATCCACAGCAAGCCTTTGCGTCATCGCATGTTTATGATAAGACCACAAACTCAATCCACTGACCTGCCTACAACCTGCGCGAGCGTCTTAATATAACTATGGATGATCTCATCCCTAGTAGGATCGCCCTCGGGCTTCTCCATCACCACGAGCCAGTGCTCGAAGTCGCAACCGTCGAGAAGTATCGTCTCCTTCGGGGGACGGTTCGACCAGTTGGGTTTCGGATCGTTGAGCGAAGACGAGGTCGACCTCGTCGCGAAGGAGCGGGCGGAAGGGGCGGCAGCAACCGCCGCGGAGGCCGAGGAGAGGGGGCGGAGGCGGTGGTGGAGGAGGGAGGAGAGAGGGGAGCGAGGCGCGGAGGCGGTGGGAGCGGAGGAGAAGCAGAGGGAGCGGGAGAGGAGGGAGGCGAGGGATTGCCGAGGCTTGGAGGAGAGCAGGAGGGAACGGGTGAAGAGCTGAGTCGCCATGGTGGGGGTTTTGGATGCGCTCTAAAACCCTGAAGAAGATGACTGATAGATATAAACTCCGTTCGTTACGTGCTAAATAATTTATAAATAAACGTTTTTCGAATTTTTTGGGATTCGTTCTTTATTTAGAAAAAATATTTTTAATGAAAAAAAATCTCTTAAACTAAGAAAAAATATTTTCACTGATCTCCTCCCCACGCCTACGAACCCTCACTTCCTACTTCCTCTCCTTTTTTTTTCTTTTTAAGTTCATATCATTTTTTCAGCCTCAAGCTTCACTAGATCATACATAGTATAATTGAATTGTCAAAACAAAAAGCCTTGAGCTTAACGCTCGCGCTTGTTGATCTAGTAAGTGGCAAGCCTGAGCTCACCAAAGGTGGCAAGCCTTGACGCTAGTGTCACGGGCCAAAAGATGGACGACCCGAGAGGTTCCCCAAAGTCAACCCCAACTCGCCTATGGACCTCCTGCTCTCCCTCGGATTTCCACCAAGTCTTTTCCCCGAACATTGCAAGGGCGGGCGATACCGTCATTGAGCTAGATTACGGGAGTCTATTCCTTTCATTTATGTCGGTAAATGGTAGCTCAATACTTATGTCGGTAGTTGAGACGGTGCGATCTCGCCCGCCGAATAAAAAGTAAATCAACGGTTGTAAGCCGAGGCCCTCAACTATAAAAGGGGTGTCATCCTTCATTTGTAATCACTCAACATTTCAGCAATAGCAAAGTTCATTTCCTTCTCAGAGCTCCTCTCTCTAAACTTTCTCTCTCAACGATCCGGGTAAGCGAGCGGGTAAGCGTTCGATCGAGCAAGGCTTGGCTTGGGTAGTCCAAATTCGCCCGAGTCGCCGCGCGATCACGATCCCAATCGATCGGCCCGTGACAAGTGGTATCAGAGCAAAAGAGAGATCCGTTCGAGAGATCAAGGAGCACCAACTATTTGAAGGAATGTCGAGCCAAGAAGCTCTCATGGTTGGAGAGACCGTGCAAGTCCAAGAGGACCGCAGTCGTGGAAAGAAAAGAGATGCCTCGAGGGACGTCGTAGCTGCGTTCGATGAGAAGATCGTGAATGTCCGGAGCGCTGTGCACAAACTCATGGAAGGTCTTGACGACGTGCAAGACCGCATCATGGAGGTTGACAGTTCACTCCGTGAAGACTTCACTTCATGCATCAACGAAGCTACCACCCCATTACACGACAAGGACGAAGCCCTTGAAGCATCGATCGATGTGTTGAAGGAGCGCGTCCAAGTGGTCGAGGAAGAAGCTCCGCGTAGGGACGAGGTCGAAGCCATGAAGGCCGAGATCCAAGAGGTCAAGACCGAGCTTGCCCTGTGCAAATTAAGCATCACCAATGGTGCTGTGCCGAACCAAGCGGTGCCCAAAATTGAGGTACCAAAGCCAAAGGAGTTCAACAGCGAACGATCCGCCAAGGAGGTAGACAACTTCGTCTGGAGCATGGAGCAATACTTCGGCGCCGTCAACATGAACGACGAGACGACCAAGGTACGAACCGCTTCCATGTTCCTGTCTGATACGGCAATGCTTTGGTGGCACAATAGGTGTGACGAGGTTAGACGAGGCGCCGATCCCATGTGCACATGGGACGACTTCGTGCGAGAGTTCTGGGACTACTTTTTCCCCGAGTTCGCTCAACAAGAAGCCCATAGCAAGCTCCATCACCTCGAGCAAAGAGGCACGATCCGAGAATACGTGAAGGAGTTCACCGAGCTCAAACACCAGATTCGCAACCTAAGCGAAGAGGAGACTCTCGGAGCGTTCATGGATGGATTGAAGCCATGGGCACTACTTGAGTTGAAGCGGCGGGACGTGAGTAGCCTGGCGCGTGCGCTGAGCGTGGCTGAGTTACTCGTCGACCTCACCAAGACCGAACCAAGGAGTCAACAAAGAGAGTGGAGGTCGGATCGACCTTGCGAGGATGAAGCTGGAAGAAACACTCCCCGGGCTGTGCATGATCAAGGCGGCCGAGCTAAAGCATGGGGAGAAGGGTCTTCCAAGCCAGCCTTTCAAAGGGGTAGACCACCGACGGACTACGCGAGCAAGTTTGATCAACCCCCGCCTTCTCCTTGTTTCATTTTCCAAGGTCCGCACTGGACCCAAAAGTGCCCGAAGAAGGGTCGGATCAACGCCCTCTTTGCCCTCCAAGAAGAAAAAGAGGAGTCCAAAGAAGATAAACAGCAGATCCGGATTGGAGCTATAAGGATGATCAACTCGGTCCAAGCCCGATCGCCGACCAAAAAAGAAGGGATCACTCCAAACACCAACATGTTCTTCGTGGAGGTCAAAGTGGGTGGCCGAACGCTTTACGCTTTGGTCGACACCGGCGCATCCAACATGTTCATGTCGACCGAGATTGCGAAGACCTTGGGACTTCACGTGGAGTCGTACAAGCCCATCAATTCGGGCGACTTCCATGGTATAGGATCAACACCCGACGTGGACGTCAAGATTGGCGGATGGAAGGGTCGAATGGCGTTCGAGATAATCCCTCTTGACGACTATGATCTCATACTTGGGATGAAATTTTTCCATAGTGTGGGAGCCATGATCGACATGAGGACCAAGTGCATGATGATCCTCGACCAAAAGTGCCCGTCGATGATCCCCATGATCAAAGGGGTGGTCGACACCAAGACCATCGCGTCGATCCGACGCCTCGACAAGAGCTTGAAGGCCGTCATGCGCATCAACAAGCTATCCGAGGTAAAGCCGAAGGTCAAGTTGGATCCTACTCCAACACATGCCATGCCCATCCAAGCGCTCTTCCCCGAGGTTGAGTGTGCGCCACGTGCTCCGTCCAAGTTGAAGACCGAGCCGCGTGCATCCGACTTCATCATGGAAGGATGTGGCCCTTCGTTCATGAGCGTTCGAGCGAAGAGAAACAAGAACAAGAAGGCTCGTGCCAAAGCCCGAAAGGCTGCCCGCCAAGCTGAGAGCGACGAGGACATCGCTCAATTGAGTGGGGGAGAATGTCACGGGCCAAAAGATGGACGACCCGAGAGGTTCCCCAGAGTCGACCCCAACTCGTCCGTGGACCTCCTACTCTCCCTCCGATTTCCACCAAGTCTTCTCCCCGAACATTGCAAGGGCGGGCGATACCGTCATTGAGCTAGATTACGGGAGTCTGTTCCTTTTTATTTATGTCAGTAGATGGTAGCTCAATACTTATGTCGATAGTTGAGGCGGTGCGATCTCGCCCGCCGGATAAAAAGTATATCAACGGTTGTAAGCCGAGGCCCTCAACTATAAAAGGGGTGTCATCTTTCATTTGTAATCACCCAACATTTCAGCAATAACAAAGTTCATTTCCTTCTCAGAGCTCCTCTCTCTAAATTTTCTCTCTCAACGATCCGGATAAGCGAGTGGGTAAGCGTTCGATCGAGCAAGGCTTGGCTTGGGTAGTCCAAATTTGCCCGAGTCGCCACGCGGTCATGATCCCAATCGATCGGCCCGTGACACTAGCCTTTGGCCGGTCGCCGGCCATTGCCATGCCCAAGAAGAAAAGGAGGAAAATAAAGAAAAAGAAAATAATTATTTAATTATTTAATAATTGATTTTAAAAAATAATAAAAATTCAATTTTAAAAAATAAAATAAATGAAAAAGGAGTATATGGATGAAAAGATTTTCCTTCTCCAATAGCGAGAAATATTTTTTATTTTATTTACAGGTTTCATCAAAATACTAAAAAATAATTATATTCTACTTAAAAATGGCTTCTTGAAAACACCACATTTTTCGCGAAACAAATGGGGCCGAGAATCACAAAATCTCTTCGAGGGATCCCTAAATAGCCCCAGGTCATGAGGTATTCAAAATTACATGGGCTTCACTTTGCCTGAATGATAATCCATGGATCATATGCGCAATCTTTCGACAGTTAGATTATGAGGTATCTCATGACGAGGCTGAAACGATTGGACATTTTAATCGAACAATTCTGTCACAGATCGAGTTTATGCAAGTACATGCTCCTATTACATTCAAGAGAACATTTTACAGACCACGGCACACATACACCGCCTCACCTTAACAGAAGCCTTACGTATGTACCAAGTTTTCACCTTATTGTCTAGAAGACAAAAACATATTCAGCCCCTTTTGTTCGCTACAAAGCTGGAACAGCACATAAGCGTGCAACTCTTCTTCTCCAGCGCCGAGTTCTCTCCTCGTTCGTCCTCTTGGACCACCGAACCCAGCTCCACATTGGAGAAGCAGAGCCAGAGGCAGCTCCGGCGCTTGCTCCTCATCTTCTTTATTATCGACTTCTGGGCATGGGCATCTTTCGCGTCGGTGAGCTCATAGCCTTTTTGGCCGATCCCCATTGGCTATGTGCTTTCAAGCGTGAGCAAGTGTTATAGATCTAGAGCAGCGCTTATCTACGATCTATGTCACGCAGATGAGAAGGGAGAGTTGACCAAGGGAAACTCGTCTACCGCTCAAGAACTTCTCATGTCACGGTTGAAGTTAATATCTGAATAGCCAAGGCTGCAGAAATCCTTTGTGCTTCACGCCAGTGTTGCCCGTCCGGAAGGCAAAGAATGTCATAGCACTGGCCAATCCGCAGTGATTGGGTTATTGTCAATTGAGTTTTGCAGTTATTGCCATGTAGTCAATAGATATTATAAGGTCATCCTAAACCGAGAAAATTAACAACTAATCTATGCATATAATCGCATTGTGAATGGTGATTTCGTGTAAGGCACAATGCAATTCCCAATCGGTAAAGGCACCCTCATATAGTTGGTGAAGTCAAGGAAGAAAATTGAGACCACGAACTAAAATTTGGCCATACAATGCAGGACATGCTTCGGCTCTCTTATCTCCTCTAGGCCCTACATACACTGCCCTCCCTCTAGGTGAATATATGTCATCATATCGGATCAAGAAAATCTAAATATACACATCATCCTCTCTGTTCCGTTCTAAGGCCTTGTTATGTACATCTTCTGAAAAGAAACACACTTCCTTTGTATGCAAGCGCAAGAGACTTGGAATATTTGAGAACTACAGAGGAAAACTGATAGCTTAACAAGAAAACAACAGTATCAAGGGCTGTGTCTCCCACAAAACGAATACAGCCATTGAAAGTAAAAAGTCACTGAGAATCCGAGCAATGAGAAGAAGTTACATAGAGGATTTCATGAGATGAAAAGTTATCCAGATATACTCAATTGCAAAAGTGCAATGTAGACACCTCCTGACCATAGCAATCTCTTTCTTGATGCTACCTCGTTGATTACACCATTCCGCAATGTCCCTAGCATTGAGTAGGCAGCGATATTAGACTTATGCACCAATCCAGACAAAATAGATGCAATTGGAAATTTAAGAGCAGCAAATAAAGCATACATCAGGCAGGTCCATTCATTTTAGCTATACATCATATCCCATGACGTTCCACTCTAGACCAACATTCTACACCTAATAAGTATTTCCATCCCTGCTAGGAGTGTAGTTCTCGCTCTGATAGTTTGGCATATTCCCAGCATCTCTTTGAGGGGCGGTATTGGACCATCCTTGAGTCTGTGAAAAACCTCCCACATTCTGAGCAGCCCCCATGTCTCGCGGTGGCATTCCACCCATTTGGGGGGGCATTCCTCCCATGTTGTTCTGGGGTTGCATTCCGCCCATGTTCTGGTGCGGCATTCCACCCATGTTCTGGTGAGGCATCCCACCCATGTTGTTTGGCGGCATTCCACCCTGGTTACGTGGAGGCATCCCACCATAGTTGTGTGGGGGCATTCCACCTTGGTTGTGTGGGGGCATTCCACCTTGGTTGTGTGGAGGCATTCCGCCAAAGTTGGTCGGTGGGGGCATCCCACCGCCCATATTCGGTGGGGGCATTCCACCACCCATATTCGGTGGGGGCATGTTGCCTCGAGGCGGAGGATTCTGCATCCCTTGGTTTGGCATGTCCCTGGCTTGGAAATCTCTATTCTGCATATTCTCCCTCCTCCTATCAAAGTTCCTTGATCTGTCGAAATTACGGGGTCGATCATTATTACGTCTGTTCCTCTCATTAGCTCTAGCATTATTTCTCACCCATTCTTCATGGTACTTGGGGTCATAAGGAACTGCTTGCCCATTAATAAAAGGTTCACCTGACATATGCAAAAAAACAATACATTAGATAAGAGATTGCACGAAAGAGAGACGAGAATTTCACGATGGGATATACCAAATTCGATTCATTGATTTGAGACTGTGATATATGGCTTCTAATGAACAATAAGTCCAAAAAAGTAAAATAGAATAAAGCTATGTCTTGATTGAGCTGCTGCACTGCATGGGCAGATGATAATAATTACCTACAGTAACCAAAGGAATGACATGGAACGATTACCTATCGCAAGACTAATTAGGCCTCATGCTGCTACATAAACTCATGACTCTTTCATATGGTAATCATGAAAATGAAATGTGACATTTTTGTCCATCCCTAAGCTAAACTTTCTCTTTCTAAACATGTTTCCATCAAGCAAACTTTATTTAAGTGCAATATCTATCTAAATCAGCCAAGAACAAAACCGAAGTACAGCACAATTGCCTCATGATGAGGTCAACAAAGCAGCAAAATCAAAACTTTAGCAGCAGTTTTCATAAATAAAAGGATGTAATCTACAGGATGCAAAAGCCATCGCATAATTAGAAGATCAAGCTTCCATACCCCCATAATCCTTATTCTTGACATCCAGGTATGAATCAGGAAGAACCCATCGAACTCTGGGCAGTTCTGTGTAACAAAACAGAACTCATTAGCACCACTTCCCAAAAAGAGAAGCAAAAGAAAACCAATCAAGGATATTTACCCTTAAGTTTGTAAGAAAGCTCTTCAGATACAAGGGCTCCAAATGCAAAGTAGTGCCTTGTTGAAACTGAGTAGATCTTCATTCTGGCTTCTTCTTCACTGTAATAGCAAGTTCAAAATTATGGTTAGACAAAATAAAAGGGACAGCAATAAATCAAGATGATCAATGACTACAGGGAACCATTCATAAAAAAATTCACACACGAGCCAAAATTTTGCTTCTGTATAGCATTCATAGCATCCTCATACTTACTTTCATGCTAGCTATGATTTTGTAGTGAAGAACAATATCAAGAAGTGCTCACTTCACATGAAAGGGAAATATGCCAAATCTGGCAATGAAAGAAAAAAGTAATAAACCCAATGATCCCTACATGTCAAAACCAATTCTAAATCAAAACACAGCATCAATCTTGCCACATAAAGTGGCAATAAAGAATCGCCTTTGAGCTCAAACACTTAATAGAGACAGCATAACAACCACTGCAAAAGAAAGACTACAATCTGATTGAGAGTTCACTTAAACCAGAGCAAAGAGACTAAAAAATTATAAATTATTTATTATTCCTGGCCAGAACAAGAAAAAAGTTATTCACTGCAAGCCTGATACGATACTCATTTATGAAAGACGGAACGGCTTAAAGAATTCACTCATTTCACCCTTCACCCCCCCAGCCATAGGTAATTCTAAATAAATCATCAAGAATCTGAAAAATGACCGATAAACAATAGCGCAACAGAGCATAAGCGATCCTGGCAAACAGACCACGAACTCAATCTACTGACCTTCCAACAATCTGCGCGAGCGTCTTAATGTAACTATCGATGATCTCATCTCTAGTAGGATCACCCTCGGGCTTCTCCATCACCACGAGCCAGTGCTCGAAGTCGCAACCATCGAGAAGTATCGTCTCCTTCGGGGGCCGGTTCGACCAGTTGGGGTTCGGGTCGTTGAGCGAGGACGAGGTCGTCCTCGTCGCGAAGGAGCGGGCGGACGGGGCGGCGGCGGCGGCGCGGCGGCCGAACTCGGCGGAGGCCGCGGAGAGTGGGCGGAGGCCGTGGCGGAGGAGGGAGGAGAGGCGAGGCGCGGAGGCGGCGGGAGCGGAGGAGAAGGAGAGGGAGCGGGAGAGGAGGGAGGCGAGGGATTGCCGAGGCCGGGAGAGGAGGAGGGAGCGAGTGAAGAGCTGAGTCGCCATGGCTAGGGTTTTGGATGCGCTCTAAAACCCCTGAAGAAGATGACTGACCGAGAGAAACTGAGGATCGCAGGGGCTCTCGAGGGGGATTTTATGTCGAGGGATCCGCAAATAGCCCCAGGTTATCCGGGAAATTACAAATGTGGCATTTTCAGGTTTTCTATTTATTATCGGCCCAAAGGCCCAAAGGCTCAAAAGCCCAAAATACATAATTGGGCCCGGACCCACTATTGTAGGCATGATGTGAATTAACTAAAACAAATTGACCAATACCAACCTCTTGCTAATAAGGAACTGGTAACGGTCGTTAGCGTTGATCACTCTTTGCCGCCCTTTTTGTCAATCAAAATGTTGATCCGACATGAATACCAAGTTTTTCACTAATACAGATATGAAGAGACGAGATTGGAGGAGTGGCAATTCTGGTCAAGACATGAATTTATTAAGAAAAACCTAAGTAGTCTAAATTCAATGGAACAAGAACAAGATTATTTCTAAGCTGCCATTGAGAGCCTCCGAATATGTATGTGCTTGATTAATAAGGGAGTAATTTTTTCCACTGGGAACCTGGGTAGCCTATAAAATTAATGTTAAATTGAAATTACAAGCTAAAGCTGTCACTATTAAATGTAATTATCCAAGAAGAAGTGAGACTCTTCTAAGTATTTTTGAATTTTCTTCTAATACTTTAGAATATACTCTAGAATATTCTCTAGAAGATGCCTTACAATATCCTCTAGAATGTTTTTAGGGACAAGCAATACAGTAAATATACATAAAGTAATGGATCTCTATCGTTAAATCAAAGAGGCAATCTACAGTTGTGATTTGAAGTTGTATTTGTATATATGGGAGACTTCTCCCTTTATTTATATCATCTCAGAAGTAATTGTTATCTGAAACTTCTTATCCTTGTGAGTGTGGTTTAAGAGAAAAATTTGGTGGAATGGGATGTCGAATGCTGCCCATAGGCAATCCTATCAAACCATATTGCATGTCATGTGATTGTAAGCACATGATGTACCAACACACAATCTGCAATGTGGTATGATAGGATCGTCTACAAAACAAACTAGTAGAGCACATGATTTGCAATATGATATGATAGGATCGGCTACTAAACAAACTAGTAGAGGATTGCCCTCTGCAAAACAAATAGGATGGCCTACAAAACAAACTAGCAAAGGATTGCCCTCTTTATTTAACGTTCCTAGCAAAATAAATTGGTAGGACCACCCTCTTGTAATGTTCCTAGCAAAATAAATTAGTAGGACCGCCCTCTTGTACAATCACCCTCTTGTTTAATATTCCAATTAGTCAAACGTTCCAATTACAATAATCACGATAAAACAAATGAGTATTTTTCTGATAAGGATAATCATTACAAAACAAATTAGTAGGATGGCGCTTCAGTTTTTTCATTGTGACATCTTGAACTTACTCTGTTTAACTCAAGCATTACCTCTCATCTAAGAAGCTGACTAGCAAATATACATAGATACATATATATATATATATATATATATATGTATGACATGGACTAGAGACAGAGAATCTCATAATGGATATACCAAATTTGCTTGATTGATTTGAGATTGTGATATATGACTTCTAATGAACAATAATGTTGGTACCGATCAATTTGTTTTAGTTAATTAAGATTTTTTCTCTTTGTTTATTATTTTTATTATGGCAAATGTCATGATTGTCGAGACACAATACAATATGATTATGATGGCCTCATCAAGGTATTCGAGCTTGTCCAACACGACCATGTGAACGGGAAATACTCCCTTCGAGGAGCCGGTGCTACTGGAGCACAGCAGGCGCTGCGAATAGTCCATCCAAAACCGAATTACTTTTTTGACATTTTTCTGCTTGAGAAGCCTAAGGGCTTCCATTGGACAGAAATAAATGTTTTAGTCAAGGGCTTCCATTGGACAGAAATAAATGTTTTAGTCAACTCATGAATTAACTAAAACAAATTAATTGATCATAACGCCCATCCTCTGGTTAGCTCAAGCATTCTTTCCCACCCATTCTTCGTGGTACTCAATGTATAAGGAACTGTTTGCCTGTCAAGAAAAATTTCGCCTGACAAATGTGGAAAAATACATTATGACATGGACAACAGAATGCATGGCAAAAATTTCATAATTGGATATACCAAATTTGCTTGATTAATTTGAGACTTGCCTCTAATGAACAATAAATCCACAAAAGTAACGCTACGTGTTGATTGTGTTGCTGCAGTGCAGAGGCAAATTATAACAATGCCTATATTAACCAAAGGATCGACATGGAAGGATGATTACCTATTGCAATCCTAATTAGGCCTCATGTCTAGGGGTGTGCAAAATACCCAGGAAACACCTGGACAGCCCGGAACTGGACCAGAACTGCCCGGAATGGGCGGTTCTTGAGGGAACCAATCCAGTTCCCGATTCCATGGGCGGATCTGCCCACCCAGACTGGACCAAAACCTTTTTAATATTAAAAAAAAAATTATTAAAAGAAACCCTAGATTAGATCTCATTTCCTCACTCCCTTCATCTTTGGTTCTCTCTCTCTTTGTCTCTTCCTCGGTTCCTCCTAATCCTATCGCCATTTCGATTCCTCCCCGAGCGTCGACGCCACCACCGCTGCTCCTCCGCCGCTGCTATCGCCCCCTCGCGTCGGTAGCCACCCGCCACAGCCACAGAAAATTGTTTTGCGACCGTTCTATGTTGAAAACCCAACCATAGCTCCCCTCCTTCCCAACTCATAGACCCGACCATTCTATGTTGAAAACCAAAATTGTTTCACGTCAAAATCGGTTCCATGGATCCACCCGGGAACCCGATCGGCAGTCCGGTCCGGTTCCCCGGTGGATCCCCGTTCCAATTTTTTGGAACCGATCTTTAGCGGGCGGTTCCCGACCTAGTTCCCGGTTCTAGGTCAGGAACCGCTGCCCGGACCATGCACACCCCTACTCATGTTGTTAAGGGTGGTCAACTCTTGGTCTGGTTCCCAGTTCCACCTCTCGACCCGGTTCGATTTCAAGTTGGAACCGGGAATTAGGACCAAGCCGATTGGTCCTAGGATTGAGAACCAGATTGAACCACTAGTCCGATTCGATTTCAGTTCAGTTCAATGGAACCAATCACCTTTTTTTCCCATTACTTTTTTTCTCACTACTTGGAACTGGACCAATAAAGTGTTTAGTTCACATTTATTAAAAATTTTGAAGAAATAATTAAAAAAAAAAAGAATATATAGTTACTCCAGTTAAGTTCTCTCTTGGAATGGGAACTAGATTGCCCGGACATGAGTTCCACATTTAGGAATCGGAAACCAAATCGACACTCCTAGAAATCAAATCGAATCAGTCGGTCCGGTCCAATTTGGATGATTCTCAATTTGAGCGATTCATCTTGCACATCCCTATATACCACTACATAAACTCATGAATCGTTCATATGATAATCAAGAAGGTGAAACATGACATTTTTATCCATCCCTAAGCCAAATTAGCTATAGATTTGCAGTTGGAACGAACTTTTCTCTTTTTAAACATGTTTCCATTAAGCAAACTTATATGCTTATGATAAACCAAGCACGGCTCTCAAACCTACCCTGTTCATTTCAAGGTTTCATCGACAATCCTAATAGCACGGACAAACAAGTCGCGAGAACAAAAACCCTAGCAAACAGATAAGACCGCAAGCTTAAATCACTCACCTTCCAACAACCTGCACAAGCGCCAAAGGTAGTGTAAACGACAGTTGGAGAGAGCGGACATTATTGATTGTTCAATAAATGGAAATCAAAGGTAGTAATCAAAAAGCCTCTTGTATAAATAGGGAAACTGTCTCCCTAATATGTATCATCCAACAATTGAGCAATAAAAACATTCCTAGAGTTGCTCTTTCTCTCTATACAATTTGAGTGAAATCGATCCATTGAGAAAGACTTGGCTTAGGCGACATAACGATCCAATTCATGGGAAAGGCTTGGCTTAGGCGACTTAACGATCCAAATAACTGGTCGAGATCATAAGCATGTTTGTACTTCACAAAGAATAGTATGCTCATATATTCAAGACAGTCGAAAAATTTCGGGTGGTAATCATCATACAACTCGGCTTGGAGAGCTAAACAAAAAATAAAAAGAATTTGAAAAGGATTTACATGGTCGGAGAATTCTCGCATCAGCAAAATAAAAGTGGCGTCACTTTCGAGTGTGCTATTCGAACTCCATGAAAGATCTATATGGTCTAACGATCAGGATGTTATCATATCCTCGTGGCCATTCTCAGTTACTCCGGTCGTATATCGAATTGAAGGTCATTGTAGCATATGAAGTGGTTATGTCTCCTGAAGAGGAAGACGAGTTACACAGCCTTGCGGTGCCTGCCGAGTCAGACATGTCGCCAACGTTCGGCTTGTCCGTGGTGGTTGTATGGCCGAGGTCAACTTTAATGCCCATGAACTCCGAAAGCAACCCTGGTCTTGAAATCTTCTCCGCATTAACATCTATCTCCCCAGTTAGCATTTTGACCACAGTCGACATGGTCGGCCGTAGCTTTGGCATGTCCTGTGTGCAGAGAAGACCCACCTTCAAGTATCTACAGACCTCCTCAACGTCACAGTCACCGTCCAGTGATGCATCCGCCAGCTGCGCTAACTCTCCCCTTTCGTGCAGTTTCCACGCCTGAAGCAATAGCAGAAACATTTAATTGATCAGATGTCTCAATTGCATTTTATCCTCCATGGATTATTGCATTAAAGGGGAAAAAAGAGAGTACTTTATGCGACAACAGTGGCAATGGGGTAGCGAGAAAGAAACTATTGGATCCATTCCCTAGCCTGGCATCTAATTTTGCTAAATCTCGAGGAATTATATCTCAAATTGGATCTAACGAAGCAATCAGGAAAGCTTGAAGAACAGCCAAAATTTGTAGCACCCCTCTTGCATATCATGTGAAAAGAAAGAACAACAATGAAGCAGCACTAATAAATTAGTTGTGCAGCAAACTCCAATTTTATTATCTAATTCCTATTTTGAAGCTACGCAGTTGATACAGGCACCATCTATTGTTTCAGTAGAGCACAAACATGCTAGTGGTTATCTATTTCTAGCCTAACATTGGCAGATGAGCAAGTCGTGGGACTCAGCAATCCAGAAAAGGCATCCATAAGAGACTTGAACTTGAATCAGTTGACCTAATCATTCTCCCTCAGCATAATGCAGACACATCCACACCCAAACACACGCACATTGCCAAAAAAGAGGTCAATAGAGAATCTGAGCTGCTATGCTAACTTCACCGGAATGGTAACTTCAAATCTAAGGTTCCCTTGGGAGAAATTTAATTTCGGTAAGGGTGCAGTGACTTTGCAGCTCAACACAAGATGGACTTGTAATAAGCGCATGCTCTGTTGTGGCAAGCAAAGAAGCTTATCTCTGAACCATAATACTGATAGAGAGGTAAAAAAAAATCTACATACTTTTTCAAGAAGATAACGCTCTTCGGCTGGTAACTTTCTGTTTGTGTTGCTTCTCCCACTGACAATTTCCGTGACTAAAACACCAAAACTATAGATATCTGCTTTTCTATTCAAGTGACCTCGTATGGCATACTCAGGTGCCAGATAACCCCTGCATAAACCATGTGAAAACACTCATAAGCTTCCCATTATAGATATTTACAGAAAAGGATAAAGGCAATTACAGTTTTGAATAACATGAATATCATGAAAATTCAACAAAGCAAAGAAATGTTTCAGAAACTGCTCTGGACCGACGGGTTCAACCAAGTGACCATTGCTGGGCCAGTTAGACATGAAAATACTGTACTGGGCCAAAAACTGGTCAGGATTGGATGCGTGTGTGGTTCTGTAACCAGTACAGTTTTGGAAAACATTGGTCTGCCTGGATTAATTTCAATTACCAGATGTTTCCAAAAGTCTTACAGTTCAGCGAGATGCCTAAAACAATGTTATGCCTGACTCATGAGGGCATGGCAACAACATAATGCTGTTCTATCAAGTTATCGTAGCAGAATGGGGAGAGTGCTTCTGCACAGAGGAGAGGATGCAATAACAAGTGTTCTGCGCAAGTCCAAGAGGAAGGTTATGGCCACAGAGGATCTCAATTAAAGGAGGAGAAAAATGAAGACTGGTCCTCCGACCTTGCTGGGTAAAAGGAAAGGTAGGACATTCAAAGGCAGAGAACTGGCTCCCCGCTATTAATCAGAAAAATCATCTCATACTTTAAAGATTATTGGTAACCAAGCAGGAAAAGTAGAAAGATCAAAGTCCATAGATTGTTGCACATGGATTATGAATTGTCTTTACACAGGAAAGAATTACAGTGGCGTATGCCAACTTAACCTTATGTGAAAAAAGCCCAAGTTGTAACTTTTTATATGCATCTGGTTTTAACCATGAGCTGGGACCTAATTGGTACATCGAGCCTCTAAAAACATAAGAACAAGCTGAGAGCAAGTTTTACTTCCCTTCCTATGGGGAAACAAAAGCAAATGAAGTATGATTTTCCATCATCACGTGCAATATGTGTTCATTGCCAGTCAAGCTAATACAGTTCATTATCAGTTTGCAGGATAAGATGAACATGACTAACAAGAAGAGGGGAAGATCAGAGACTTGTACTCACGTGAGTCATGTTTGGAGGGAAAAGCTTAGCAAGACCAAAATCCGAAATCTTGGGCTTCAGGTATCTATCAAGGAGGACATTACTTGCTTTAATATCTCTGTGGACAATATGCGGTTGAACCTCCTCGTGAAGGTATGCAAGCCCTTTTGCAATGCCAACACAAATTTCACGTCTTGCAAGCCAATTGAATTGGATGCTACTGTGGCCTCCACCTAAATGTGTAGAATGACCGATCATTTACTGGTAAGACTCAGGTTAACTTAACATTTTTAACAAATAGAAGTCAACTGACCTAAAAGTGTTTGTGCAAGGCTGTTATTCTCAAGATACCCATATACCAAAATTCTGTGCTTTCCATCCACGCAACAGCCATATAACTTGACCAAATTGTCGTGTTCTATGTCTGCAATTACTTTTATCTCATTCAAGAACTCCCGCACTCCCTGTCGTGACTCAGAGGACAATACCTTTATAGCAACTAAGGTACCGTCTTTAAGAGTTCCCTGTGTGTTTAAACAAAATTACAGCAAGGAATCAGCATCTCAACTCTCAATGTTGGGAATAAGTGACAAACAAATACTCCACCGAAAGATCGAATCCAAATGAGCAATCACCTTGTAAACAGATCCAAAACCCCCCTCTCCAACTTTATTGTCTGGACTAAAGCCGTCAGTTGCCACACGCAACTCTTTATATGTGTACATTTTAATGTTTTGGATGGATGAAACATCTGGACATTCAAATAAAAAGGAATTCAAATTCGGAGAGGTCAGACATGCAAATAATACGCAGGAACCAAATAAGCTGAAATGCTGACTCCGTCACTCTACGTGGGCTGACAATCCACCAAATTCAGAACAAACAGAGTTTTAGTTACAGTACAGAAAAAATTGTCACATAGATGTTCACTAGGAGAAACAAATCTTAGTAACCAAAGGACAGAGTAACCATTGACAACATCTCATTATTTCACTTGGATTGTCTAAAATATTAAAGGCTTCCACACCAACTCAATCAAAAGAGGAGCTTTGAGGTACTGATGTACCGATTGTCAATTTGAAAGCTGCAAACAGAGAGTAATGCATGGAGTCATTACCTTCATCAAGTTCTACATTACTTTGAGCTGGTCTTCTAGCTGGGGAAGCGCTCCTCCTTTTGAAAAATGAAGAAAAGCACTTCATAACCAGATATCTTTAGTTGCTTAGCCCCAGGTCTATCCGCAACAGCAAGATGAAATTAGCCACTACAATAGAGAGAAGAAGAAAAATCAATCCCCAGAGAGAAATAAGCATGTTTACAACTAAACAACAATGAAGAAATTCCCAACATTATAATAATGATCGCCACTGAACTTTATCTACGTACAGGTTTTACTCACGTGATTTGTTTCCTTCCATCACTTGCCCAACTAGAATAGATAGACAACTGAAGGCAAGAAAGCTAATTTTGTGGGAATAATTTCAACCCACAGTTTCGCTTGGAGAAAACCGATGCCCTACTAATTCTTTGCGGAATATACGGACGTTTGTGGACATTGAATGGTAAATTGTACCTTAGGTGAGGAATCTAGATATATAAACACCGTTTTCAACTCAAAATGCCAAACGCTTTGCACCTTTATCACAGCCATCTTTCTCAGAATAGGGACGAAAACAGGTCGTCTCAGCAGCAAACTGGCACTTTACCATTGAATTGCATTCACAATGATCTAATAATATCCAGATCATTCCAGTGGCTTTGGCAGAACTTTAGACATTAGCTCTTCAAGTTCAAACACAAACAGAAGATGGAAAAGACTAGACGGCCAAGAAAGATCCAGGTATCTTGGCCCCCAAAAAGAGGCAAACGAAAAGAAAGTTCCTTGTACGTAATACACCACGCGCAAATCAAGTTCATCCGACCAAATGAGTATCATTCCCATTTTTTGTTTCATTCACTCCATAGCTTATTGCCCTTATCGTTAAAATGCTTCAAGCTGGATACCGGAAATGTTCTGGGCCCGGGCGAACAAATCCCAGAGCCGGCAGCCCAGAACCCATCCGAGTTTTCCGTTTTCCAATCATCACTCGTCCCCGCTCCGTACGAACCAATCGAATCACATGACACCCGGCCACAACACAAACGACTGACCTTTCCCCCGAAACGCACGAGAGAACCCCAAACCCAACTGCTTCCCCAGCAAAACAACGACGCCGCCCCACTGGGTAAAACCAAAACCAAAACCAAAACCAAAACCAACCAACCCCATCGCGCAAACGCCAACTTCCCTCTTCACGGTCGCGAATTACGTTAAAACCAAGACGGACAAGCGATGCGCGAGCGAAGAGACTCACCCGGGTCAACGCAGGAAGCAAGAACGGAGCTCGTTTCAGAGAGAGAGAAACACAGAGAGAGAGAGAGAGAGAGAGAAAGAGAGAGAGAGAGAGCAGGCGGCGGATAGAGAAGTGACGAGATCTTGCTCCCAGCTAAAAGGACCCTTCTCGGTATTGGATGGAGCGGCAAAGTCAGTCCCACCTACGGCTTTTTGGGAAGAAGAAGAAGAGGAGAAGAAGAAGACGAAGGAGGAGGAGGAGGTCCAGGGACGCTGGCTGCAATCATTCAAACTCGCCTGCCATGCCTTCGAAGAGATGAGGGACACCCCGATTTGAAAAGTCAACCGTTTTGACACTACCAAGGCTGAGGTGAGGCCCGCGCTCGGAACTTGACCAGGACCGAACGAACGAACGAACTCCTCGGTCTTCTTCGTTTCGGGCCCCGTTGCGGAACCCTGCTTCGACCGCGTTTTGTCCGAACGACGCATCTGACCGACTTTCCACCCCAACACATAAAAAAGCACAGGAAAAAAGTAACTTTTGTTTTTCTATAACATTCGCCATTGACTATTCTCGTTCTCCCAGGCAAATCAAAGTTAAAATAGTAGGGATTCCAAGCAATCGGGGCAGTGAATGACGTTAAGGCTCTGTTTAAGTCATCATTTTCAAGTTAAAGTCATTCATTTTTTTGTAAAGTAGCGGATGAAATTTGAGACTGGACGTTTTCTTTTATATGTGCATTTATGTGAAGCATGAGTTATCGTTTTAATATCATAAAAGAAATTTCGAAGAAGAAGTCGGGAAACTCTTATCTTGTAAAGTCTCAAATTATGAATCTACTTGTTTTCAAAAAATAAATAATTTAAAAAATACATTTCTAAAATCGATTGGTTGTATCGGTTGAAATAATGATTCAATAAAAAAAATATTTCTATTATCAATCATTTGTATCTAAATGATTTTATTGATAATTAAAAAAACTTTTTTATATTCTTTTAAGTAATTTGAGCGGTCATCGTTAAATAAAAAATTTTAATTATTAATTTTTTGGGGGAATAAATGCATTGGACAGTACACCCGTGTGGATATCTAGTGGCACAGGAATCGTTGACGGAGTCAATTTTTATGTAATTCACACGTGGCGGAATGAGGGAACCAACGATCAGGAATCAAAGGCCGCGTTTGACTCTCAAAAAGTGGCCCACAACGGATTTGTCCAAACGGTGCGGCTTGAAAAGCGGGCATTAAAAACGGCAGCATTGTGTCATCTAGTCCATCTTAAATCCGACTTTAGGATCTGCTTTCCCACTCGTAATCCCATATATTATAATCAAGCAATTGGAATCAAGTTGAATAATTAGGCGGTATTTGGTATCCCTCATTTGAGTTTTAGTCAAATGTTTGGCAATATTCTTGGGATTAGATATATCTATACAGACCACCGCATTGAATGGCGCTGCTAGCTTCAAGCTTTCTCCCATTCACGAAAAGGAGAAGTTCGAATCTCCAGTACGTCGCAAATGGACTTACTCGCTTCACTAGGGTGGTGGGTTCCTCTGTGGGCCCTAAAGTTTGTCCACCAATTTTACGGATTTTCTTGGATCATAAAAAAAAAAAAAAATATATATATATATATATATATATATAGGAAAGAGATAAGCACAAATTAAATAATTTTTTCTTTTAAATAATGTAACAGTCTTCTTTCGGAAATGGAGTGGCATCTGGCTTCTTAGAGTGCGAATGGTAACGTTTTTGTTTTTTTTTTGTTTAGAGAACGAAACAAAAAAAAAAGTATTTGTTAGATGAACAATTTTTGAACAAAAGAACGCGTTTGGTAACGTTTATTCCGGGAATAAAAAATGAATAGATTCACGTTTAGTAAAATTTATTATTTTTTATTTCTTTTAATTTTTTAAATATTTTTATTTTATTTTTCATTTTTTCCTTTTTTTTTATTTTTTCTTTTTTTCGGCCGGTCCCGGCCTCCGATCGGCCGACGGGGCGGCGGCCTCGCCCGGCCACGGCAAGGCTCGCCGGCCCCGGCGAGACCGAGCCTCACCATGGTTGGGCGAGGTCGCCGACCTTCGAGGGCGTCGCCGGCCCTCGATGGCCGATCGCCAGCCATGGCCAAAGCCGTTGACTGGCCAAAGAAAAAAAAAGAAAAAAAGAAGAAGAAAAGAAAAGAAAAGAGAAGAGAAGCGTTTCTGAAGAAATGTTTCTTTTCTCCATAAACAACTATTTTATGTTTCTTTTTTCTGCTCCAATTTTGTTCCGGGAACAAAAAAACAAAAAAAGAACAGAAACGCAATCAATCGCGTTTCTGTTCTTTTTTTGTTCCCGGAAACAAAATCCGTACAGAAGTGTTTTAGAAACGTTTCTTTGAAATGTTTCCATGCACGCCCTTAATCATTGCGCAAGATCTTCTCCATGGTAGTCAATCATCGTTGCTTTTGATCACCCTCCAGTCGTTTTTACCTCAAATAGCTGCCAATCATCATTGTTGGCCAACCGATCATGTACAGACGATGAAGGATGAAAAGGACAAATCATGATTCTCACCATCGAAGCAACTAAATTTCCTCCACAAGTGCGCCAAATCCTTCGATGTCATTGTCGTAAGGTACATCCATCTTCAATACCTTGGCACCGTCCACCGGTGGATTTTTTGTCCACTTCCTCCTGGCCCTCATCAACCCGAAAATCATCGATTTCGTCAGTAAGTCGCACCCAAGATTCGCGGTGCCCACCCCCCAATCGCCACCATTCACCTCTAAATCAGTCGTTGGTACCTCATCGACCAAATCGATCATGCTCACTGCCTCTCTGTCGCTCCGCGACTCCCTCGACAGCTCGAGACTTGTCTTCACCGAATTCCGAACCACCGCTGATGCTATAAAATTAAGCAAGGACTACGGCCTAAGGTGGAGATGCAAAAAATGGTGACAAGGGAGACAAATTGAAGGGAGCTTAAAGGTAGCGAGTGACCACAATAGTGAAGGAGCTCAAGTCATGAATTGCCGGGCAAAAGTGAGATTAAAAAAAAAAAAAAATCGGATTTTGGATTACACCAAACATGCAATGACATTTTCTATAGTTTAGAAACTTTCTGAAGAATTTATAATTTCGCTTTACCTTATTACATCACAATCTTAATACAAACAACTAAACGCAATCTTAATTGATACATAGACAATATATACGTACATTTTTGACAAAAAATGAAATTTTTGGCTACACTTGTCTTCAATTTGTTGAGTGATTGCTGTATATTCGCTTATTGAATATCATCGTAAAACTTTATCTCAAATCATCTCGTTTTGGTTCTTATCATTACCAGTTCAATTCCTGATTTGAAAAAACTGAAATGGGTATCATGTCATTCGATTCTCAATTCCTAGGTAAAATCGAAGAACCATAATTCTCTTTTTTCTTCTGCTAACAATAACAAAGCCTGTCTCTCAAGTCTCGTCACCTCTCATCTTTCGATTTTGCCCCGTATTATATTAATAACAAACCAGCACCCACTGACTCAACATTTTATATTGTTTTCTGTTCTCTATATCTAGTTTCTCACACTTTCGTCGAAATAGTCCCTTTCCCATTGGGAGTCAAGATCCGCATCTTTAGTTGAATGCTCCTAAAAGGGTCGTGTAGGGAAGAAATTGTTAAAAAAAATTAGGCTATTGGAGAATAATATAAGGACTATAGTTAGTATTTTTTATTTTTTAACAAATATAATTTTCTAAAGTACATACCAAGCACGATGATGTCTACATCATTTGGCTCAGGGAAAGGGAGGCTTGACCAAGAAGTATAGGACTATTGTATCATGAACTGCAGCTCGCATCTAATAATTGTAAGAATGTCGCCAAAGAGATCCTTTCTTATTGGTACAAATTTGTTTCATTGTTATGTTACGTGTTTTGAACTTTTTATTTTTTATATTATTTTATGTGTTCATATTTTTATGAATTGTTGTTATTGATAAATTGAAATTTTTTTCATTGTGTTCATTTTCATTTTGCTATACTAAAAATGAAACCAAAAAAAAAAATGAAAAATGAAAAATGAAAAATGAAACTAGAAAAAAGAGAAATTAGTTGATTTCCGAGTAGACCCTAGAGCCGATTGTTATGAGAGGTTCATATTCCCAGTTTAAAAGAATGTAAAATAGGTTTGAAGTTTCAAAAATTAAATGATAAATTTTGACATGATAGATTTTAGGTTGCCTGATCAATCCTAGAACGGCTTACTTGATTATCTCATGCATCCTTTGCAAAGAAACTGCCCAACAGATTTCTTCATTGAATGGATTAGTTTATTTTTTTCTATTTTCAACTTGGAGTTCCTATTTTCCTTTCAAAATCATAAGAACAAACATTGCTTTTGCCAATGTATCTCAATGGACAAGGAAAGTATTAAAAAAAATTTAAATCGATTGTGTTGGTATCTATTCAATCATAAATTTTTCAATTAAGTTAATTTACTTATAAACATTTTACATTTGTGCCACTTGAATCCATCCAAATTATTTTGGCTGTAAATCAACTATGTTAACATTAGTAGTCTTACATGATGCGATTAGCATTGACACGGACATTATATTAATAATTTGTATTTTTTTTATTTTTTTGTTTTTTAATTTTGAATGGTGAGGGTCACTAGTGAAAAATGCAAGAAAAAAAAGATAAATAATTAAAATTTAATTTTAAAAATTAGTAAAAATCATTCACGTTAGCAATTTCTCCTCAAAATTGGTTAATTAGACTTAACTGACATAAACGCAAAAGATTTAAGACTAAATTAATCAAATCCGAAAAGTTAGCACTAAATTGATATCAATAGAATAAATTTAGAATTTTTTTGGTACTTTTTCTCTATATGAAAAAAATAAAAACACAAAATTAAAACAAAGAGGCCTTTTCCTATCGGTAATTGCCGCGCCGTCAATAGTAACCTCCTTATTCTTCATAAAATCATCGTTCAGCGCTTGGAAACTGGAAAGCCGCCAGACAAAGAATTTTTTCCCTCCCACGTTCAAACGATGGACCGATTGAATTAATCGAAAATGCGAGACATGTCGGGTTTCCAAACTGCTATAATCATGATGACGAGTCGTTAATTTCCATTTATCGAGAAAAAAAGGCGCACGGAAAAGCAGAATAGTCGTCCTTTTCGGCGCACGAGCTCTCGCATTCTCCCCCGTCGTCATCCTCCCATAAGGATGACCTCTTCCAAAGCCCGCTCTCATATTTTCCCCCATTATCAACCTCCCATGAGAATGACCTATTCCAAAGCCCTTGCTTTGACATTTTCCGATCATCCTCCCATGAGAATGACCTCTTCCAAAACCCTTTACTTCGACATTCAAACCCGCAGACCCACGGCAACTCCACTCACAAAGAGACAGCACTTGATCGCCGGCCCAAGAAAGCACAGCATGGATGTGACGTCGCTTCACCACACGGCGTCCATGCAATCACAATCAGTCGAGTTGTTACGGTTACCTCCAACTATTGCGAGGACTCAGCGACCAAGTCGTAGTGTACGCATCACGGCTGACGCGTAAAGGGAAAGCTACAATTTGTCCAAACCATAAGCACCCAAGGTTAATAATCTTCACAACCCCAAGATCCGCGAGTAACATCCCGAGGTGATTACATCGATACAAAAGGGTTGCACACAGCAAGTTTACTCAGACTCACTTCGCGCCTTATTCGTACATACACACGTGGCTGGCGAAACTAACTCATACCTGAACATGAGTTCAGGCATTTCACTGCTGGCTCTACCGAGTAAGCATGAAAGCAGTCAAAAAGGGCTCTAGGGATGAGTAAAAACGAGGGCCTTGGCGAGATCTAATGCCTTCTTGCGGCCAAAGAACTTTTCCACTATCGCCAATGCAAATTCCATGGTAGTTCCAGGGCCTCTGCTTGTTATGAGGTTGCCATCCACCACCACTCTGTTTTCAGCTTCGCTTGCATCTGACAACTTATTGCACAGTGCGGGGAAACCTGTAGCCTTCTTTCCCTGGAAAGACGCCAGGCAAGAAATCGATGAATAATCACTTCCCCCAAAGGAAAGATATCGCTTACCCATTTATATTTGCCCGTTTTAATTCCCCAAACCAAATGTTGTTCATAAGTATCAGAAGAAGTGCAATATCAATTCCTGGCTAAACACACCGAGAGGCATTTCCAAGGTCATGTAGCAGATTTACCAACCAAACTGGATTTCACTTGAAAGCCACCTTGAAACAAAAGCAACATTTCATTTGGTTTGCTGCCATCCCATGCCCATTAGGTCAAATTCTTAACTATCCTGTATGTGTCAGACATGGAATGGCCTCCTAATCAACTATTAACACAAGGTAATATTTGCCAGTCCAATAGAGCAATGTTTCTCTTCCATGTGAACAAGCTCTTTAGTCCACAGTTCTGTCTCAATGAATAATCCAAAATAGAGAATGTATATATGAAGTGAATAAGTTCAGCCGTCATTTTGGTTTCATATTGGAAAACTGCAAAACAAAAGGCGAAAAATGCAGCAATGAACCAACCTTCAACAAACCATGAGGCTCCAGAACTAAAGCTGGGGACGCACATATTGCTCCATATGGTCTATTTGATTCCTTCTGCTTTTTCAGTAAATTGACTAATTTGTCACACTTAGCAAATGCCTGAGCTCCACCCAATCCTCCCTGTAATATTAATATATTGTGAGCAATCATCAACTAATTAAAAGACACAAAACAGCTATGGATAGCCTACTTACAGGCAACACAATTAGATCATATGAGAGTTTAGAAGCCTCATCTAAGAGCATGTCTGCAACTAGTTTCACTTTGCGAGATGCCTCAATCTCAACTTTATCCTCAACAGAGGCTACTACAACATTTGCTTTCGATCGCCGGAGAACATCAATGATGATAACAGCTTCCATTTCCTCTGAGCCATTGGCAATAGGCACCAGAATCTGAAAAGGACATTGAACCAAAACATCTTTACCACAAATCATTTTTTTCATGCAACAAAATGATCAACAATCTGGCAAACTCTTTCGTCTTTTCTTTTTTTTTTTTTTTTTTTTTTGGGTAAGAAAAGAGAATTACACTATTACTCTTCTCATAAAACCTGATCCTGTCTGACCTCCAATCAACAAAGGAGGCAAACCTCTCGGTGGCCTATCTAATACTAGAATGTCATTTACATCGCATGAATGAAGTATCAAATTTGCTAACCAATCTGCACAAGTTTCCTTCGCTAAAAGTATACAACGGGATAAGATTCATGCAAACAAACGGAAGCTAACTATTTACGTTTACAATTTGTGTGTGCACCCTCACACAGAGATCATTATAAAAAAGAAAAAAGTGTCAAACACCAATGAATTACCCATAGAAGATCATGGCAAAGGACTAAGACTTTTGAAAAGTCCAATCAGTTATGCACCTCTTATGCTCTGTTCATGGTTTTTCCAATTCCACATCATATTTACACATTAAACTCGCTCAACTTCTCGTGGTTATACAAAACTCAAGCGGTCAATAATTTGCATGCTAAAGTGTCGCCCTATTTATCTTCTTCTTACAAGTGCACAAACTGAGATGACTATATGCGTCAATGAAATGGACCTGGATTGCATTGATTGGTCTTCAGCACACTAGAGAACTAGTGCTTGCCAGGATCTTCAGTTTAGAGGTTTACTCTTTTATGAGCGCATAAACTGAGAAGACAGTGCCAACCAGATAAACCTCGATGAGAATCAGCCTTAAACCACACTGAGAATTGAAGTTTGTCGTCAAGCCAACCATAAGTCCATTTTCAAGCTAACTTGGACTAAATAACGTAACTCTGAGAAATTGAAGTTTGAAATTCATCACCAGCTATGCAATTCTATCTAGATGGAGCTTCATCTTTAATCTTGCCAAGTCAATGAGCTACTCGACCAATTCTAAACCTTGCCCCAGTTTGATAAACAAGATTGAGTTCCTTAAACACTCAAGCTTGACATGACCACATCAGAATTAATGAAACAAGACCGCCTCATCAATCAGTGCAGCACATCTAAGAATAGGTGATTTGAGTTTGTCTTGAATAAACCAAAAGCAATAAGCAATAAAAGAAAATATAACTCACTTACTGCCTTGCAGATCATGGACTTAACTACGAAATTTACCTGAGGCTGAGGGCCTTTGTCAAAAGTCCAGTCCATCGGATTCAGTTCCAACATATGATATTCATCACCATGATTGGAGCGCATCACCTGTATAGAGGAAAAAAGAGCCAAGTAGATATCTTAGACAAATCCAAAACGATATGAGAAAGCAATGACTGATGTTTTTATGTGACGTCATGGCAGAATAGGCGCAACACAATACATGATGCTTGCAGCGAATTTTACCTCCATAAAATTAAGATGGGAAAAATTATCACTATTAAAGATTTTCACCATGTGATCAGTCCCCCAAAAAATTTATGAGCCACCTGCTCCAAAAGATATTGAACCCTTCACAACATGTTTTTTGCACCACCAAAAGCAGCCTTAACACCTTCTTGACATTATTTATACATTATATATCTCTTAAGCTAGTTCCCTTGTTTAGATATTTTTAGCAGGAGTGCAACAGTGACGAGCTAGACAATGAAGCTTCAACTGGCTTCTTCCACCCAGATTTGTGCTTAGGAATTTTCCCTCTAAACACATTTATCTCAAATAATTCATTGAGCATCATTGGACCAGCCACAGCCATCTTAACACCTTCTTGGCATTGTTTGCATCGATTAATAGCTGTACCTAATTATTTTCTCTGCATTCTATACCAGACCTTTCCTATACCTATAGAGGATACTAATATTGTTTCTTAATATACTTTGTTACTGAGGAATAAGAAAGATAAATATCTGCATGATGGGGGTGATTCACTCTGATGAAGGAACCAAAATGGACTTAACTACTTAGAGAAGTAAATTTTGCTAAACTTCTACATTAAAGATTAAGTATTAAAACCGGGACGCTGCTATTGCTCATGCAAAGCATGTTTACATTCTCTAGGAGAGCACAATAGAGTAAAGGTTCCAACAAGACCACATTAGCAAAAAAGAAGTTCACAGAGGAGACACATACCAGTGGCCCGCCAACTTCTTCTGCCTTCTCTTTTCCAAACAATTGCTCGACTAAGGTAACAGCATACTCCATAGTGGTACCAGGCCCGCGACTGGTAACCGTTTTGCCATCTACCTGCACCCTGGATTCGACAGCTGTAGCAAAAGATGATAACTGCTCCATGAAAGATGGATAACAAGTTGCCTGTCAAAACCAGCATCCTCACATTTTAAATCTGTTTGTCATCATCATAATTATCGTGATTAACGACATATGAAAAGTGAGGGCCTACTTTCAATCCCTTCAGCAAGCCCCATGATCCTAGCGCCACTGCAGGCGATGCGCAGATAGCAGCATACAGCCGACCATCTGAAGCTTGTTTCTTCACCAGGTCTTCCAAAACCTTACAGTCTCTGAGGCTAGAAGCACCAGGCATTCCTCCCTGAAGAATAGAATGTTAACCAAATATATTAACACCAACTGATCATTACTTCAGTACACGCTGCAATATCCACAGCAGACAAACCGCAGATGCATAAGTGCTTATCAATGAGCAAGTAGTGCACAGTAAGAACAATCAATCTCACATAGACAACGGCTTGATAGTCCTATGCAAGCTTCAGCTAGCTATCATCGTCTATCAAAGGAATTCCTACTCTGGTTAAAAACGTACAGCCTCCAAATTTCACTGAAAGTAATTAAAGCAACAGAAGTTCACAGTGGCTTCGCACTCAGTCAACCACCGAACAGAGTCACTAATCCGCTAGTACCGGTAAGCGAACGGCGCCTCCAGGCAGCGATCGCCCCGTACACTAACGCAGAGAAGCAGGAGAAAGCACAGTGCATACGTACAGGTAGCGAGACCAGATCGAAGGCCGCGTCGGCGCAGTCGGAGATCGAGCGTCGGCGACGATCTTCACGCCGTGGCACGCGTCGACGCGGAGCTGCTCCTCCGCCGAGGCCACGGTGACCTCGGCCCCGGCCCTCCGCAGCACGTCGATCGTCACCACCGCCTCGAGCGGCTCCGTCCCGTTGGCCACGGGGACCAAAACCTAGCAAAAAAAACACGCGGACAGAACGCACTCCGTAAGTACGCGCACGTCCAATGAAGCAACCGAAGGAGGAGGAGAAGAAGAAGAAGAGGCCGATGCATTACCTTCTTGGGAGAAGACGCCATCGACGAAGCGGAGACGGAGAAGGAGAGGCGAGTGTTGGTCGTTTTCTTCTTCAGAGGAGGAGCGATTCTGGTAGGGAAAGTGGGAGGCGAGAGCCGGGGTTTAAAGGCGAAGAGAAGACGGTGCGGAGCGACGACGTGACGCGACGCCATTGGGTCGAATCGCAGGGCGTGCTTTTTATACGCCGATTTCTCTAGAGGCGTCCGGCATGGTTTTCTTCGTGAGCTGGAGCGAGCGTAGAGAGAGATAATGGCGGACGCTGGAGTTTCCTTTGGAGTGGACATTTGTCCGGTGGTCAGTACGTGATATAATGGGCCGGGCCGGGGCCGGGCCGGGTGGGCCGGGGTTCCCTGGGCTGGGCTTGGTGGACCGTGGGCCTGATGCGATTGAGGGGATACACGGGCCGGGCATGCGTGGCGTCTTGTCTGTGTGTTTTAAGCCCGAGAGACATCCCGACTCCCGTCGCGAAGTGGTTAAATGAGTAGTCCGAGTGTAATAGTTTTTGCACTTACATTGATTCTAGCCCACTGGCACTTTAGTGAGACGGCGGCAACGGGCTCATTCAAACAAGTATTTTTTATAACTCAAACCGAATTCCTGTATTCCTAGGGGAGTTGATATCGGTTGCTCATTCCCACCCTGTCTTCCTAAATAGAAATTCCATGTGGAAGTGGAGGCACCATTATTATGTGTTATGAAAAATGGAAGCTAAATTAGATGAAAATGGTTAGTTAACCTAAGTTTTTCTTTTTTTCTTTATTAGTCGATCTAAGTTTTTTTAATCGAAAAAAATGGTCGTAGTTAGTGAAAAAGATACAAAAAAAAACTACATTTATTTTGTAGCAAAGCCTAAACATATTGTAGAACAATGTCAAATCCAAAAAATAAAGAGGATTAACAAGACACTAGCGAGGTTAAGTACACAATCATTCTACAAGAACAAATCGATTGAGCAAAGTAATTGGTGGTTTATTACTAGATTTTATATCTTCGTTAGTGATGAGCACACTTTAGAATTTTTTTCTTTGGTATTTAAGGCATTGACAATTGGTGCTATATGCCCAGATTTAGATTCCTCTACACAATGATTGTATGTAGATAATCAGGTTGAGCAAATGCAAAACTAACATATGAAAGAACAAATTTTCGTGGTTCAATGAGACATTAGAGCTCCTATGATCACCATTGAAATTGAAATACATGGATAGAGGATAGAGTATTGAATTCTAGAAAGCATGTTACTAAACTCTGCAGCTTAGGTTGGGAGAAAATAGCTCATAGATCTAAAACAAGATCGGGAGAGTTCAAACTCTTAATAAAAACTAGATTAGAGGAAAACGGCTCACAAATTTAAATTGGGAGAGAAGAGAAAATTAACAAGGGATGGAGCCATGCCGAAAGTTGAAGAAGAGAGGGAGGACTTTAATGATTTGATTTACTAATGGCAGTCAACCTAAGTTTTTTTTTTTTGAAGCGGTCAACCTAAATTAAAAGTAAGATATTGTAAGGTTTGATCTATATATATTGAGAAACTATAGTGTTATGACAATTATTTTGAATTTCCAACATTTCAGCATTTCGCTATGTATTTAATGCCACGACAATGTTCACAACCGCAGGAACAACGGCACACGTGTGCTTAACGGTTGTGGTTGAATTCTTAAATAGGTCAAAGATTAAGTTTACTGCATCCAAGCCTCACGAAAAAAGTATTCTTTTTCAGACATCATCAATTAGTTGCTAAAAACGCATTCTCATTGTATATATGGCTATCAAATGTCAAAGAAAGAAAGGGCATTGGTTACATAGATTCTCACGTAAAGGCAATCTTTTCTAAGTCGAGTAACAGAGCGGGTAATTAGTTGGATCCCAAAGGATGCCAACGCATACTTTCCAATTCCGAACAAATGCCTACCATCAATGTCAAGTGAAAGATGGCACTTGCATAACCAAGCAAACCCAAATCCCACGCGTGGCAAAAAATGCATGTAATTATGATAGCAACAAGATAGCAAAAAGTCCGACACTTTAGAGTGGGGATTATTAAAATAATTCAAATAATAAAGCATGCATTTATCTAACAACTTAAACATTTAACAACAATCAGTAATGGTCTCATAAAATTTTGCTTGTTTTTTTTTTTTTTTTACAATATTATGTTGAGAAGCAAGACAAAAAAAATCCATTGACATGGTTAGTTTGATAGGGTAGGGCTGACTCCTGAGTTGTGCGGTCATGAGTTCGAAAAATCTGAGTTGCTCCTCAACCTTAAGAAGCCCCGTTTCATTTGTGGCACGGGTTAGACTATGTTAAGGCATAGGATTACCTTAACTCTAGCCCACCGACACTCTGGTGAGGTGGCAATAACAAGCTCACTTAAATCAGTAATAGTTATATTCCAAATCGAATATTTTATTGTATACATAAAACTCTTATGCTACCGCCCACGGGGTCACCTGCTCAATTCCGACCTTCTTTCCTATTAAAATCAAGACAAACAGAATGGCACGTGAAAGTAGAGACACCACTAACACGTGTTACAACAGTTGGAAGCTATATTAGATATAAATGATTAGTCGACTTAAGTTTTTTTTTTTTTGGGTCGTATTAGTCAATATAATTTTGTTTATTGAAAGAAAAATTGTATTCATTACTAAAAAAGACACATAAGACCTATACATATTTCATAACAAAACAAATTGAAGTAGAGCAAAGTCTAAAATCATTGCAGAGTAAAGCCAAATCTAGAAAAATAAGGAGGATTAACATAGCAATAGCAAGGTTAAGCATGCATTTGTTTTGCTAGAATAAATTTGTCAAGTAAAATAATTGGTGGCCAAACACTAAATCCCATTTTTTGTCAAAGTTTTATTCTCCATCGTCTATGGCGTTGCCAATTGATGATACACGTCTAGATTTGGCTTCCTTTACACCATGGCCATATGGAGATAATAAAACATGTTGAACAAGCACATATATAACATTTGGAAGAGCAAATTGTCGTGGTTCAATAATATATCACAGTTTTTGTGATTACAATTGAAGCTGCAAGTAGAGGACTTGTAAACAGACAAAGCACAGAGCATCGAATTCCCGAGAGCATTAATAAGCCCCCTAACCTAGATTGTAAGGGAATAACTCCCAAATCTAAAACTAAATCAAGAGAGTTCAAACTCTTAAATATAAAACTAAACTAGGAGAGGAGAGAAGAGAGCTTCTACGTCCAAACTAGAATAAAAGACAAAGTGAGAAAAAAAATGCAAACAAAATCAACATGAGATGGAGGAGAGGGTGAGACTAGCTCAAACCCTCCCCATGTTGGAGATTGAAGAAGAGAGGGAGGACTTTAAAGATTTGATTTACTAATGGCAATCTACCTAAGTCGAAAAAAGTAATCGCAAGGTTTATCCTATATATTCAAGAAGTTTTAAAGGTAGAAAATTATTTTCAATTTCTAGATTATCAATTCCAACATTCCAGCATTTCGCTATGTATTAAAATACATGACAATAGTCATGATTAAAAGAATGACGGCACGTACTTAGCAATTGTGGTCGAATTCTTAAAGAGCTCAAAGATTGAGATTACCATAATTACGTAAAACGACAAAAGTTTTCTTTTTGGGACATCATCAATTAGTTGCTAAAAACGCATTTTCATCGAATAGACCGCTGTCGAATCTCCAAAAAATGAGGGCACTAGTTATATAGATTCTCGCGTAACGACAACCTTTCTAAGTCGAGTAACAAAGTGGTTGATGAAGCTGGATCCGATGCCTTCCATTTTCGAACAAGTACCTCCCATCAACGTCAAGCAAAAAGATCCACATGCATAACTAACCTAACCCAACCTAACCCAAGCAAAACCCAAATCCCAAAATCCCCGGCGCGGCGAAAAATGCACGTAACAACAGCCAACGAGACGGCGAAAAACCCATCTTCAAGCCGAGGTCGCTCTCGCAATCGCATGCAGAGAAATCGCGGAAAGCAAACGAAAAGGCGGAATTCAACGCCAAACATCGTCTTCCGTTCCCGTTCAAAACGCTGGAGCTCGCGACCGCAACACGACCGTCCCGCGTCGCGAACCGAAACCGACCTCCACGGAAAACGCGAACCCCCGCGTCACACCTTATCGCCTTCCCTCCCACCGAAAGAGTACAAAATCTTTCTTTTAATTAAAAATTCGGAGAGGAGGCACCCCCTCCCGCTTTGCGCCTCCCGGTTTCGAGCGCGGTGTCCTGCGTGACGCGAGCAATTTGATCAGAAATGGTAAAAAAAGAAATGAAAAGGAAAGAAGGGAAAGTGAAACGCAAAGAGACAAAGCAGAAATAGAGTGGGATAGTGGGATAGGATGGTACAATCAGCATACGCATGAACCGAGCGTAGAAGGGGAAAGATTGGGGGGAGAGAGAGAAAATGGTAAATGCCATCTGTTGCTCGTGAGCCCAGGATTCGGGTTTCCCAAAGTGCTAGTGCTGCTGCTGCTTGCTGCTCCGCTCGGTTTGCGTACGTTCCGATGACGGGGGAGTAATGAGGCCACGAGCGCACGCGAAAACCCACTCCGTCTTTCATCCTTCTGCCCTCCTTCGTTCGGCGGCTCCTCCTCCCGATCGTCTCCGTGAAAACTCGCCCTCCCTCCGCCTCCTCCGTCCCGAAACCCTAGCCCGAGATTCCGCCTCCGCCGGTCCTGCATGCGGATCGGGAGCTGCATTGCCGAGGTGAGCTCCTGCCTGCTCCGTCTAATCTGGGTTCTCGGTCCTCTCGAGCGCGGTAATGCGGTTTTCGCCGCCGGTTTCGAGCTCCGGCGCCCGTCATTTCCGCGGCGGGAGACGCTGACTTCGTGTGGTTTTTCGGGGGGCGGATTCGAGCGAGGATTTGGCTTTTTTGGGAGTGTCGTCGTTCTGGAGATGGCTTGATTTTTTTTTTCTCGGAATGGGCTTTGATTCGGTGGCGACGGGTGTTTGCGTGTTGCTCGTGTGGCTTCTTGCTCTCAGTGACTTTGATGTTCTTGATCTTTTCTTTGCGATGATGATCGTAATTGTCGCCTCTCTCTTTCTCTCCCTCCCTTCCACAATTCGTTGCCGAGCCTTTGCGACCTGGGCAATTCGGCAGGACGGAATGCTGAGATTGACGATAATGGTGGCTTGTCTAATTATGAACGAGAGGCGGTGACGTACAGACTCTCTCTCTCACTCTCTCTCATGACTATAAGACATCATGCAGACCCCAGAAAACTCAGCTGCAGAGCAATAGATGAGAGCTTTTGTCCAAAGATTCCAGCTTTAGGTGAATTATCACACGAATGTGTAGCCTCGGCTGTTATCTATGAGCATCATTGCATGTTTGGGCACGTGCCTGAATGAGGACCGGTGACCCTCAATTTGATTGAACGATCCTAAATCTTGGACCTTTTAGCAGACCGTAGAGGGCCTGGTCCACCTCATTTTCCCTCTGTATTTGCTACCGGTCTCTGCAGGTTTCCGTTGGTTTAGGAAGGATAGTCCATCTCCTTTTTTTTTTCATTAGTTATGCCAATTAAGGTGCACTCACCGTCATCTCCTGCATGAAATCCCATATAATGCGCTCACTACTAAGTATTGAGCTGTGAATGGTCATGGAGATGTGGAGAAACATTTGCAGTCCAGTAATTCCGCCGGAGCTGACCCTAACATATCCACTTTATGGCTATCTCTATTTGCTTTGAGACTTGACTGTTAGCTTCTGTTTTTCAATAAACACGTGTCCCATGTTCCATATGGAATTGCAAGGGCTGCATAAGAGGCGTTTCTTTCTCTACATGCATTTGCACTTTGCTTGTTTGGATGTAAACGAACTCGCTGAGATTATGATCTCTATTGGTTGATTAAATTGCTTAGTAATCAGATGCGGATTTTGGATCAAAGTTAGCATTCAATTATGGGAGAACTGTTCTCCATGTTATTTGATGACATGGCATGGTGATGTGATAGAGACCCGTTATTTATTCTCATGTCCCTTTTGCAGATAATTCTTCTGGCCAAGCAATTTAATATTTAAAACCATGATCCTTCCATTTCCACCCTTTTCCTCTGGAACACCTAACATGGAACTCCAAGTAAACAAATTCTCTTTGGTTATCTATCATGCATAAGAAAGACACAATTGGCAATATGAAGTAAATCTAGCGGGTTTAACTTACTTTAATAACCAACACAGTTCCATCATTATAATAGATTTGAACTTGTTAGTCCAATGTGGTGAGATCATCTATGTGATTGCATGCTTTTAACTTGTCTAAAAGAAAGAAAAGTCTAGGTAAATATGTTAAAATTGCAACATTTATATGCGTAAACCTCATTTTTTGTCTGAGGTGGTGCATGTATTATAAAGCTATGTGGTTTCTATCAATCACCACCTCACAGAACCTGTTTTCCGAGTGGTTTCTTAGCCAAACTGACTTGATTTGATAATGGATAAATCCTTAAAAGGAAGTTATGCTACATCGGGAATGATTGGTCCAGTGGGACCCTATAAAAACTACAATACCACTCTTAGGTTTCCAAGGCAATAATGGGAAGTTGGATTAAGCTAAGTGGTGGAGTCAATATCTCTCTTTGAATGGGAATGGTTCAAATGGAAAGCATAGATATTGCATATATGGCTGTATGAGATCCCCGTTGATTTGTCTTCTTCCTTGATTTGCAAACTGATTTAATTGTACGGAGTAATTTACCCATATTCTAAGTAGTCCAGCAGCATCTTCATTCAGAAGTAACAATTCAAAGCAGCAGGTCTGTGCTTTATTTTCCATTTGCTGCGGATGTTCTTTCTAGCTCAGACTCCAGTTTCTCGTTTGCTTGATAAATCATCACAAAGAGTAGATGACTTAGTTGTTATTGAAATAAAAAACACCTCGGAAGAACAACATTCTATTAGTTAGGAAACCTTCTGCGAACATTTTTGTAGATATTAGCTCAATTCTATAGGTACTTCCGGCATGCGGAGACCACCGACTCCTAAGTTTTTCTCTGTTCTAAATTTGAATACTTACCTTTACATTCCCTTTCTTAACCAATTTTACCTGGGACTTGGATCAACTAGGTAAGTGGAAACATGTTCTGAGGGTATTATCCTTTTGCCAATTTAGTTGGGACAAGATTAGACTGGTTGAGTTCAGGACCATATATCTAAACTATGCCAGATGCATGCCTATGGAACCATGTTAAATGATGAATTCATGACTGTAATTTCAGATTTAAATAACATCACAATTAGAATTATTAATGGTTTCCATGGACCAAAACGAAAGTTCTGTTTCAGCATTCCCGATTCATATCCTATGCTTTAATTGTATGCAGACTATTGGTGATTGGTTAGTATGATGCTATGAAATTTGTGAGTGCTTAAGTTGGATTGATTATCGAAGAGAACAGAAACAATTTGTTGCTGAGTTGCTCGTGTTTTTACTCCCACATTGTTGTATTATCTCTGCATCTTATCTTTTAGATTCTTCTTGTTTTATATGACAGATTCTTTAGCGATTCCTGCTGATCTAGACTTATGTTTGTACTGTATGGAAGACAACTTTTACCAAAGCACTGTTGCTTTATGAAAGTTCCAAGGGAGGCATTCCAGGTGAAACTTTAACTTCGGGGTTGCATTCTGCCTCTTCAAAATAATGATGATCCTGAATAAAGCAAGGGACTGAAGAGGCTGGGGACAAATTGTAATTTTTCCATGTTCCGGGCTTTGTGCTGACTAACAACATGGAGGACCCCTGTGATGATGGTTTCGAGGGTTCAAATGATGAGCTTAGTATTTTTAGAGAGGTGCTTTTTGGAAATTACACCGGTGAGAGAAAGAAAATGTCACCATCCATTGGACCTATTGACTTTGAGTCTGAATCTTGTAAAAACATGGATCTCTCAGTCTGTTCTAATGGTGAAAGTTCTGCTCTGACCAGTCTCTCTGCTTCTAAAATTACTTCCTGTGAGAAATCTTTTGTTGTAGAAGAAGATCATGGAAAGATTTCCAGTTTCACAGATAAGAATGACCAAGTATCTTGTGTAAAGGGGATTGAATTTCCAGCAGATCAGCTTGCTAGTCCCGTGCCTGACTTGAAGAGAGGTTTCAGTTCATCATGCTGCTCTAACAAGAATACTTCTGGCATGTCTGGTCAAGAGAAATTCATCGTGGCAGAATCTTCCAGTAAGGGGGTTGCATACAATTCCTTTGTGCTAAAAGAGCTCATGCAAGTGGACAGAGAAGCTTGTGTGGGACATACTAGTACTTCAAACTGTCGAGCTACAGGTTCATATTGTAATGGTAGTATGGAATTTGCTGTGAAGAAAGCTATTGCTTCACCTGCTTCACAGGAGAGCATCGCAAACAGAATAGTTGCAGCAAGCCCATCTGCTAATGCTGCTGACAAGTCTAGTCCCCTGCTTGCTGACGAAAGGCCAATTGCTTATGATTTTCCTCCACTTGGTGTATCCGATAGTTCTTCCATTGCCAAGGAACCTCGCCGTCTTCTCCATCTCCATGCTTTTCACTTACTTATGGCAGCAGGATGGCTTATCACCATGCATCAAAGACCTAGTAGGCGTTATACAGAGTACAAATTTCGATCACCTGCAGGGAGGTCATTCCGTGAATTCTCTAAAGCATGGATATCATGTGGACAAATGTTATTGGCCAATGGATGTGCTTTGGTGCGGGAAGATGAAAGTAAAGAATGGAATGATTTCAGTTTATTCCTGTCAGATTTGACAAAGTTGTTGTTGAGTATTGAGAAAGAACTAAATCAGTCAGAATTGTCTAACTCACTGGCTCATCGCTGGAATCTCTTAGATCCCTTTGTGGCAGTAGTGTTCATTGATAAGAAAATTGGTATACTAAGAAAAGGTGAAGTAGTAAAAGTAAGACCAAGTTTGCGCACCGACATGAACAGGAAAAGAAATGCTGCTTTGGCTGTGAAGAAAAATGATATCTGCGGAGACTTCTTCACTGCGAGCCAAATTTCAGGCTTCCTTGGCGATTCATCTCAGGCCTGTGGAAGCGAGTTGGCGGATGTTGATGGGAACTGCTTTGCTTCTGCAAAGCTATCTTGCACTGGCCATTCCTCAGGATATGGCATACAAAGAACTGATGGGAGTCATGGGACTTTTTTGACTGGGATGTCTTTCCATACGGGTGATAGTGGCATCACTCCTTTTATCCAAACTGCTGATGTGACTGCAAATTACTCTCAGGGGGACAAAATCTGCAACCTAGATCCCCTACCATTACCACCTCCTGGTACTGATGGTGGCACTTCATCTGGCCAGACCCTGTATTATTGTCCTGCTTATTCGGAAAGTGTAAGTGTTCCGCTTCAAGGATTTAGAACAGTGTCCCATCTGGGTGTGGATGGCAAGTCGAATTGCTTGAGCTGCAATGAAGGGGGTTCCGAGCATGACATGGAGAGACATAAGCAGGTTTTGGAAGATGTATCATTGGTGACCTGTGAAGATAAAGGAGAGTCATTTAAGGACCAAGATGCTATTAAGATGAGAATAAATCCGGCAGCCTTCCCTTGTCATTGTTCCAAGTATTTTGCTTCTTGTTTTCCAGACAGTTGCAAATCATGCGAACCTTTGTCTGATATGAATAATTTGGTTTATTCGGAAGATAAATCTAAATGTCATCCACCTTATTCACTTCACAGAGTTGAACCAGGTGTAGCCATCTTATTGAATTCTAGAGCTGTTGAGCAGTCTGGGCATGGCAAAGAAGTGGACTGTAGTGATGTTCCGGCAGATGTTAGTTTGAGAAAGAAAATGAGAAGGAAGTCAAAGAAGATATCTGAAATAAAGTCAGCAACATCAGACCAGGATGATATAATGGGTGTGACTTTGCCGACCAAGGCTGAGTCTCCAGGTATTGGTACAGACAGCCCTCACTTGGAGTTTAACGAGATTCAGGATCTTTTGGCAACAGAAGAAAGATTTAAAGGAAGTTGCAAGTCCTCATGTTTCAGCCTTCCCATGTTCCAGAGTGAGAAGAGAAAGCTGAAATATAAGAAGATTAGCCGAGAATGTGATCCTTCGAAAAATAGATCAAAGAAAAGAAAGTGTGATATTGAAGATGATGAGCTGCTTGTCTCAGCAATAATGAAAAACCAAGAAGTCAGTGGAAGTGCTTCCAAATCTATGCCTAAAACCAAGTGTCGCAGAATAAAGGCTCGGAGGATGCTGAAGAGGCAGAAGGGTGCATGCAAGTTGCGTCCAAGGAATTTCGGGAAGGGGGGCAAACTCTCAATGGATGGGAGTTCCTTACTAGGTGCTAGAACTGTTTTGTCATGGTTGATAAATTCTGGAGTAATTTCTCATAATGATGTTATCCAATACCGTGATCTTAAAGACAATACTGTGAAGAAGGATGGTCGGGTCACTTGGAATGGCATCATTTGCCGGTGCTGTACTATGGTGCTATCAGTTTCTCAATTCAAGATTCATGCGGGGTTCAAGAAGAATCGTCCGTGCATGAACCTTTTTATGGAATCAGGTGAGCCATTTGTCTTGTGTGTACTTGAGGCCTGGTCATCTGAATATAAGTTGAGGAAAAGTGGAAAGCCAAGTGTACAAGTTGACAACAATGATCCAAATGATGATTCTTGTGGAATCTGTGGTGACGGGGGTGAATTGATTTGCTGTGACAACTGTCCCTCTACTTTCCATCAAGCTTGCTTGCTGAAGGAGGTATGTCATGTATCTGTTTCACATTTGCTTTGTTGGTTCACTTCCTTAAGTACTGCCCTTTAAAACTACGGTTAAGACATAAAAGTGTACAATCTCATAACAAATCCTCTTTTTTTGGCCAAGCAAACATCTATTGGGATCAGGAACTTTCCTCATATTAAAGTAGGTTTACATGCAAGTTCTGGCTATAAAGGCGAGGAGTTTGAATCTAAGTTTGTAACATGTCTCAAAATATGTAGCTTGTAGTTTATTTCTCTTCATATTCATTAGGTTGTGTATCTTGTTTCCTATGGGATGAGGAGAAGTACCGAGTCAATTGAGCCACATCATTTTCTTTTAACATTGTAGGACCTGCCTGAGGGCAAATGGTATTGTCCCAACTGCACATGTCGAATATGTGGATGCCTAGTTGATGACAAGAAGGCAAGCTCTAATGATGCACTGAAGTGTTTGCAGTGTGAACACAAATGTAATACACATTTCTTCTCTCTTAGTTATGGTCTTCATGATGTGCCTGGTTGTTAAAAGATTATACATGCATAGAATCCTATACTGGTTTGGATTCAAATGTTGAGCCAAAGCCTCAATTCCTCGAGAAATGTCGAATAGCAGCTGTTGAATGTTTGACTCTGGATGAATGAGCTTTAGTATCATGTGAATTCTAAGCTGGGGTTTGTCACTGATAATTTGTTGATAAGTTAATCATTGCAAACTATTGTTGTCAGATGTCTTGTTCTTTGTTTATTTGGAAACAACTGGAACATTGATGGATGATTTAAAGATTCAGTTCGATTATGAAATAAGCATATTAGCTTAGCCGATGGAGTGAGGCTTGTCTAGCAGGACTGGTTTACATATTAAAAGAGAATGGTATCATCTTCAGGGATGGTTTTATTTTAATTTTTCAAGAAAATTCACTTAAATGCAGTTCTGTCCGTCCTTAGGAACTTGGCTGCTACATTAAATAATATTTAGGTCAAGATAATGATAATTCTGCTGATGGTTTTATGATTTTCAAATGATTGTGTACTGTCTTTTGCATTAAGTCTGGTGCTCACACAAAATAATCTCTAGGTGATGAAGATATACATAGTTAGTGCTGTTTGGTTTGTGCATTTTCTTCATTTGTCTTTGTGAAGACTCAGATATGCTTGTATCTTTCATTTGATTATCGATCCATGCGGCAATAATTATAAATGTCTAATTTACATTTTTATTAAAAAGTTTATCGTGGACTGGTATATTTATTCAATCCACGATGCCTTTACTGGCAACTTTTAAGTATAATTTAAGCACTTCATTTGATAAGGATGATGTATGAACAGATCATGAGTCATGCATGAAGGAAAAGAATGTAGACCTGGGGATAACTGATGGGTGGTTTTGTGGTGAAGGCTGTCAAGAGGTAACAAGACCCTGTCTTCTATGTACTGTGTGTGCTCCTATGCAACTGCTCATTTTGTTTTGTTGGATCAGCATATGAAAATTTTGAGGAAAAAATTACTGCAGCTCTTAAACCATGATTGATGTTTGATTTAGCCAAATCTTGGATAGATCAACTGTTATTACTTCCAGAAAAGCGAGCACTGATACATCTGAGCCTTGCATTAGAGAAAAGTAAGTTGTCTGCGGAACTCATGGAACGTAGATAATGACAGAGGGAACTTGTAGGACTTGTAGCCTCACTGGCCACCGTCTTCCAGAACCAAGTTCAGAAATGAAATCAAACTTTTACAGCCTTCTGGCTCTATGTTTCATGAACCCTCTAAACCCTCGAAGAATTGCATCTTAAGCATTGCTGTTCATTACAGGTGTTATGCTATTGGGTATTGAATGCGATGTTTTGTCAGCATATTTTTTACCCTCGTGCTTTTCTTTTCAATGTAGTGCCTCTTTGGAACATGGCTTATCCTTCAAACACGACTTTGTTTGAACTTAAAGAGATGTGCTAACTTACCCATTTGGCTGTGTTATTAGATTTTATGAGGTTGCCTAATTTGCTGAAAAGGGTTTGGAAATGCTGTGTCTTCCAATTTCTGTTTGATTTTGACTGATTCGTATGTCAACTCTGTGGGTAGGTTTACTCTGGGCTTCATTCTCGTATTGGTCTCATCAACCATATTGAAGATGGGTTCACTTGGACTCTGCTTAGATGCATTCACGATGACCAGAAGGTTCCTTCTGCCCAAGGGTTTGCTCTTAAGGCAGAATGCAACTCAAAACTGGCTGTTGCTCTGACTATAATGGAGGAATGTTTTGTCTCCATGCTGGATCCAAGAACGGGAATAGATATGATACCTCATGTCCTATATAATTGGGGGTAAGTTTGCTTGTCTCGCTCTTCCTATTCTTTTACTTGCAACACTCAATTGTCTTCAACTTTCTGGCTTTACTTTGTGTGACTTCTTGTCATGCATCATTTCTTTCTTCTTCCCCTGTTTGTTTTGCAACTTCAGTTTGGCATTGTCCACCCCATTGAGGTATCTCCGTATTTGCTCCATACCTTTCTAATTAATTCTTATTCCTTTTCTTGGTGATATTTAGGTCAGATTTTGCAAGGCTGAACTTTCGTGGCTTTTCCACCATGGTCCTGGAGAAAGATGATGTGTTAATATCTGCTGCATGTGTCAGGTTTGAATACTTCATTGCAATGTCCTGAATAGTTTACCGTAGAGGATTAAGATTCCTTTGCAACATCTAGTGATGCTGCCAGATATGATTATTGAAGAGTTTATTGGTCTCAGGAATGATATTTTTAGTTGCTGAGGATTGACTATAAGCATTGGTGATTCTTCCTATATACAATTCGCTTTTGAGCAAAAATCTCTAATTTCTAACCGAGTTTGATGTTATGGGGCGTTTTGCCTGATAATGATTGTAACCCTGTTCACCACTCGTTTTTGTGTGCTTTAGAACTGTGAAACGTGCATCATCTAAACTTACAGGAGTACTCTTGACATTTGTATCTCTATTACATTTGTCCTAAACAAGGTAGGGTTGCCTGAGTGAACCTATGTTAACACAGATGGTGGAAGTCCAGAAACGGCCTTCAGGTGTACATATTCTCATCATGCCTTTGGTTTGCAGGATTCATGGAATAGCAGTTGCAGAGATGCCCCTAATTGCAACTTGTAGCAAATACAGGCGGCAGGGAATGTGTCGACGCCTTATGACTGCTATAGAGAAGGTGAGCTCTAATGTTGCTCTATGACTAGACACATACATTTCAGACTAATCAACTGAAGTGATTGCTGGTGCCATAAATGTGGCAATTGTCTAGACCTGAGAGACATTGATGGGATTGTTTTGTGCTATGAGCTAACTATTGAAACAAACTTGTTTCTTTTGGAGTACTAGGGGAATGCCCTGATGAGAACAAGAATCTCTGTCCTTAACCATCTAAAGATATAAGTCCATAGACTACTCCATGTATGGGCGTTAGATTATTTATCAACTAAGTTTTTTCCTCCCTTTGATGATTTAGAATTGGAGCTCGCAAGAATGATGCATGGAGCATGTACTTCCTTTATATTTTACCCTTAAAACCACATGGATATATCTTCAATCTGAGCCTATATGGATAAACTAGTCTCACTGTTCTTCACCTTTGTTAAAACACATCTCTTCCTAATGTTATCTTATTTATATACTTTCCACTGAAGACCTGATTGTACTACCGGTCACTTCTAAACATTTGCTTATTTAGGAATGCCTGTGTGTGTGTGTGTGTGGTGTCATCCATACCATATGCAGTGGCAATGGTCAAAACATAAACTAAAGATAACTTTGCTATGGCATGGTGGTTAAATGATTATCATGTGGAAGCATCTTGAGCTTTTGGGTTTTATTAATTCGTAACAATTCATCATTGAAATGGTTAAATGTGTAATCACTCTTCCTATGTGATTTATCCAGCTACTGGTGTCTTTTGGAGTGGAAAAACTTGTGATAGCTGCCATCCCAGATTTGGTGCAGACATGGACTGAAGGTTTTGGCTTCAAGAATGTGGAAAAGGACGAAAAGGAAGCACTTAACAAGATCAACTTGATGGTTTTTCCTGGAACAGTACTGCTAAAAAAGAGCCTGTACACAAATCAGAAAGCTGAGGCACTATCAGGTGACTGTCGCGCCTCTTCAAGTCGATGTGCCGGCTTTTTTGTTACTTTAACATCGCAGGCCAAAAGAGTTCAATGTATCTTATCGCACTTTGCTAGTTCAGACTTAGGACTGAATGTATCAACTGTGTCTTTTTCCAGAATGTGAGCTCACGACCAAGTCAGTACAATCTGCTGAAACCTGCTATGCAAACGACGAAGAAGCTGATGCTAGGGAAATCAGCCCCAACGAAGGAGAGCTTTTGCAAGGAACTGAACTAACTAACGAGATAGGACAAGGAGTTTGCGATGCCACAGAGAATTTTGCATTGGCAGATGAAACTTCTCACCTTCCTATAACAGCAGGAATCTCTTCCAAAGAAGAGCTTGCTGTCAACTGTGTGCATCCTTCTGAAGAAAACCATCACAAGGATGAGCCAAAGGGCGCGGAAGAACTGTCCAAATTTTGCCAGACAGAAACCGCCGAGTCAATACAGGTATCAGAAAGCACCTGTTGTGCTAGCTTAGTTAGTCGTATGGATACCGAGGATTTGCTAGTAGTTATAGGACAAGAAACTAGCTCGTGGGACCAATTTTCGAAGCCATCCTGCGATGGCCCCCCTGTGTCCCCGGGGGAGAAGGAAAAGCAAACCGGCGGAAGGCGTTGTAATGTCGATACCATGATGGTGTATGACCAGACACAGCTCTCCTGTGGGGAAGAAGCCCGGAAAGCTTGTGAATTGTATGGGAAGTGATAAAATTATAAGCAAATGTAAATATGGTAATCTAGTTTTTTGGGTTTGGATTTGTAAGTGAATAAACACTGCTCAATCCTCAGGATGCAATACCCAATCTGGATTTTGATGTAGGGGAAATAAGCAATGTCCTTTTTTAGTTAATTCAGTCCAAAATAGAACTTTTCATGGGTATTTTCCCTTAATTAATGAGAAAATACGAGAAAACAATAAAGATCAATGTGAAATTAGATCGGATGTTGTCTATTTATCTTAATTAATGTGATCCCTAGAAGCGTCATTATATTAAAAGGAATGGTTTGAATTTAGTGAATTATTCAGTATTAGACCATGCTACAAATGTTGGAACATTCTCTAGCCGCGACATCATTTGGTTAAGTGCATGTTCTAATACTGAATAATTTCAAATAGATGCCAAATGACTTATAAACTTCGTGGCAACTAAGGCTTGTTTGTTTGCATTTCTTTTTTTTTTTTTTTTGAACACTTTTTCTGTTTTTTTGTTAAGGGAACAAAAAGGAACGGAAACGCGTTTGGGTGCGTTTCTGTTCCTTTTTTGTTTTTTTGTTCCAAGAAACAAAAATGGAACATAAATAAGAAACAACAAATTTATGTTTCTTATTTCCGAAACATATTTGAAGAACAAAAAAGGAACAAAATCGTGTTCTCCTGCGAGTGTCTCCACCGTCGTCTTCTCTGGCACCTCCCACTCTCCGGCGCCGATAGTCGCCTCTGTCTCGAGACCATTCGGCTTCTCCATTGTCGTCCTCTCTGGCGCTGACAGCCACTGTGAGCGTCTCCACTCAGCGCAGCGAGGCTGACCTCGCGCCTGGCCTTGATCTCACCCAGATCCGGCGAGGCCGAGCTCGCCCAACGATCGGCGAGGCTCAGCGTCGCTGGATCTGGGTGAGATCGAGCTCGCCTAGCCAAGGCGAGGCCGCCAGCCCTCGTCGGCCGGTCGTCGGCCATGGCCGAGGCCGACAACCGCCCAAAAGAAGAAAAAAGAAAAAAGGAAAAAGAAAAAAAAGAAAGAAAATAGAAAAATAAAATAAAATATTTAAAAATTTAAAAGAAATAAAAAAATTATAAAAAATTTACCAAACGTGTTTCTATTCTTTTTATATTTCGAACAGATTTACTAAACGTGTTTTTTTTGTTCAAAAAGCGTTTTATTCCAGGGAACAATTTTTGAACAAAAAAAAAATTACCAAACGCACCCTAAAAAACACGTTACCAAACACGTTATCAAAAATTATTCTGGAATTTTTTTTCACAAAAACAATTTTTAAACGAAACGTTACCAAACACACCCTAAACTTAGTTGCCTCTATTTTTAACTAGATATGGGTATGGAGTTTAGTTGCCACTATTTTTAACTAGATATGGGTATGGCAACAAATCATGAACTTTGTCGCCTTTATTTTTAACTAGATCGATGGAAACAATTACACTCGAATACATTGTTCGCATATGATCATTCAAAGATTTTTCTAGTCCTTTTGATGGAGTTACTAAAATCACTCGCGTTTCGTCAATTATGTAGAAAATGAAATTTTCGTTAGCTCTCACCGAAAATATATAAACTCTGAACCGCTTTTATTAAATACCGTTACTTCTCTAAAGCTTGAGCTCTTAATAGGATGCACTAACCACGATATAAGACCATTTAAGAAAGTCCTTGTAAGCAAAAAACGATAAGAAGATCATAGAGTTTTTTTTTTATTCAATTATTTTCACAGATCCAGCCGGCCGGTGCTCTTAGAACATTCTTAAGAATATTCAAGAAAAGGAATTTCGATTCGAAAAGTATTCATGACGCAAAACGCAACACTTTTGTCGTATTTTTTTGTACAAAACGACGTCGTATCTCATAAATCGTTTGGAGATTCCGGAGGATGATCGGCCTTTTCCCCTCCGCGCGGGGGGGAATCACCGGCGTCGAAGTTAAAACGACAGCTCCGCCAATGACCGAAGCTTGTTCAGCTCTCAAGTCACTCTCCTGAGCAAAGCAATTCCCCACCAAACTCTCTCTCTCTATCTTTCTCTCTCCGATCTCAACGAACTCTCTCCCTTTCTCTCTCTACATGCCTTTGATCTCTCCGACCTCGTCGCCGCCGCCGCCGCCGCCGCCATGCCGTCGTCTCCCAAGCCCCACCACCACCACGGCCGGCCCTCCGCGCCCTCGCCTCGCCGCTCCACCATGCTCATCGTCTCCTGCTGCCTCCTCGTCGGCTTCTCCGGCTTCGTCCTCGGGTTTATCGCCATCCTCGGGCCGGGCCGGGCCTCCCGGTGCTCCGGCGCCGAGCCTCGGTTGCTCCGCGTCTCGTGGAGGGGGAAGCGAGGGACGGCGGTGGCGGTTTGTTGGTCAGGGATGGCGAGAAGGTTCTGAGGAGGCGCAAGGTGAAGGGGTTTGTGGGGATCCAGACCGGGTTTGGATCTGTCGGCCGCCGGAGATCTGTCCGGCGGACGTGGATGCCGTCGGATCGGGAGAAATTGCAACGGTATGCCGCGTTTTCTTTTGCTGTATCTGACCGAGTGCTCGTGCTCGTGCTCGTCGAATTGTCTGATCTCACGGTGTGGAATTGATCTGCTGATGCTGATTTATTGCATTAAATTTTTGAAGTCTCTTGTTGTCAATGACTTGGGAATAAGAATGCAATTCCAGCTGTTTGTTATGTATGAGAATATGCAGCGAATCGCGAGTTTCTGCTTTGGTCCATTGCCACTGTTGAATTTTGCAGTGTGCAGCTCATTGGAAGAACGCACTCATTTTTGCGAATGCTGAGTGGCATCCATAGTGTTTACGCTAGAAAGCTTACTTCTTGTTAACTATGAACCCAACGAAATTACTATGTATTATCCGCTAGAGAGATTACTTCTTATTCTTCGGCTGATGAAGATCACTTCATATTGACCATGTATCCGTTGAAGTTGTTTTTCAGGTTTCAGGGTCTAAAACTATAATGTAGCTCGCTTACCAAAAAAAAAAAAAACTATAATATAGCTCAAATTGTGGTATTCCAGGATTATCATCTGGAGCATATTACTGAAAGAAGCAGAAATGTTGAAACTAATATTTCTTGGGTAGCAGTGTAAAGAAGCAAAGTTTCGAATCACTGATGGAGCTGAGGAACATAGGGAATGGTAATATGGCTATACATGAATATTTGTTATGGTAAAACATGGTAGAGATTGAGATTAGTTTGTTTAGATGACTCTTTCAGTAGTCATCAATCATCAGGAGATTAGCTCTTTTGGTTGGTGAGTATTGGCTTTAGTTGTTAGGTGTCTTTTCTTAACAGCTGTTTATATGGTTATATCATCGTTTTATCTTGCATTTTGACCTACTAAGTTCCAACTACTGCATACAAGCAGTTCAATTAGCTAAAATCCGATATTTTTTTCTTGTGCTCTTCATGTATAGCTATAGGAAACTCTATTGATTTTGACTTTATGGACTAAATTGCAGCTTGGAGGAAGACACTGGATTAGTTTTTAGATTTGTCATTGGTAGGACTAATGATAGGACGAAGATGATGGAATTGAAAAAGGAAGTGGCACAGTATGATGACTTCTTACTGTTGGATGTGGAAGAGGAGTACAGCAAGCTCCCCTACAAAACGTAAACACCATTCTCTCTCTCTCTCTCTCTCTCTCTCTCTCTCTCTCTCTCTCTTTTCCTGTCATAATCTGCTTTAAACTGCAGGTTAGCTTTCTTCAAAGCCGCCTATGCACTTTATGATGCTGAGTTCTACGTTAAAGCGGATGATGACATCTATCTCAGGCCAGGTAACTTGAATTGCGGTCTTGTATTGCATTTTCATCATACTATGGACTCGCTCCAGTTGTCTTATGATCTTGCAATCACATCTCATTAACTGTTAGATCGGCTTTCCCTGCTCTTGACAAAGGAACGAAGTCATTACCAAACTTATATTGGATGCATGAAAAAGGGCCCAGTTTTCACCGACCCGAAACTTAAATGGTTAGTTCCATGTTTTTGTTTGAATTTCTTCTTCAAGAGGACCATTATATTGTGCTTGTAGGAATGCTTTGCCTTGTATCTTCTTTCAGAGAACTCTCGTATTGTCTTGGAATCCTTTGCCTCTTCATTAATTTATGTTCACTTTTAATTCCTGTCATGGCATGTAGTGAAAAAGAGCTACACATCTTGAAGTTTTTAACATATAGCAATTATATCTTTCAGAAAGTTAGTATCAATGATTTTCTGCACTTTCTCCGTGTTCAAATTTCTTAAGCTTCCTTTGAAGTTCGATCTATCTGAATAACTTCATCTTTGAGCTGAAACCTTCACAAGTTTTCTCTCTAGAGCGAAACTGACAGAGTGGTCATGTAGTTTGGCAGAAAATTACTCAAGAAAGTTAGGAAGTAGCTCAGGTAGAGATGTTTGAGGATGCTTGCTTATGACCAGTAATCAGTGTCCCTTCTCATATTTTCTCTTTCTTTTTGTTTATGTGGTTGGACCATTCTCCATGTGCAGGTATGAGCCATTAGCCTATTTGCTAGGGAAAGAATACTTCTTCCATGCTTATGGTCCAATCTATGCCCTTTCAGCAGAAGTAGTTGCAAGTTTGGTGGCTCTCAGAAACAACAGGCATGTTTTCTGATCAATGTCTTCTGACTAGCTTAAATAGCCTTATAGAAATATCTGCATATGGCTGTTTCATTTCTGGGGGTAATTAAGGAAGTCTCCAACTTTTTCCCAATGCTGTGAGTGCTTATCCTTTGTCACATCAGACTCTACTGGAATTCATGATTACGAAGATCTCATTTTAGTTGGATCAATCTAATTTGCTTAGCGACACCAAATTATGCTTTAGTTCTTATACTGCTTAATCATGCGGTTCCTAATTTAAGAAGAGAGAACAGACTAGCTAAGCAAATTGTGTTCTGCATATATGGATTCCTCGTCAATAGCCAACATTCACATCCAGCAATTTGACCCGTAATGGCTGCTGCACTCATGCAGTGTGGCATGTGCTTGTGTTCATTTCATCATAGGATAGATACTTGGGGTGAAAAATCATGCTCTCGTGGTAGATTCGGCCAATGATATCTTGCTTCTTAGGTGGCCTTGACTGAGACCTTTGCTTAAAGAGCTATACATTTATTAAAATAGCGTATCTTATATAATTACATGCAAATTAAGTTGAGATGTGGAGCATTTAGACCTTATAGAAGACTCAATACAGAATTTGGTGCTATGGTCTAAAAGAATTCATATATAGCTGGACCTGGCCAGTGGATGAGGCTTAATTTATTGTTGTGTATATTGCTTTGAACCTTCCATGTCTAATTCATTGTTGAGAAGTCGATTGAGTCTAATGCAATGCTCAAGCACTTGCACAACTTAAATACTTTGTTTTAGGTCATCAAAAGCCTAATAATTTATATTTGCCATTGAATGCTGGACCAGTCATATCTTTTGCTGATCTACGGCTTGTATCATGATGTAATCTTGCAAACCTAGACTGTTCTTTATGTGATTTAACCCGAGTTATGAAAGGACAATGCAATCAAGTGAGCCAACACTTCTCTCAATTAGTCATTTTATCAGATGTTTATTCTGTTTGAATGACAGTGTCCGGATGTTCAGCAATGAGGACGTCACAATTGGTGCATGGATGCTTGCAATGAATGTCCACCATGAGAATAACAAAGAGCTATGTCAACCAGAGTGTACATCCTCATCCATAGCTGTGTGGGATATACCGAAGTGTTCAGGTTGGTCTCAGTACTCAAGAAAGATCTGCTTTTGATAGACAAGACTCTATAAAGACTCAATCATCATAACGCACAAAAAATTGGTAGTGGCATGATTGAATTTTCCAGTGGTTTGGTACAGTTATTTGTCAAAAGTAGTTGATTTTTCTGTTTGGTGCTCATCAAAGTATCTGATCGGTCCAGAATGACATTCTAAAGCTTCACCAAACCTAACGAAAATGTTGACCATCTTTCACTAGTGGTTGTCAATCCGTTTGCCCTGAAAAATTGCTAATAGAAATCGTCACAAAATTACTTGACATGCAGGGTTATGTAGTCCAGAAAAGAAGTTAATTGAACTTCATCAAAAGGAGATCTGCTCGGACAGCCCTGCTGTGGCATCTGATGATTAGTTCTTTCTGTCAATTTGTTCTGCTTGGAAGGCCAGTTATATGGAAAAATTTTGAAGAATGAAGAATTTACTTTGCTGATGAGTTGGTGCTACTACTGAAACTATGGATTTAACAAGCTAAGGTCCTTTTCATTATTCTGTAGCGATACAACCCTTGTATTTTTTATTCTTGATACGCCCATCTCACACGAGAATTCAGATGTAGGTCTTTCATAGTTTTCTTATACTCCCCTATTTTGTTTTTTTTTTGTTAGGTCTATGTTGGAATTACTTCATTGATAATTCTTAGGAATGTAATTAGTCTCATTAATATTCACTTTTTTCAATGACCACCCTTGCATATACATCATAGACTGTTCTTCACTAGATCTATATGAGGAGGGTAATTTCGCAGGGTTATGCTAGTCTTCTTGCAACTTCAGTAGTTTTCCACTTTTTGTGACTGAAAGAGAAGCACAAGATTGTCTCTCCCCTCATTTCCCTCATCAATAACTATAGTTCGTTCAAGAACCGAACAGGTAGATTTTTCCTTAAGAATGAACATGTATAAACTCCATGTTAGCTTACCTAATTGTGTATGACAATTATTTAATCAACTAGGGTTCGATGTGTTGGGTGTCGACTTCTCCACAGGAGGAAAGACATAGGCTTCTTTCTTTTCCTTATTTTTGTGGTTATCGTGGAAGAAAGATTGGTTTAAGATTCATAAATTATCATTGCAGTCTACGTTTGCTGAGCCTTGAGTTATTTTTCCAATGTCGCTGCTACAAGAGACACTGGATAAATGTGACTTTTGTGATTGCCCGAGCGTAAGTTTGTGCTTGGACCGCAAGGGGTTGGGCCTTTGGTTAACCCTGACCTGCTTGCTTGTTCCTGTAGACCATGTCAAGCAATTACCATAACTTGATCGCCTGTGGAAGTTCTTCCTTTGGACTTACACGGCTGCAGAAAAATCTCCCTTGGTTTTCTGTTGGCTTAACCAATGAGCGGTCCTATTCTCTTGATTCGTGTTTTAATGAGTGTGAATATGATTTCCCATCTCATTATGTATAATTTACCTTGAGCAGTTATGATATCGGAAAGCCTTGGCTTTGGATGCTCACTGTATGCACCTATGCTCAGAACATATAAATGCCAAATAGAAAGGTCAATTGTTCATCACCGAGTTGGCTCGAGGGTCTTTGACTCCAACCAAAATGATATGTGGGCTGAATTCACTGCTTCGAGTTGATTGCAAGTGAAATGTACATGAACTATTGGATTTTATACTTTTAAGACATGATATCGTTACGTCATGCAATGGAACCTTGGACTCACACGCCATCGATCTCGGTTCTTGCTCAAATGTACTGGCATTTTAAATGTCTCTGTGCTATGTGTACATCGTTTTAAATGGCCGCAACCCTTTTTTGATAATCCTCCAGAGCTACGGCAAAGATCAGTCTGTTTTTTCAGCATTTCAAGAAGGATTGGCCAGATGAAGATGAGACTACACGATGCTGCTTGTCCTCATTGAAGGTCGAGCTCTGTCCTCCCCTGTTTTACTTACCAAAATCTGTCTCTACGTAGCATGAGACATTACGAGACCCAGGGATTCATGATTCCATTTTTTCCAGAGAGAGAGAGAAAGAGAGAGAGAGAGAGAGAGATAATGGGGGTTACTGGTCTTTTGCAGTGCAAAGCTCCAAGAAAATGAAGAGAAGAGGACTTTATATGATGGGGTTTGCACACTGCAAAACTACAAAAAGTCACCAATATGATTGCTTATCCGACTTTATCTTTTTCTCTCTTCCCCAATGGCCATCACGTGCTCTTCCACCTCTCTTCCTCAGTCCCACCCTCGCCACCCTAAACCCCTCTCTCTCTAGAGAGAGAGAGTGAGAGATGCGAGTTCCATCAATTCTATGAAGTTTGCAGTCCAATGATAACTGCTGCTTCTGCTCTGCTCACCTCACTCCCTGACACCTTTTTCCCCCCATTAATATCCCCGATTCCCATTATTATCTCCCTCTTGTTTTTTGGCCTCTACACTACCCAAAGCTTTCCACTCCTTAGTTCTCTCTCTCTCTCTCTCTCTCTCTCGAACGCGCCCCGTATTTCTACAGAGTAACGACAACGAAAGACCCTTTTAAAATGGCTGTCACCCCTGCGAAGAAGAAACACTAAAGACTGCCGAAAATTGGAGATCAACAGAAGAAAGAAAGCAATCGGAGCGTTCAAAGTTGAGGCTTTGAGAGGACGATGCCAACGACCCAACCAGGCCACGAGGAAGAGTTCCCCTCTCTGTTCTTAAATTTCTTAATTTCTATTTTTGTCCCCTGTCTCTTTCAAGAAGGTATCCGAGGCGATGGACCGAAAATAAAATTAAAGAAAAATAAGGGGGTCTGACAGAAGAAAAAGAAGAGGAGAGAAAAAGAAAAATTAAACAGAAGTTTGTCTGCCAGCCTGGCAATTGTATGTGCATACATGTGGTCTTGTGCCATTTATCATTAGGGAAGTGCTAGGGGAATAGGTGGGCCCCACTCAAATTAGGCTGCCCTCCAGTGATAGCCTCTCATCTTTACCCTTTTTCCCCTTTTCCTTTTATGTTTTTTGTTATTTTCCTTTTTCTTTTTTTATCAATTGTCAGCAAAAAAAAGAAAAAAAAAGGGAAGCTATAAATGAGATAGAACAGTATACACAAATAAGGCTGGGGATGTGTCATGTCATCATGCCCACCTTTTTCTTTTCAGTTTACCATGCAAGGAGAGAGTGGGGTTTATACATAAGGCAATCTTTCATGCGCTGATGAATAATTTGTAAGACTTTGATGCAAGAAGGCATCAAGCTAAAATCTCGCATTCTTTGCCGGCCACTGAAGACGAATTCCCGTCCTGTCATCGGCTTGGCTAGTGTGCTTGCTAGAAAAATGAGAATTGTCCCTCTTTTTGTTGGCATTCTATTTTCGTGATGGAGGTGAATCAAGATGGAACAATCAAACTCGGATGATCGTCACTTAGTTTCACAGTGAGGGGTCCTTAATCTAGGAGATCACAGGCCATACATGGTTGGTGGCATTGAGTCTCAGTCAATGTCTCAAGATAGTGTTCATTCATCTACCTTCGAACTTTTCCATACACTTTTAAGACAGAAATCATTGAAGTTTCAAAATATCATATGATTGTGGGACTTGCAGATTTTTACATGCTGTGAAAGTTTTGATTGTTTTGGGTTTAAAAATAGAGTCAAATTACATGCACGGCAAGATTCAAATAAAGTGAAAAGTAAAAGTCAGTTCGTACACGTTTTTTGAAAGATTTTATGTTTGTTAATGAATAATACAAGGGTTTTAGATGATGTCAAAATTACATGATACTGATATAATAACGAATAGGAAAATATTAAACAGTGCCTGTCGTACATATCATTTCCACATTTAGTTAAACAAGACCCTAATAAATAAACTTAGGCTGCAAAAGAAAAGGAAAAGAAATGGACCGATGAAGGCCTGATCGAGTGGGCCAAAAACGCAAGGGAGTAGGGTCCAAACGACAGGTTCCTCAGAAAACGACACAACATGAAAGCCCAAAAAGGCGCCTATGTCTCAAATACAGCACTCAATCGAGTGACCCTTCGAATGGGAGCTCGGACACACCATGATTATCTTGTCTCAAAATCTCCCTTTCTTTTGCATTTATTTTATTTTATTACTGTCCTTAGATTAGTATAATCCGTACACATGAACTTGCAAACACTCTGGGTTCTTATCAACCTTTGGGAATCCACCACATGATGGTTCCACATTCTGTTCCTCAGGCCTCACTCTATTAGACTAATCAAAATATGACGACCAGCCTACATAATTTCCCAAATATAGTGTTTTATAGGATCGACTATTTGGCATATTTAGGTAGAGCATATGTTTAGCAAAATCAATCCACAATCGGATGATCTATTTTGATTACTATAATTCAGTTGTATAATCACCTTCCCCTCCTGATTAAATAGAGCGATGGAATATTCCTTAAAAACCGATATTGTTAAGTAAGTGACGGAAGCAACCATTTCAATTGGGGGAGCGTCCCGATTCTCAAAATCATATTTGCTCGGAATTATCTTCAGAAGCAACCAATACAATTGTCAAAGGGTCCCTCTCGAAATCATACTTTTCTCGGATTATCTTCGGTCCCAAATTTTCTGCCTATATTTCTTGGAGTTTTCCCTTATATTGATATCTCTCTCTTTCTCTCTCTTCTAGAATTTCATCTTTATCGGCAATAGGCCCCGGGTTTGCCAGTTCACCAAGGCCATTATTCATCAAGGACGGATCATCTTTCCGGTTGCTCCCATCTCCAGGAAACAAGACAAAACAGTGTCCAAGAGCAAGTGACCACATTTCTCCCTAAAGCATGAAAAACTACAATTCAACTTTAGAAAAGGATTCCACACGGCAACAGTCTCTCTCCCCCTAAAAATCATTGCGTGCCTCTCCACACCCCCACGTGGCCATCACGTGACCTCCTCATGACCGACGGAAAAAAAAAAAAAACACTTGCCCTAAAAATCAATTTCTCCTCTTTCACCCCCCAACAAAAGATGGAACTCTCCATCTTTGCTAAATTCTTGGAAGAAGGAAAGAGGGGAGAGCACATTCAGTCGAGGGGACCTGTACCAAAACTACCCTTTCGGTGAAAAATTTTCTGATCTCCAAAATCCGCAACTCCGCCAGCCTCTTCTTCACATGAGAATTTTCACAAGAATGATAGAATAATGGGAAAATTACCATAATTTCAATTTCCTTTCTGAGCGACCCAACTTTGTTATGCACAAAGTTAGAAGCTTTTCGAGGCCGAACAGTAATAGCAAAAGAACAAAAGTTATCAAAGAACATTGATACGTACAGATTCTTGGAAAGTTTTTTTTTTTAAAAAAAAACTGCTCCTGCAAACATTTACCTTACCACTTAGGTCAAAATCCATATAATAAAAAACTATATACGAAACACTCCCCACGACGAGGAAAATTCATGGCCCCTTCCCTTCTTGAAAAGCCCAACAAGGTTAAAAAGAAAAGAAAAAAGGGGAAAAAAAGAAAAAGAAAATATATGTTTTCTCTCTCTTCATTTCATGTGATGAACATGCAAGTTCTGACCCAATCGCTAATTGCGTGTTCAGAGAAATCCTTAATTTTAATGCGCTCCGTACTCTTTAAGCACTGAGGTTTGGGATTTCGAGACATTCTAAGTTTTGAAGTCTGCCTACCTCTCCCCTCTCCTTCATGTCTCTCACAAGTCACATGGCAGGGTCAGACCTTTGGAAATTGCAAAAAAAATTGAAGAAGGGAACGAAAAAAAAGAAAAAAACCCAGCACAACCCTCCCTTAATTGAGATTAATTGCACTAATTAATTCGGTTCTTGGGTTTTGGGATTTCGTAATCTGTGGGCAACAGGATTGAAAGTGGGGGGTTCCTGATCTGGTCTTGGAAGGACATGAATCGAAATTGATTGGGTGCAAAAATAGTGGCGGCGACAGACTTTTTTGCAAGCTTCCTTGACCTAGAGTGGCCAAAATTTAAAGTACGTTTAAATTCGTGGTTAAAGCCAAAACGATTCCTTAAACATTCGACAGGACAAAAGGCCAAAAAAGTGGGGGTGATCAAAGTTGGCAGACTTTAAGGACGTACGTTTTGTATTTTCATCAGAAAGGTCCATACATCTCCTTGTTTCATAAGCTTTTGAAAAAGAGTGATCCAATTTGACAGCAATCTGGAGCAGAGGGATTGGAATCGAGGGGCGCATTTTGTTATTTCATGAAATTCGCCATTGTGCTTTGAATTATCGAAAACCCCTTTTTTTTTTTTTTTTTTTTGCATCATATTGGAAAAAAAAATGACTCAAAAACTAAGTTGTTATTCATCATGACAAAATAATATAAGACAGTATCATTTTAAGGTCGTTACAATAAATCAATTAGATTGCAGTATTTAAATAGCAATACTTGAAATCAAATCTCGAAAGTGGATCACGTCATTTTATTTGCATTTCATGAAGTGAATCAATCAAGATTTTCTATAATGCAATACCATGCCATTCACAATATCTATGTGTCGATGTAACTAAGCACAAAGACGTCATGGCCAGTTCTAGTCAAGTGCAAAGGCGTTGTAATATGCAAAATATTCGATAAGATGTCAAGTGGTGCAAAAAGTTCAATTTTTTTTCTTGCCGCTGTATCGGGAGAGAGCCGTTACTTTGCCTAGGCCACATAGAGGGGCTATTGACTTATTGGCAACTAGCCATAGTAGCCATGATTTGGTCTAAAAAGAGAAACGAAATTAACTATCAAAACCGTGAGTTTGACAAAGAGGCCCACGGGCATCAAATAACGCCAAAACTAACGCGATCCATCAACACATCCCTTAATTAATTCCACAATCTTTGCTCCTTATCAAAGACTAAACACCAATAATTGGTTTGAAGACCTTGCATTTTTTGGACATACTCCACTCGGATTTTCAGACAAATATCAATTAGGTTTCTTGAGAGTATCCTCCTCGAAAATTGATTTGGGATTTGATTTCGCATCATGGTAATTAATTAGTGTGTAATCAAGAATCTTAAACTTTTCGAATAGCCCAAATGATTTCTAGTAATTGTAGCAAAGATCCAGGACTAAATCGATAAAATCAAACAATTTAATACTGGATTAGCATTCGTATAATAAATTTATGATTGATTAGGTAATTTCCCATTAATTTTATGACGTAAATATAGTGGTCATAAAGTCCTGCCAACTTTGTTGATATCGTTAGTGACTTCCATTGTCGAGTTCCTAAATTTTCAACCTGAACAGAGTAAAGGGCACAAGGCGGTACTATCGAACATCCGATCCCTCTTGTCTAATAATGTCTTCAGCACATGATTTTCCCTTTTGAACGCTAATTAGGGTTTCTTGCTTAGCTAGTGGAACAATGACGGGGTCAACTCTCGGCGGAATGATTAGGCTTCCCGAAGATAGAAACTTAAGGCGGAATTTGAAAACTAAGCACCCGTGAGGATCCTTCCTTGTTACGCACGGATTTTAATCATGCAATCGATTACAGCTCAATAATGGAGTGGAGGGTCAGGCCCAAATTCTATGTGGGAGTGACTTTCCAGATGGTGTTGTCTTCTACCCGTCAACTTCCATTATATCCTCATTATTTCCCCCCTCCCCCTCCAAAGATTCTAACGCAAGCCTCTTAGATCATCACACACTCAATGGGGTCCGATCGAAGAAGAAAATGGGGGGCATGTTCCTGCTGATTTCTGCAGTCCTTTTTGCCCACCGAAAGACAATAATTTAGTCGAACGGTACCTTAACATAAAATCTGTAGAGAGATTTCACCTGATGTATAAAGTCGTTGTAAGATATAAAGTCCGCATGCAGGCGATGAAATTAAACCACACGGAATGATTATCTGAGTAGTGGGGTGATATCTTAGGTACTTATCGATCCAAAAGCGGAAGAATTAGATAAGGAAAGACCGTATGTATATGATGTTATTGTATATTTCATATATAAATGATGTATTTCTTTTTTTTTTTTTTTTTTTTTTTTGGAGTACTTTGGCTTGGTTGGGCATAAGAACAAAAGGTAAGTAGATGGAAATTTCAATGATAGGAAGTGATGGCACAGTTAATCCTGGAAATTAAGAATTCAAGACTAGGTACTAACGCTGGAGGAATGGCTTGAGGTCAACAAAGACTCGTTCAATGATCCGAATATCTTATTGGATGATTCCATATGTGAAATACACGCAAGAAATATGTATTGTGGACAAAAGGGATCTCTATAGAATTTGGCCTAATCAAGAGGCATCGACTGTATAATGATTTCAAAATTGATGCAATCCCAATGGTTGCCAAGAAAAAAATGAATATAGTGGCCAACCTAACCCACCTTAGAAATGTGTCTAATTCCCAAGTGGGATGCTCTTATAATATGATTGGAGACAAGATTAGATTTGTTTATACAAAGGATTGGTTAGACTACAAAGCATTAAGCCCCACATTGTCCCATGTAGTTGGTTGACGAGTTCCACTTCCACACTCCTTATCTTATTGCTCCTATAGTGGGCAAGTCTTGATTGGGTAAGATCTTCACTCTTGTGCCCCATTCCCAACACTAAAATCAAGGGTAATTTGAGATTTTTCTTTTGCACCAATCAGGCATCCTTGGGGTGCTCTTGTAGTTTCTACGGCTATTCGGGAGTTTCTAGATCTTAGCTTATTTTCAACTCCTCAAAACATTTTGTCAATGAAAGATCCCATGGAATTGAATTACAGGTGTTTACCTAATATTTTACGCGCATCCCCTCTAGAGAGATTCGAGAATGGCCTATCAGGTTCGAAGCATTTGATGAAGTATAAACACTAATTAACTCTAACTAAGCATTTTCAATTGGGTAAACCACTAATGTCTATCAAGTCAATAGCCAATGGCATTGCACGTATATACTATTGGTGGAAATACCCACCTCATCACAAGAGGACACGGTGATACCAGTGTATTTGCCAAAGATCAAATTATTAAATTTTAAGTATATATAGTGCCGACCGTCAACATAAATAAATGAATAAATTCATAAGAAATGTATATATAATCTACATCTCAAGCCGGCTAGGAATCCCTTCTACATTGATTTATGCTTCAAGTGGAACTAAGCTATATGTTTGGATTAATCTTGTTTCTTTTAATATATATGGCCGGGGGCTTGAATTAAATTAGATTTGTTGAGACTATGGTTTGTCAAGTCAATGGCTAATGACATTGCACGTATATATTAATAGTGGAAATGCACACCTCACCATAAGAGGATACAGAGAAACCGATGTATTTGCCAATGATCAAACTATCAAATTTTTAAGTAGATATAGCATGGATTGTCAATATTAATAAATGAATAAATCCATAAGAAATGTATAAATAATCTACATCTCAAGCCTGCCAAGAATCCCTTCTACATCTCAAGCATGATAAGAGACATGTCACGTTCAAATAACCGGCTGAAAAAGAGAATATAGTGAGATTATTGAAGCTTATCATTAATGTCCATGTCTATTGGGAATTTGTTGATTAAGAAGAAAGGTATGAAACGGGTGCATATCAATTGTCCACTTGTCACGATGAACCCATTTGTTGACTCTACTTTGTGGGATCGCAACACGTGTTCATTCAATCATAAATTTCGTCGCACTCGACATGAATCTCACCTCCTTTTCCAACCCCTCAGCCGCCTCATGCCTGGCCACAGCTCCTCCCCCTCTCGTCGCCATCGCCGTCACCGTCATTGCCACCGTCATGTCAGGGCCTGGCCACCATTGCCTGTGATGCCACACCGCAACCCGTTAGGTCACGGCAATCCGACGTGGGGTGAGTCATTTTCTAAGGAGTGGGTGTGGAGAGAGAAGAGAGAGAAGTGGAAAAAAATTTCAGGATGGGTTAAGGCATTTGATTTGATGAAAGTTAGCACAAAAAAGAGTGTCCACGTCTTGTCATCTCATGCTCGGAAATAGCATATACGACGAGCGTGTAAGATGATAGATCTGCATTCGCATGAAATCTTACAATTGGTTTCGTCTAAGAGAATTCAGTTGTCAACTCATGCATTGCAATCTTAAACCCTAGTGATGATTGGCTAGTTGATTGATACATTGATCATCGAGGTTAATGAATCAATGGTTGTGGATGCTAAATTTACCATCACTTTGGATAGCACTAAATCACAAATACTCAGCTATACATTGAGCAACATGAAAACAAATGGATAATAAATTAAGTGTAAGATTTTTGTTCATAATATGATACATCTTAAACCAATATTCTCGCATCGAATTGCTAAGTTCAAACACCCTATAAGAGAGCTCTATTTATTTAGGGATACAATCAAATTGGATTGTGCTTTTGTCTTTTTTTCTTTCCTTTTCTTTTTATAAGAAGGTATCGTTGTGCAACCTCCTATTAATTACTCTCTTTTTTTATATACAAGTCATTAACAGGATGAATCTTTCCAGATTGGTGTCTATCGCTTCTATCTTGCTCTAAAGCCAAAAAAAGAAAGGTCCAAATCGTGACTCGTCAGCTTTGGCTGGCTTCAAGCTATACTGCTGGACAGCATATGCTTTGATTGTGTTATCTCCATGCCATCATGTAAACAAAGTCTAGTCCAAAGGCCGATTATCAAGTTTACTCAAAAGGAAAAATTATTCCGGCCCTTTTTTTTTTTATATATAATAATTACCCAATTTTATAAACTTTCCATATTAAATTACCGTTGAAAAGTAGAGGTCCTCCTTTCTTTTATACCCACGGAAAAATAATAGGAAAAATCATGTGTCCGAAATGTTATACAAAGAATCGATTCTTTGCTTTGCCCATCGACCTGTGACCGGCAAGCCACGGATGGACTCGTGACCCCCCAAGCCCTTTTGGGCTAATTTATTGTTCGTCGGGGTCAACCGGGAGAGCCCGTCCAACCCATTATTTATTATCGATTTATTGGGGGGAAAAAAGAAGGGAAAAATAAAAAGCGGTTGGGAAAATTGCCGGTGGAGTATTTAAGCTCTTTGCCCCGGAAAAAGAAAAAGGAAAAAGAGCGCATTGACCGATCAACGTTTGACTCGTCCTAAGCATCTGTTCACATTTCCCATTTTTTGCTTTTATTTCCCCCCAAAAAAATAAATGTTTTTTCTCGTAAATTCTTGATAAAGAATTCCGACTTGATTTCCAAAATGGATGGTGATGAGGCCTTGGGGCATGCGGGGGGTTAGCAAAACACACGATGGATGGAATCTTGGGACTTTGTAAGTATTATTGCGGTAGACTATTCAAAAAAAGACTATTTGCTCTGGGAGATAATGATTGGAAATATTCCCTATCGTCATCAGGGAAGTTGTTAAGGCGAGCGTGCCATACCTAACGATTCTGAGTATATCTCATAACATAATGTCACAAAACTCTAATTGATTAGTCAATCGATTGGAAGCCACATATTATGTCAAGATCTAGAATTGGAGGTCCGGATTCTATCTAATGAGGTTAAATAAGTCGCTGCCTGAAGAAATTATTGCATCAAATTGACTTTTACATATAGATCTACGTTATCAAAATCACTGATCACGTAGTTTTCATTGTAGGCCCTACATGTTGGCGAGTTATAATTATGTTAATTTATATTATAGATTGAGTCTTAGTAATTCTTCTTCCATTGCTTGGCTCATCATTCTCTTGTTGATTGACCCTACTAGGCTCTTAATTCTCATTGGTGGAGCCATTCATTTTCTTCTTTTTAAGTGTGTCAGAACATGATGCACGATATAAGTTGTTCATAAAAACTAACGAGCTTGGATTTCAGATCATGACCAATACATAATTGAAGCAATAAGAAGAGATCGAATTTGCTAGCCATGCATAATAAAAAAAAACCAACCATATATGAAAACACAAACTCAATCACGTCGATTTTGAAAACAAGTTTGTGGGTATACTAAAGTGAACATGGGAATCACTAGGATTTGCCCCAATAATCACCTTTCTAGTATGAAAGTGGGAGGTAGGGGTTCGAATCTCCACATTTTCAAAGTTGAGATGGGGACAATTTAATTTCACAAGTGGGTTTCAATCAAAAGTCTGAGGGAAAGAGTTAGTGTAGGAATAGAATATGACCGACCAAAAACAAAAGTGAACACAATCGCGATCTAATGCGGGGGGCCGATCAGATCCGGTGGTCTATATTCAGTTGAGCAAAAGCCTAATAATAAATCCACGGAGTAGGTTCGTCGTCGTCGGCGGAATTCGAAGCATATTATGGGGAATCTTCGACGGCGCGCCGTTAAGTCTCGCCGTCGACTGCTGAGCTGGACGCCACCCGGGCACGCCTGGGGCTTTCTGAATGGACCAGCTGGCAGCAGGCACGGCCACTTCCCCCGTCTCTGCACATGCCGAAAGGACAGCGACCTCCTCCTCTGCCGCTTCCGCCCCCGGGCTCCCTCCGTATTTACGATCCTGCCATCTCCTCGGGGGACTTGCCAAGCAAGTTTTTGACATTTCGTCTCGGTTTGTCCCTTCCTTTTGCTTTAAACGAGGGAAGGTCGATCCTTCTCACCTAATCTCGAGGCATCGCCAGTGAAAACGGGGCCGCGGGAGGGGTAGTTTCGTCAAAGCGGGGGAGGGGGCGGGGGCGGACGTCGTTGGATTTCCGTGTTGGATTCTCTGGCCTGGGTAAGGAACAAAGGGCGGAGGGTCCGGAAAATACCTCTCTTTTTTGTCCTCCGAGGAAATTTGATTGATTAAAAAATAAATAAATCCTGACGACTTAAATACGTGCAGTATACGATCAATATATGTATATATATATATATATATATATGCAGTAATAGAATTTGTAGTTTTAAAAACATTAAAACCTTGCTTATATGAGGCACTTTTATGCCCCCCAAAAAAAAGGAAAAAATATTATCAACTTTTTCGCCAAAACTTATTATATCACTTCACATATGTCAATATCTAAACTTTTTGAAACGTGTTTGGCATTGTGATATCAAGTAAAGGTTGAAAGGAGAGTCTTGTGATTTGACAATCGTGGCTACACAGCTCATGAAAAAATGGTGGTTGGCCCGAATATAAACATGAATTTTCTTACTTAAGAAGGTGTTTGATGAGTTTGAGTCCTGGTCATCTACGTTCATGGTCACTTTTAATACTTGAATCTTATAAAAAAGAAATTTTCGTTATTTCATTTTTCAATAAATTCAAATAAATCGGGATAGAACTTGGTGCCGAAGGGAAGCCTTTTTTTTAATTTCCTCCCTTCAATCCAATCCCAAGAGGGGTGCACTAAAAAATGAAAAAAAAAAAAAACACCCGCCTCTCCCCAAACGGTTTACGGCCGCAAACCCTATCCAACGTACAAAATCCAAAACGAGTAATTTACAAAAGATCAAAATAAAAAAAAAGTTCATTATTACCTCGATTAGACTATTGGGATTATGCTAATTTCGGCATCCGCCGTGATGGGGAATACGGGGAAATCGCACCGGAATTATCCAAGAAAAAAGGCGGAAAGGAAGTCTTCATCGACGCCCCGATTGCGGGAGTAATTTCAGTGCTGATTATTTGAAAGAGCAGCAGGTGATCCGGAATCGGCAACGGGCGGGCGAGCACGCGCCACGCTCCCGACCCGCGAGTGGTCGGAATGGCCATAAAGAGGAAGGAAAAAGATAATCGAGTAAAAAAATTTCGCGATTTTTTATTTATTTCATTTTCGTTTCTCGTTTTGCATTTTTGCCGAACGAGAAAAATACAGAAAAATACAGAGAAACCGGAGAGGTAGAGAGAGAAAATGAGAGAAAGAGGGTGGAGAAGAAGAGTAGAGAGAGAGAGAAAGAGTGAAACTTGTCTCGTGAAGCGGCAGGTGGAAGTGAGAGAAAGTAGAGAGAGAGAGAGAGAGTAGAGAAAGAGGAGGAGGGAGGAGGCGAAAATCGAAGGAAAATATAAAAACCGCCCTCGCATCACTGTCTCTCTTCTCTCCTCTCCTCCTCTTCTTTCTCTCTCTAGCGTTCTCTCTCTCTCTCTCTATGTCTCTCTGCGCAGCGAGTTAGCGAGAGAGCACTCCCGCATTCATTCTTTGCTTCCCCCTTTCGTATCACGAGATCCCCATCTCTTCTTCCTTTTGCCTCCCCTGCCCATCACTCCCTCTCTCTCTAACTCCCCATGTCTTTTCCAAAGTTCGCGTCTTTGCGTCGCTCTCGCTCTTCTTCCTCCTGCATCGTCCGGCGTTCCCACTGTCGTCCCATTCACAGACATTGTTGACGAGGGGCAGAGAGAGGGGTGGAGAGAGAAGGAGGTAGATAGAGAGAGAAAGGGTGGGGTTGGGGGTGCTGAGGAGGAGGAAGAGAACCCACGACTCGGAATACCCCCCTTGCGAATACACGCGCGCGCGCTCGGAGGCGGCGACCGGAATTTGAGAACAGGGGAGGAGCCGCATTCCGGAATGTCGCACCCCGGGAAGGCGGAGCTAGGGTTCGACGCCCTCTCGGATCGATTCCGCGAGTCGCTGAGCTGCGAGCTCGACAAGCCGGATTTCCGCGAGCTCGATCTGGGTTCGCCCGTTTCGCCTCTGCGGACCCGGCAGATCGGCGTCGCCACCGCCACCACGACCACCACGACCACCACGAGCAGTAGCTCCAGCTCGTCCGGATCTGTTTCGGGCGGAATGCTCAGAACGTGCTGGCCCGGAGGCCCGATTCGGGCGCGAACCAGCACCACTCCGGCGAGCTCTCCGGGTCCAGCGACAACAGCCCGACGGCTGGATCCAGCAAGGCGGCCCGGAATTTTTATTCGGGTCCGGCGAGATCCGACTCTGCCAGCACCCACCACACGCACTATTCGGGGCAGTCCTCGGTCAATTCGCCGCCTCTCAATGTCCTGCCCACGGGCAACATTTGCCCCTCGGGCAGGATCCTCAAGACGGGCATGGCGGTGAACCGGGGCTCCAGGTCCGACGTATTGGGGTCCGGCACGGGGAATTACGGGCACGGGAGCATAATGCGCGGCGGCGGCGGCATGGGGCCTGCGAAGGGTGTGGGCGTGGGTGTGGGGGGAGGAGGGGGAGAGGCGGCTGTTGTGACCCCGAGAGTTGTCGCTGGCGGTGGAGAGTCCGGGAGGAGGGCAATGGGGGGATCGGATCCGGAGGAGCTGAAGAGGGCAGGGAATGAGCAGTATAGAGAGGGAATTTCCCGGAGGCTTTGATGTTGTATGATCGGGCCATCATGCTCTCGCCATCCAATGCGGCTTACCGGAGCAACCGGGCTGCGGCCCTGACGGGTCTCGGGCGGTTGGCTGATGCAGTGAGGGAGTGTGAGGTGGCAGTAAAATTGGATCCAAAGTATTGGAGAGCACACCAGCGATTAGCATCCCTGTTTATTAGGTAAGCTTTTGATGTCATTTGGATACGAATGGTTGATAAGCAGGCTTCGCCGATGATTTCCCATTGTTGGAAATTTGTTAACTTGTCACCTTAGGCTACTTCAGTGTCTTAAGAATGTTAAGAGTACATCGTTTCTTCTGGGTGTCAGATCTATTAGTTACAAGTTTTGATCTTGCACACACGCTCCTTATGCCAATGTCATTTCTTTTGCTTCTATTGCTTTGGGCTGCAATGTACTCGTATTAGCTATGATCCATTGGTATTGACTTTCTTTGGTCTCCAAGTTCATCTTTAATGCTTTTTCGGGTGGTTTCTTATGTCCATTGGGAGTTTTTCTGCTCATGTTTGATATTCCTTGGAGTGATTAGTGAAGCTAGATAAGTTTCACAATTATATTATTTGATTTGCAGCACATAGTTGATCTGAGCATGTATTCTCTTTTGTTTGTGAACTTTGATTGATCTGTTCAAGTTAAGGCATTAGTATGCCAAGAAAAGGCATCGGCATCTGCAAAGCTGGTCTCATTTTTTTGGTCCTTCTACTGCATTGCCTTCCATAGCAAATTTAGGTTAAGTGGGTGTGCAGAAACTTATCTAATTCGATTGTTTTGCAGATTAGGGCAGGTTGAAAATGCTAGGAGACATATGTACATTGCAGGGTTGCAACCAGATTCAAATGAGCAGCAAAAGTTACAGGCCGTAGAAAAGCACCTCAGTAGATGTGCCGATGCGCGCAGGATTCGCGAGTGGAAAACAGTCCTAAGAGAAAGTGATGCTGCTATAGCTGCTGGAGCTGATTTTTCTAGTCAGGTAATTAGGTTCTGATTATTTCTATGGCGTACTTTTCTAAGCTGGTGCTGTTTAGACCAACAAATCTAAGCAAGTTTGAATTGAATATACAGCTCTTTATGTGTAGAGTGGAAGCACTTTTGAAGCTTCACCAACTTGAAGAAGCCGAATTGAGGTTAAATAGTATACCCAAATTAGAACCACTCAGCGACTCATGCTCACGTGCTAAGTTCTTTGGGATGCTCTCTGAAGCCTATCTACTATTCGTGCGAGCTCAAATTCAGATGGCGCTGGGAAGGTGAGTTCAGATACTATATATATATGGAGGCTAAAAATAGACATTGGTCAAAGAGAGTGACATTTAGATGATGGATGTCTTGCAGGTTTGACAATGCAGTCTCCACTGCTGAGAAAGCTGGCCAAATTGATGCGCAAAATTTTGAAGTTTCAGTGCTGCTGAAAAATGTCCGGTTGATCGCGAGAGCTCGGGCGCGTGGAAATGATCTCTTCAAATCCGAAAGGTTCACTGAAGCTTGCATGGCATATGGAGATGGGCTTAGGCTTGATCCTGCAAACTCTGTTTTGTACTGTAATAGAGCTGCTTGCTGGTTTAAACTTGGTCAGTGGGAGCAATCGCTTGAGGACTGCAACCAAGCTCTACGAATACAACCCAACTATATGAAAGCCCTTCTCCGAAGGGCTGCCTCAAACAGCAAGGTACTGTAATGTTCTCTCTGTCTTGCGGTAGTTCTGCGTTTTCACTTTCATACAATTCTAGTGGGAGCTGAATTATGTTGGCTAATGTTGTATTTTGTTTACTCACAGCTAGAAAGGTGGGAAGATGCAGTGAGAGACTATGAGGTCCTCAGAAGGGAACTTCCAGATGACAATGAGGTTGCAGAATCTCTTTTCCATGCTCAAGTTGCATTAAAGAAATCTCTTGGAGAAGAGGTGACCAACATGAAGTTTGGCGGTGAAGTTGAAGAAGTATTGGGTCTTGAGCAGTTCAAGGCTGCCATATCCTTACCAGGTCCTTGAATTTTCTGAATTGTTGTGCTTTGTCTTCATCCGTGGTTCCAGAATTAATTCTGACGATAAGCAATCTTATAATTGCAGGAGTTTCTGTGGTGCACTTCAAAACAGCCTCGGATTCTCAATGCAAACAGATGTCATCATTTCTGGATACTCTTTGCAGCCGCTATCCATCCATTAGTTTTCTTAAGGTACGGCCTGCTTACGCCACTGCTTCATACTGAATTTCACTCTAACCTTTGCCCCAGCTGTCGTTATCTGTGTTTATATAAGGGGAAAAAAATGAACTTCTCATGCGAAACCTTTTCCTCCATTGAAGGTGGATGTTGAAGAATGTCCAGCAATTGCTAGTGCTGAGAATGTCCGGATTGTACCTACATTCAAGATCTACAAAAGCGGATGTCGAGTGAAAGAAATCGTGTGCCCAAGTCGTGACATGCTGGAACACTCGGTGAGGCATTATAGCTTTTAGCGCAAATAGGGAGCACTGTGTTTTCCGCTTCCCTGCCATTTTTGCAATATCGGTCTGCTCCTGCAGAAACCACTGTCCTCGAGCTCTTCCCTCCACCCTGCCAATATATCCTCCCGCCCTGTAAGGACATGCAGATACCTGTGACATAAATATTCCATTCAATGTAATAACCTTTCACTAGCAGCCACGGGAGAGGCCAGAGAGAGATAGCTTTTAGTTTTGCTTTTGCAGTTTTCATTTGATTCTTTGATTCCTCCATTGCTCTCTGGTCCCTTGTTCTGCCTCTTTCTCCCCCACTCTTTTTTTCTTTCCTTTTCTTTTTCCTCTTTTGTTTTTTGGAGGGGGGTCCCTTTCTTTCACATTGATGTAGTAGGCCAGCCTGGTTTTTGTATCTCATTATGATAGAATTTGAGATTTCATGTACAATCATTGAATCCTACAATCCCATATATGTTAGAAAAGAGGGAGGAGGGAGGGAAGGCTAAAGATTGGTGGCTGGCTGGCTGGCTATAATTGGTAGGGGACTGCTTTGTACAATGTATATATGTGATGATATATACACATGAAATATTGGTGGAGGCTTTAAGGGAGAAAGAAATTGGATGTCTGGTGGCTACTTTCGATTAGGTTGGTGAAAGGAGGATCGACGAACCGTGATGTCTTGAGGAATATCATTGTTTCTTTTTTGTCAATCACTTGATCAATAAAAGTTCCCCATTTTTTTTTTCCCTTTGATTCGACTCTTCTTTGCATTAGATACGAAGTTTAGCTAATCTAACACACAGCTTCTGGGGTCTGATCTTGCATTTTTTTCACCTCAGCATTGTTGGTTGAGTAAGAGGGTGGAGAGATAGATGTATGTGTTTTATTGCTTTATTTTTTGTTGGATCTTATGGACAGACGAGATATTGCTGATCTCCTCAGAGGGTAGTATGGTAAATTGAGGAGAGAATAAGACAGACTGACCTGGTCTTGGGAGTCTCGGTATGGAGTGCAGGAAAAAGTACGTGTCATTAAGGCAAGGCTGGTTTTCTTATTATGGGGTGGTGGACTCAGGACTGAGTGGTTGATAAAATTCATTGCTCTTTCTTTGTCCACTTTGTCCTCTTTTGCTTTTGTTTATTGTATATCAGAGAGAGAGAGAGAGAGAGAGAGAGAGAGAGAGAGAGAGATAAGGTGGGGTGGGCAGAGGAATCCATCCATCACTATTTTGTTTTTAATCATATCTACTTTAGAAGTTGTAGTAGTCCTGAAGGTTTCACTTGCACGTTGAATTTTTCTTTTTCTTCTTTTGGGGTTGAAGTTGTATGTGTGCATGGGTTTTGTTTATAAAAGCGAGGATGTCATTTTACCTTTTGAGGTGGGGGCATGGTGTGGGAGTCCCCTCTCGAGAGGGGTTACTCCATTCACATGTGAATCATTTATGTTGGCCGTCTTCCGAGCCAGCCCCCGCACCCAACCGAAAAAGAAGAAAAACTCAATTTTAAAAATGAATATGGTCTAGAAGATGGAGAAGGTAGATGGCTGGTCGGCGCTAATTTAGCCGGCGGTCTTATCTAACGCTGACGGCGATGGCCACAATTTATTTTCAGCCTCAATCGTCCTTTGATGGTTACGTGTGTGCCTTCTCTCTATTGCATTATAGAGGTTGTCCTCTTCGTTCATATACATATATATATATTATAGGGGAAAGGTGAGGATCAAAATGGGGCAAGTGCGAGAGAAAGTGGTTTTGATTGGGTACAAGACAAAAGCATATAATGGTGATGAGATAATCATTGGTTGGTTGTTGAGTCCTTAACCATACCCATCACTTCAGAAAATAGCGTTAGCTTTTTTCATCTGAGGATGTGCCCTAAAGGAGGGGGTTCTTAAATGATTACGACGTTGTTTAGTCGGATGCGATTTACATGGGTCACTATCGATGGAATCGTGCGTGCTATGAAATTGGGACGATTAAAAGAGACGGTTTGCCCTTGGTTGTATATTGATTTGTCTCATGATGATGATGATGTTCGGTGGTTGTCTTCAGATAATTAGATATTTAAACGAAATTTGGTTGGTGGAAGGGGCTTGCTTTTGATATTTCCGTGTCTTTGCACCATCCATTTATTGTGCAGCTGCTTATCTTGGACGTGACTTCTCCATATATGCATGTGAAGTGAGGAGGGAGGTGTCGATCCAAGCCTTGATTTTGACGAAATGGCCTACCACGAAGCTTTTCCCCGGCTAATTTCTCTTTTGCCAATGATAGTACTCACCACCTCTCTATCCACTTTTGACATTTAGTAGGGGTCTACCAGCAAAGGAGGCTGTTTATGTTCACAATAAAATCACACTTGTCACCGAACCCGATTGGAAAATAGTTCAACAAATGTTAGCCTTGTCCATAAATGTTGATATGCCAAATGAAGGTGGTAGGTTAATCTTTATCTTAAGCATGGTAATTGACTAATTGACCCGTGAACTACTTGCACGTCCTGGGTTTCGATGAGGCCAAGGTTGTTGAAATCGTCGCTTGCAATGACTTGCACAAGCAAGCAAAGCGAGAAAGAGAAGATAGTAGGGGGTCTACCAGCAAAGGATGTGTTGTTTACGTTCACAATAAAATCACACTTTTCACCGAACCCTAATGGAAAATAATTCTTTTAACAAATGTCAGCCTCGTCCATAAATGCTGATATGTCAAATGAAGGTTGTCGTAGGGTCAACAGGTTGATCTTTTATTTCAGCACGGTAATTGACTAATCAACCTTGTGAACTCCTTGCACCGCCCTGGGTTTCGGTGACGCCAAGGTTGTTGAAATTGTCGCTTGCAAAGACGTGCACGAGCAAGCAAAGCGAGAAAGAGAAAATAGAGCGCCCGAAAATGAAAATAGAAAAAGGTAAGAGAGAGGCGGTTTCATATGGACCAACCATCGACGAAACGGATGGATAATGGTCAGAAGACGACTGGGTATCAGTGCCACGGAACTGAAGCGCGTGGGGTAGATAGAGAGAGACGAGAGATGAGATTGAGGACAAAAGATACGTGCAAGTGTCAGTGAGTACGGCTATGTCCCTGAAAAGATGGGTCGGCCTGAAACTGAAACAGCAAATTTAGCCTTTGCGGATTCGCAGGGTCTGACGATCGTCCCTTTCTCTCCTCCCTTTCTTTTCATACATTCACAACGTACGAGAGCGAGGAAAGAAAAGAGACCATACAACGGTGGCGCGCGTGCATCTTTTATCTCATTCCCGACCTGGGTTCATCAACTCATTCAAGCTTTGATAAGATCTCCAGACCAATATGAAAGAAGCATCCGTCTAATCTAAAAATAGGTCATTCATGAAGGCACAAGTATGGACGCGTGGAAATGCATCAGAAAAACAGCCTAACAAATAATATACAACAGACAATTTTGGCGGCAACTATCTTGAAATCCCCTATCATCCTCTTAAGATAGAATTCCATCCTAATTTGGGAATAGCTAATCATAATTATTTCCGTATTGATATCTAAGTCATTTGGCACATACTGATTTTTCCAACGGTGGTAAATGCAATGCCAGGTCCTATCCGAACAAAAATGTCGAACCAATAGTCTGGGGACTAAACCTAACAATAGGCACGGTGATAGAATCCAATAGCCAAAAAGTACACGCAAACATTTTACCAATATTCACAGGTCTTGCATTTAATTTAGCATTTCCAAATAGAAATGACACTTCCATAATAAGTCAAGCGAACAGATTATCTCCATTTGTACTGATTGGAGACGAGAAAGACACGTAACACTTCAACAAAAGACATTCACAGTACAAAGCTTCCAATAATGAGGAAAAGAAAAAATCGAACAGTCACTTCAGGGAGCCCTGAGAGTATTAGACTTTGATCTTTCAACCATCAGTTCTTCCATGTTCCAGTGTTGGATAAACAGGGACCACCTTACACGACTTTTAGGTAATGTTACTTGAAAGAAGGCAAAATTTAATGCAGTCATGCACCGCTAGCATATAATCTGGTCCATTCCTTCGCTGCAGTTTCCAAATAAAAGAGAGCAGAGGATAGAAAGGCATCAGAAAATACAAACTCTTGACAGTATCAACCAACAGTCTCAATGGTACATTATATACCCAGAACAATATCACCAGTAATGTCATAAGACAACAAATACATCAAAATACCTGTTTCCACAGCTTCAGCCTCATTTGTCTTCCAGTGTTTGGCAATGTTCTCTGAAAGTGGATCATCAGGGTTTGGAGCACTCAAGAGAGCTTGGATACTACCAGAAACGTTACCCCAATAAGCAAGAATGTTGTTACACATAACAGTCTATTCAAACTGAACAAGTAGCCAAATAATGCCCTCTCCATGAGAAGGTAAATGTAAAAACCCAATTGAACCTCCAGTGTAGAAAGCTACAACAATCATCAGACATTTTCCAACCATATTTCAGATGGAAATCACAATTACCTCAAAAGCACCGTCCGAATTTGAAGTGCAGGGCTCCATTTGTCTTTCAAAATGTCGAGGCAGATTCTCCCAAGCTTTTCAATTAATGAAAAAACTCAATAAGAAGGATAGAACAAGATGACCCTAGAAAAGAAGGACAAAATGAAAAGTTACCTTATCGATATTAGGATGGTATATCTTGGTGAGAAACCGAACCTGTTAAAGGACAATCTCAAAAACTGAGGACCGCAGCCAAAGGGGGTAAAAATAAACAGGCTACAGAATATGGAGACAGACAAAAAGATTTTTCAAGAAAGCGGGGTCCATGGACCAATGAAATTATGTGCCACAGAAAGTAACTTCTGCGTGACAATTAAGACATATGTCAACACAGCTATCCATCAGGGGAGAGTTATTAGATTGCTAGCAAAGCATTAACAAAAGGCTTGACTGTATTAAACAATTGAACCTAGCAATTCCCAGTTTTTATTTTCTTTTTACTGTCTGTGTGCATAGGAATGGGGATCAGATCAGGTTATCAATCATTGCTGTTGATCACAACACAGAACTTAGTTACAAGACCAATTTGTTGAGTGAACACTGGTAGAATATGAAAATGTTCATTGCAAGAATTCACGAACCATGCCATTGCCCAAACAGGTTATGTACAAATACTAAAACCAGAAAGCAAGCTAATCATTGCGTATCTTATGCTTGGAACAGTTATAATTATGGAATAATCCAATACTAGAGGACCAAAGCTACAACAACCCGCCCTCTCCTACCTCCCGTCTTCCTCCAATGCAAATAGCTTAGATCTTTTTACTAGGATAGACAAGCAAGACTTTATTTCTTTGATTTTTAGTAATCAAGTAAACTAAAATGCTTTAATGATATGAAAATGTGCTGGCAGAAACATAAATGATAACTGAGACTTCATTTCTTTTATTTGTACAGCATACAATTTGTTGCCATTACATTACAACTATCGTGTTTCGACCTGTGGTAATTTTGTTTGTCGTAATTTGCTTTTTTCTAATTCACATCAATTTAAGTATGATTGATTCAAGAGTCATTTTATTTTTATTTTTGGTAATTCAGTTATTTATTATATCAATTCCAATTTTGATTCCACAAAAAGGTTCTTAGCTAAGTTCATTGTAGGAGATGCCCTTTCAACACCATTTACGACAATTTGCAAAACCAAAATTAACTTCCCAAGCAATATGGGAGCTTTAACTTTGACCCTCATTACTAATTGAGGGTCAGGGTAAAATTGATTATACTAGAGCTTGACGGCCCCATAACAGAAATTTGGTATGGTCAATTTGGACAATTAGAAAAACTATAGGAGAACAAATAAAAAGCCAATGGCGTCATGACAGCTGAACATAATAAATAACAACCATTGTCACTACAAACAATAGAACCTTCCTAATGGATGATACCAACCAGTAGAGTAACTCGCTCAATGTAAGAAGGTGGAATCCACAATCATACCCAACTTGCTCATTCTAAGATATGAATCCACATGTCAAGGTACAAGTCTTATATCTCACTAGGAGTACCATGGCCTCTTTTCCGCTGAAAAATGGTAGCAATGGCAGGTACTTTGTTTCCTTCATCATTTTGATCGACACGAGACAACTATCAAAGGAAAATAAGTTATCACTGGTGTTTCACCTTTACAGAGCAATTCTCGGCATTTCTGCAATGCCATACCTCTGGCCCATGATCCCATTGAAAAGTTGCTTTAAATTCCCACACTCTGGTCCGTGACTTGCTTTATATTCCCACACTCTAATTTGAAGGAACCATCAACCAAATCCAAGGCTGATTAAGCCCAAACTAAATGACCAAAGGGATATTTACCTTGGGCGCTGCCATTGGGTATTCTTCTGGTAAAAACAACTCCAACTTGAAAACTCCTCCTGCCAAAAAGATTACAAACAGATGAATGCATCGAGATATGGAAGAGAAATAATAGAGATAGGAATGCAGTGTACACTCATATGCCCCCGAAAGGGTAATGCACGAATTCACTTGACCATAATCTATGCAGCCTATATCCACAGTTGAGGACAAGGAGTTGTTACCATATCTCACTCCACAGGAGTACATACAACATTACTTAGAATGCCTAAGGGGAAATATAACTGATCAGTTGCTTAAAGACCTTAAAAATGTCACTCTCAGTTAAAAACGAAAACTTTTCCTAGATGTTCCACCATCAAAAGAGTAATGCCTGTAACTTAATAAACCATCAGCTGTATGCATAAGGACAGTATCAGCCATTTTAGGCATAAGAAAACATCAAGAGCCATAGCTTACAGCTAGCTCACCACTTCACCACCATCCAAACTCAAAACACAAATCTCCAGCATACATGCTCAAATTAAAGCAAGAGCATGGACACGGCAGCTGAACCTTAAAAGAAATTGAGGCCATGCCTTACATGCACATTTGCGCACTCATCATTCCACCACACAAATTACTTAGTAGTCATTACCTTCATAAGGTGACTGAGTAGGACCAAGAATCATCACATTGAAATATCGCATGTTGTCTTCCGAAGGCGAGGCACTGATCCCGGGAGCTGTAAAGTAGATTGGAGAGAATTTCAATAAGATGCCCTCTCATTCCAAGTACCAGGTGAAGAGAGACTACTATAACACCAATCAAAGCAACAAGGGACAACCGTCTTCCTTCCAGTCCTCTAGATTTTGTCATTCCAAAGAAGACAATAAATCCTAATCATGTTTATGTACAGCCACTAAATCGACCCGATTGCTTAACATTTACGATCCGTAATAAAGCTAGAGCCACATAGTAAAAGTTCACCTGGTTCGCTTAGGAGCCGCTGCGTTTCCTGCGAAGCAACGAAAAGATCCAGAATAAGCAACCGTCGAAACGCAACAAGTCGCATAGATTCACGTCGACACGCATCCCGACTCGTTCACATAAAGCAGATTACATCTGTAAAACACTTTTCTCTCCAGCCTTTTTTCACCAACCACGTTTTCTCGAGCAAACAGGCGTTCGACAAGCAACGCTAAGCAGCAAACGAAGCCAATTGGAAAAAAAAAAAAAACTAACTCGTCATCTAAAGAGACGAAGCGGCGGTACAGGAAGGGACTAAAGTGAAAACCCTAATGTCGAGCTACGGAGGCGCCGGGAAAAACCCTCGGAGACGCGGATCATCCGGAATCGATCATCAAACAAACACGCAAAAGCATAAAGCCAAACGAATGCTTCGACCGAGACAAAAAGAAGCTCCAGAAAGACGCGATGCCAAGGCAAGGGCTCAACGTCTCGTGCATCCGCCGGAAAGTTCGATGCAGAGAGACGAGAGCGAACGCCGATCGGGGGGGATTCGAGAGGGAGATCGAAGACAGACCTTGATGATTCGTCGAGGGAGGTTGCTGTTCGCCATTGCTACCTAGCTCAAGCTAGAGAGAGAAAGTAGAGAGAGAGAGAGAGAGAGAGAGAGAAAGGTGCCTCCTTGGGGGAGAAGGAGAAATGGGAGTGCGAGAGAAAGCGAGGGCTTTGCTTGGTTCGATGGGAAATTTCTAATCGAGCTGCTGCGCCAATTTGCAAATCCCCGTCCCTTCTTTTTGACTTCTGCCTTCCCGTCCGACTTTTTATATGCTGACGTGGATTTTTTTACTCTTTTTATTTTTTTAAATTTTATTTTAAGGATTTCATTTCAGGTGGGGGCTCACGCGCTCGTTTACCGCGGATTCGCCACGTCATCATTTCGTGGGAAATCCCTCGAACTCCGAAGATGAAATTTCCCATTCGCAGATTAAAATCGAAATTGAATAAAGATGGTTAAGAAGTTCGCTACGATTCGTGGGCCCATAATATATTATTTATTTGATGGATTTACATTTGAAAAAATAAAAATAACAGACGTTAAATTACTATATAAATAATTATGTATTGTAGCACTCTCGAGCAATATAGGAATCTATATGCTTGTCGATAAAGGGCTGAATAAAATTATTTATTTCAATAAGACGAAATCATAAATGGAATCTCACTTTTTAAATTTCAAGATCTCAAATATCAGTGATGATTAAAATATGAGCAAATGAGTTTCAATTGCTCATTAAAAGTCCAAAGAATTTGCATGTTATGGTATTTGTAAACGAATTACGGTAAAAGCAACATTTTACAACCAAGGTTTATCCCATAAAATCCCTCGAACTTTGTATATCCAGAGAAAAAAAGAAGACAAAATCTCGAATCCGATCGATATATTATCATCTTCTAAATTAAGGCTATGCAAAAGTTATTTTTTGACATTGTTTCATTTACATTGAGACTTAGACTTTGGCAGTTAATAATTGTTAAATTACATAGAAAGGCATCATTTTTAAGTATGATCATATACACGCGCGCGTATATATAGAGGCAGTTAGGATATACGCAACAGTCTAATCCTGTTTGTCCAACAAAAAGTGAAGGTAAATGCAATGAGCGTTTGAGCGGTTTCCCTCGCGTCGTCCCAACGCAAGCATCTCCCAAATTAAAAAAGAGGCCCACCCAACTCCACTTCGTCATTACATTCTCATGTCTTCACTCTTTGGAAAAAGCAATGGGGACCTTGTCGCCCAAGTATTCATAACAAGAAATAAGAATCCGGCCAACACAACTTGAGCATTAAACTAGGATTCAGTAGAGGTTGTCCTGTACCCGAATGAAGAAAATTCATTATTTCTAATGCGCTGTCTTTTTCAATTTGAGACCTTTTCTATGTTGTGCATAATCCATGCCTTACGCATCGAAATGTTTTTCAATATGTATGTTTGACGAGGCACATTGTTGACAAGACCTGTCATAAGGCGGCAAGCATTTGACAGGCATAAAATAAGCTGTGAATGCGAACTCTACAGAACCGGCACGAGCTCAACTTGGATGCTCGTAGGATGAAGAACCAGAAATGAAAGGCGTTAACACAAAGTGAAGCAGTATACACAAGAATGTGAAGACCTGCTAGATGGTTTGGCTTGTCCGCTAGGTCACTTGCGGTGCAGCCATTTCTCACATGGGGCCCAATCATGTCAGTCAAGCCGGCCGAGTATGGCCAACAGACCAAAAACCATGTTACGCCTGAGTTGGGTCTTCCAAAGATGAAAGTCATTACAAAGAGTCGCGAGCAAAATTGTTACCCAAATAACTCATCATTGATATTCATGGAATACGAAAAAATTGCATACCAAACAGGGACGAAGGCTCCATCAACGTCACATAAAAATCAGAGAACTAGTGCTAATACATCTCTGTTAGCTCCCTCCAAGAAATGCCCCACAACTTGCCCAGCAAAGCATGTCCGAAGTGCTAAGTTGTGATGGCTGTTTGGCTAAGAGTAAGGCCCAGATCTCTCTCTCTCTCTCTCTCTCTCTCTCTCCCCACACATCTACAGGGTTAGTAAGAAGGGGTTAACAGATATTACTGTCTGGCCTTGTCCCGAGAAAACAAAATTCAAGAGCCATGCTGAAGACATCCTTCTCTTCTCCTGCCACTAGGATCAATTCCTTATTCTTTTAAGAATCTTGTACATGCCAAAGACATTCTTCTCATGCCACTTGTAGGGGATGAAAAAGGACCTGTACTTGGCAGGTGAGAGCGCTCTGTCTAGATAAGGCAACGCTGCTATCACCTGAAATAATCACAACATCAGCATTTCCTAGAGGAAGTAGTGCATGGACCCAACTTACATGAATGAAAACCGCCATTATACCTCCCATGTGGACAAATCACTCCCACGTGTAGGATAAGGTCGGTTAAGCTGCAACTCCACGAGGAAAGTGCAAGCATCAAGATCCTGGAGCTGTAACATATGCAGACATTATTTCAGAGGGGAGGAGGAAAAGTGAGCACTGACAGTGACAAGAGCACAAAGAATTGATCAACAAAGAGAAGTGTCATTACATATTGCTGATCGGACGCCTTGTTTTTATTGTTGAAGTAGGGAGGTGCGGCTGCAGTCCCCCCAAGGGTTGAATTGAATGGGATTGGTAGCAGACCCCTAAACCCATCATCAATCCACCTCACCTCACTGATGAAAGGAGGGATGAAAAAAGAAGATGGGAAGCGGTGCCATTCACTACCAACACACAACACAGAGCCTGCAATGATGACAACGAAACATACAATGTGAACTGTGCTTCCATAAAACTAGAAGCAGGATAGCACTGCAGGCTATTGTTGAAAAAATAACCACCATCATGGAGGAATGACTTGGGTAACTGAAATGAGGTTGGCCAGAAAGTCTGAATAAATAACAGGAAGCATAACCTTTCGAAAGGTTTGTGCTAGGGGCATTAGATTGGGAATAAGGAGTTAAGAAACTACCATCAAACAATGCCCCAAAAGAAAGGCATTTTGCTAGATAACATGTGTCAAAATTTTGTCAGCTAGTTCATCATAAAAAATGGCAATAAAATGGACGACTGTGCCTCACCCATTCCTGCATCTTCATGGTGTTCCAGGAGCTTGTAGATTTCTACAGGCGCAGAGTAACCATGAATCAAGGAGAATGTTCTAGCATGGGAGGCACATAATATGAGGCCAAGAACAGCAGGCCTGATGTGTTTAGCAACCTGAAGGCAGGTGGAGAACAGTTGCTCAATAATCGACAATAGAAACTTTTATGCATAAAATTATTATTTTCAAAGAAACTCACCAAAACCAGAAGAGAATCATCACGTGGATTGTACTTGTCTCGGAAAAGATCAGGAAAGCTATCAATAACAGCAGACGCAGCAACACAGACAAGTGGGTATATAGGGTAGAGAAATCTGCCAAGAAATTAAAATTGTTCTTCATCATTAACCAGCAAGATAAATATTGACAGGCACATACTGAAGTAGATTGTTTATGACAGTTGAATCTACATTGCAGGACATAGAATAAACACCCACAGAGGGTCAAGGTGATAATAGGCCATGATATTTGCACAATGAATTAGAACGACAGACAAGAACCAGCTAGCCCATGAACTATTCCAAAAATTGAGCACAGGACTATATCACCAGCCTACCAGTACATCAAATTCTCTATTTATATATCTGAAAGAAATAGAACCATACTCTCTTCACCAATTGGCCAATCAGATAACTTGTACAGGTCCAGTTCTGAAAATTACTACATGCGCCAATTGAGTGGGCATAATATAACATTAAACAATAATCAAGTTTCAAGCCCTTACATGGCTTTAGAATGAAGAGTTTTCACTTTCACTGACACCATTCTAGCTGCCACCAAAAAAATTATTTGATGCCACATCATAGAATAAATGCTCAACCACTTTGAAAGTTTCATTCATCAACTTCACATTCAAACTCAGAGAGGAAGCAAGTCTTAGCATCACAGTGAGGTTGCTTTGTGACAAAGAAGTGATTGGTCCAGATAACAAAAGCAACTACACTAATACAGGGAAGTCTGCATAATGAAATCCTCCTCCCACATCTTGTGAGCCCGAAGCCATATCCACTGCGGTGCCCTCTCTAATGCAATCAAGGATATTGACAGCAGTTTTCTTAAGGAGGAGTAGATATCACACTACATCTTTGTTTTTGTTCAACCCTATACGCATTTCAAATTTCTTCACCAAGCGAGTCAAAACAAAGGGGACTGCACCTGTATTCCAAATCCAAGTGAAGGAGAAAAAAAGGAAAAGAAGACTAGATAGCAGTCACAAATCTCACTGTGCAAATTGATTCGCATAAAACATTCAAATCACACATAGAAAGAAACAAAAGAAGAAGTAAAACACGAAAAGGACAAATGTATGTGTAGTACAAACCAAACCTTTCTTCCTTGTGGGGCGGCCAAGTCATGAACCCAAGCCAAATATATAAAGGTGAGACAACAACCAGCAGCTCTGGAGCATATTTTTTCCTCACAATAGGCAAGATTGCAAGGAAAAGTAATGCAAGAACAAAGCAAAAGTTGAAATTGTTGAATCCATTCCTCAGATAGAATAGAGGCCCTTCAGTTCCATATAAATGACTCTCACCACCTCCCAGGACATTATACAGCAACAGATTCAACACAGAAGACACCCACCTGCCGTAGTAGCAGTAATCAACGTACAGTGAGAGTGCCTGGGTATTAATCGGTCATTTATGTCACAATCAGCAAGGACATGAAAAATCAAACACAGGATAGTAGAAAATCAGCTTGAAACTAAAGTTGATGACTCATCCATGGGGATAATTCTTCTATATTCCATCGAACTTAATTATCAACTAAAAATATACTTTAGGAAAAATAGAAAGGAAACACTCACGAGGAGAACCAAAGAAGTGATTGCTCCAGCAAGAAATGCCTGTTTGAATCTTCTAGTCAAAGAGTAGATTGTCACTGGCAAAAAGGCCAAGAATGAGAATGGCCAGCCAAGAATCACCCCTGTGGCAGCAACTCCAACAGCAAAAGCGGGCTTGTCGAGAAGAAGTAGGCCAGAGGAGAGGGACATGGCATACATGGCAAATGAACTTGGCAAGAAACCTGCAAAACACATCCAGATTCTTGAAAAAACAAAATTTAAGGGAGCGATGGTAGCATTTCTTTGTTCATGTATGACAGGAATGGCATTATGATGATATGCTAATAGAATGCAATGTACCACGTAAAGAGAACTGCAAATGGACGTGGCCGCCAGATAAACTAAATTAGAGACAAGTCCAAGATACAAGAAAGAATAGGAAAAGGTCCACTAACTTGTGCTTGCAAAGAAACAACCACTGGTTAAGCAGAGCATTGCAAGAGCATAAGATGCAAGGCGCTTCCCATATTTTCTGGACAGAGCTACCACCAAAACTGCATCGGCAATGACAGAAAGAAGTCCAAGAAAGAACCGCACAGCATAGAAGACTCTAACCTAGATATTGGAGGAGGCAAGAGTGAAATTATTACGGCAAAAATGGATCCAACAGAAAGCACAATATATCTTAATCATCCAACAAGTATCAGCAATGATCTCACTTTTTCTTCACCAAACAACAGCGAAGCTGGTCGGCCAACAAATTCGTGGAAGATTAAGTACAAATATGACCGGAGTGCGAATTGAGAACTGCAATGAGAAAGTAATAGGAGATTGACCAATAAGTATAGCAAATGATTCAAATTATTGAAGACGTAGAAATTAGGTCAAGCACCAATAGTGATCCAGCAAATTTAGATGAGGTGGGATTCGCCAAAAGAACAAAACAATCATACTAAAGTAGAATCTATCCACCAAAAAAAAAAAAAAAAGAACAATGTCTCTGTTGCAAATGCACAAGTGGAGCTCAATGTTTGACACATCACTCTTGCTGCTCCTCAGCTCATCTTACTCAAACCTAGGCTGGAAAAACAGGTAACTCTTGCTGTTCCTCGGCTATTATACTCCATTCTAGGTTGCCAAATTGTTTCTTCCAGCATAATCGCAGTACCAAACTCAAATCAAAATTGCGAGAGATGAAGTCCTTAATTTCCTACACTTCATACTTGACTGAAGCTAACTTGAACACATCCAACCACGTCCGTCAATTCACACGTGACTCACAAACGATAAGTTTTGTGCTTTTTCATTCTTAACACAGCAATCACCAGCAAATCCTGAACAGCAGACGCAGCACCAAATCATACGACTACAAACAATCCCAATACATCCATGCCGAGGCTGGAAAACCAGTTCACACAAGTATGAAGCAGGCCAAAGAAATAGGTTTTTCTATCAGCTCACACTTCCATTCAACCGGAGCCAACTTAAACACCATCTCGCCGCAACACTCACGAAAACAGCAACTACATCTAACGACAATCGCACTAACAAAAGCACAACACACATCCGATCACTCCACATTTCACGGCAAGCTAGCACGAGAACAAGTTCGGCTCGAGCTCTGATTTGGCTAACCTGTACTCCCAAGTCTGGAAGCCGGACTTGTAGAGGAGAAAGTGGAGGGGCTCCCAGTAGTTGAACACCTCGTCGCAGTCGTGGATGATGTTGGCGGTGGCGCTCATGTAGCGGAGGAGGCCTAGGGCGAACAGCGGCGTGAGCCACGTCAGGCCCTTGTCGCCGGCGCCCTCCGCCGCCGCTTGGCCGGCCGACGATCCCCTCGCCGGCTTGTCCGATTTGGAGTAAGGGGACGGCGGCGACGCCGACGGATCGGAGGGCTGCGGGCGCCGCTGCCGCGTCGAGAGAGCCATTGCTTCGGCCTGAAGTCTTCTCCGGTTGTCCGCCGCGAAGGAAACGGGAAACGAAGCTCGAATGGGCGGAGAAATAAAAGAATTAAAAAGGAGAAAAGGAGAAAAGTAAAAGGGGAAAAGTAAAAGGGGTGCTGCGACTGCATGATCACGTGCGTACCACGTGATCCAAATGAGCTGGATTCATACGGCCTTTATTATTTTTAATTTTATCATCCTCCCTTAAAAGTTGATGGTATTTGAGTAAAGACATGGATTATTGTTATTTTACTAATGCGAAAAGCAGAAAAGGTACAAAAGATTCTAAGATATGCGCAAAAGGTAAAGTTCTAATCGTATAATTATTCTTAAAATTAGTGGTTGATAGGTGTGTAATTAAGTAAAGTGGAACTTGACACTATACTCGTTGTGCTCAATTTGTGGGGCTATAACTCTACTCGATTAAATGGATATGAGATTTTATCACAATAGTTCATTCATTCTATATCTAATTCGTAGATAAGAGGGTTTTCCAGCCTCTACATCAATCAAAATATATGAATTAGGACAAACTTATAAAGTTATAATTGAACTAATCCTTATATTTTCCGCATATTTTGAGGCAATTTTCCGGAAACCAAACTTTGGTCTATTTTCTTGGATTGAAGACAACCTACACACGAGACCTGGATTGAAGACAACCTATACACGAGACCATCACACAATCATATCGGAATTATCAGACACTGGATGATGGATGACATTCGCCACCCTTATCAAGCTAGTTCCAAATGCTACAAATCAGAAACACGCGAGTCCATTTCGAGTCATATTCAGATGAAAACAGGAGATTCATTTCCTCAGACTTTCCCAATGTGGCTTTTCAAACAAAGCGTGGAACTCAGAAGCAGGCGACTGTGTTATTCGCTCGAAGCCCAAAAGGGCCAAGACCAAGTCTTGTACAGTGCATTCTTAAATAAGCAAGAAAGGTGACCTGCCAAAAAGGTCGACCGGCACAATCTGATTGCAGAGCTCACCCAGAAATTCCACCCGTAGGTAGATAATTATACAGCATCAGCTTCGGGTGTGTGTAGCTTAGAATTTTCTGGGGATAAAGCTTTTGAAATGAAATGGACGAGGAAAAAAGGGCAGATCGCCCCATGTGTTTAGCCGGTGTTCTGCAGGCCAGCAGCAACACCCTTCATGGTCAAGATGAGGGTATCCTCCAGACCGGGGGCGTAGTCGCTCATCGGGTTCAACTTCACGAGCTCATTGGCCGGGTTGCTTGACTCCATGATCTCCTTAGAGATGTGAGGCCGCAACTCCACATTGTAGGTTGGGTCTCGGATCCGTTTGAGTGTGTACGCTTGGCAAACGTTTAGAGTTGTGATGTACGAATCTCGGAGGCGCAATCTCTGCTTCAGGTAGGGGTCCCCTTCCAGAAGATCCTTGTGACCAGCAACCTAAAATAGATACACCACATGCGATTAGACAAGGAATGATCACATGAAAAGTAAATCGTGGTACAATCACTGTATCCACCCCACGGAACTTGAAGCCTATTGGGGACGCTGTGACCTAGCCTTATAGAAGCAAGGCGAAGCCTACTGGGGACTCTGCAAGCTACCCTTATGGAAGTAAGGCGAAAGGTATTTATGACAACTGCACATTGTTCTAATGGCAAGACAATGCTGGACCAGTATCCTTTGATTAACTAAATTCCTTAACACTTGCAAAAGATTGCTAATAAGAGGATCCCGAACTTAATGCAGCAGAAAATCAGAAAACTTCATATCAATTAAACTAAGGATTTCTGAACATATGAAGCAAGATTGAAATACTGTGAGAGGCAGGGTCGTGATCCTCAAAATTATTTGTAGAAACCCACTCAATTTTCCTTCTTTCCTTTGCTTAATTTTTTCCTAAACAAAAAGAACCTGAGGGAAACTGGAGAGAAAGAACCAATAATCTCCAGGACAAAAGTGTGAAAAGGGAGGAAAAGGAAATCCTTCAGAGAGCTGTACCTGGAGAAGAAGTCTCTTTGTTTCTTCATAATTGGACCTCAAGCGCTCCCCGAATGACCAAAGATCATCAGAGACAAGGAGTTTGTCATACAAGGCAGCTATTCCAGGATTACCCTTGGCAAACACCATTTCAACCAAGTCAATGGTGACTCTAAAGAAAGGCCACGAGTTGTACATCTCCTGCAGCATATGCAGATTCCGAATGTCCTTCTCAATAACATGCTTGAACGCGGCCCCAAAACCAAGCCACACTGGAAGGTGAAACCTCGTTTGAGTCCATGCAAAAATCCAAGGGATTGCACGAAGTGACTCAATGCCTCCGCTGGGCTTTCGCTTTGCTGGACGGCTCCCAATGTTCATACGACCGTATTCCATCTCTGGGGTGGCCTAAACCATAAAATGAAAAGCAATTCATTACTAGTGTCATTATTAAAAGGAGTAATGGAGTCAAATCAAGACAAGAATTCCATACAAGGCGAAAGTACTCGACAAAACGAGGCTCTTTGAAAACAATTGAGCGGTACTCCTCTGTAGCCACAACAGCCATCTCATCCATCAGCGCACGCCATTCAGGTTTCGGAGCATTTGGTGGGTGCATCCCATGCTCTAGGGTAGCAGCAGTAAAACGTTGCAGAGTTCTAAAGCACAAATGCTCCTCTCCAAATGATTGCTCAATAACCTCACCCTGAACGGTAACACGAAGTGACCCGTGAATAGTGTCTGGTGGCTGAGACAATATGGCAAGATGGGTGGGACCACCTCCTCTCCCGACCGTGCCACCACGACCATGGAACATAGTAAGCTTCACGCCAAACTGTTTAGCAACTTTTATAAGCTCTTCCTGAGCCTTATAAAGCTGCCATGCTGCAGAAAAGCGTCCAGCATCCTTGCCAGAATCTGAATAGCCAATCATAACTTCCTGCTTGCCATTGATCCGATTTCTGTACCAATCAATTGAGAAAAGTCGTGCCACAGCAGCTGGAGCAGTATCAAGATCTGCAAGCTTCTCAAACAGTGGAACAACTCTCAGGGGTTGCTTCACATGGCACTCGCGTTGTAAGAGCTCTACTGCCAGCACATCAGATGGAGCAGTGGCCATCGAGATGATATAGGCCCCGAAGCTATCACCAGGGAGCTCTGCTATGACATGGAATGTGTTTAGCACATCCGCGATTTCATCAGTTTGAGGAAGATCAGGACCAAAGAGTGGGCGCTTGCCGCTGAGCTCAGACAAGAGCCATTCCTGTCGGCGCTCTTCAGACCACTCCCTGTAGGACCCAATTTCCAAGTGCCTTGTTATCGCATCTAATACATCAGTGTGTCTGTCGGATTCTTGTCTAATATCAAGTTTGACAAGTGCAAAGCCAAAAGTGGAAACTTGTCTCAAGAAATCAAGAAGGGTTCCATCAGCTATTGGCTGATCACCACATGAGCAGAGTGATCTGTAGCAAAGTTCCAGAGGTTCCAAGAGCTACAAGAGAAGGTTGCAAAACTGATCAGTAACGGTAGCTTTCCTAGATAGCCAGTTGAATTGTAACATGCTGCATGCAATTAGAATTAAGAGCAGGCAAGAAGACGTAGGTATATAAATGACCATCTAAACAACCTGCTCAGCACTGGTGAAAGCTGCCTCTTCGGGGATGTCGGAGATACCACTGGCTAATAATTGACGAGAACGTTCACGTGTCTGATACAGCTTATCCCTCAAATCACCAAGTATCACACGGTAGGGTTCATTTGGTGGTACTTGTTTCCAAAATTCTATACCAAGACACAGAAGGATGATACATTAAATCAGCCAAGAAACTGAAGAAAGATGAAATGCAATTAAAGGAAGCAGAAACATGAATCACTGGCAGGGAATTAAAGTAGCTTTGCTGTAAATATGTGAGGACCATTTTCATCATGTTTTGGTGGGGACAATATACGGTCGTGAATTTAAGGTCTGCAATATAATTCAAGATATACTCCGAACCATCAAAGTACCGGCCTTCAGGAGGTCACTCAAAAATGTGCAGAACGGTAATACGGAAGTACTTAAAAATGACTGTTATGTTCTTGTCTCATGCAGTAAGGGGGAAAAACAGTCACACGAGCCAGATTTGATAGCAAACATTAACCAGGAGAGTTGTCAAATATGATTCAAGAGACCCTATCATGGAATCCAGAAACTATTACCTATATAGTGTTTTGCATCTCTTTTTGAGGATGAATGGAGTTCATCCGCACGAACACGTAACTCATCACTGCAACGCCACATAGACAGCTGCACAGAAAGGATGATAATTCAGAGATCTGGCAGTATGCACCATGGGGGGCATCATTATTAAGGATATGTAACATCCAAACAAAAACCAGATGTGGATCCCATCTAGCACCTCAAACATAAGATCTTCAATTTGGGAATAGTACAAGTTGGCAGCCATCATTCTAGCTAATAAGCAAACGTCTCTCGTGACCTCAGGGGTTACTCTTGGATTACCTGAAATACACAATTAATCCACCTTCAGAAACAGAGAGAGAGAGAGAGAGAGAGAGAGAGAGAGAGAGAGAGAGAGAGTAGCAAAAGTTATCTAGAAACTAAAATCGAGAACTTCCTAAACCAGCAAGGTGCATATTCCTATATAGAAAATCATACCATCACGATCGCCGCCCATCCAAGAAGAAAATTGAATAAGAGGTGCATTATAAGGAACACGCTCATTGATTCCTATGTTCTTCAAAGCAGTGTCAACCCGGCGTAAGAACTTGGGAACACCCTTCCATATGGTTTCATGGAAATAGCTCATTCCAGCTCTCATCTCATCTTGTGGAGTCGGAGGGGTCCTTCGGATTTCATCTGTACGGAAGGCAGCTTGTATCTGTGCAGGGTAAAGAAAATTCAGAACACAGTGGATAATAGCACAATGGCGATAGTTCAAGAAATGCATTTAGGTTCTCAATTGATCAACTTTAGCAGAATTTCAACAAATAAGATCCACTTCAATTTAAAGTTGAAACAATAAATTACTCAAAGTCCACAGAACATGATGTACATGAAGAACTACCAGTGAAACTTTCGCTAGACTACAAGAACGAGCATCGTTGCATATTGTATACACGAGTATCTAGAATAATCCAGAAACAATGAGAGCAAACTTCATGATTTTGAAAGGGATAAGAACAGCCCACAAAAGCAAGTTCTTTTCATCCAACCCCATATGCACAGGCACAAGTAAATTCAAGATCCAACAATCCCCATACCTATCACTGTTGATATGGGTTACTTTATTTTTGGCATATAACTAACAACTCATATCAGTGGTGGAGGAAGGGGCATGTGTAAACAAGTTATACAGCTTTTGTAGCTAGGATATCCAAATAGGAAACAAGAAAACGATATAGAAAAAGAGAATAACAATGGGGCAAGGGAGATAATTGATGACAATAAACTTCCTTTGCTTCATTCTACTCTATTTGGGCAGCGTTTCAATGTTCATAAAAAAGACATACTATAAAGCAAGAACTTGATTGCTGACATTCCAGAACTACATTCCACTGAAGATTTGGATGCATGCGGAACTGGTAAATCCCCAAGAAGATACCACATCCCGACTTACTTCTTCCCTTTAATTCAAATTAGCCACCACTAGGACACTTCTCAACATTCAATTCAGCAAAGGCAAAATAGTTCTATTAAGTGATTATTTATCAAATACTCAAATGAATAGAGAGCGAAAGGAAGGATGATAACAAGGTCAATGGAAACAGAAATAAGAGACTTGAAATCAAGAAAATATCAGCAACGCGAAATTCTAGGGGAAGGGAGAAAAGCTATTAAATACCTCTCTCTGAAGTGCTTCATCAAGCTCCTGCTTGTCATCAGGAGTGATGTCTTTAGCGTAGAGTTGGGCCAAACAATCTCGGATCCTGGGCAGAATAGCCATAGGAAACAGTCAAATGACACGATCCTCTCGAATGATATCAAAGTATCACTTGATGGAGTTAAAACTTCAGACCCAGACAGAAAAATTGGTTTTACAATAGGGTTATAAAACAATCAGTATTGCCAAATAAAATATCAACAGATGATAGAAGTCCTAGAGAGCGGACCTTCCATGCTTCTGAAGCAAAGATCTCCGTACTGACTGCGTAGGGTGAGCAGTGAAGACAAGATCCACCGTTTGATTCTTAAGAGCATCAAACACTTCTTCAGGAGACTTCTTCAGCTGCACCACAAGCCTCTTGAGCGTCTCTTCGATGTCCGACTCAGTTGTTGCATTGTTCTCATCAGCAAAATCCCCCTTCTTCAACTTGTTACGCCGGCGATAAGCAATCTGAACCTCCTCAGCCAAGTTCGCCAAGTTAAGCATATTGGAGAAGGATTTGGCAATAACAATGGAATCCCCAGGATCCAAACTGGTCAAAACATTGCCCAGCTCCTCCAGCTTTTGAGGATCATGTTTGCCTTCATACTCAGCAGAAAGCTCATAGCACTCTTGTACCTAAATTACATCACACTTATATTACAAAAAGACTCTCTCCTTCGCAGATTCTATAGAATACGCAAGATTACTGTTAACAAAAAGCAAATGCGAGATTGAGGAGAACCATAAACGATGAGGAACACAACTCTCACCAAGGAAAAGCGAACGCATTCTCCACTCAAATTACGTCAATATTCACTGGATGCTAAACTAGGTGATGGAATTTTGCTAAATTCGGAAAATTTCAAGACATTCAAACACTCACCGAGGAAAAACGGATACATTTAACACTCAAATTAGGTCAATATTGACTGGATGCAAAACTAGGTGATGGAAATTTGCTAAATTCGCAAACTTTCCAGACATTCACAGCCAGATTACGACAACAATCCCGTTCCATTGCATATCAGCAGAACAAACGGTCGAAATTCCGTACCGTCTCCTTGAGATCCTCGCCGTGCAAGTCCTGGAGGATATCGAGGAACCGATCCAGCAGCAAGGCGTCGTACTCCACCAACTTGTCGTCCTCGCTCACCTTCCCCGGGACCAGGAGCCTGAGCTGCGCATCGATGGACGCCAGCTTCTCCAGATTCCGATTCGCCATTCCTCGAATCCGACGCCCGTCACTACGATCGCCAAGAAAAAACCAGAAAAAAAAAATCTCACATCATAAAAAAATCAAAACCCGCGGCGGGCCCTAACTTCTCATCACAGCCATAGAAATCAGATCAATCGAAAGCCACAGCAATCGGATCCGACCCGGTCGGTCGATAGCGACACAACCACAGTGACGACAGTGTGAAAAAAAAAATGCTGCTTTTTCGGGAAGCATGTACGGATGGTAATGTACCTGACGTAAAGCGGCCGAGACTGAGAAGATTGGAGAGCAAAGACTAAGAAGATCAACGGAGGAAAAAGTTGAGAGATAGAGAGAGAGAAGTGCGAGATCCAGAGCCGGGCGGAGGACGGCTATTTATAGACAGACGGGGCCCGGGATCTGAAAAAGGGCTCGTCAAAACTCAGAAAGTAAACTCAGAAAGTCTCTCTCTTTCTCTCTCTAAGATTTGCATGTGAGCTTGTCGTCACGCTCTCTCTCTCTCTTCGGCGTAACTCATGATCCCTGTCCTCCCACGAACATGCAACTCTCTCTCTCTCTCTCTCTCTCTCTATAGATTCCGAATTTTCTGGATACGGGGAATATGCCCCCCCGCCCCCCCCTCTCCCTCGCGGCTTTCCCCCGGCCGATGAGGGATTTGGGATAACCAATCCAATCCCGGATGGTAAAAAGTAAAAACATGCTGAATCCGACGTCGTTGCCGCCGATTCGTTTTGTCCGAAGAGGATATAAAATCTCTATCTCGGATTCGTTTCGATGGAAATTCCGCCCTTTATTCCTGGAAATTCAATTTAATGCCGACTAAATTAAGCATGTTATATGTGATTTTTTTTTTTGTGGATGCAATGCTAGATTTCGACCAAAAATAATAATAGTTCTAGATCTGGGAAATGATCCGGTTCGCAAGTAGAGGCTGAGCAGTAATGTCATGGGAGAGTGTATGGTGGCCCTGTTATATAACTAATAAAACTAAAAGCTGCTTTTGGTTGGGATCTGAGAGATAATTTATTTTTTGGGTTGTTTTGTTTGAACACCACCAACTTCAAAAAAAAGAAGTTATTTATGGGTTCTTTTCTTTTTTTTTTTTTTTTTTTTGTTGGAGGGCATGGAGGAAAAGGACAAGGGATGGTAGAATGTAGAATTTGTTGAATTTATAATGCATGGTTTCTTTATTGAAGGATTGTGGCAAAACTTTGAAAAGGAGGACAAGCTGTTGATATTTGCCCCACCCTTAGTGAAAAAGCCAATGCATTCGAGCTGTTGGATGTCACCTGAAGTCCACATGATCAAATGGAATGTATGTGGTAGAATTATATGTGACGGGTATAATTAATACTTTTCCTTTTTCTTAAAGTCGATAGAATCCTATAAAGCTCAATGCCAAAAAAAGTAACTCTTCTATTGACAAGATTTTTTTTTTTTAGTTGGGGAGTCTAATGATGGAATTGAACTTACTCTACATTAAAACCACATCTCAATTATACATTGGCATGGGACGAATCTAATGATGGAACTAGAATTAAACTAAATTAAAAGCATGCCTTCTTAAGTGGGAGACTACAAACCTCTAGTTGGAGGACTATCTAGGAAAGGACATAACTTTTAGGAGGAACCATATTAAAAGCTAAGAGACATGTAAAATGTTTAAGTGCAACTTTCATATTACTATTGAACTTGAAAATTTAAAGAATAAAGTTTGAGTGCCATTATATTCTTCTGTCTCACTCTATACAAGCAGTAGAAAGACAAAGCGAATTTTTAAATTGTTCATAAAGGCCTTGATTGGCATTTTTAAAGGAGGGAGATGGGACGGAGGGTAGGAGCTTCTTCACTTATATGAGACTGAAAACTCTAGTTGGAAGACTATCTAGGGAAGGACATGGCTTTGAAAGTTAGATGAACCATACAAAGTGCCAAGAGGTAAGATATCTTCTTTGTTAATGAGAGACTGAGAAGTCTAGTTGGAAGACTATCTGGAGAAGGACATGGCTTCAAAAGTAGGAGGGACCATACGAAATGCCAAGAGGTAATGATGTCTTCTTTGTTAATGAAAGACTAAAAACTCTAGTTGGAAGACTATCTAGGGAAGGACATGGCTTCGAAAGTAGGAGGAACCATACGAAATGCCAATAGGCAATAATGTCTTCTTTGTTAACAAGAGACTAAAAACTCTAGTTGGAAGACTATCTAGGGAAGGGCATGGCTTCCAAAGTGGGAGGAACCATATGAAATGCCTAGAGGTAATGATGTCTTCCTTGTTAATGAGAGACCAAAAACTTTAGTTGTGGAGGACTATCTAGGGAGGGGTATGTACAATGTTTGAGTGCAAGTTCCATACTACTAATGAGCTTGGAAAGTAAGGACTAAAGTTCGAGTCCCATCGTATCCTTCTTTCTCAAATATACAAGCATTAAAAAATATGAATGAATCTCTAACTATATATATTTTATTAAAAGTGGCCTTTATTGGCATTATTGAGGGTGGGAGAGAGGGAGGGAGATGATGAATAAACCTTCAAAACTATACCAGCGAATACCTCCATATCAAAAAATTATTAATCTTACAAATTCAATCAAAGGCCAGCCATTCATGTAAGGGTCATTGAATATGTAAGAAATTACTTTATCATGACCCGAGCTTAAGTGATTTTGTCAAATAAAAATATGCTTCATAAATGTCACGCCTTTGAGAAGTGATATCCCAACAACTTTTAACATTATCAAGTAAAATAAAATTGGATTATAGATTGCCGCACTTATCAAACAGTACATCAAATTACAAGTGGACAATCAAATAAGTAATTCCATCTTGAGACCCAAAGGAACAGGACATGGACTACATCCAACACGCAGTAACAATTCATCACGTCATTCAATGCACACAATATTCAAAATAAATTTAAATAAACCCAACATTTCTTTAATCCTTTTAAGCCCGGTAGCCAATACGGTTGATCCTTCTATGTATGGAAAGAATTCCAAAGTGGGTGAAGAAAAAAAAAGAAGAAGGTGAGGAAAATATTTCTGTAAGTGTTCACCTTAGAAGCGTGCTATTTAGTTTAATAGATAGAAAGTTCAATACTCCAAAAGAAAAATGATATTAAACGAAAATGGCTGAATTATATGCGCGTGCTTGAAAAAGATGCAATGAATATTCCAAAGGATGGAGTCATGCGGCACGTCACCCAGCCGGCATTATTAGGGCATTCGCAATTTATGACGTCATAGGGTCTCGTTTTCCTATTTTGCATATATTAATTGTCAACGAGTTAGAATCGTTGAAACCAATAAATATGATATTAAATTAAGTGACCTGAGGAGTGAGATAATATTGGTCAGATAAATAATGGTGATAGCCGGCAGCCATAGCAAAAAAGGAGATTGATATGTTGACGGGTTGCCATATGAGAGGAAAAGGCACATATCATCAAGTTCGATATGTTACTCCTCGTCAACTACGACATACAATTCGACCTGATTCGTCTTATCATTAAAATAATTCAACGTGATTACAATCAATCTAAATTCAATGGAAACATGCCGACCTCTTGCGTTAGTTTTGAATTCATTATGTCATATATCGGGTTCAAATTACTCTCAATAAATTTTTATCTTTATGTCATGTCTCATTGAGGCTTGCCATATTAATCCTTAGTCACTACTTATACTAGAGATAATATAAGGGATCATGCCATATATCATTCAAATTTTGCTATACAATTTCTTTATCGTTATATTAGTATGTGACATTAGATTAGTGGACAGCTAAGTATCTAGGGTCATAGCCGCACGTTAATGAAGACATTTGGTTGCCCCGTCAACAAGTTGTGCGAGCCAAACTAGAATTTTTTTTTTTTTTTGTCAAGAGTAAGACTAGAAATTCCACAAATCTAAAATTTCAAACTTATGAGATGGGTTAATTAGAAAAAAATATTAAGGATAAAGAAGGAATATAAGTTCAATTTCAATGGCAAGTCTTGTCCCTTATTGATTTCTATATGAAGGCAATAATTTAGGACTAGAGTAAGTCTTAAAATTGTTTCCTCTGAGGATTCATCCCATAAACGTTAAGCACCTAGAGAGTATTCCCTCTTACTGAGGAAGGAAAAGATATATAGAGAAATTGGGTATTGGGAAGGATAAAGTGTATGGATATCGACACATTAAAATAAATAATATAGTCTAGTAGCTCAATGCGTTAGCGAACAAGTATAAATTGCCCATATTCAGTTGGAAATCACCTCGTCTTAGTGAGGTTACCGGATGCCAAAGATCCAAAGCAAGCCCCTAGTTATAGGGTAACTTGGTTAAGGAGAAATGTTAAGGAGAAAGGAAGACAATAAGTTGAGTTTCGCTGGCAAGTCTTGACCCTTACCAATTTCTTGTCAAGGAAAGAATCCCTTTATCTTGTATGTCAATATTGACCCCAAAAATAGATGGTGAAATATTAGCAAAATTGAGAAGTTTTCTATGTATATAATCTTTAATTTTTTAGAAAAGTCATCATAATAATGTTTTATTTAGATGGAATTAGAATATTCATAAAGCAAGAAGCTTTATAAGGTTTTACTATTTGTTTTTCACTAAATAAGAGAGATTTTTTATTTTAAAGTTTGAACAATATTGTTCAATATTACATATCGATACAAAATTTGAGGGTTATTTATGTCATTATATATGAAAATAATGTCCTTTAAAAGACCTCCCGCTTTATTGGAATCCGATCAACAAAGTCAAGAACGGATGGGTGGGTCCAGCATCGCTGCCGTGAATGTCGCACGCTTCAATTATGACAACACGATGGGACCACTCCCGAGGTTTTGACTAACCATTCCATTAAAATCGATTTCCAGAGGCACAAGTCATGCGGCTTCGATCTCGGGCGTCATGGACCTCGAGATCCGTGATTATTGTAAAGACGTGTTTAGCGGGATTCCATGCTTGGAAGAAATTGTGAATTTCTGCATATATTGCTGCTTTTTGATTGGCCATTCAAGATTGGAAAAGCCAAAAGATTGGATGCCGCGAATCAGCAGCCAATCGGGAACGGAGGGTTGCCTCACAAATCCTCAAGTTCACCAATTTGGAGGAGAAATTTTCTCATTTTGCCCACTGGGGAGACAAATTTGGAGGTTCACGTAGGTCAACCAAGATGGGTGGCTATTGCAAGGGCCAGCCCTTTGGTCCATTCATGGAACATTATTTCAAAGTCAATTAGGCATATTCCGGCATATTCCGCCCCTTTGAGAAAGCATATTATGTGTAGGCCGCATAGTTGAACATAAAAAAAATATAGCTGAAAAGAAGAATGTGAAATTTACATGTGTTTTGATTAAGTGTTTATGCGTATATTTATAGATTTTATTATATGATTATCAGAAAAGTACAAAAAAAGTTTTAAATCTGTGACATTTGTATAAATTCCATTTTAAAATTTTCAATTAAAACATTTTTATATTAGTATCAATTTAGTCCATCAAACCAATTTTGATCGGTCGACGCTCACGTGGATGCCAACCGTTCGGTTAATGCTGACGTTGTAATTTTTAATATATTTCTTATTTTTTGGAAATTTTTATTAATTTTTTTCTTTTCTTTTTCTCTTCTTCCTCTTTGGATTCCTTGCAGTGGCCGGCAAGTCTCACTGAGGGCCCTTGCTGAGGTTAGGGCGAGGCTAGCCTCACCTAGTGGCTAGCAAATTGTTGGAGGCTTGTTGACCATTATTAGAGAAAAAGCCAAGATGAAGAAAAAGAAAAAGAAAAGAAAAAGAAAGAAGAAAAGGAAAAAAATTAATAAAAAAATTTAAAAATTGTCACATTTGTTGGCTAGCTGGTGTTCGTGTTAGTGTCGGCTGGTCAAATTTGGTCGGATGAATGAATTGGTACAAATGTGAAAATATTTAGAATTATTGGTTTAATTAAAAAATTTACTACCGAATTGGTATTGATGTCATAGGTTTAAGACTTTTTTGATACTTTTCTTGACGAATATCTAGATAACATATTGGATATGCGCAATCAAAAGAAGATATGGAAAATTAATGGAAATATCCTTAACATCTTTGGGAATTGCCTTAAATATCTTTGACATTTTTCTCATACTTAATGTGACATGAAAAAATCAACTTGAATTTGGATTAAAAGAATCCGGAAAACATCCATGTGGATCGCTGTAATGTTCAATGTACTCAAGAGAGAACTGGATGACGTTGTTGCCTACGTTGTTGTGGGTTGTTATGGTTGTTGGTGAGGCTACGTGGCAAAATGTGGCAAAAGGCTACAACAAAGGCAGCTGTCGCGGCAAGAGACTATTGTGGTGTAGGTTGAGGCTATCGTGGTTGCCGTGTAGACTATGCGGCAACAAAATTGACTAATGTGGTATCAAAGGAGACAAACGATGTTGAGAATTGATGTCGATAAGAGAGGTATTAGTAGTTATTGAAAATGATAATGGCACAAGATAAGAAGTGTGCTCTAAGCGTACAATGGGCATTACGTGCAATCTCCGAATTATCTTGCCATGATATCATGCTAGAAAGTCCCACCCATAAGATTAAGCTAATAGATGAAGATGGATTACTCATATGTAAAGAGTAAGTAAACCTCATTGTCAAGTCATATGTGATATTTCAACACCTCTCTCATGGGCAAATCGAATTAGGTGTTGTGAGTGGAAATTTGACTAACGGTGCTGGATGCACATGCGAAAGTCGTAAAACTTGACTTTGGTGAATTGAATTAGAAAAGTACCACATCGGGAAATAAGTATAGTGTAAATTAGTTAATATATCATAATAGTTCTATAACTCATTAACCTAAGTTTTTTAGTTAAAATTGGTGTGATTGGATATGTTGGTGGACTGAAACTTGAGCTCCCTCTTTGTAACTCATTTACCAAAAGCTTTTTAGTTTAGATGGGATCCAATTGGATATGTTGACGGGCTCCAATTTGAACTTTCTTTTGGTGATTTTGCCATGTGTTAGTTATCGTAAAAAAATTTTCATATTAAATTATTAGTGGCTCAAGTTTTTGAGTGAAGAAGATGAGTCTCATTGCGTATGTTAACGAATTTGAATTTAAGCTCTCTTAGTGAGCTTCTTAGGCGAAAGTATTAGGATTTCGTTGGGTAATCCCAATAGCTGATATGTGTGATCAATCCATCAAATGGGTCACACAATCAACAATTGCATGTTTAAATTTCAATAAACCTCAATTATATTGGCTTGCCTTTTCACGTATCACTCTCTTGTGGAGTCGTGGTGTGGAGTCGTGGTGCATTCGATGCACACCAGAAAACCTTCTCCTGGGATCAACGTATGTACCATTATTCCTTAGTTCATTTTGGTGTTGAAAACAAGAAGGAAATATGCAATTATTCCAGTGTCATCCAAGACTGCCGAGAAAATACCTCCATCCCCGGTGCACAGAGAATATGTACATGATGGGGGCCAATGCATCATATCCATAGACATGAACCCTAAAGTTTAGGCAAGAGTTTACAAGATGATTAGGATCTCACGTTCAAGAATCCATGAAGGTAGGCATGTTCAATCCCTCCCGCTCGTATTTGATTTGTCGAGGTCTAGCAAGTTCTTTACTCCCCTCTCGACGAAAAGGTAGGCTTAATTTGGCATACGAATGCTGATTCAGGATACCGCCCGATCAACTCGACAAAGCTTGTTGATCCGAAGAAGCAAGACATATGCAAAGTGGAGCTTTCACTCAATAAACACCTTTAGAAGAGGAGGCGAGAAGGCGGAATGAAAGTGGATGACGAAAATATGGAATTCTTTTAGAACTGTAGGCATAGCCGCATAGCCATTCAAAGCTCTTCCATTGCATCATTGTCTAATGACGTCGCGAATATGCTGCGTGCACGCCGACTATCAAATTTAGAAATGTTTATGTCTTCTCCGGATGTTGCATTCGATAACCCGCATGCTAGTTTCCGGATTTTGAGCCAATTAGCTGAAGCACATACAATCATGTGCCAATAATCTTTATACTAAGCATGCGCTTGAACTGGTGAGACATCAAATGCCGTTGAAAGGAGGCTCCGCATGATGCGACTTGGCTGCATAGGCATCAGAATTGTGTCGATTTGATTGTACAAATGAATTGGCATGTCGTGGTGCATTCCGTCAATGATTTGGTTTATACAATGAATTGGGTGTCGGGGCACGCCTGCCAACTGAAGTTGACCTGTTCATCACTTGATTTTTAAAGAGAAAAAGGAGGACAAGAGAGCAGGCATCATTGAATCCAACATTCATGCTGCTATACCCATTTAAGTATACGGGTGTATTGACACCTAGAAATACCCCTACGAATACATGCTGGTCACAAGGACTGAAAGCTCTAAAGTCACCATCACGACCATATATCTATATCGACCCAGCTCATAAATGGTCATACGAGAAAATATAATTAATGACTTTGAGAAATCCTAAATTGAATTTTGACTGATAAACAAAGACCTTAATGAAGTAGTGGGTTGCCACGTGTCGAAACCAAATATCACCAATGAAGATACAATAGTGATGGTGGAAATAGGCAGGTATAGGTAAAAGGATGCCAAACTCAAAGAAGGGGCAATTAATACTTGCTGGACAAGTTGTGATAGTGTTATCAAACAAGTATGGATAAAGCAGTTCAACATGAAACATGGAGGGACTCTTAAGAGGAAGTAACTAACTATTGATAGTTACCAAGTTGACCTATAGATACTACAAGTCACCCAATAATTAGCCCTCGAACAACATACGAAACTATTTTATATTGGTCTTTATCTTTACTTAGCTTTAGCATAGCTATAATTTAAGATTCTTGTTGTAAATTCAGTTCTGGTGAGTGTCTATATTTTGCATAAGTGCTATAGATTAGATTCTAGTGCTTTTGCATAAGTGCTATAGATTAGATTCTAGTGCTAACCCATTATTTAGCGTCGTCGATTAAATTCTGGCATTGCTTCCTCATTCTCATCTAGAGACGGTGTTTATTAGATGTTACCTCTGTCTTGCGTTGTTGATTAGATTTTATCTACTCATCTAGGAATAGTGTATACTAGGTGTTGTTATCACTGTCTAGCTTTGTTGATTAGATTTCAACATTGTGTTCTCATAACTATCTTAAATCATTGTCTATTAGGCATTGTCCTCCTGGTCTAGTGTCATTGATTAGATTCGGCGTTGTGTCTTTGAACTGAGTAGAAAGTAGTGTTTTGTCATATCCAGCATTGTCGAAATACCTTCCATATTGTATAGACTACTTTAATTTTAATGGAATTTCATTATTATATAAAGGTGAGTCTAAATGATGTCATTGATTAGGTGTCAACATTAATTATCATTAATGTTAAGCATGCGATAGACCCACAACTTCTTTAATTTCAAGATTATAAGGTATATAATTCTGTTCCACATTTGACCCACTTTGTCCAAAACTAATATAAAACCTGGGTCTCTTTCAATAAAAATCAAAATATAACACTTGGTAAAAGATATTTCGTTACAGGATTCAAAACCAATAAAACCAAATGAATTGGCATTTTAGTGGTATGTCCGTGATGCGCATCCACCAAAGCCGACGGGCTTGTAGCTTAGGTTTACAAAGGCAAAGGGATGACTAAAGACTGAGCATAATTGCATATAGATTAATACTGTTAAGTGAGATCTTTCACAGCTCGCCTGTTTTCAGGCAGTGATGGTTTGACTTGGGAGAGCGAAAATGCCAAGATACTGAATTATTGGGACGGTGGCTGAGTCAACAGTCGACACAGCACCTGTCAGCAAGAGCCACGGGATAAACAACCACTTTCAGAATCTCTGATGACTTCAGCTGGCCATAATGCCTAGATCATAAAAAATGTGGTTCTGTTTCTTTAATCAAACCCAACGTTATTTGGTGGTTTCTTTAATCTAAAATGCAGTTGCCTAGTCCTGTCCTCTCTGTTGAGTTTGCCGTCGCGTAGATCTAGCATCATTACATGTTCGGCAGCAAAGGTTGGTTATCATTCTCGTGTCGCATTTGGAATTCGGATAATGTTAGCTCATTTAATTTGGTTTTCTTGGATCTTGAGAATGGTCATGATGTGTTTAAGCTTGTGTTTTTGCTTCTTGAAGATAATGCTGGGTCAATCAGAAATTTTGAAAGTGATGGGCAATCTTCATTGTCTGAGCTTGTGAAATGTGATTGATCAACCATCGCAAACTAGAAGTTCTCTGCGATCACTACATATTCAACTCATATACAGGAAATCATTTCAGTTCATTCAAGAAGTTCCTCAAGGCTTAAAACTTGATGACTATGCTCCAAAGGTACAAATCTTCATCTGGAACTTCAAGAGCAAAGATCACTAGACCACTTCCTTGTCTATATTCAAATGGCACTTCCCGGGACTCGACCAATATCCTCTTAGGCTGAGCCAATGAATAGGCTCCAAACATGCCGCATCCTCGAACTCTCATGGAAATTGTCATAGGTTCGTCGAGTTCGTACTTCAAATCACTGATTGCTCCTCCAGAGTTAAACATCTCAAGGAGACCTATAGGAGCGAATTTTGCTCCATTCGACAAGCTTTTAACTGGAACGACAGTGAAAACCTCGTATTCTCGAGGATTCAGCGCAATTGAATAGGATGAATTCTTCGGAAGGTAAACCACCTCTCCTAATGTGATCATTAAAGGAAACAGAAAGAACGTCATCGACCACATTAAGTGCAAACTTCCATAAACTGCACCAAACGATGTGTAAAATCAAAGCATTATTTACCTCCACGATGCGAGTACACTATAGTATCGCCGCTCCATCCGTCATCAGCAACTCTTGGCAGATAGTCCACATCCTTTGCAGTAATAGATCCAGTGAGACTCTCTACGTGTTCGTCGTGGATAAGTGGCTTTTTTGTGACTCGACACCAACCAGCTCCTTGACAGTTGAATACACCAATCACTCCAGAGAAGCTATTCAAGTTCCATATCTTCAAAAGGCTGCAATGAGAACGCAGTGCTAAATTAAGCAGCCAGGGATTACAAACAAAGAACTTTGGGACCAGATGGCCGAAGTATTCATATATTTTCACCTTTTCTTATCTCTAGCAGGGTCAGAAAACAAGCAATCCCTTGTTGGCCTCCCTGGTAACTTTGCCCTTAGGATAGAACCGTCGGGTAGTGAGAGTTTCTTGAGTAGATTGAAGTCATGACATTCAGGCTTGTCACTGCATTCTCAACTACAACACATCAGGAATGAGAAAGATGGACCAGAGAGACGAGAAATCCTGACCAGTATTTTTACCTAACATAAATGGCACATCCACCGACTGCACGTGCTGCTCCGTGATATTCGGCCATTGGATGTTGGCTCTAAGATTTTTACGAATTCTCTCAAATTAGATATAATGGAATGCCTACCCTTACATTGTTCTTTAGTCTTTAGAAAAGGCAAAAACTTACATGGAACATATCCCAGTCTGGCTGCATGAATTCCCCAACAAAAGTGGAGTTATATGCAACTGATGCGACGTGAATCGTGTGTGATGCAGGATCTCTTGGGAAAAAATCATCTGATGCTCTCATTATAGCTGTTTTCTTCTCACTGCACAGTCATTTAGATGTCACACAGTTCAGGTGCTTAAAAATTCGTGAGTCTTGACTTTTTCTCATCATGATCCAATGTAAGAAATTCTAGATGTAGAGATGACCTGTATAAACCGTCTGTGTTATGGCTCATACAAGAAATGATGTCATTGTCTGAGAAATTACGGGCAATAGATGCTTCAAGTGCTTCATGATACTTTCTAGCAAGATTCACTCGTCCGCCATAGCCTTTCCCGAGAGTCTCAAGGATGGTCTGAGCATCTACTTTGACTCCATCAACACCAGTTGATGCGAGATATGAGTGAAGATCATTGTAGAAGTCATAAGCCTTCTCTGGCTTCGCCAGGCCAACTCCGTTCATCATAATGCTTTTAAGCGCATGACAAACACAATTTGCTTCAACACCGGGAGATGACATAGGATACACCAAATTGGCTTCGTAGCTTTCCATCGCAGGGGAATTTGGTTTTACACCACCCCAGTACCCAGTTAAAGCATGCCACACATAGACATACCTGCAAAAAAGTTTAATAGAATGATAATGGCAAAACCTTGACGGAGAGGCACTCTGTAACACCTGTACAACATATCTAGTAGCAGATCATACTTTAGACCATATTCCTCTTTTATTTCAGCAATGATGCGCTGGAGTCCACAGCCCAGTTCTTTCTCCACACGCCCTTCCTTGGGATGCTTTCGAAACTTGTGGTTCTCTTTAATGTCTACCAATCTGTCTGCGTAGCTGTGAGAGAAGGTAACAGAGATAAAGTAAGTTGATGAAAAGAAACTCTGCTAATCCCTGGAAAACTGCAAAAAGCTTCTCACTTGGCAGTGTCCTCAGCTTTTGATTCAATGCCTTTGGGATCCATCGCAACTGATTGCCATCCATCATCAATTATAAGGAATTTTGGAGCAATCCCACCTTTCTTGAAGCTGCGAGAATTTTATGTTAATCAGTGTCTGAGAATTTTAGATCTGTGCTATTACATTTCGGTGTCAAGGAAGAGATGGAACCTCTCTAATCCTAGCTTCAGGCCTTCTTCTGTGATGTCGGTGTAGAAGGCATCCCATGTGCACCAGCCAAACCAATTTATCATATCTGGTATCTGAGCCACAAAGAGTAAACGGAAGTCGTCCAAGGGATGAAGATTCCTGATATGTCTCACAAAACTATCATTGCTCTAAGATGCTATTATGGAGGAAATGCTACCTTTTTCCTCTCGAGATGACAGAACGTCTTCTGATATTTTTCAACGGCCCTGTACATTGCATTTAAGTCGATGCTTAGATGATTTATCAAGGCGAGCCTTTCTAAATGAGCCACTAGGAACAAAAATAGTTGAAGATGGCAACACCGACTAAATTAATAAATATATGTATAGCACATTAATTCATAATTTGGTACTTCTGGTTATCAAGAATGCTTAGCAGCTATTTTAAGAACATGAACTTACTTCACTGCAAAAGTAACAACGTCAAAAGGGTTTGATCCTGATGCTGTGAATACTAAGTGATTTCCATCAAATGTATCAACGGCAGGATCACCTGTGGTAAACCAGCAGTTACCCAAGTGCAACAGAGCTTAAAGGTTTGTAAAATGATCTGGCGAAGACTGATGCTTTTCACTGCGTACCACTTTCCAAGCAGATGACCATCTCGTTCTGTTCGTTCCCTTGAAGAACAGCTCTGAAATCCCCTTCAAGGAGTGGTAGGATGACGATGTACATTTCTTGTTTGTCTGTTCCATCGCTTCCTGTTCTTGCATTGTCCAAGGACAAGCTGTTGCGGACTTCGACCAACAGAAATTGGGTCTCGAAGGGAATTTCGCAACCAGAGACACCCATCCACTGTGTCATCCACCACATCTTGAAGCGGTAAAGACTCATGAAACGTAAACCCCTGCAAATCAGAAAATTTAACCATTTGAGTAATCAGTTACACAGAACCACAAGCACTTGTCAGGATGAAGAACGGAACCAGATTGTCACATACTAAATTAGCAACCAAACCATTTGCTACATACAGGAGTCAAGAGATGCTTTTGCAGCATTGAAACCAAAATAGTGACATTAAAATCTAAATCTCAGTAAAGAGGAATTTGCACCTAGATGGACCAATGCTGATTTTCAGCTTGCTTGAGCCAAATCTTTTGCTTTGAGTGCTCCAAACTTGGAGAAAACCACTCATTCAGCAGCTGATGGCACTAAGCAATAAGTACTTACTGAATTCTAGCCAAGGAAGGTCTTCAAAGTTGTTCCCTTGTTTCTAATAAATCACTCATTTTCTGTACCATGAAATTGTAGGCTCTACCATGCGGAATCTTCTTTCCATCAAACAATTCATCCAACCCAAGTAAACTTATTGGCTGCTTGAAGTCTATATATAAATCAAGCACGTATACCGACAAAGAGAAACCTGAAAAGAGCTAAATTTGCCACTGCCTACCTGGGTTCATTCCGTTGTTGTACAGTCTAATTTTCAACTGCTATTGCCATGATGAGATTACTAGCAACAACGTGGACTACTAGTCTATATTCCAATATAGTAGCCAAGAATATTGCATACGCTGAATTACTGCCGAGCTCACAAAAACCACACATTTTCATGGAAATATTTGAATTGGAGAGGAAAAACATCCATTAAAGAAGTAACAACGAAAGGAGATTGCATACATACAGAAGCTTTCCAACAGGGAAGACCCTGAGGCTGCCCTTGTGATCAGATTTGACCCCAATGAAAGCCCCATCACACAGAGCATCATCGTTAGAGACCACGGGAGTCAATGAAACATTGTCGTGCACATCGGATAACACGCATTGGCCCGACACCATCAGCTTCCCATTTGTCAAGCTCATTGTTCCTGCCCCAGTAGTCATCTTTGCTCTGGTGGCTTTTGTTCCTTAGAATTGGAAATGAAACTGAGACTTCTTCAGCAAATAAAAAGATCTTCAGTGGGCGAATGAACTTGTTCTAGCGAGCAGTGAGTACACTAGAATAAGATGTTATTGGCTCAAGTGGTTACTACAGAGCCACGGAGCCAGGGCATGATTGAATACTTGTCGTTTTCAGAGTAATCTGGAAACTGTGTGATCAGCAACCAAAACAATTATTGGTGCGATTATTAAGGAGAAAGAGGAACAAATAAGGGCCATTCATCAAGAACCAGACATATTCCTGTGTCACGGTCGTGTGGTGGCCTATGTTCACATGAATTCAGGCATGTGATTCCAATGCCTCAACTTCACCAAATGGGACTTGTCTGTGAAATGGACTAGGATGGCCCATTATGGTCCATTATATAATAGCATCTTTGCCATGGTTTCCAACAAGACATATCGACTCTACAAAAGAGTACATATCCAATTAAAGATTATGTGCCATATTCAATCTTTCGGTGTCCACTAAAGTTCATTGCTTTGTCATGTTTGAGTTCCACTCCATCAAATGCTTTCGGGGTAAGAGGATCATCTCAATTGAATCAAAAGGATGTAGATGACAAAACCTGATTTAAAATGACATTGTGCAAGTGATTTGACTCGATGTGCTGAATCTAGAAAAGCTTATCTTGGAGAGCAAGTACTTCAATCGTAATTGAGGAGAAGTTGGACGGAGGACTGACCGATCTGGTAAAGCGCTAACCAAAACATTTCCTAACAGCTTTCCTTTTTATCAGATCTTGAGCAGGAACAAGACTTTATCCATGAAATGCACTCACTGAAACACCAAGAGAAATAAAATGGAGGCAAATAGAAGGTGCATGTAATATTACACATAAAAAAACCCAAAAAACTTCCACTCATTGCTTGTTTGGGCCCAAAGGAGCCGGATTGTTTTGATGACCTGTAATTGTCCTTACAAATGAGACTCCAAGAATTAATTTTGGATGAAATAATAGGATTTTTGGGATATAACTTCACTAATATGATACCGTATTATCATTACTATTCTATAATGCGCTCGACATGTTGCATCATTATGAGAAACTAACGAGCACAGTATTAAGACGAAAGCTTGATCATTCTCTCTTATTGGCGATACCACCACCATACAAGTTGCTCCGAAAATAGAAAAGAGAGAGCAACACAAGAACACGAAACTCTCAGGTAAGGTTAAGCCTCCAAGCTCATTGCCGGGGCTCTTTGATATAGCCCACCGAGAAGTCTCCTGGTTGTGGAAATAACCTAAGAACCTGCAGTCCCTGTTGCACTTGGCTCCACAATTTCCCTCCTTCACAGGCCCGTCACCCTTTGTGTATTTGCTCAGGAAATGGTCCACCCCAACAAGCTTGTAGTAGCTGAAGTCGCCGGGCTGACAGCTTGTGACCTTTGGCAGCACGCGGCTATCGCTCCAGCCCAAGTGCCCGTGGGCTGACTGGCATGCGACGCACTGGCTGTCTGCGCAGAGCCCGAAGTTCCTACATTGGCTCGACAATTGGCACTCTGTGTCCCGGTCTACATTCTAGGACTGATCGGTTCCAAGTTCAGTCCGGTTTCGAGGTTGAACCGGAAATTGGATCGAGAGGACTAGTTCCCAAATTTTGGGACCGGGAACCAGACCGACTGGTCCTATAATCGGGAACCGGACTGACCAACCGACCGGTCCGGTTTGGTGGAACTGGTAAATTTATTGTTTTGGGCAAAAAATAAAATGAATGGGAGAAATTAGGAGGAATTAGAATTTTTTCTTAAGAAATTTAAAGCTATATATATGTGCGTGCGTGTGTATATATATAATTAACCAGTCTAGTTTGGTTGATCCGGTTCTCACCTTGGAACCGGGAATAGAACCGACTGGCCATTGGTTCCAAAAGCAGGAACTGGGAACCAGACCGTCCTCCTTGGGAACTATCCAAAATCGGCCAGTCCAGTCCGATTTGGGTGGTTCCTGGTTCAGGCGGTTCCCGACGCACACCCCTACTGCATTCCTACATAAGAGAGAGAAGGTGACCTCCCATGTTCGGTAGTACACCTTGTCATAGTAAGTGTAGGCCCGAAGGTTGCTGTTGATCTCGAGCCTGAGTATGGTCGGTATGGAATTATATTTGGCGACCCAACACGAGACCGCTGCCTGCACTGCTCGTTTTGTCTGCCACTGAGTATTTTAAGACGATTTCATAGGCTATTGCCATGATGAGATTCCTAGCAACAACGTGGACTACTAGTCTATATTCCAATATAGTAGCCAAGAATATCGCATACGCTGAATTACTGCTGAGCTCACAAAACCACACATTTTCATGGAAATATTTGAAATTGGAGAGGAAATGACACCCATTAAAGAAGTAACAACGAAAGGATATTGCATACATACAGAAGCTTTCCAACAGGGAAGACCCTGAGGCTGCCCTTGTGATCAGATTTGACCCCAATGAAAGCCCCATCACACAGAACATCATCGTTAGAGACCACGGGAGTCAACGAAACATTGTCATGCACGTCGGATAACACGCATTGGCCCGACACCATCAGCTTCCCATTTGTCAAGCTCACTGTTCCTGCCCCAGTAGTCATCTTTGCTCTTGTGGCTTTTGTTCCTTAGAATTGGAAATGAAACTGAGACTTCTACAGCAAATAAAAAGATCTTCAGTGGGCGAATGAACTTGTTCTAGCGAGCAGTGAGTACACTAGAATAAGATGTCATTGGCTCAAGTGGTTACTACAGAGCCAACGGAGCCGGGGCATGATTGAATGCTTGTCGTTTTCAGAGTAATCTGGAAACTGTGTGATCAGCAAGCCAAAACAATTATTGGTGCGATTATTAAGGAGAAAGATAGAGGAACAAATAAGGGCCATTCATCAAGAACCAGACATATTCCTGTGTCACGGTCGTGTGGTGGCCTATGTTCACATGAATTCAGGCATATGATTCCAATGCCTCAACTTCACCAAATGGGACTTTGTCTGTGAAATGGACTACGATGGCCCATTATGGTCCATTATATAATGGCATCTTTGCTATGGTGTCCGACAAGACATATCGACTCTACACCAGAGCAAGTATCCAATTAAAGATTATGTGCCATATTCAATCTTTCGGTGTCCACTAAAGTTCATTGCTTTGTCATGTTTGAGTTCCACTCCATCAAATGCTTTCGGGGTAAGAGGATCATCTCAATTGAATCAAAAGGATGTAGATGACAAAACCTGATTTAAAATGACATTGTGCAGGTGATTTGACTTGATATGATGAATGTAAAAAAGCTTATCTTGGGGAACAAGTTCTTCAATCGTAATCGAGGAGAACTTGAGCGGAGGACTGACCAATCCGGTAAAGCGCTAACCAAAACATTCCCTAACAGCTCTCCTTTGTATCAGATCTTGTGCAGGAACAAGACTTTATCCATGAAATGCATCTCACTGAAACACCAAGAAATAAAATGGCAGCAAATAGAAGGTGCATGTAATATTACACACAAAAAAGACCCAAAAGATTTCCATTCATTGCTTGTTTGGGCCCAAAGGAGCCGGATTGTTTTGATGACCTGTAATTGTCCTTCCAATTGAGACTCCAAGAATTAATTTTTGGATGAAATAAAAGGATTTTTGGGATATAACTTCGCCAATATGATACCGTATTATCATTACTATTCTATAATGCGCTCGACATGCTGCATCATAATGAGAAACTAACGAGCACAGTATTAAGACGAAAGCTTGATCATTCTCTCTTATTGGCGATACCAACACTATACAAGTTGCTCCGAAAATAGAAAAGAGAAAGAGTAAGAAAAGAAGAACACAAAACTCTCAGGTAAAAATAAGATTCCAAGCTCATTGCTTGGACACTTTGTAGCCCACCAAGAAGTCTCCTGGTTGTAGAAATAACCTAAGAACCTGCAGTCCCCGCTGCACTTGGCTCCACAATTTCCCTCCTTCATGTTGGATTATAATGTCTTAAGTTCTGCTGTTTTATGTTTTCTTTTACTCTGTTTTCCTCTGTTTTTTTATTAAAAAAACAGCCAAGTTCATTTAGTTATGTATTTAGTGTTTTTGCTATTTTCTAGGAAGTTAATAATACGTTTGTGTGCAATTATGTGTTGCATGTACGTGAGCAGTTTTTGTTTTGTATTTAGTTGTGGTACTCGACAGTTTTGGTTTTAAGAATAGACGTATGCAAGTTTGTGTTCTGTTTCTCTGTGTTTCTCTTCCTCATATGAAAAATATAGCTTCTGGTTTTTTGTTTCAAATTTACTTTTTGATCAATAACAACAGTGGTATCAAAGCGTGAATGATCTTGAGGGACTGTGAAGTGAAGCAAGTATCAAAGTGTAAAGAAGTTAAAGGGTGATGGAGACAGGGTCGAGTGGTTTCTCTGCGATGGCTTCTCCAGTATTTGCTGGAGAGAATTATCAAGCATCGGCTATTAAGATGACAACATTTTTGGAGGGTCATGATCTGTGGGAAGCTGTGGAGGATGATTATGAAGTTGCTCCACTTTCAGATAATCCGACCATGAATCAAATCAAACTTCATAAAGAGAGAACCACAAGAAAAGCCAAGGCAAAATCTTGCCTGTATGCTGCTATCTCGCCTACCATCTTTACCAGAATTATGAAGTGTGACTCTGCAAAGGCCATATGGGATTTCTTGAAGGATGAATACGAGGGAGATGAGAAGATAAGAGGCATGAAGGTGCTGAATCTCTTGAGGGAGTTTGAGAGACAGCAGATGAAGGATTCAGAGTCAGTGAAGGAGTACTCTGATAGGTTGGTTGGGACAGCTGATAAAATCAGAGTTTTAGGGACTGACTTGAAGGATGAAAGGCTTGTTCAGAAGATCATGGTGTCTCTTCCAGAGAAGTTTGAAGCCACCATAGCGTCTCTGGAAAATACAAGAGATTTACCTGATATAAAGCTTGTAGAATTGTTAAATGTTCTGTAGGCACAGGAGCACAGAAGACTGATGAGAAGAGAAGAGTTTGTAGAGGGTGCGCTGCAAGCTAGAGTGAAGTCAAATGATGGAGGCAAAGGGAAGAAATGGATTCAGTCTAGAGAAAATGCCGGTGACTCCAAGTTTGTAGCAAAAGAAGGAAATTCTGGTGGGTCTAGTAAATGGAAGATGAACAAAAAGCCTTGTCAATACTGTGGTGGAACTAATCATCAGTTTTTTAGATGTTGGAGAAAGCTTGATGCTAGATGTAGAAGATGTAACAAGTTGGGTCACATGGAAGCCATCTGCAAAGAAAAAAATTACCAGCAAGCAGGAAAAGCACAAGTAGTAGTGAATGAAACCGAGGAAGAGCACTTGTTTGTAGCTTCTTTTTCTGAATCTTCTGTTGGGAATGATGCATGGTTGGTGGATAGTGGCTGTACCAATCATATGACTGGCAATTCGAATCTGTTTAGGAGTTTAGACAAGTTAGTCAGGTCTAGAGTCAGAATTGGTAACGGACAGTATATCGAAGTGCAAGGGAAGGATACAGTGGCTATTGAAGGAAATCAGAAGGTGAAGCTGATCAGTGATGTTCTCTTTGTGCCAAATATTGACCATAATTTGTTAAGTGTTGATCAATTAGTTGGGAAGGGCTATAAAGTGAAGTTCAAAGGGAATGAATGTCTTATTAATAATGCAGATAGCAAAGTGCTAAGAATTCCAATGGAGGACAAGAGTTTCATGTTCAAGCCACAAGAGATGCAACAAATTGCTTTAAAGTGCAAAGAAGAAAATGTAGAGATATGGCATAAAAGACTTGGGCATGTTCACAGGAAGAGCATGTCGTTTATGCAGAAAAATAGCTTGGCAGATGACTTGCCAAGTTTGGAGAAGGAATTTCCACAGTTCAAAACTTATCTTGTTGGCAAGCAAGCTAGATTTCCTTTCAAAGGAGGAGGCTGGAGAGTATGTGAGAAGCTGCAATTAGTCCATACCTATGTTTGAGTTTTCTCTCAATGGTAGCAGGTATTTCATTACCTTCACTGATGATATGACTAGGATGAGTTGGATTTATTTTCTACGAGCCAAGTCTGAAGTTGCTGATGTGTTTGTGAAGTTTAAAGCCTTAGTTGAGAATCAGAGTGGGAAGAAAATTAAAATGCTCAGGGCTGATAATGGTTCTGAGTATACTGCTTACAAGTTTAAGTTGAATTGTGAGCAAGCAGGAATTGTGCAACAGTTCGCTGCTCCATATTCACTCAACAGAATGGGGTTAGTGAGAGGAAAAATAGAAGCATTATGGAGATGGCTAGATGTATGATGCAGGATAAGAAGTTACCTAAGAAGTTCTGGGCTGAAGCAGCTAATATTGCAGTGTTCTTGTTGTGCAGATTGCCCACAAAGGCCTTAGAGAGGTCAACACCTTTTGAAGTCTGGTATGGTGTTAAACCTTCTGTGAAAAATTTAAAAGTTTTTGGGTGTTTATGTTACACTCATGTTCCTGAGGTCAAGAGGGATAAGCTGGATAAGAAAGCAGAGCTTGGAATCTTCATTGGGTATAGTCTCCAATCAAAGACTTACAAAATTTTTCACCATATGACAGGAAGGGTGACTGTAAGTAGAGATGTTGTTTTTCTAGAGGAAGATGAGTGGAATTGGATGGAAGGAAAGAGTGCAGAACAGCAACAGTTTGAAAAACAACCTGCAACAGATGTAGAATTTGATTAATTTATAGATGGATTGGAAGACAGCGTGGATGATTTACCAGTAAGAGGCACAAGGTCACTTGTTGAAATCTATGAAAGAAGCAATGTGGCAATGCTCGAACCATCTAACTTTGCGGAAGCTAAGGAGGATCAGATGTGGATTACAGCAATGCAGGAGGAGATTGCAATGATCTAGAAAAACCACACATGGGAGCTTGTTGACAGACCATCTGATAAGAATGTGATTGGGGTTAAGTGGGTGTTTAGAACAAAACTTAATCTTAATGGTTCTGTCAATAAACACAAAGCTAGACTGGTGGTGAAAGGCTATGCACAAATATGGGGAGTAGACTATTCGGAAACATTTGCTCCTGTTGCACGACTTGATACAATAAGGTTACTGTTAGCTATTGCAGCAGAGAAGTGGTGGCATATATTTCAGTTAGATGTCAAGTCTGCATTTCTGAATGGAGAGCTTGAGGAGGAGATTTTTGTTGAACAACTTGAAGGCTTTAGTATCAAAGGGCAAGAAGCGAGTGTATACAGGTTGAAGAAAGCTATATATGGATTGAAGTAGGCTCCAAGAGCTTGGTATGGGAAGATAGATCAATATTTGCAGGGTTTTGGCTTTGTAAAAAGCTTAAGTGAGTTCACTCTTTATTTCAAGAAGGTAAATTACAGTGTTGTAATTCTGTCACTGTATGTAGATAATCTATTAGTGACGGGGAATGATATGGAATTGATAGAGAATGTGAAGCAAGATCTATTTGCAGTTTTTGAGATGTCAGACTTGGGAAAGATGTCTTATTTTTTGGGTCTAGAAGTCAAACAGACTTCATATGAGATCTTCATCTGTCAGAAAAAAATACATGAAGGAAATTCTAAAGAAGTTTCAGATGGAAGATTGTCGAAGTATAAGCACTCCTATAGCTGCTAAAGAGAAGCTGCAGAAGAATGATGGAACAGATGCAGTAGATGTTTTTATGTATAGAAGTCTGATTGGGTGTCTCATGTATCTTACAGCAACCAGACCAGATATTCTATTTGCTGTGAGTGTGTTATCCAAGTTTATGAGTAGTCCTAATCAGTTACATTTGATTGCAGCAAAAAGGGTATTGAGATATCTCAAAGGAACATTGTTCTTTGGTGTGAAGTTAAGAAAGGTCAGAAGTTTAATTTACAAGGATTTTCTGATAGTGACTGGGCCGGTGCAGTGGATGACATGAAAAGTACGTTTGGGTATTGTTTCAGTCTTGATTCTGCTTGTTTCTCCTAGTGTTCTAAAAAGCAAGAGATTGTAGCTTAGTCTACTGCAGAGGCCGAGTTTATAGCAGCTACGCTCGTAACCGCAAATCAAGCTTTGTGGCTGAAGAAGATAATGAAAGATTTATGGCTGAATTCCAGTGGTTGTATCGAAATCAATGTGGATAATCAAGCTGCTCTAGCAATATCTCGAATCCAGTTTTTCATGGCAAAACTAAGCATTTCAAGGTTAAGTTCTTCTTTCTCAGCTTGTAGCTTCACAGGCCACTCACCCTTTGTGTACTTGCTCAAGGAGGAGTTTGTTGGAAATGGTCCACCCCAACAAGTTCATTTAGTTATGTATTTAGTGTTTTTGTAGCTGAAGTCCTGCAATTATGTGGCCGACGTGAGTAGTTTTTTGTTTTGTATTTAGTTGGTACTGTTTTTGTTTTCACCTTCGCCAGCACTGAAAAATATAGCTTATGATTTTTTGTTTCAGCTATTTTGATCAATAACAACACTTCTTTGTGTACTTGCCAGCCCAAATGTCCGATGGGGCTGACAGGCATGCTCTAGCCCAAATGTCCGTGGGCACTGGCTGTCTGTGCAGAGCCCGAAGTTCCCGCATTGGCTCGGCAATTGGCACTCGGTGTCTCAGTCTGCATTCCTAGAGAAGGTAGAGAAGGTGAACTCCCATGCCTGGTAGTCCACCTTGTCCTAGTAAGTGTAGGACCGGGGGTGGCCGTTGATCCCAAGCCTAAGTATGGTGAGTGTGGATTTATATTTGGGGCGGCCCAATGTGAGATTGCTTCCCACGCTGCTCGTTTTGTTGGCCACTGCGTATTTTAAGGTGATGTCATTGGCATAGCCCTTGTCGGGGTCCGGCTTGCTATCGATGGTCACTCAAGCTAGCGGCGAGTTACATGTGTTGCGCGAATGTTTAGTAGAGGAGTGGCTTTGGGGAGTTCTTGCTTGCTTGGGCTCAATCACCAGGCTGTAAGGCCCATTGGAGATGGCCCCCCTCCATGAGAGTCATTTCTACCTTAAAGCAAGCGAGGTTGTTTTGTTCTCTTGTTAATTCACGAAAGTTTATGTTGTAGATGATTTGTCCAACTTTCATGGATGTAGGAAATGATTCATCTTTGTAGTTGGCTGTATCATTGGCTGCATTAATTTCATAGACAAACTTGATATATCTAAAAAGGCTCTTCTCCCATTTGCCGCTAATGACATGAGTATCTTGGTAATTCTTTGCAAGGTAATTAATGTTCTTTTTTGCATGCGAGTTGTGAATAAATAGGTTGTTTATAAACAATATTGCATGTATGGCACATGTTTTAGAAAGATTACTCAAGTGAGAAGGGGAGATGCAAAACAAACACAAAACATGAAACCCGACCCAATCTAGAGAATCACCCGAGTTTCTCTACTTATTACCCAAGCCAAATGAGACTTGAATTGAAAATCCCTAAAAAATTCGGTTCGGGTTGGGTCGGGCAATTTTGACACCTCTAGGTATTAAATGTAGGAAAGAAATATCTTGTGAAGTTCTACTACTTTATTTGCCCCATCCATTTAAGCCAATCGGGAAGTCTATTATGCGGATGAGAGAATTATACGCCGATTGATTTGATGATTCAATTGGTGTTCATTAGTAGTACGAGAGTTGCACTCGAACCCGTATGGATATTTCTTGAGTTCTGCCGATGTACTTGAAAATTAAAGACAAAAGTTTGAGTCCCATCATGTTCTTCTTCCCCATATTATACAAGCATTAACAAATAGAGCAAAATCTCTAAATTAGTTATATAAAGGCCTTGATGGGCAATTTTTGGAGGAGGAAGGGAAGAATAAGCCTTCAAATCAAAAGCTAAATATTTGTTTCTTGTCGAGAGATTTGATCATATGCAGGGCTTAAACCATCTTCGTTTCCTAAATTCGGTCAAAGGCTACTCATTCATGGAATTAACCTAATTGAATTGATCCTAGCATTCATCACATATATACCTTTGTCAAGGCAATTTCATCATTATTTTGGATAGATGATGAATTACATTCTTTAGTCTCATTGCACTAGTTCAAAATGCTACAACCAGAAACACTATATAACAAGGAAATCAATCACTAGTAGCTAGTCATACAAAACTGGTGATGTACAGTCCACACATGAAAAAGGCAACAAAGGCAACCTGCTAAAAAGGTCAAACACGACAATTTGATTGCATATGGCTAACCTAGAAGTTCCAACTTAAGTTGTATAACCATGCATCATTAGTTTCAGGTGTGTATAAACTGGAAAGAAACTTTTGAAATAAAAGTGACGAGGAAAGAAAAGGAGATCATCTTGCGTCTTTAGCTTGCATTCTGCATGCCAGCATCAATACCCTTCATGGTCTAGATTAAGGTATCCTCTAGACCAGCACTCTAGCCGCTGGACTCCATGACCTCGGAAGCTTGAAGTCCCCTCTCAACCTAAAAAATTAACATCTGAAAAATGCGTGGAACGATACTTTGGAGGTTTCTGGATGACGAGGCTTCTCGATCCATTTGAGTGTGTATTCCTAGCATACTTTTAGGGTTGTGATGTATGAATCTCGGAGGCGCAGTCTCTACTTCAAGTAGGGGGTCCCTTCCAGAAGATCTTTGTGACCAGCAACCTAAGATAAAGACCACATATGCATTTAAACAAGAAATGTCACTAGAAATGTAACAAGCGATACCTATAGCAGCATCCTTTTATTAATGAATTACGTAACATTTGCCACACATCAGTAAAAAAGAGGATCTTACAAACTTAATGCAGCAGACATTCAGAAAATTGAATATTAAACTAAATTGATGGATTGCTAGACCTACGAACATAGATTGAAGTCCTGCGAGAGGCAAGGTCATGCTCCTCAAAGTTAATTTTCGTCCTATCTTTTGCCCAATCATTTTCTAAATGAAAAGAGCTTGAGGGGCATGGAAGGAGAGTGACCAAAACTATCCAAAACAAAGTGCGGAAGGGGACGGTAGAGAGGTTTACCTAGAGAAGCTGTTTCTTTGTTTCTTCATAGTTAGACCTCAATCGCTCCCCGAAAGACCAAAGATCTTTATAAACAAGGAGCTTGTCATACAAGGCGGCTATTCAAGGATCACCCTTGGCAAACGCCATTCGACCAAGTCAATGGTCACTCTAAAGAAAGGCCACTCATTGTACATCTCCTGCAGCATATGCAGATTCCGAACATCTTTCTCAATAACATGCTTGAATGCGCCAAAACCAAGCCACACTGGACGGTGAAACCTTGTTTGTATCCTTGCAAATATCCAAGGGATTGCATGAACTGACTCAATGCCTCCATCGGGGTTTTGCTTTAATGGATGGATCCCAATGTTTAGACCACCGTATTCCATCTTTGGTTTGGCCCAAACCATAAAACAAAAACAATTCATTCTTTACATCATATTTAGAAGGAGTAATGGAGTCCAAATCAACACAAGAATTTCATACAAGACAAAAACATTCGACAAAATGAGGCTCTTTGAAAACAATTGAGCAATACTCATCAGTAGCCACAGTGGCCATCATCCATAAGAGCACGCCATTAAGGTTTCGAGGCAATTGGTGGGTGCATTCCATGCTCTAGGGTAGCAAGCGGTAAAACATTGCAGAGTTCTAAAGCACAAGTGCTCTTCTCCAAATGATTGCTCAATAACCTCACCTTGAACGGTAACACGAAGTGACCCGTGGATAGTATTTGGTGGTTGAGATAGTATGGTAGAATGAGGGGGACCACTTCCTCTCCCAAACGTGCCACCATGGCCATGGAACATAGTAAGCTTTACTCCATATTGTTTAGCAACTTTTATAAGCTCTTCTTGAGCCTTGTAAAGATGCCACGCTTCAACATCCTTGCCATATTTTGAATAGCCGATCATAACTTCCTGCTTTCCATTGATCCAACTTCCATACCAATCGATTGAGAAAAGCCATGCCACAGCAGCAAGAGCACCATCAAAATCTGCGAGCTTCTCAAATAGCATAACAACTCTTAGTGGTTGCTTCACATGGCACTCACGTTGTAAGAGCTTCATTGCTAGCACCTTTGTTAAAATATAATACTTGGAAATGACAAAATCTTATAATTTACAACATCGGATGGAGCAACGGCCATCGAGATAATATAGGCCCCAAGGCTATTAGCGGGGAGCTCTGCTATGGCATGGAACGTGTTTAACACATCAGAAATTCTGTCAGTTTGAAGAAAATCAGGACCAAATAATGGTCGCTTGCTGCCGAGCTCAGACAAGAGCCACTCCTAGCGGCGCTCTTCAGACCACTCCCCGTAAGACCTAATTCTCCCGTGCCTTGTGATCGCATCTAAGGCATCAGTGTGTCTCTCGGAGTTTAGCTTGATGTCAAGTTTGACAAGTGAGAAGCCAAAAGTGGAAACTTGTCTCAAGAAATCAAGAAGCATTCCATCAGCTATTGGCCGATCCCCACATGAGCAAAGCGATCTATAGCAAAGTTCCAGAGGTTCCAAGAACTCCATGAAGAGGTTGCAAACCATATCAATAATAGTAGCCTGCCCTAGATAGTCAGTTGGATTACAACATGTCGCATGCAATGAAGTAAGAGAATGCAAGAAGACTTGGGTAGATAAATGATCATCTGAAGAACTTGCTCAACATCAGTGAATGTTGCCCCTTTAGATATGTCGGAGATACCATGTACTAATAACTGATGAGAACGTTTGCGTGTCTGATACAGTGTATCCCTCAAATCGCCAAGTATCGCATGATAGGGGTTCGTTTGGTGGTATATGTTTCTAGAACTCTATACCAAGATAAAAGAATGATGTTTCATCAAATCGGGAAAGAAACTGAAGAAATGTGAAATGCAATGAAATAAAGTAGACTCTTGAAACCCTAGCAGGACATTAGAGGTGCTCTGCTGCGATTAGGTGAGAATTGTTTTTATCATGATTTGGTGGAGATAAAAGTACATACTCATAAATAAAGTTTTTAGTATAATTCAAAAAATATTTAGAACCATCAAAGTAGTTGGCCTTCAGGAAGTCACTCAAAAATATGTACAACTATAACACTAAAGTACTTATACATGACTTATGTTCTTATTTCATATGGCAAGGGGGGAAAACATTCACGAGAACCAGTTCCAATGATTATCAAACATTAAACAGATTGTGATTAAAAAAAACCTTATCACGGAATCTAGAAAATATTACCTATATGATGTTTTGCATCTCTCCTTGAGGATCTTTGGAGTTCATCCGCATGAACGTGTAACTCTTCACTACAATGCCACATTACAGAAAAGATGATAATTCAGAGATCTCTTTGGTAGTATGCATCTTAGGTTGATAAATGTATAATTATCAATGATATGCGACATCCAATGAAAATTAGATGCAGATCCTATGTAGCACCTCAAACATTAGATCTTCAATTTGGGAAAGGTACAAGTTGGCAGCCATAATTGTAGCAAATAAGCAAACGTCTCTAGTGACTTCATGGGTTACACTTGGGTTACCTACACAACAAATCCACTTTTAGAGAGAGAGAGAGAGAGAGAGAGAGAGAGAGAGAGAGAGAGAGAGTAGCAAAAGTTATCTGGAAACTAAATTTTATGACTTCTTAAACCAACATAGGTGCATTTCTCTATGTTGAAAGTCATACTGTCGCGATCACCACCCATTTAAGAAGAAAATTGAATTAGAGGTGCATTAAAAGGAGTAGGCTCATTGATTCTTATGTTTTCAAAACTATGTCAACCAGTGCAAGAACTTGGGAACACTAGATGGTCTCATGGAAATAGCTTATTCTAGCTCTCATTTCATCTTGTGGAGTTGGAGGACTCTTTTGAATTTCATCTATATGGAATGCAGCTTGTATCTATGCATAATAAATAAAATTTTGAATGCAGAGGACAAAAGCACAATGGATGGTTTAAGAAATGCATTTAAACTCTCAACTTTAGTGGTCTTTCAACATATAAGATCCATTTCATATGAAGTTGAAACAAGAAATTACTTGAAGTCCACAAAACATGATGTTAATGGAGAACTGCCGGTGAAACTTTTGCTAGTGTACAAGAACAAGCATTGTTGAATATTGTATACTTGAGCATCTAAAATAATCTAGAAACAATGAGAGCAAACTTCATGATTTTGGAAGGGGAGCAAATAGCTCGCAAAAGCCATTCATTTTCATCCAATCCCATATACACAAGCACAAGTAAATTTAAGATCCAACGATCCCCATATCTACCATCGTTGATATGGGTAATATTATTTTTGGTAAGTAACCAACAATTCATATCAAAGGTGCACAACATTTGTAGCTAAGATAATCAAATAGGAAATAAAAAAAAAAGATATAAAATAAGACAATTCACTATGGGGTGAGGGAGATATATGATGATAGTAAACTTGCTTTTCTTCATTTTACTCTCTATTTAGGTGGAGTTTCAATGTTCATAAAAATGATAGGCACTAAAGAAAGATTTTGGTTGACATTCAAGAACTATATTCCACCAGATTTGGATGCATGCGGAATTGGTAATATGACATCATGCAGTACCTATATATATATATATCATGGTATAGAAGTGGTGCGTGTACAAAATACAAATTAAGCAAGCCATAAGTACTATTCATGACTAGAGTATCGCTTTCGATTTAAGCAAACTAATTTAAAGAAGTGATGTAGGCTCCCTTGTGGCTATGACATTGATTACAAATGTGGTGGCCCAATGATTTTCTAATATGATATCACCAAGAAATTAACTTATCATTAGCTGCTCTTCTACACATTCATGGACCATATGTTTATCAAATCAATATCGCATAGGAAAGTAAGATTGGACATTGCCATTCCAAGTGAGAAAACTATAACAAACAATGGAAGTCAAACCTAATAATAGTCATCCACAAATTTGACTGATCAAACCAACATATAAATTAATTGCATTAAACTCAAAGTAAATCTTGCAACTTGCGTTCGTACAAGGTTCCACCATTTTTGTCTAGTCATGGGGACAAATTAAAGATGAATCCATCATTTAATTCGGTTAACTAAGATTTTTACCCCAAAATCTCTCAAAAATTCACTTACAAAGTCACATCAATGTTATCTGCGATTAACCATAAAAAGTCATTAAATCAAATATTGTATTGAGTAGGAATTAAATTAAGCCAAAGTAGTTATGGCATATGCGAGATCATTTGAATATTCCCAAAAACAAGCAAAACTCAATGGTAATGTCATTTACAGCCTAATCAAAATGGAGTTGAATGGTTCCCTAAAATCTACAACTAATAAGCTTTACGCATCTTAGTAAAGACAATGCACCTAAGATATTGTCATTGTTGGGGTTGTGTGATCTTGACCCATTTCTTCCTTAAACATTAACACTTGACACTTTTCTTCCTCTGACACTAATGTCTGAAATGTAACCAAAAGATTGTGTTGAGTAGGAATTAAATCCTTAAACAAGCCAAAGTAGTCATGGCGTATGCGAGATCATTTGAATATTTCCAAAAACAAGCAAAACTTAATGGTAAGAGCATTTACAACTTGATCAAAATAAAGTTGAATGGTTCCTAGAGTCCATAATTAATCAGCTTTACACCCTTCAATATGGACGAGGCAACTAGGATATTGTCATTGTTGGAGTTGTGCGATCTTAACAATTTTCTTCTCAAACATTAACGCCCGATGCCTTTATTCTTCTAACATTGATGCTTGAAACGTCACTAAAAGATTGTGTTGAATATGAATTAAATCCTTAAATAAACCAAAATAGTCATGGCATATGTGAGATCATCTGAATTTCCTAAAAATAAGCAGAACTTAGTGGCAAAGACATTTACAACCTGATAAAAATGGAGTTGAATGGTTTCTTAAAGTCAACAACTTTACACCCTAGGGACGGAGGTGTCTAAGATGTTGTCATTATTAGGGTTGTGTGATCTTGACGCATTTCTTCCTTAGACATTAACGCTCACTTGATGCATTTCTTTTTGACATTGACACCTAAAAAATTACCAAAGTCCTGAAATCATTAAGGACTTGCATTTTGGAAAAAGAAACAATGTCCACATGTTAAGCATTGAGCGACTCCAAAAACATTACCCATATCTAGAACCATTAAATTATCATTATCTTCATTTTGATGTTGTCATTCACTTGCTCAATTTGATTATGAGTTGTTCCCAACTTTTCATTCATTCTTAATTCCACAAGCCTTGCCATGAAATTTTTTCTTTCCACTTGGAACTTATGAAATTCATTTATGGAAAAATAGATAACCAATATAACCAAATCAATTGTAGCACTAGCTTATTGAGAAAAACTCATAAACTTAGCAGACAAACAAATAAAATTGCTTCCATAAATCTCATCATAAGAGGTTTTGTAATTGAATAAATCCTTATATAGTTTGTTGATGTTTTTGCTCTCATTCTTTGAAATTTCTCAAGCAATTGTTATCTTTAGCATTATATTGAAGCAAAAGTTAACAATATTACTTATTAAACTTGCTCAATTTGCTCAACCTCCGAGCACATTTGGTTAATCTTGGCCTTAATTTCAGCCAACCTGCTATGAAACAAGATTTCAATAAAACAATGAAATAGAATATGAATCAGCTCAATTATTTAAGTGAATTCATTTGCATTAAACATCGATATTTCGGAGTCATTCAATTATATAAGCCATGAATAGCTAAACAAGTGAGTTGTGCAACATAGGATTAGAAAATAGGGTGGACGTGCAGAAGAATTGTTACTCTTCATGAATTTCATTTATCTAAGAGCTCAACACATTTAACAAAATTAGGAAATCATATAAAAATGAATTAAGTCGAATTATCTCGAAAGTTCCTTATCTATTTTAAATGAATATCATTTGGATGCCTCTATCATGTTCTTTGTTTCACTGTGTATCACACGAGATTGAAATTTTGAAACGGAAATTATACTTCAATCAATTTGGAACATTGTTATCACTCACATCTTTAGCCTATTTACTACCCTCATATAGTGGTGGTTGTTGGTAAATTCATCCATGTTGGTAAAGTCGTTGGGACATTGTTATCCCAAAAGCTTCACATTCCAAAACAACATATTTCCTCATTTTTCCAAAACAACCCTCAATGAATAAATTTTGAGATATCAAAGAAAGACATCAATCCTTGAATTAGAAGATCACTCAATAAATTAAATAGAAACCCTAAATGAATAAACAACAAAAAATATAAATGACTCGTTGGTAATTAGTGAAGCGGAATAATCCTAGTGAATGAGAATCAAAACCTAGGGAAGACAAAAAGTAATGAGGATTTAGATAATTAAAGAACATAATAACCCAAAAAAAAGTAAATGCAAGCATTTTGACATTACTTAAATGAATAACTTACGTAGTGATCAGTCAAACAGAATGACTCTCAATGAATAAATTACTCAATATCAATAGAAGACATAAAGTTGTAAATTAAAATGTCACTTGATGAATAAAAAGTAACCCTAAATATAGAATGACTTAGTGAATGGGGATCAAAGCCTAAGGAAGACAAAAGGCCATGATGATTCAGATAATTAAAGAACAAAACAACCTAAAAAAATAAATGCAATCATTTCAACATTACTACAATGAATAGATCAGTAAAATAGAACAATCCTCAATGAATATATCACATCATATCAATATAAGACATAAACCCATGAATCGAAATGCCAATTAATGAATAAAGAGAATGAATAAATAGCCAAAAACATAAATGATTTGTTGGTGATCAATGAAGCAAAACAACCCTAGTGAATGGGAATAAAAGCAATGCCAATTCAAATAATTAAATGACAAAACAACCTAAACAAATAAAATACAAGCATTTCAACATTATTTCAATGAATAATTCGCGTAGTGATTAGTGAAGTAGAATGACTTTCAATGAATAAATCCCCTAATATCAACAGAAAACATAAAGCCATGAATCAAAATGAGACTCAATGAATAGAGAGTAACCCTAAATGTATAAACAACATAAAATATAAATGATTCGTTGGTGATCAGTGAAGTAGAACGACTCTCAATGAATTTATCACCAAATATCAATAGAAGACATAAAGTCATGAATCAAAATGTCACTCAATAAAAAAAGAGCAACTCAAAATGAATAAATAGCACAAAACATAAATGGCCCGTTGTTAATCAGTGATGCAAAATGAACCTGAAAACATAATGGGCCCATTGGTAATCAGCGAAGCACAACAACCCAATATATCAAAGCCTAAGCAAGACAAAATGATGATTTAGATAATTAAATGATAGAGTAGCCAAAAAAAAAAGTAAATGCAAGCATTTTAACATTACTTCAATGAATAATTCAAGTAGTGATCAATGAAGCAGAATGATCCTCAATAAATAAATCATCCAATATCAACTGAAGACATAAAACCGTGAATCGGAATATTATTGAATGAATTAAATGGATAAACAACATAAAGCATAAATGACTCGTTGGTAATCAATGAAGTAGAACGACCTTGGCGAATGGGAATCAAAATTTAAAAAAGACAAAAAACAATGATGATTCAAATAATTAAATGATAGAATAGTCCAAAAAGAGTAGATGTAAGCATTTCGACATTATTTTAATGAATAGCTCATGTAATGATCAATGAGGCAAAACGATCCTCAATGAATAAATCACATAATATCAGTAGAAGACGTAAAGTCATGAATCATAATGTTACTTGATGAGCTAAATGAATATACAATAGAAAACATAAATGACTCATTGGTAATCAGTGAAGTAGAACGAATCTAATAAATGAAAATTAAAGCCTAACGAAGACAAAAAGTAATAACAATTCAGATAATTAAAGGAAAAAATAGTGCCAAAAAGTAAATGTAAGTATTTTAATATTATTTTAATGAAAAAATGAATGAAGCAAAACAATCTTCAATGAATAAATCTCAAAATATCAACAGAAGATATGAGGTCGTAAATTGAAACATCACTCAATAAATAAAGAGTAATCCAAAATAAAAAACAATCAATGAATTGGATCAATCCTACACATATAATCAACAAAAAGATATCAAAGATTTATTGGTGATTAGTGAAGCAAAATAGACCCTCAATAAATAACTCCCCTACTATCAACGAAACACATAAAGTCGTGAATAAGGCCGTCACTCAATGAATTAAATGAATAAACAACAAAAAACACAAATTGTGCGATGCCTCTCCTACTCTAGATCTAACTTTTAGGTTAAGAATTATCGCCATATATTATTTTTTTTTGGGGGGGGGGGGGGGGGGGAGGGGAATCATGCAATGGCGTTAGATTTACCCGGCAACAAATAAGATGTCATAAAATATGCAGCGATTTTCAATTATAGTAGGGATGAGGACTGATTAATAATTTGAGATTTTTTTTTCATCTTTTTAGATTTTGTTATCCTTTTACTACTCGGAAGAAGAGGAGGAGAGAGAGAGAGAGAGAGAGAGAGAGAGAGAGAGAGAGATGCGGTGAAGGGAGAAAGAGAGGCGTCAAAGAAGAAGAGTGAGTGAGACTCGTTGGTGATCAATGAAGTAGAACAATTCTGATGAATGAGAGTTGGAGTCTAAGGAATATAAAAAGCAATAAGGATTTAGATAATTAAAGGACAGAGTAGCTCAAAAAAAGTAAATGCAAACATTTCGATATTATTATGTTGGATAACTCATATAGTGATCAATGAAGTAAAACAACCCTTAATGAATAAATCTCTCAATATCAATAGAAGACATAAAGTCATGAATCAGAATGTCAATGAATTAGATGAATAAACAACAAAAAAATATAAAGAACTCGTTTGTGATCAGTGAAGTAGAATGACTCTGGTGAATGGGAATCAAAGTATAGAGAAGATAAAAAAACAATGATGATTTAGATAATTAAAGAACAAAACAGCCCAAAAAAAAGTAAATACAAGTATTTTGAAATTACTTTAATGAATAACTTACGTAGTAATCAGAAGTAGAATGACCAATAAATCCTAAAATATCAATAAAAGACATAAAGTCATGAATCGGAGCATCACTTGATGAATAAAGAACAACCCAAAATCAACAACTAGTAAATTGAAGCAACCCTAAACGAATAAATAACATAAAGAATAAAAGGCTCGTTGGTGATTAGTGAAGTAGAAAATGCCCTCAATGAATAAATCAACAGAAGATATAAAGTCTTAGCACAACCCTCAAGGAATAAATTAGGATAAGGCTATCAATGAATGAGAACAGCCCAATCCAGCTTAGTATGGACCACAATGAATTCATTTAATCTTTGCAATTTAAAAATAAATGACATATATGTGAAGATTTGTCTACTTTCTATGAATTTAAGCAGAAAACTTACTAAACAATAAATCCTATAGAAGGTTAAATATGTTTCAACATTTCTTTAAATATAGTTATGTTGAGTTCAATACGAGGACACGATTGTTCATTGCATTACAATATGTTTGGCATTTTGTTGAGTTGGTCCTAGGGCGAGTCAGACAATCCGATTGAATTGAAACCGCTTGGACCAATTTATTTATTTATTTTAAATGTCTTACGCACGCCTTCTATCCTCTCTCTATTTTTCCCTTTTGCCCTAAACATTCACGCTTACTCTCCTTTTTCAATTTTGCCCTTTATCTGGTTATTTTTCACCTTTCATAGAGTTTGATGCATTCTCTCCTTTGAACTCAACTAGGTAAATTGGACTGCTTAGGAATCGAATAGGATTGGTCCTTGGTTCTAGAAACCGGTCCCTCTGGTTTGATCCCAGTTGTGGGGTGCAAGCAGATTAGACAAGGAACCTATCGCCCTAGTTGGTCATTGATGGATAGTTATATCTGATTTTTTTTTATACGTTTTGACTTATTATTCGCTTTGTGTACTTTGCTCAAAAAAGAAAAAGAAAAGAAGCGGACCTATCCATTATGTGGATATTTTTGTTCCAATTGTGTCATGAGGATCAAGTGCAACCACAGATGGATTTCCTGCGATTAACATGATCTTACTTAAATGCAGATGATTTATCATAGGAAAATTCCCACTTCGATAGTGATCCATGAATGAAATAAACTTGCAGCAATTAAGTTTTATATGATTCACATGATCAAAAATTGCGATTTTGCCATGTCCACGTAAATCTCATTCTGCCTAAGCTGGAGCAAATAGAGTAGTGGAACTATAGAAGATAATCCTTCACAGCATTTTGATACGTATGACTTTGAAAAGATTGCTGAAAATGCGAGATGTTACAAATTGAAATAGTGATATGGAGTGTAGTCGGGTCATTACTCATTAGTGAATGCAACAAACAACCAAAGGCCTCGGAGAGGGACCACCCCATGTGGTAGCCGCATTGGCTTGGGCTTTCATCCCCCTCACGAAGGGGACGTGTTCAAATCCCAGCGTGGTCGCTAGTGGTCTTAAGCGTGACGCTGTGGTGGTGGGTCCTGCGTTAGCATCACCGAGGGGTTTACAGTGCGGCTGTCGGCTGCAAGCTAAATCCTCATGTCCCATAAAAAAAAAAAGTCTCGGAGAGGGAGGATATGCTCTTTGATACTTTCGGCGACTCACCGACGAAAAGATGTATTTGTCACGATCTTAATATTTGACCCTTCATTACTATTGTTATTACTATTTGCGTAGCATCTGATGATGAGAAACCGTAAAGGCACACATAAGTAACAGCAAAAAGCTTAGTCGTTCTCGCTTATTGGCGATACAACAGCAACGCAAGTTGCTCCCAGAACAGAAAAGAAGAGCGTGAGCTCTGATCAAACAAGTGCAGAGACTTAAAAGGTCATTGCTTGGGCACTTTGCTGTAGCCCACGTGCGTGGAATTAGCGACCTTGGTGAGCGTCTTAAGCTCGTAAGCGATCCAGCACCGGGAAGTCTCTCGGTTGTAGATATAGCCCAGGCACTTGCAGTCCTTGCTGCACTTGCCCCCGCAGTCCCCCTCCTTCATCGGCCCTTCCCCTTTCGTGTACTTGCTCAGGAAATGGTCCACCCCGGCGATCTTGTAATAGCTGAAGTCGCTGGGCCGACAGCTCGTGACCTTGGTGGCGCGCAGCTCTTGCTCCAGCCCAAGAGCCCACGGGGTGATGGGCACGCCACACATTGGCTGTCCTCGCAGAGCCCAAAGTTCCTGCACCGGGCTGGCCACTGGCACTCGGTGTCCCAGTCCCTGTCCCGGGAGAAGAGAGTGAAGGTAATCTCCCAGGCCCGGTAGAACACATGGTCGTTGTAAGTGTAGGCCCAGAGGTTGCCGTCGATCCTGAGCCTAAGCATGGTCAGTGTGGAATTGTATTTGGACCTGCCCACCGTAATCGGGATGTATGGGTAACTCGTTGTGTTGGCCACCCCAAGTTTTAAAGTGATTTCGTAGGCGTGGCCCCGTCGTTCTCCGGCTGGCTGTCGAGGGTTACTCCGGTCAAGGAGTTGTCAGCGAGGGTTATGTGTGGCGTGAGTGCGAAGTAGAGGAGCGGCTTTGGGGAGTTCTTGCTAGTGTAGTAGAGGGCCAATTCCTTGGGCTCGATCACCAGGCTGTACGGCCCTGTCGGAGTTGTCCTCCACGGAGGCCCAGCTCACGAGCTTGCTCACCCCCCCAACTCGCAGGGACTGGCCCACGAGGAGAGTGTCCGTTGGGGAGTCGAAGCTTTGCCACACGAAATTGCCCTTGGAGTCGTAGAGGACCATGTTGCCATTGGGGAGTAATTCGAACCCGACAACGCCTTTATTCGCAGTGCGCGATTGCCACGTGACCTGGCCATCGGCCTCAGCCAGGATGAGGTTGCCGTCAGCCCTGAACGCGAAGGTCGCGTTCTCCTGGACCGGGTTGCCACGATTGGCCTCCCAGACCCAGCGGAAGAGCGACTCAGACCGCCTAGTGGCCATTCTCAGCGACAGTGTGAAGGCATTGGGGGTGGTATTGTAAAAGCAAAGCTGGAAAGGGGATTTAACGATGGTGGTGGTCCGGTAATCGCCGCCGTACTCGATGCCGTAAGGCCTAAACTTGCCTTGGTTGACGAACTTGAATTGAGCGGAGGGAGGGACAACAGCTTGAGCTAGGAATGAAAGAGAAAGCAAGAGAAGAGAGCGGAGTAGAGTTCTAGGATCTTTGGCATGCGATGGGCAATGGTGGGAGTTCTCTGAGGATGAAGTGATGAGAGAGCCTATAGCCTCTTTTACTGACCCATTTGGTGTTGATCATCTTTAGACATGGGGATCTGTCAAACCCATCTGATGGATCGATGAATGTGGAGACGCCTTATTAAAGTGTGATTTACTGCAATTCTGGTTCATCGCCAGTGGGACAAAATTGGAGTTTGGATGGTGAAGAAATGGACATGCAAATTGGAGGAAAAGGAAGGAAGATGGATAGTGTATATCTTCTGGTCGTGGTTAGAGTCAGTCAATGCCCATGAAATATCTTCCGGTGGGGTAGTCATCTTTCTTATAATGCAAAAATCTGTTGCTTAGAGTTTAAATTAGTATTAACGTGATGAAACTCCGAGAGACTTGCACGTACGTTTTATAGGATCCAGTATCCACTTCATATCATTGGGAGGATCGATTTTGATTTAGCTTATTGTCTTAATGGATGGAGATTATATATTGGGCCTAATTCACTTAAAAAAAAAAAATAACTTTAACTCGAATTCTCATTCTGATCCGAAATTTCTTTGTCTTATGAAAAAGCACTAGATTTAGCTCATGTCCTAAATCTGGCTTAAACTTTTTTTGTCTCTTGAAAAAACACTAACTTTAGAAACGGAACCAATTCTAGCTCAAACATTTTTCTTTTAATCTTATTAAAAAAGCATAAACTTTCAATCTATTCCCAGATCTTGCTCTTGTTAAGTTCCTATCAATGATGACGCTGAAGATTCAACGTGTACTGGGCAAAAACTTGAGGCGCCCCAATTTTGGGTATTGACTGAAAGTTCACCTTTCTTTAATGAAAAAAAGTTTAAACTAGAATTGAGATCGTAGCTATAATTTGCGTATTCTTGTGAGACTAAAAAGTCCGAGTCAGAATTGAAACCCAAGTTAAAATCAATACTTTTGTATTAGGCTCAAAAGAGGTTTAGGTCAATACTAAGGCTCAAGCTAAAATTGCACTTTTTGAGGGACTTTGGCCTCTATATTGCTTTCCAAATATGATCGAATATATATACAATTTCAACTCAACTTTTCTCTAACCCTTTTATATTACGATGTGGATCACTAATTTTTTCTTATCTAAGTCGAAAGTGTTGACGTTATGAAAATCAGAGATTGAGATTTTGGACATTAGGTTGAAATATAATCAAGTGGCAAACTAATTAGGAAAAATTCCAAAAAAAAGGCTTGAAGTACTTTTTCATTTTATTTTTATAAATAAGGGTCAAAATTAATATTGTTTCAAACAATGATATGAAGTGATTATGATTGTTTCAAATAAGAGTCCAAAGAGGTCATGGTTATTTTAAAGAAGAGTCTAATATTAGCTAAATATTTCGACTTATCAAGGGCGTTTATGCCTAAATTTTCTTTTCCTTTTCTCTTTTGTTCTTTTTTCTTTCCCTATGTTGGTCAGCTTCCATTAGTTGGTGGCAAGGCTGGCGAGGTCACTGGTAGGGGTCGGTGACGGTCCGCTTGGGCCGACGAGGGCAGCTAGTATACTGCTTATACCACATTAGTATTTCAAAAATAGCTCTGGCTTTGATCAAATGTCAATATTAGTGTCTTTTCCTCGTCCGATATTTGTGAACTTAAAAATAAAGTGAAACAGTTGGTCCTCGAGACACTCATTTTGACCGTTCCGTACTACTAGCTGTGCTGCTTAGTACGGGCCCCATTTTTTGGGTCAGAGTACGAACCCCATATTATTCATTCAGTCTTTGCAATTTACGGATATATATTATACAAGTATATATTAGGAAGAGATATAAATGTGCAAAGATCTGGCAACGTTCTATAAATTATAATCTCAATATGTTTCATTTTGTTCTCAGTGCTTCTCTCTACTACTCTTGGTGATGCACTAATGACGATATTATTAGATGATCCTAAACCTTTGTCACCTTAAAAGTTAACATAATGAGCAAAATTTTTCCTCATACTTATAAATCAATTATCAGATTCTTCCACAATCGATGTATGACAATTTTAATAGACATAGATGAAGAGATCACATTCCAAATGCCTCACGATGACTATAAATTGGTTAGTGACCTCCTCGTAAAGATAAGGTGGAGATAGCTTCATGAAGCAAATTGAAAGGAATCACTTTTTTTTTTTTTTTTTGGAAAACATCAACGACATAGCCTGTCTATATTTGTTTTGCCTCACATGAGTATGAGCTGGTTCTCCTACTCTTTCTCTCCACTACAAATTTCACAAGGTAATTTTTCCCCAATTTGAGCAATAAGTGTCTAGGGTTTTTTTTGGAAGAAAATAAGAAAAATTTCCCCACTCATGCCTTTCAAATTTGTTTCTAGATTCACTTGAAGTGTTAAAAGATTCTTGTTTCACCTTTTGTCGCTTTGTTTTTACTCATGAATCGGTTTGACCGCGTTTTCATTCATCCCTCCCGGTTTGTGCTTAAGGAATGAGGATCTCCCACTGAAAAGAGATTTTTCCATCACGAAGAACGATGAGAGAAAATCGAATTGAAATTGGCCGAGAGATCTTTTTATTTTTTTTGGATTGGTAGTTTGATTAGTGCTTGCCTGCATTGGCTTCGATTCTTCTTCATTTTGATTTGGGTTTAGCAATTTTTTCGATTTAGCATTTTGATCTAAAGATCAAATACAACCACAGTGGGATTTCGTATAATTCACATAATCAAAAGTCCATATATATCATGAGGTTTTGCTTAAGTTGAGGGCACATAAATTTATGGAACTAGACAAGATATTTCTTCATTGCATTTAATATGCACAACTTCAAAAAGAAATTGAATGTGTGATGTTGCATATCGAAATAGTGATATGGGATGCAGTTACGTCATTACTTATAAGTTGATGCGATGAACAACCAAAGGTCCCAGAGAGGGAAAATATGCTCTTGCTTTTTTCTTTGATACTTTGGGTGACTCCCCGGCGGGAAGATATTGCAAAATCTCAAATTTGACCCTTCATTACATGTGAATTAAGGTTGTTGAGATGACAGATAATTGTCCCTCTAATTAAGAATCCTATAATTAATTTTAATAGAATGAAACACTTTGGGGGATATAACCGTGCCAACATTATAATTCACTCAACATGTTGCATCATAATGAGAAACTAAAAAGCACAGAAGTAGTAGAAAAGCTTGATCATTCTCGCTTATTGGGCATACCACAAAAGCACAAAACGAAGAAAAAGAAAAGGACACAAGAGTCAAAGACTTATTTCTTGGGCACTTTGATGTAGCCCACGTGCGTGGAATTAGCGACCTTGGTCAGCGTCTTGAGCTCATAAGCGATCCAGCACCGAGAAGTCTCTTGGCTGTAGAAATAACCTAAGCACTTGCAATCCTTGTTGCACTTGCCCCGACAATCCCCCTCCTTCATCGGCCCTTCACCCTTCGTGTACTTGCTCAGGAAATGGTCCACCCCAGCCAGCTTATAGTAGCTAAAGTCTCCAGGCCGACAGCTCGTGACCTTCGGCGGTGCACAGCTCTTGCTCCAGCCCAAAAGCCCGTGGGCCGACGGGCACGCCACGCACTGGCTGTCCATACAAAGCCCAAAGTTCCCGCACCGGCTAGGCAATTGGCATTGGGTCTCCCATCTCCCATCCTGAGAGAAGAGAGAGAACGTGACGTCCCATGCCCACAAGTAGTCTCTCATGTGATAGTAAGTGTAGGCCTGAAGGTTGCCGTCGGTCCCAAGCCTGAGTATGGTCAGTGTGGAATTATATTTGGGCCGGCGCAATATGAGCCCATCACCGCTTGTTTTGTTGGCCACTGCGTATTTTAAAATGATGTCATAGATGGAGCCATCAAGGGTCTCCGACCTGCTGTCGAGGGTCACTTGGGCCAACGACCCGTCGGCGAGGTACATGTGTTGTCCAAATGTGTAGTAGAGGAGCGGCTTTGGGGAGTTCTTGCTTGTGTAGTAGAGGGACAATTGCTTAGGCTCAATCACCAGGCTATAAGGCCCATTGGAGTTGTCCTTCTCAGAGGCTCTGCTCACAAGCTTGCTCACCGCCCCAACCCGTAGGGACTGACCCACAAGGAGGTGTCCGTAGGCGAGTCGAAGCTTTGCCACACGAAATTGCCCTTGGAGTCATAGAGGACCATGTTGCCATTGGGGAGCAATTTAAGCCCAACGACACCTTTTTTGGCAGTGTGCGATTGCCATGCCACTCGGCCATCGGCGTCTGCTAGGACAAGGTTTCCGTCACCTCCGAGCTCGAAGGTCGCGTTCTCATGGACCGGGTTGCCCCGGTTGGCCTCCCATACCCAGCGGAAGAGCGACTCGGACCGATGTGAGGCCATCCTCAGGGCCAATGTGAAAGCATTGGGAGTGGTGTTGTAGAAGCATAAATGGAACACGGCATTGCCGATGCTGGTGAGCCGGTAATTGCCATCATACTCGACGATGTAAGGCCCGAACTCGCCTTCGTTGACGAACTTGAACTGAGAGGAGGGAGGGACAATAGCTTGAGCTAGGAATGAAAGAGAGAGCAAGAGAAGAAAGTGTAGAGACAGCGATGAAGACATACTGGGATACTATTGTTTGGTCTTTGGCATGCAATGGGCATTGATGGGGTTTCCTATTTATAGTGTAGAGCTTGAGGATAAAGTGATGAGAGTCTTTGGCCTCTTTTATTGACCAGCTTGGTGGGGTTTCCTATTTGTAGCAGACGTAGAGCTTGAGGATCAAGTGATGAGAGTCTTTGGCCTCTTTTATTGACCAACTTGGTGGCGATCGGCTTTAGAGAGTGTGATCTGTCAAGACAATTGGCCAATAAATGAACATGGGGCCGCCCCATTGATTTTTTCTTTTTTGGTCGGTCCTACTCTAACTTTTACTTTTAGACTTTTATCCTGCCTCATTGCAAAGTCGAAACTCACACTGAAATTATATCATCTTTATCCCAACCTCCTGAGAAAGTGGATATTCGAACTCCCCCCCCCTTCCATGTTGGAAGGGTGGCACAGGCTGCCTCATTGATTAAACATTAGATAAAGCTTCATCCATCAAAGGTAGAATCATTCTTCATTGACCTCATGCATGTTTCGCTTCTATAGATTAAATAAAGAAAGAATTGAGCATACGCCCCAAATATAAAAATACATTTATACAAACAGTCCTATCCATCTTTAATTTGATGATTTAGTCGGTCTGCAATGTCGTCCCTCGCATGATTTTTTTAAATGATAAAATATTAGTAGTAATTGAAAACTAATGACACGAGAAGCAAAGTGACCTTATGGAGTGCTCAAGGTGTTTACTTGGGTGCGCACCAGGTACTAACGATTTATTCAAAATTTCTTTAAGATCTTCTAAGCTCTAATACCAAGATAAGAAATATGTGAAAGACATAATTGTGTTCATTTTGTGTGTTTTCTATGTACCATGATGAAAAATATGGTGACCTATTTACACTATCTCGAGAGATAGAGAATCGAGGGAGTTATCTTAGTTATCTTTAATATAGCACAACATTTATCCCATAGTTATTTTGACAGAGGGTGATACATTGAAAAGGATTCATTAAAGAGCGCAGGGCTGCACAACCACAGCCGGGTCTGATCTATTTGCTGGGTAATTTATTCAGTGACTTAATGGTCGCCAAGAGAAGCCCCACGAAGCATCTTTTAGTTCTTGCAAGTGGGACAAGTTGGGGTTGGGCAGTGAAAAATTGAAATGTAATGAGCATCCTAGGTTGGGAGAAATTATCAAAAAAATTTAAATTTATTGCACTTTTATCAATTTAGTTCTAAACATTTTAATTTTGTTCATTAAGTCCTAAATCTTTTTTCACATTTTGTCAATTAAGTTCATCAGTTAATTTTAGCCACAATTCGCTGATATGGATACCGGTCATCCTATGTGAAATGGCTAGGGCTAACATGGACAAATTCTAATAATATTTTAATATATTATCAAAATTTTAATTTTTTTCTCTTTTCCTTCTTTATTTTTTTTTTTTCAATTGAGGCTGGTGAGGGCTGCCAAAACCTTATCGGTTGAGGGTGAAGGTAGCCTTGCCCATAGCTAGCAAGGGTGTCACTCCCCTCGCAAGTGGCTAGCAATGACTCTTGCCAGCCACAAGTGAAAAGAAAAAGAGAAGGAAAGAAGAAAAAAAAAAGAAAAAAATATATTTAAAAATAAATATTAAAATATTTTTGAAAATTGTCCACGTTAACATCAATTGTACGAAAAATTGCCAACATTTATGTCTATGAATTCTGGCCAAAATTAATTGGATTAACTCAATTGGTAAAAGATGAAAAGTTTTATTTATTTTCAATTGCCAAAATTGACATTTTAGATTTAAATTGATAAAAAAACAATATGTTTAAGACTTTTTGGATAATTTTTTTAAGTTGCATAGAGTCAATCAATGTAAGTGGAAATGGATAACAAGCCAGGAGTTGATGGCAACACTCCTTCTTCTTCTTCTTGTTCTTCATTTTATTTTTATTTCCTTATGAAAAATTCCATATAAAGCATAAATCCACAAAATTTTACATAATATTGAAGTAGAAGGTTTGGAGTTTAAATTTATTCAAGCCATTATTTGCCTATACATTATAATATATTTCCATGTTTAGCATTAGTCCAAAGTTGACTAAATTTTACAAGATTGACACTAGATATCGAGTTCAAACTATAACCAAATATAAGCAATTTAGGCTCCATTTGTTTCACGGAAAATAATTTCCGGGAAAACGTTTTCTGGATTTTCCGGTGTTCGTTTCACGGAAAATGAATTCCTTGGGGAAAATGTTTTCCATCAAAGGAAAAAAGTCTTCTAAAGTAGGGAAAATGTTTTCCACTTTTGAAAAGTGGAAAATATTTTCCTCACTTGATATCTCTTACCTTACACTCTACAAATCCTTACTTCCTCCTCCCATTTTTTCTTCTTCTTTTTTTTTTATTCGAATTATTTTTAATTTCATTTTTTTTTTTGTTTCTCATCTTCTTCTTTCTTGGCTAGTTGTCGGATCAGGTGAACCCTCATTGATCTCAAACTCATGCTCGTCGATCTGGCGAGCCTTAAGCTTGATGCTTGCGCTCGCCAATCTGGGGAGCGGAAAATATTTTCCTTATTGAACACCGGAAAATATTTTTCAAAACATTTTCAGGTTTTAGTCGAACACCAAAAAATATTGTCATTTTCTTGGAAAATGACTTCTTAGAAAATATTTTCCGGAAATGGTCCATTTTCCGCGAAATGAACGGATCCTTAGACTTGAATTTTCTTTAACTTTATGTTATCATGTGGACCAAGAATTTTCTCAATTAAGTTGTGTGTTCTCATTATAAAAATCATCGATCAAGATTATAAAAATCATCCGATGAAAATATTTTAAAAATGATCAAGGTAATTGTATAAATCTACGTTCCAAACATAATGTAGTAGGTCCGGATGATATTTTATATATGATATATCGTCGTGACGTCATCAAGATGAAATGTGATAAAGTGGCATACTAACTTCATTGCTCGTCAGACGATGTGAACGATATATGGATGGATAACTTTCATGGGCAGCTCAGGTTTTGACCAAAAGTCAACATTGGTGTCTTTTATCACCTCCAATATATACATAAGCTAAATCAAGGGACCCCATTGGTCCTGGAGACGCTCCTTTTGACCATTCCGGATCACCACTAGCAATCCTGCGTAGTACGGACCACAATGAATTCATTGAATCTTAGCAATTTAAAAATAAATGTGTTAGGAAGAGATATAAATATGTGAAGCTAAAAACTTACTAAACAAAATATCCCACGGATATTTGAATACGCTTCAGCTTTTTTTTTTTTTTTTTAAATATGGTTATGCTGAGTTCAGCACCCGAACACAACTGTTCATTGCACTACAATATTGCTGGATAGTTATATCCAATTTCTTGACACGTTCTAACTCAATTTTTTTGCTTTGGGTAGTCCGCTTGAAAAAAAAAAAGCAGACCCGACCCGTCCATTATGCGGAGATTCTTATTTCAACTGTGTTCTCATGATCAAATACAAAGCACAATTGGATTTCCTGCAATTAACAGGATCAGAGACTTTGACTTAAAAGCAGATGATTCATCATCGGATAAACTTGCAACAGTTAAATTTTATGGGATTCACACGATCGAAAACCTCGATTGATCGTGTCCATGTAAATCGGGTTTTGCCTAAGCTGAGGCAAATAAAGTAGTGGGACCTCAGAAGAAATTTCTTGGCTGCATTTAATACGTAGGTTAAAGAATGATGAGACATGTCTGATGTTGTCGATTGAAATAATTGTATTGGAAACCGTTGTCATTACTCAAGTACTTAATGCGACGAACTACCTAAGGCCACGGAGAGGGAGGATATGCTGCCGTCTGTTCCTTTGATACTATGAGCTACTCCAACTAACATAAATTACTAGAACAATTCACTAGTAATTAATTATCAAACATAACCACCCACCTGGGTGGCATTGCTGGCTTTGGGCCCTCTCCCCCTTACGAAGGGGAGGGGTTCGACAAGTTCTTCCCGCCGGCTATTGGCTTTCGGGGTTTTCTGGGTAAAAAAAAAATTAATTATCAAACATACCCGTGTTACTATCCAATGTCTAGATTTTCATTATATATTTTATTATATGCCTAGACATTCTTGCCTTACTATCGCAATGCAAATGTGGCCAATAGCAAATTTCTTAGCCATTTAGCCTCTTTATTAGCCACCGATAGTGCCGCCATCACTAAATGAGTGATACATGTTTACTTTTTTGATATCCAAGAGACTGCACCATTTGCGAGTTTGAAAACTCATCTAAATGTTGACTTGTTATTAGTTGTGCTAGTTATCCTACCAGCATGTATCCTTCCAATTTAATAAAATAGACCATAACATATTATTTTCTTTAAGTAAGCAAAAATTGATGGCAAATTCAAAATTTTTCAGAATAGTAAATCTATCGGTACCTTGTTTGTAGTATTGCATTCAGCCTCCGATGCATTCCAAAAATCTCAAGAATCTGTGTAATATTGAAAATTTTCATATAGATGATCTGACAGAGCATTAAGAATCCTTTCTTGGCACCTCCTTTCATCATCCCTTTCTATCAAGATTATTACATGATATTATATCACTTTTATTCATAAATTTCAAAGTATGATAGCCCACATGTAGATAATCTATTGTGCCACAAGGTGGATGATTCAAGTTTATAAACCGAAACAGAAGTTTCATTCATACTTATCTATTAAGATTGTGAACACTTGATGCAACCACAATATCCATCTTCATGAAAATAATAGTACTTTAAGGGTGTTGGTGAAACTTGATTGCTGATGAAGATAGAGTAGTAGTTATATATCTTTGAAGCTTTGATGCGTAATGAGACCATTGTCCTTTAGGTATTATTTGCTCCACTAAATATACCTTCAAGATATATCAAAGTCGTTGAGAAACGAGTCCAATAATTACTTAATTTCTCTCTTGAAAATTCACCTTGAATTTGTTATCAAAGTTGTGTGTATGAAAAAACAAGAAGAGAGAGTTACAAAGAAGTTATTGCTTTGAACAACTGTGATCCTTGAGTAGTTGTGATGAACAGTGATCCTTGAACAATTGTGATGAATAATGTATGATTCAGTGCTATCAATAAACAATTAATCAACATATTTCTTGGAAATAAGTATTTTATCCTCACTATCACCACTTTTCATGATCAATCATCACTTCTCTTCATGTCAACAATTATTTCTTTTCATAATCAAAAGCCACATCTTTTCAAAATAACAAACTATTTCAACAGTAATAAAGACATGTTTGGGCCATTACAGTTTGATCTTGGCATGTGAGGGCCAATTTGGGAGTCCTCAACTTATTCGAGGACTTGAGGATGAAGTGATGAGAGTCTTTGGCCCCTTTTATTGACCCACTTGGTGGTGATCAGCTTTAGACATTGGATTCTGTCAAACCCGTTGATCAATTAATGAACATGGAGCCGCCTCATTAAATTGTTCATTGTTGCAAGTTTGGTTCACTGCAAGTGGGACAAGTTGGAGTTTGGGTGGTGAACAATGGATATGCAAAGTGGAGGAAGAGGAAGAAGACGGCTAGAGTCTTCTTTCGCATCACGTAGGAAATATCTTCCGGTGGGGGTAAGAGAGTCGGTCAATGCCAATGAAATATCCTCTGGTGGGGTAGAGACTCCTTTCTTTTCTTTTTATTTCTTTATATAAAGATTTCACGTTGATATCGTTTACTAGGGCTCTACTGCTAAATCGACCACAGGTGAGGGTCTGCTCACATCTTCTCTCTCTCTCTCTCTCTCTCTCTCTCTCTCTCTCTCTTTTCTTCTTTTCTTTTAAATAACTTTTAGCTTTTTTATTTTCTTAATTTAATTTATTTCGTGTTTATTTTTAATTTTAATTTTTTTTTTCCTAATGTAGCGCTTGGTAGGTGCCACATCAGCGGCACATGTCTTAAAAAAGGAATAATAGAAAATGACGTTAGCATATTTCGTTAGCAAAATTGAATGGAGTTAATAAAAAGACTCGATTGTATTAATTTGACAAATTTTAGAACTTGATTACACTTTTTAAAAGTTTCAGAACTTGATTGAATTTTTACAACAAGTTTTAGGACTTTTGACGTATTTATCTCATGAAAAACATAAAAAAATTCACCAAGGAAATTGAGCTTTTAAGATAGTAGGGACGAAAACTAGATGAGTTGTTATAAGAGTAAGAGTAATGATAAAGAAGAGACTAGCTTTTATTTTCTAAATAGCAATAAGTAAAACTTTCATGCAAAACCATGATAGGAAAATAATTAAGTTGAATAAAATTGTGCAAATATGGAAACCATTAAAGTCGATTTAACAAATTTAGTTATATACAAAGAGGAAATATCTCCGTTTTTTAGCATTTCTTTAAATATAGTAGTGCTGAGCCAAGCATAGGTTCATAATTGTTCTTTGTGCTAAAATTGGTTTGGTATTTTGGAGCTGGTCATTGTTGATAATAATATCCAATTTTTGAGGAAAAAAAAATGTCACAACTTTCATACGATATTCATTTTGATGTCAGAACTTTTTGTCGTATGACTTAAGTGCCAATTCGAAGAGAAAACAACAATTTAAGTGCCTCCAGCGACAAGCTCTAGCAATTTGTTTTACGTGACGTTTTAAATAAATTTTTAAGTTGGCGTGGCTACTTTAAAACAAATTCAAGTCCAAAGCGGAAAATGAAGGAGACATGGAACTACAGCAACGACCTTGTATCTCTCTCCTTCCCTCTTCTTTCCCTCTTTGGGTGATCTCGATATGCTTTTTTTCATTGTACTCGGTGCTTCTCTCTGCTACTCTTACTGGTGCACTAACGATGACATAGACGAGTAGATCGCGTTCTGGATGTCCAACGATGACTGCAATTTGCTCAGCAGCCTCCTCTACGATGTGTTGCAGAGAGAAGTTGGAGCCGAGTTTATAAAACAAATTGAGAGGAATCACATCCAAGTTTTTTTGACAAAATCAATGACACGGCCTGTCTTCATTTGTTTCCCCTTAAGCGATTATGAGCCGATCTTCTATTCGTACTCTCCATTGCAAATTTTAGAAGGTAATCTTTCCCCAATTTGAGCAATTAGAGTTCAGGGTTTTTTTTTGGAATAAGATAAGAAATTTTGCTCCCATCGCCTCTTTCAAATTTGTTTCTAGATTCACTAGAAGTGTTGGTAATTTTTGTTTCATGTCACTTTGTTTTTACTCATGAATCGGTTTGATTGCATTTTCATTCATCCATCTCGGTTCGTGCTCATGAAATGAGAATCTCCATTGAAAAGTGGTTTTTCCATCTCCAAGAACAACGAAGGAAAATTGACTTGAAATTGGCCGAGAGATCATTTTATTTTTCTCTAGATGGGCAGATTGATTATTGCTTGTCTACATTGGCTTCGATTCTTCTTCCTTGTGATTCGGGTTTAGCTTGGAATTAGCAATTTTTTTTTAATCAATAGAGCTAAAATGATGTCATTTCTTTGTGGTTTTTGCTGATTTGGGTATCTCCAGTGAACAACATAAATATATTTACAATAAAATATTATCACGTTGAATTTTTGACATTCAAAAATGAAGAGGACACTTAACTGATAATTTTTTATAGCATTAATTGGTTCGATGGAAGTTTCGGCACAAAAATGAAAGCCGTATGAAAGTTAAGAAATTTCTAATGTCTTTTTCCCTTCAATTTTTTGATATGTTCTAACTCAATTTTTTGTTTGGTGTAATTCACTAAAAAAAAGAAAAGAAAAGAAAAACAGACCCATCCACTGTGGGGAGATTCGCACTTCGAACTTTGATTTGAAGGTCAATTATAGCCACAGCCAGATTTCGTGCAGTTCACATGATGAAAGTCTCCGACTTGTTGACCAAGTCCGCGTAAATCGGATTTTGCACAGTGGAACTTCAGAAGATATTTCTTCACTGCATTTAATACGTACAACTTCAGAAACAATGACGAAATGTCTGTTGTTGCAGATTGAGACAATGATGTGGGATGCATTAAGGCAGTGAGCGACCGAAGGCCATGGTAAGGGAGGATATGTGCTCCCGCAAGGGAGGATATGTGCTCCCGCTTACTTGTTTGATACTTTCGGCGACTCACAGGCGAAAAGATGGATCTGTTGCGGTCTCGATTTTAACCCTTCATTACCTGTGATTTAAGGTCGTTATGATGACCTGCATTTGTCCATCCCACTGAGAATCGTAGAATTAATTTTAATGGAATAAAAGATTTTGGGGATAAAACTTTGCCAATATTATGATTCGCTCGTCATGTTGTATCATGATGAGAAACTAAACAAGCACGGAAGTAATAGAAAAGCTTCATCATTCTCATACAAAGGGGATACCACAACAAAAGAAGTTGCTCCGAAAATAGAAAAAAAATGAAACAAGACTCTAGACTTATTTCTTGGGTGTTGAGAAATCAAGTGGATGTAAAAGTAAAATAATCACTTGATTTTATATAAGCAATATTACAAGACTCTTTTACACACACACCACTCTCATATACATCTCACACACCTCACCACTACACACACTTTTTCACGCCACCTACTCCACCCACTCACTCACTCAAGTACACACCCCACACTTTACGTACACACTCCACTCATGCTTCACACACTCCTCACAATTCACACACACACACAAGGGCCAAGAACCCCTATTTATAGGGTGTAAAAGTCGGTGAGAAAATTTGGAGAGAGGGGGGAGAGAAAATTCTAGTGCGGCAGAGGGAAGAAGAGAAATATGGAAAAATCCAGAGAAGAAGAGAGAGAGGCGGTGCTCCCCTTTTTTCTGACACTTCCCCTCACCGACTACTCTCTCTTAGCATGGACATTATGGTCATACCAAGTTGCCTTCGAAACTCTTCAAATTTTACAGCTCCTAGACCTTTGGTGAAGATATCTGCAACTTGATCATCTGTTTTGGCGTACTCCATCTTTATCTCGTCTTGTAATACTTTTTCTCGTAGGAAATGATAGTGCACTTCTACATGCTTGGTCCTCGCATGGAAAACTGGATTCTCCGCTAAGCTTATGGCTGACAGAAGCTTATGGCTGACAGATTATCACAATATATCCGTGTAGGTTGATTTATTGGTTGATGGAGATACTCCATTAGCTGTACCAGCCATGTACTTTCTTGTGCTGCCATTGCTGCTGCTCTATACTCAGCTTCTGTCGTAGATAATGACACAGTTGCCTGTCTTTTGCTACACCATGACACTACTGCTGATCCGAGGCTAAACATATATCTAGTAGTTGATTGTTGCGTGTCACGATCTCCAGCAAAGTCAGCATCGCAATGGCCCACAACTTCACATGATGCTTCTTTCCTATACAGAAGCCCAAAATCAAATGTACCCTTTACATACCTTAGTATGCGCCTGACTGCATCTAAGTGGGGCTTTCGAGGCTTCTCCATGAATCGGCTTGCTACTCCCACTGCAAAGGCAATATCAAGCCGTGTTATGGTTAGGTAAATAAGGCTACCCACCAATTGCCTGTACATAGTTGAGTCTTCCAATTCTTGTCCTTCAATTGCACATAACTTTATATTTCCATCAATTGGAGTAGAAATAGGTTTGCAATCAAGCATCCCAAACTTGTCTAGGAGGTCTCGTGCATACTTCTGCTGACATAGAAATAATCCTTCATTGGTCTTCTCAATCTCAAGTCCCAGGAAATGTTTTAATTCTCCAAGCTCTTTCATTTGGAACCGCACTGAGAGGTTGGTTCTGATTTGGCATATCTCCTTTTCATTATCTCCAGTGATGATTAGATCATCCACGTAGATTAATACTATCGCAAGCTTGCCATCTTCTACCTTTACAAACAAGCTCGAGTCAGCTGGGGCTACAAAGTAGCCACTTTGCACCAGAAATTCAGCAATCTTCCCATACCATGCTCTCGGGGCTTGTTTTAAGCCATAGAGGGCTTTCTTTAACTTACAAACATAATCTGGATGAAACTTACTTTTGAAACCATCTGGTTGCTCCATGTATATATCTCGATCTAGTTCTCCATGTAAAAAGGCATTCTTCACATCCATTTGCCATAATTTCCACGACTTGCTTGCTGCAAGTGCTAGTAAGACTTGAAGCGTAGTAATCTTTGCCTTTGGACTAAAGGTCTCATCATAATCTAAGCCATACTTTTGAGAGAATCCTCGAGCAACTAGTCGTGCCTTATATCTTTCTATCGACCCATCTGGTCGAGTTTTAAGTTTATAGACCCATTTGCAAGATATAGGACGTACCTCTTTAGGTCTCGGTACTAGGTCCCATGTTTCGTTCTTTGTTAGTGCTTGTATCTCTTCCTCCATAGCTTTCTTCCATTCCATGTCTTGTAAAGCTTCCTCGTATGTGGACGGCTCGACTACTCCGACATCTTTGGTCAGTGCCGCATTTGCATATTTGGGATTTGGTCTTTTTTGTCTTGTTGATCTCCTTAGTTGAGATTCCTCCTCTTCAGGTTCTTCCATCTGACTTGGTCGGAACTCTTCTGTAGTTCTTGGATGTACACTAGTTCGCCATGGGCTCTTTGATTTTTCTGGTGAGTGTGCTCTGACTTCTTTTCTTCTAGTTGCATTATCATTTCCTTCTTCAATTAACTGGCTCTTATCAATCTCGTCATTTTCTTCTATTCCTTCACGAATCTGTTCTTCAACTTGTTTTGAATTAGGTTGTGATGTCCACCAAGATGATAGTTCATCGAACACCACATTTCTGGAAGTGCAACACCTCCCTGTTTTAGGGTCACAACACTTCCATCCTTTTCTTTGATCATCGTAGCCCACGAATATGCAGCGAACTGCCTTCTTATCAAACTTGTTACGAAGATGGTCTGGCACGAATGCATAACATACACACCCAAATATTCTAAAGTGACTTACCGTGGGCTTTCGGTTCCACAACTTCTCATAAGGTGACATAAAGCCAAGCCTTGCTTAAGGTAGTCTATTGATCACGTGTGCTGCTGTCTTCATACACTCAGCCCAAAACTTGGGTGGAACACTCTTCGCATGCAACATACTCCTGCATGTCTCCACCAAATGCCGATTCTTTCTTTCAGCAACTCCATTTTGTTGTGGCGTATTCGGGCAAGTAAATTGTCGACGTATCTTCCATTCTTGAAGAAATTTTGTAAAGTCATCTGATGTGTATTCTCCCCCATTATGCATGCGACTTCATATTCTACTTTTGCTTTAAACTCCTTAAATTTGTTTAATGCTTCAGATTTTTCTTTCATGAAGTCGACCCAGACGTACCTGGAGAAATCGTCAATGAATGTTATCATGTACTTTGATCCTCTCGACGGTTGCTTCTTTGGTCCAAATACATCGAGTGGACAAGCTCGAGAGGCATCTTCGCTCGAATTTGGACTCTTCATATGGAAGCGATGTGCCTTCCCATACTGGCATCCAGCACAGATGACATCTTCTTGTACTTCCAAGTGGGGGAGACCTTTTAGCATACCTTTCTTCATCATCACCTTTAATTTATGGTAGCTCATGTGCCCAAGCCGTGCATGCCACAAATCAGGTGTCTCACTCTTTCGAGTTTGTCCACGTATGCCGTCTGAGCTGACATCACGTAGACAGACTCTAATCAACTCCCCTCCATGATTGGTGTACCGGTTGGTTTCAAATTGCGGTACACCCTAACGTCTCTAGGACCAAACACCACATAATTGCCTGAGTCTGTAAGTTGTGCCACGGACAGTAGATTCTTCTTCATTCCTGGCACATGGTACACATTTTTCAGTTCGACTTGATGCGAACTGAATCGGGGTGTCATCATCATTTGGCCCACGTGGGTAATCGGCAACCTTGAGTTGTCTGCGGTGACAACTACTCGTCCACCTTTGTACTCACACACGTTTGATAGCTTGCCTTGATCTCCGCTCATGTGATTTGAGCACCCCGAGTCGACTATCCAATCTTCTTCATAATCAATCAATTTATCACTTACCGTGATGAGGGCCATCGCATCTTCTCGTTCCTCCATTGCAAAGGATGCTTGGAAATCCCACTCTTCTTCGCTATCATTTTCCTTGGATGCTGCGACATTTCCTTCAACTCTTTTAAATCGACAATCCCTGGCAAAGTGACCTACTTTGCCACACGTGTAACACCGTCCATTACGCTTTCTATTATTCTTTTCTTCATTTTCGTCCTTATCGCGGTCTCGACGAGCTCCCCCTGGCCGAGGTCGAGTTCCTTCTATTCGCTTTTGCCATTCTCCATGACTTTTCCACGGTTTGCCATCTCTTGCAATTGCTCCATTTCTATTTTGGCCCTTGAACCCTCTTTTATTACTAAAGAGGGCATTTTCATCCTCCTTAATTGAGACCTTAGAAATTTGTTTATCTAAGGCTTCTTGGTTGGCCAATATATTCTCCAACTCTATTAGAGTTGGCTCATTTGCCCATCCACGAGTGGCCGTAACAATACCATTATATTCCGGCCTTAACCCGTGAATTATGATTCTTCTCATTCTTATCTCGGAGATGGCATTCTCAGGATCTAATTTTGAAATTTCTTCGCAAATAGATTTAACTTTAGAAAAGTATTGACTCACCGTCATATTTTATTGCGAGATTGAGAGGAGCTCGTTTTCCAGGCATTGTAACTTGGCATCGTTTGTCCTTGCAAACAGCGTCGCCAAGTTATCCCAGGCCTCCTTCGGGGTCGTCGCACTCTTTATGTGTTGCAGTAATTCATCTTCAACAGTCACGGCAAGCACATAAAGAGCCTTACTCGATTTTATATTCCATTTTCTTAATTCACTATCATTCGTGGGTGGGGTGGTGTTGCTCCCGCCAACAATATCCCACAAATCTTGTCCTAGCAAGTAATATTGTATGCGGGTACTCCAATTATTATAATTTGAGTTGTTGAGCTTCTCGATACCACTTACCGAACTCGAGAAATCCGCCATCGTGACTTGAATATAATGCCCCGCACTATACCAAGTAAGTCTGGTCCCGGACCAACCGACTTCACAATCCCAGATTGTGCATTGGCAAAAAATCCGACGTCCTTCGCTTCTTCGCTCCTTGGCTCGATGATCCCTGACCGCCTTGCTCACTTACAATGGTCCCCGACCACTGTCTTCGCACGGCCTCCGACGACCTGCTCTAATACCGCTTGTTGAGAAATCAAGTGGATGTAAAAGTAAAATAATCACTTGATTTTATATAAGCAATATTACAAGACTCTTTTACACACATACCACTCTCATATACGTCTCACACACCTCACCATTACACACACTTTTTCACGCCACCTACTCCACCCACTCACTCACTCAAGTACACACCCCACACTTTACGTACACACTCCACTCACGCTTCACACACTCCTCACAATTCACACACACACACAAGGGCCAAGAACCCCTATTTATAGGGTGTAAAAGTCGGTGAGAAAATCTGGAGAGAGGGGGGAGAGAAAATTCTGGAGAGAGGGAGAAAATTCTGGTGTGGCAGAGGGAAGAAGAGAAATCTGGAAAAATCCAGAGAAGAAGAGAGAGAGGCGGTGCTCCCCTTTTTTCTGACATTGGGCACTTTGATGTAGCCCACGTGCGTGGAATTAGCAACCTTGGTCAGTGTCTTGAGCTCGTAAGCGATCCAGCATCGAGAAGTCTCTTGGTTGTAGAAATAACCCAGGCACTTGCAGTCCTTGCTGCACTTGCCCTCACAATCCCCCTCCTTCATCGGCCCTTCACCCTTCGTGTACTTGCTCAGGAAATGGTCCACCCCAGCCAGCTTGTAGTAGCCGAAGTAGCCCGGCCGACAGCTCGTGACCCTCGGCGGCGCGCAGCTCTCGCTCCAGCCCAAAAGCCCATTGGCCGACGGGCATGCCACACATTGGCTGTTCGCGCAGAGCCCAAAGTTCCCACACCGGCTAGGTAATTGGCACTCGGTGTCCCAGTCCCCGTCCCGAGAGAAGAGGGAGAAGGTGACCTCCCAATTCCGGTAGTTCACCTTGTCATAGTAAGTGTAGGCCCGAAGGTTGCCGTCGATCCCGAGCCTTAGTATGGTCAGTGTGGAATTATACTTGGGCCTAGCTAATATGATTCCACTGCCCTCGCCGCTCGTCTTGTTGGCTACTGCATATTTCAGAGTGATTTCGTAGGTGTAGCCCTCATCAGTCTCCGGCGCGGTTTCAAGGGTCACTTGGCCTACGGACTCCTTGCCGAGGTACATTTTCCGCAAATGTGTAGTACAGGAGCGGCTTTGGAGAGTTCTTGCTAGTGTAATAGAGGGACAATTGCTTGGGCTCTATGACCAAGCTGTATGGACCATTGGAGTTGTCCGTCCCCGAGGCCCGGCTCACAAGCTTGCTCACCGCTCCGGCCCGCAAGGATTGGCCCACAAGGAGGGTGTCCGTGGGCGAGTCGAAGCTTTGCCACACAAAATTGCCTTTGGAGTCATAGAGAACCATGTTGCCATTGGGGAGCAATTTGAACCCAACGACACCTTTATTCGTAGTGCGGGAATGCCACGCGACCTGGCTGTCGGCGTTGGCCAGGACAAGGTTGCCATCAGCCCCGAGTGCGAAGGTCGCGTTCTCACGGATTGGTTTGCCCCGGTTGGCCTCCCAGACCCAGCGGAGGAGCGACTTAGATTGCGTGGTGGCCATCCTCAGGGCCAAGGTGAAGGCATTGGGGGTGGTGTTGTAGAAGCACAGCTGGAACGGGGAACTAAAGATGCCGAAGGTCCGGTAATTGCCGTCGTACTCGACGATGTAAGGCCCGAACTCGCCCTCATTGACAAACTCGAATTGAGCGGAGGGAGGGACAGCAGCTCGAGCAAGGAGCGAAAGCAAGAGCAAGAGAAGGAAGTGGAGAAGAGACATTGATGAATAAATGTTGAGTTATTGATCTATGGGATGTGATGGGCATTGATGGAGTTTTCTATTTATAGCGAACTTCCGGAAAAAGTTTGACGATTCTCTGGCCTCTTTTATTGACCAAACTAGGCGATGATATGGGACTGCTTGATGAACATGGAGCCGCCTCATTAATGAAACATGAATGGATAAACTTCCACCTATCGAAGGCTGAATTGTTGTTTATTGACCTATTGCACCTGTTGTGATAAAGCGAGCGATCGGACAATAATTTAGATAAAAAGAAGAAAATAAATCGGACACCAGATTTACGTGATTTAGTCGTAAAAACTTATGTCCACAAGAAGAGCAACATCGAATTTCACTATAAATCAAGCAATACAAGGAGATTATAGACTCGAGTCACTCAAATACTCTCTCCGTGTTTCTCAACCTCAATTACACCAAATACACCAATCTTTCTTGGATATAAATCACGAATAAGTTTTGTCGCACGAAAAACACGAAGACCCAAGGCCAAGCATGCAACACCTATGAATGTCTCTCACAAACAAAGAAAACCATGGCACTCAAAGTAAGAACAGCGCTTCGATCAACAATGATCCTTCGGTGACATGCGGCTTCTCCTTTTTACGTATGTCTTTGGCCGCTCCATAGGGTTTTTCACCAACTTGGTGAAAGCACACAAAACAAAGGAAATTAGATTATGCTTTTATATGTGTGTTGGGCCCCACATTTCCTACGCGTGCAGAGAACTCGATGACTTCTCACGGTAGAAAAGGAAATCTTCTACGTGCGTGTGTGCCCAAGGTCAAACTTTTGACCTTGGGCCCCACCACCTTTCTCTTCACGTGCAAGGGCTTCATGTGGCTTCGTTCTTCTTTTCTTCAATTCGGATTCCGCAGCCATCGCAACAAAACACTTTCCTCCCTTTTTATTTTATATTATATTTCAAAATTCAGTAATTTGCTTCGGGCTTAAACTTGAGACGTATTTTAACAATCTCAACCTTGGCTCGACGTTTTAGCCAAATTGCAATCGCTTCGCAAAAATTCAAACTCTACTACTACTTTCCCATAGCTCTCAATGGGCTCAACCACCACATATATTATCCAAGTCCAAGCATTGCTTGAAATTCGCCATAACCGAGGATCTCATTAGAATACCAACTCCACATGCATCTTTAACTGCTCTGCAATGATTTTCTGATGCAACATCCTCAACCGCAGATAAAGCAAAACCATTGTTGCATCCATATCTATCAGAAGATCGAATACATACCTTGTCAATATCAGCAGTTATAGCAACCATTGGCTCTATAAGCTCCATCTCGCTACAAGCACCATCTGTGTCGATTGCTTTGCTAGTACTCATACTCACTATCTCAGGAGTTTCTGGTCGCAACTCCACCTCAAGCTAAACACTGTCTAGATCCATATTAACACTGCCACAAACACTCCTAGGCAGAAGTATCGGAGACTTGTCAATAGTAACTTTTCTATTGTCAATGGGTGAATTTATATTCGGGCACCACAATTGATTGCTCCATTCACCTTGTGCATAGCCATGGAATATGCACCTTACCCTCCAATCGAGCTTACCATCACTTACTCGAAAATAACACGGGCAACCAAACATTCTAAGAATAGAATAATCAACAACGTTACTTGACCACACTTCTTTAGGAGTATGCTATTCAATAGCAATTGATGGGGATCTATTCACTAGGTAACTTACCGTACTTAGCATATCAACTAGGAATCTCTTAGCCATACCGGCACTAGTCAATTTTGCAAATTGTTGTGATTTATTGGCACTAGTGCGGTGTTTCAATGTGCCTTCTTTCATGCATAATTTATTTGCCAGCTCCGAGTAGAACTCCATGCTATTGTCAGTCCGCACATGCTTGATCGACTTACCAGTCTCCGTCTCGATCAAAGCTCTTGACTGCGAGATCTTGACACCAGCATCAAACTTGTGCATTGGCACAAACCTCCAGGTCTGCTTCGAGCAGTACCTTGGCTCGACGTTTTAGCTAAATTACAATCGCTTCGCAAAAATTCAAACTCTGCCGCTACTTTCCCATAGCCCTCGATAGGCTCAACTGCCACAGATATTATCTAAGTCTAAGCATCGCTTGAACTTTGCCATAACCGAGGACCTCATTAGAATACCAACTCCACATGCACCTTTAACTGCTCTGCAAGGATATTCTGACGTAACCTCCTCAACCGCAGATAAAGCAAAACCATTGTTGCATCCATATCTATCAGAAGATCGAATACGTACCTTGTCAATATCAGCAGTTATAGCAACCATTGGCTCTATAAGCTCCATCTCGCTACAAGCACCATCTGTGTCGATTGCTTTGCTAGTACTCATACTCACTATCTCAGGAGTTTCTGGTCGCAACTCCACCTCAAGCTAAACACTGTCTAGATCCATATTAACACTGCCACAAACACTCCTAGGCAGAAGTATCGGAGACTTGTCAATAGTAACTTTTCTATTGTCAATGGGTGAATTTATATTCGGGCACCACAATTGATTGCTCCATTCACCTTGTGCATAGCCATGGAATATGCACCTTACCCTCCAATCGAGCTTACCATCACTTACTCGAAAATAACACAGGCAACCAAACATTCTAAGAATAGAATAATCAACAACGTTACTTGACCACACTTCTTTAGGAGTATGCTATTCAATAGCAATTGATGGGGATCTATTCACTAGGTAGCTTACCGTACTTACCATATCAACTAGGACTCTCTTAGCCATACCGGCACTAGTCAATTTTGCAAATTGTTGTGATTTATTGGCACTAGTGCGGTGTTTCAATGTGCCTTCTTTCATGCATAATTTATTTGCCAGCTCCGAGTAGAACTCCATGCTATTGTTAGTCCGCACATGCTTGATCGACTTACCAGTCTCCGTCTCGATCAAAGCTCTTGACTGCGAGATCTTGACACCAGCATCAAACTTGTGCATTGGCACAAACCTCCAGGTCTGCTTCGAGCAGTACCTTGGCTCGACGTTTTAGCTAAATTACAATCGCTTCGCAAAAATTCAAACTCTGCCGCTACTTTCCCATAGCCCTCGATAGGCTCAACTGCCACAGATATTATCCAAGTCTAAGCATCGCTTGAACTTTGCCATAACCGAGGACCTCATTAGAATACCAACTCCACATGCACCTTTAACTGCTCTGCAAGGATATTCTGACGTAACCTCCTCAACCGCAGATAAAGCAAAACCATTGTTGCATCCATATCTATCAGGAGATCGAATATGTACCTTGTCAATATTAGCAGTTACAATATCTATTGGCTCTATAAGCTCCACCTTGCTACAAGCACCATCTGTGTCGATTACTTTGCTAGTACTCATACTCGCTACCTCGGGAGTTTCTAGTCGCAATTCCACCTCAAGCTGAACACTGTCCAGATCTGTATTAACACTGCCACAAACACTCCTAGCCAGAAGTATTGGAGACTTACGGGTGAATTTATATTCAAGCACTACAACTGATTGCCCCACTCACCTTGTGCATAGCCATGTAATATGCACCTTGCCCTTCAATCGAGCTTACCATCACTTACTCGAAAATAACACGGGCAACCAAACATTCTAAGAATAGAATAATCAGTAACGTTACATAACCACACTTCTTTAGGAGTCTGCCATTCAATACGCTTCAACTTAGCCAAACCTGGCTCTGATACCACTTGTTGCGATGTGGTGAGCGATCGAACAATAATATAAAAAAAAGAAGAAAATAAATCGGACACCGGATTTACGTGGTTCAATCGTAAAGACCTACGTCCACGGGGAGAGCAGTAGCGAATTTTACTATAGATCAAGCGATACAAGGAGATTACATATTCGAGTCACTCAAACATTCTCTCAGTGTTTCCCAAGCCCCAATTGCACCAATACACCAATCTTTCTTGAATGTAAATCACGAATAAGTTTTGTCGCACGAAAAACACAAAGACCCAAGGCCAAGTCACTAAAACACTCTCTCGGTGTTTTCCAAGCCCCAATTACACCTAATACACCAATTTTTCTTGAATGTAAATCACGAATAAGTTTTGTCGCACGAAAAACATGAAGACCCAGGGCCAAGCACTTAGAGCCATGGTTTCGTTTTTGACATTATCCATTCCATGCGCTTGAAAGGTGAATCCAGTGCTGAGAAGATCTTTTCTCATCATGTCCACAGAACCAGAAATTCTTGAAGCACCAGTCTCTCTTTCTCCTCTTTCTTCATCTTCAACCCCTCCAGAATTTCGTGTTTCTAATGCTTCTAAGATAGATTATCTTTATGAAGTCTCTCTTAGTGATGAAACTAAGATTTCTGAAACCCAGCTTCCACTCATGAACCCTTATTCTGCTTTTGCCAAACCAAACTCATCATTCTCACCTATCCGCTCTATTCGTCAACTTATTCACCAAACCCCAAAGCAAGTAAAGGAGTACGTCCAGTCTTCCAAATTTGATCAGCATCCTATTCTTGCTACTGAAAAAGAGTACTTTGTTACTCTCCAGATCCCTCTGGAATTTCCCAGACAATGGGTTCAATAGGGATATTCTCATGTCCATTATGGAGCTGTTCGTCTTGCTCTCACTTTCTATGGTCGTAAAGGTTTGCCAATTGTGGCAAGAATTGCTTTGTTAGACACCAGGTTTTTATAATACCAGCATGCTTACATTGGTACTGTTCAAACTACCTTGAATGCTGGAACAGTCTTTGTGACTTTATATCCAAACTTCAACATCGCTCTTTCAGACCCTCAACTACTCTCTTTTCTGAAAGTTCAAGTCCAGCTCACCGGAACCCCTCAAACTGCCGACTCTGTTGCTGCAACCCTACTTTACCAGATGGTTTATCGAGTGCAAAATCATGCTCTCGATCTCAACTTTAACAATGGTAATGAAGATGCGTTGTTCATCTCTATGCAGAATGACCAGGTGTCCTGCATCCATGTTCCTAGGCAGATCCCAAAGGATACACTGGCCAAGCTCCTTCTAGAGACTTGGATCACCAACTATGAAAAGCTACACCAGCATAACAAGCCTTTTCAGTCCACGGATTCAGAGTTCGTATGAAAAAAAGATGGAACTGTTTCCATCAAATTTGGCAAAGAAAAGGAAGAAAGTCCTTCTATCTTCTAGACCCTTTTCATGATTGAACCATGTGTTCCTCAAATTATTTCCGAGCCAGATCCAAAAAAGCTTGTTCGACATTTCAATAGTGATGGACATCCTGTTCATTACTATAAAGACAATTATGGTCATTGTTTTTGGGATCCTTTTTGCCAATGTTCCTACTGTATAAAATCCCCCGATGAGGTAGATCCTCTTGCAAGATCTCCACCTCGACGGAAAAAGTCCAAGGATAAGGTGTACCAAAGGTACTTAGACGGAGACTCCTCTGTAGATACTCTTGGTGAGTGTGACAAATACCAGTTCATGGTTTCTTATGCACCACCTCCACCACTAGAGTCTAGTACTACATCCCAAGTCATACCAGATCCACCAAAATCTCCTCCACCTTCTCCTCCCCAGAAAAAGCAAACCCTCTCTCAATTTTACAAGCCAATCCTCAAATGGGCTAAGAAACATTCTTACTCGCTTGAAGTCCCAGTAGAAGCACCACCCACTTCTTCTATTGCCATGTTTCAAGACACCGACTTTCCTCCTCTTGTTAAAGAAAGCTCTAAACTCTCGTTCGCTGCTACAGAAGAGTTTATTGATCCAGATGACAGATACCGCCATGTTCCTAAAATCCCTACCCCCACTGATGTAGATGAACATGGGAGACAGAAAAAAAACCCCTACGGCTGAAGCTGTTTTGAACTGGCAATTAAAGACTCTGTTGACACAAAACAATGCCTTCAAGGCTATTGATTCCAAGATTGGAAGTGTGCAACATGATCTCCGCAGATATGATAAAGGTACCAAAAAAATACTTTCTGAGTTCCAGAAAAGGCTTCACGCCTTGGAATCAGGACAACATCTTGGGTATCATTATCTTGATAGCCCAAAGCCAGAGATAGAAAAGCTCAAGAAGCAAATCCAACTTCTTGAAGAAGGAAGGTTCAGACCTTTCGATCCATTAGCACCTCCTATTCGAACTGGGTATGTACCTCCAGCATCACAAGTATCTATTTTTGCCAATATCCCAGAAGATCCCTACAGAAGAGAACCAGATATGGCAGAAATACGAAATCGTCTCAAAGCCTTGAAGAAGGAAAAAAGGGAAAGAAAAAACACCACCTATGAAATCAAGTTCAATTGTTATCAGAGAAAGGCCAGAACAAATGATGTTATCAAATCCATTAGAATCCTTTCTAAAAGATTTGGGTACTCAAGAACCTGATCCTATTACCCAACAGCCTGAGCCTGACCCTGTTATCTCAGAAAAACAGATTCTGTTTGCTGAACAAACTTCCCCTACTACATCAGACTCAGCATCCCTTTCCTCTTTTTCATCCTTCTCAGATCCTACAGTCGATTCTCCCCTTATTGTTCCACCAACTTCACAAATATTCATGGCTGACACTCCTTCAGACTACGAAATGGAATCAAACTATTCTGATCCAGAATTTGGATAGACAAGTAATCCCACCATAAACAATTCCACCAGACATGTATCTATGGCATCAAAACAATTCTTCTCCATTGACGATATTCCTTATCAAAAATGGCCAGAAAGACTGGAAGAATTTCATACTTGGTTGAATACAGAGGCTATCACCAACCATGATATGAATGATATCCTTTACAACTTTGTTACAAGGTTCACAGGGAGCCTTAAATTCTGGTGGCAATCACTCTCAGAACAAGATCAGATTTTGTTTCTGATGTCACCCAATTTCAGCCATGCCCTTACTTACTTATATCACGTTTTTGTGGGAACACCCAGAGATCTCATAGAGATAAAAAGAAGAGAATTTTTCGAGAGAAGATGCTGCTCCTATCAGAAAAAGCATCTTGATAAGCATTATCGATTAATGCTTCAGCTCTTTTATCAAATTGGCGCAAATCCAAATCTGAAGCATGTCTTCCTCACATCCATCCCAAAAGAACTATCCCAGATGGTTGAAAGATCTTTCTTTGGAAAGCAAAAAAGGGTACAAGACATTCCCTTGGGAGAAATACAACAAGAAATCCATCTATGTCTTGAAGAACTATGCTTAAAGCGCCAGATGGTCCGAACATACATCACAGACGACAAACGTCTTGAATCAGCTTGTTCCCGCAAGAAGTTAAAAATCAAATGCTCCAGGCGAGATTGTGATGGTACATGTGGCCAGTATTCCCGGAAGAAAAAACACTACAAGAAGTATTCGATAAAGAAATCCAAACATGGCTCCAAGCATTTCAGGAAGAAGAAGAAATGGCGATACCTACGCAAAAGGAAGGATCACACAGGTAATAAGAAATCAAGTCGTTGCTACATCTGCAACAAGAAAGGACATTTTGCCAAAAATTGTCCTCAGGCGAAAAAAGGTCAAAATCATCTAATAGAGAATGAGACAGGTATTTCTCTTGAAAATGATGATATTGAATCCTTATTCTCTGCTGATGAAGAACCAACTGAACAAACTCTTTGTGTTATCCCTTTCTACCAAACATCCAGTGAAACTGAGTCTGACTCAGAATCTGAAGACATTTTTCACATATCCCCCACATCTTCAGAACCAAATCCTGACATATTTTCAAGTCATACCCACTGTCCCCATTTTTCTGTAAAAATCCTCACCTCGAAGTTTGCCAAGCCCATCAATGTCATTGCTCTCATTGATACTGGAGCAAGTTGTTCGATTTCAGATACTAAAATTTTGCCTAAAGAATTCTGGACTCCTTACATCCGATATTTCAATTCTGCTTTAGAGATACTTTATCCACGAATGTCAGAACCACTCCAGTCACCGTCCAGTTTTTTCCTTAGTGTTCCATAACCACAAAGATTTTTGGATCAAGCCTTCCCAATAAAGATTTGATAATTGGATGGGATATCATGACTCAAATCTCTCAACTCAGAATCTTTCCTGGAAGAGGTCTTAGACATAAAGACCAATTCTCTGAATTCGTCAATATTCAGAGACTCTTTTCCATTCAGATGAGTCTATTAGATCTAATCATGCAAAGGTTGCTAGAATCCAGCTCAGAATCCCATTGAGAATTCGCTCAAAAATGCTCGAAAATGTTCTCATCCTTTATGGGAAAATCCTGAATTCTTTGTTCGCCTCCCTTTCAAAAAGAACGAAGACATCAACCCAACAAAGGCGAGTCATATGGGAATGAAGCCAGAACACTTGGCTTTAGCTCACAAGGAATGCTCAGAACTATTACAGCAAGGCCTTATTGAAATCTCCAATTCTCAATGGGCTTGTGAAGCTTTTTATGTCAATAAGCGTGCTGAGCAAAACAGAGGAAAAATGAGATTGGTAATCAATTATCAACCTCTCAACCTTTTTCTTCAAGATGATAAGTTCCCTTTACCATCCAGAGATTCTCTCTTTATTGGTCTAACCAAGGCCCATATCTATTCCAAATTCGACCTCAAAGCCGGATTTTGGCAATTGGGTATCCATCCTGAAGACAGATCCAAAACAGGATTCTGTATCCCAAACCAGCACTTCCAATGGAAAGTTCTTCCTTTTGGTTTAAAGGTAGCACCATCCCTTTTCCAAAAGGCTATGTGTCGTATTTTCCAACAAATTTTGTCAAGTGCAGTAGTGTATATCGATGACATTCTGCTCTACAGCCCTGATGAACAGTCACACTGCCAACTCCTTGAGCAATTTGCAGAAATCGTGAAAAAGCATGGCATTATGCTTTCTCAAAGGAAAATGAATATTGCCCAGACAGAAATTGAATTCCTTGGTATGCACCTCAACAAGGGTACATACTATCCAGGCCCACATATTGCTAAAGAATTATTGAAGTTTCCTGAATATAACTTCACGACAAAACAAGTTCAGCAATTTCTTGGGATAATCAATTATCTCAGAGATTTGTCCCCAATATTGCAAAGCTTCTGATCCCTTTACAGTCCATGCTAAAAAAGAACTTCCCACCTTGGGGGAAAAAACTCAAACCAAAGCAGTCGCCGAGCTTAAGGAGATTATGCAGAATCTCCCACCATTGCAAATACCATGAACAGGTAAAAGAATTCTTCAAACTGACGCCAGTGATGAATACTGGGCAGCCATCCTATTCGAAGAAATTGATGGTAAGAGACTCCTTTGTGCTCACCAAAGTGGAAAGTTTTCTCAAGCTGAAATGCATTACCATTCCACTTTCAAAGAAATCCTAGCAGTAAAAAATGGCATCAAAAAGTTTGAATTTCATCTCATTGGCCATCACTTCCTGGTAAATTTAGACATGGCATCTTTTCCTCAGATGACCAAGTTTAAACAGAAACAGATTCCAAACTCTCAACTGCTTCGATGGGCTGAATGGTTCTCAAAATACTCTTTTGAAACCAAGCATATTCCTGGAAAAAAGAATGTACTTGCTGACTTTTTATCAAGACCCAAAGCACCACCTGAAATCAACATGTACATCAAGAGACCTGCTTTCCATATACTCAATCATGGTGTGAAATACAAGATTGAGAAGATCAAAGACTTGCCGAGCTGGAAATTTCCCCAAGAAATTATTCAGCAGATCCAGAATGACAGTCTTACTGAGAACCTGGAGAACCTCATGTGGCAATGCCATACAGACTTATTCAGATTCAATGGAGGTTCGATTCTTTATCCTTTTGGGTTAACTTTGAATTATCCTTTCATTCACCCTTTTATCTGGAAGGAAGATGATTTCCCTGACCAGCTCAAAACACTGTTATGGTACTTAACAAATAAGTACTTAATAACCATCGAAATTCTAACCAGAAGATTCATTGCCAACCTCACAAGGATATTCATGCTTGGAAGAAACATCGAAAAAGAAAATGATAAGAACCTCTTAGACTTTCTTAATTGGTTTTATCTTCCTATATGTTGGAAACAAGACTTAGAAAATGAACTAAGAACCATGACACCAAATCTTGAAGTTCACACCATCCTCTTTTTCCGACGTCCATGGAATTTTTGCAGAAATAATGGTACTATACTTGAACGGCCACTCGAAATAGGAACCACATCCTATAAACCTCATTTGAACAGAAATCTTATCCCAGATCTGTTAGATTTTGTGAAAACGAGTATCGAGAACTCCAGGGAATCCTATGTCAAGAAAACAAAACCATTCCTGAAGATATTTGGAATAATGTACCCCCTACGTGGGATCATTATGACCTAGCATCAGAAGCTAAAGAAGCACTCAGGCAGTACAGACAAGCTTCATCGTCCCAAGAGCAGGAAATGACAGCCGAAGACGACATTGTCCAGTTCACTCAAAACCCCTATGCACGCTTTCGAGGTCCCCTGTCCCAGGATCCCTACGAACAGGGACCTTCGTCCTCATTCCAGAACATGGACACATCGTATTATACACAGACATCAAATTGGCCTCAGCCAAGCATTCCTGCTCGTCCTACAAGTGAAAACACAAACTAGGCAGAAGAAGAAGCATCCCATTGGGCTCATGTACAAGCATCCTCATCAAGAAGGCTAAATCAGATCCTCTCACCAGAAGATCTTGAAGCCCTTCAGCAAAAGTACGAAGCTCATCTCCTAGAAGACAGCTCAGATGACTCAGACTCAGTCTACAGCTACAATGTCCGCGACGCATGAGACCGTTGAGTCCGTACAATTTCACTGTAGCAAAGTCACTGTTCACTTTTACTGTAGCACTAGGCTAGGGAATGTACTGTTAGCAGTACAGTCACTGTTCATAGTGTGCGAATAATTCCCTTCCGAAATTTTCCGGTACCCCTGTTTGTACCTGGACCGATGAGCTTGGTCCTTGTTTGTTGCCTTGTGACCTCATTTTGCCTATATAAGGTAAGGAGGATGTAATGTGTTAGGCAGAGTCCCCTGAAGTAAAGTGTGTGCTTTGTGAAAAGCTCTCCATGGCTTTCTAAATCTCTCTTCTTCTCTAGCCTGGTATGATCTTTCGAGAAATGCAGCTTGGGTAGTTTAGAAACGTTTCCATTCTGAAACTTTTTAGGTGTCTCTAGGCTCTGAACTAAAAGGCTGAGTGGTTTTCTGCTAAAAGGCTGTCCCTGAAGGGCTTGAACGGGAGTTGTTCGCCCAATGTGGGATGCATACCTGCAGAAAATTTACTCTCCTTCCCTGGTTCTAAGTCTAGCTCTATCTCTCACAAATAAGAAAACCATGGCACTCAAAGTAAGAACGGCACTTTGATCAACAATGATCCTTCGGTGACGTGTGGCTTCTCCTTTTTACATATGTCTTCGGCCGCTCCGTAGGGTTTTTCACTGACTTGGTGCAAGCACACAAAACAAAGGAAATTAGATTATGCTTTTATATGTGTGTTGGGCCCCACCTTTCCTACGCGTGCAGAGAACTCGGCGACTTCTCACGGTAGAAAAGGAAATCTTCTACATGCGTGTGTGCCCAAGGTCAAACTTTTGACCTTGGGCCCCACCACCTTTCTCTTCATGTGCAGGGGCTTCATGCGGCTTCGTTCTTCTTTTCTTCAATTCCGATTCCGCAAGCATCGCATCGAAACACTTTCCTCCCTTTTTATTTTATATTTCAAAATTCAGTAATTCACTTCGAACTTAAACTCGAGACATATTTTAACAACACCTTTGACCTCTATAGATTAAAATAATGTTGGAGATTACCTTCTCGCTCACATGGTTTGTTTCAAACATTGAAGATACCTCAGCACAACAGAAAGATAAATTTTAAAAAGGACTCCATTAAAGAGCTAGCCGCGGCACTTTCTACGGAATCAAGGCTAGCGATTTTCAAACTTTGGCTGATGCAAATGGGATAAGATGGGGTTGGGTGCTGAAGAGATGGATGTGTAAACTGGAGGAGATGGGGTCGGGTCTTCGCATCGCGCCGACGCATCCTCTGCTGACTGGTCAATATCAATGCAATGGACAAGAAGCCGTGGGTGGAGATGGCAACTTTTCTGTTCTTTCTTCTTTTTTTCCCCTTTTATTTCTTTATATAAAAAATTAATCGTAGATAAAGCATAATAAATCTGTCGGTGCACTCCGACCATTCGGCAAATGGATTGAAATTATAATTTGGTTTTCAAATGAGACTGAATATAAATAACTTTGACTCGAATTTTCTCTAATCTCAAATTATCACGTGACCTATGAATCTTTTGATCTAAATTTAGTGTTTCATCATGGAAATTGGAGACAAAGATTATGTACTACTTAGCATTATTTTGGAATTAGCATTTTTTTAATCAATATAGCTAAAATGACGTCATTTCTCCGTGGTTTTTGCTGATTTGGATATCTCTAGTGAACAACATGAACAGATTTATAATAAAATATTATCACGTTGGATTTTCGAAGTTCAAAAACGAAGTTGACACCTATAGTATTAATTGATTCGATGGAAGTTTTGGCACAAAAGTGAAAGCTGTACAAAAGTAAAAGAAAATTTTAATGTCTTTTTCCATTCAATTTTTTGATATGTTCTAACTCAATTTTTCGTTTGGTGAATTCACTAAAAAAGAACAGAAAAGAAAAACAGACCCATCCACTATGGGGAGATTCGCACTTTGAACTTTGATTTGAAGATCAATTATAACCACAGCCAGATCTCGTGCAATTCACACGATGAAAGTCTCCGACTCGTTGACCAAGTCCACGTAAATCGGTTTTTGCCTAAGCTGAGGCAAATATACAGTGGAACTTCAGAAGATATTTCTTCACTGCATTTAATACGTACAACTTCAGAAACAATGACGAAACGTCTGTTGTTGCAGATTGAGACAATGATGTGGGATGCATTAATGCAGTGAGCGACCGAAGGCCATGGTAAGGGAGGATATGTGCTCCCGCTTACTTGTTTGATACTTTCAGCGACTCGCAGGCGAAAAGATGGATCTTTTGCAGTCTCGATTTTAACCCTTCATTACATGAGATTTAAGGTCGTTATGATGACCTGCATTTGTCCATCCGACTGAGAATCGTAGAATTAATTCTAATGGAATAAAAGATTTTGGGGATAAAACTTTGCCAATATTGTGATTCACTCGTCATGTTGCATCATGAGAAGAAACTAAACAAGCACAGAAGTAATAGAAAAGCTTCATCATTCTCATACAATGGGGATACCACAACAAAAAAAAGTTGCTCCGAAAAAAGAAAGAAACGCAGAACAAGAAAAGAACACAAGCTCTGAGAAGGGGTAAAAAAAACGAAACAAGACTCTAGACTCATTTCTTGGGCATTTTGATGTAGCCCACGTGCGTGGAATTAGCGACCTTGGTCAGTGTCTTGAGCTCGTAGGCGATCCAGCATCGAGAAGTCTCTTGGTTGTAGAAATAACCCAAGCACTTGCAGTCCTTGCTGCACTTGCCCTCGCAGCCCCCCTCCTTCACTGGTCCATTACCCCTTGTGTACTTGCTCAGGAAATGGTCCACCCCGGCAAGCTTGTAGTAGCTGAAGTCGCCGGGCCGACAGCTCGTGACCTTCTCCGGCGCGCAGCTCTCGCTCCAGCCCAAAAGCCCACGGGCCGACGGGCACGCCACGCATTGGCTGTCCGCACAGAGCCCAAGGTTCCCGCACCGGCTAGGCAATTGGCACTCGGTGTCCCGGGTTGCTTCTCGAGAGAAGAGAGAGAAGGTGACCTCCCATGCCCGGTAGTCCACCTTGTCGTAGTAAGTGTAGGCCTGAAGGTTGCCATCGATCCCGAGCCTTAGTATGGTCAGTGTGGAATTGTATTTGGGCCGGGCCAATGTGAGCCCGCCGCCCACGTCGCTCGATTTGTTGGCCGCCTCATATTTCAAAGTGATTTCATAGGCATAGCCCTCGTCGGTCTCGGGCGCACTTCCGAGGGTCACTTGGCCCAAGGACTCCTTGCCAAGGAACATGTTTTCCACGAATGTGTAGTATAGGAGCGGCTTTGGGGAGTTCTTGCTAGTGTAATAGAGGGACAATTGCTTGGGCTCGATCACCAGGCTGTACGGCCCATTGGAGTTGTCCTTCTCGGAGGCCCGGCTCACGAGCTTGCTCACCGGTCCGGCCCGCAGGGACTGGCCCACAAGGAGGGTGTCCGTGGGCGAGTCGAAGCTTTGCCACACGAAATTGCCCTTGGAATCGAAGAGGACCATGTTGCCATCGGGGAGCAAGCGGAGCCCAACAACCCCTTTATTCGCGGTGCGCGACTGCCATGCAACCTGGCCATTGGCTTCAGCCAAGACAAGGTTGCCATCGGCGCCAAGGGCAAAGGTCGAGTTCTCACCGACCGGGTTGCCCCGGTTGGCCTCCCAGACCCATCGGAAGAGCGACTCGGACCGCGTGGTGGCCATCCTTAGGGCCAAAGTGAAGGCATTGGGGGTGGTATTGTAGAAGCAAAGCTGGAACGGGGAGCTAAAGATGCTGGTGGTCCGGTAATTGCCACCGTACTCGACGACGTAAGGCCCGAACTCGCCTTCATTGACGAACTTGAATTGAGCGGAGGGAGGGACAGTAGCTCGAGCTAGGAAAGAAAGCGAGAGCAAGAGAAGGGAGTGTAGTAGAGACATTGATGAAGACATGTCGAGTTATTATTGTTGGATATTTGGCTTGTGATGGGCAATGGTGGAGTCCTCTATTTATAACGAGAGCTTGAGGATGAAGTGATCGGAGTGTTTGACCGCTTTATTGACCAGCTTGGCGGTGATCAGCTTTAGACATTGTGAACGTGATCATACCATTAATTAATTGATGACAATGGAGCCGCCATTAATGGACAGGCTTCCATCCGACGAAGGCAGAATTATTCTTTCATTCACCTAATGCTTGCTTGGCAGGTGTAGATTAAATTAGTGCGCAATTGTTTTAATAACGTTGGAGAATACTGTTTCTCTCACATGGCTTGTCTCAACAATAATATTCATCGTGCCTTTATTTCCAAAAAGATGAGATGGACCCAAAAGGACTCCATTAAAGAGCTTTTTACTATGGGTGGGCAATGGTCCGGTTCCAACCTAAAAAACGAACTAAATGCGTCAGTTCTTAGCAGTTCACGGTTCCTAAAATTCGGAAACGATGATAATTGATCGGGCTTCTCGGTTCTAGGTGTGGATGAGATTGCTCACGTCGGACTGACAGGTTTTTCTTATCTAAATGTTCTCTATTCTAGATGGACGTTTGAATTTGAAAGATTCATTGCAATGTGGATTAATTTCTCCATTACATGATACAATTAGTTGCTCTACTTTAAAGGGACACATGCCGTTTTGGAGGAGCGGCCAAGAGAAGGAAAAACATTGGTTTCAACACAGTGTAAGATGTAAAATCTTCTAAAGAGCAGCCGTTTTAATGGGATTAATGATGATCAATATATCTTTATAACCTTATAAGAAGGGCATACAAGGGTAAGAATAACCTTTTAAAGGCAAATTCACGTAAAAGAGCATATGGAATTCATAACTGATTCTAGTTATTTATGGCGCGTTTGGTAATGATTCTGTTCCCGGAAGCTGATTCTAATCAAAACTAATTCTTTTTTATTCTGTTCCCGGGAACTGATTCTAAGCATTTTAAGCCGTTTGGTAATTGTCCAAAATTTCTGATTCTGGAATAGAATTGCGTTTGGTACCGTGTTCATTAATTCTATTCCAAATCAATTTCTTTTAATTTTTAAATAATTTTTTTACTTTTTTCCTTTGTTTTTTTTTCTTTTTTTTTTTTTTTTTTCATTTTTTCTTTTCATTTTCCTTTTTTTTCTTTTCATTTTCTTTTTTTCCTTTTTCTTTTCTTTTTCTCATCTTCTTCTTCTTCTTTGGCTAGCGACCTCACCGAGCGTCGTTGGCCCTCGGCGAGGTGGGCCCTCGTCGGCTGAGCCTCACCGACAGCCGAGCGAGGCTCGCGTAGCCCCGTCGAGGCTCGGCCGAGCCAGATCTGGCGAGGCCGAGCCCTGCCGGTGGCCAGGCCGACCTCGTTGGGGTTGGGCGAGGCCTGCCAGGCCACCGGCGGGGCTTGGCGAGCCTCGCCGGTGGCCAGGCGAGCCTCGCTTGGCCACTGGTGGGGCTGGGCATCGCGAGGCTCGCCCAGCCCTTGCCCGATCCGGTGAGGCTCGGCCTCGCCCGGATCCGGGAGGCCGAGCCTCGCCGGTGGCCGGGCAAGCCTCCGACGAGCTCGGCGGGTGGCCGGGCTTGCCTCCGGCGAGCTCGCCGGCCTCGCCTTGGTCCGCAAGCCTCGGCGAGCTCGCCGGACCGGTGGCCGGCGGCGGCGGATGGCGGCCGGCGGCGGCGGTGGACGGCGGTGGCGGATGGCAAACGGTGGCGGGCGGTGGTGGACGGCGATCGCGAGATGGCCGAAGGGAAGAAGAAAATTTATTGATTTGGATTCTCAAATTCGTTCCCGGAACAATAATCAACTTTTGTTTTATTCTTGATTCTATTCCCAACTGCTCCCGAGAACAAAAATTTTACCAAACGCGATTCTAGGCCGAAACTAATTCCGAGAACAAAGAATCAGAATTTGGCCCCGTTTGAATAGTTACCAAACAGGGCCTTACTGATTTTTGGACCCATCTAGAAATCAAATTAGATTGATCCAAATCCAAAATTTGGTGGATAGATTCTCGATTCCACAAACATGGAATTGACTTTATCCAATCTAGTTTCATTTTTCAGGTAGGATTTCACTCGCATTGAAACCGATTAATCCTACTCTTCACTACACTTTTCAAAGAATTGAATAAAGAGAGTTTCTAATTTTGGTTCTTGCAAATGAGACAAATTGGAGTTGGGTGGTGAAAAATGGACATTGATAAATTGTTAAGGAAGTAGTGGGCCCAGAAGTCAAAACAGAGACATCGGTTTCGTTTTTGTCGTCACCTATTTTAGGAGATGGATCGAGTCTTCGCATCACGTTGAAGCATATCCTCTCGTGGGTAGAGCCAGTCCAAATGCTAATGGAATGGACCAGAAGCCAGGGAGGATAGCAACACTCCTTTCTTTTTCTTCTTTTCTTTATAAAAGAATTTCATGTAAGGCAAAAAGCTGTCGATCCAAAATAAATATCCTGATGTACCATGGTAGCAGAGGGAAAGTTTTAGCTTAAAATTTTAAATTATCACGCACTTGATGGAATTAACTTTTAGCTAGTTGTCTTAATAAATTGAGATTATTATATTGGTTTCCAAATGTGGCCAAGTATAAACAATTTCAACTTGGACTTTGTTTAACCTTATATTATGATGGGGTGGACCATAAAATTTTCCCATCTAACCACAAGTGCTCTTATTATGAAAATCATTTGTTATGATGGCAAAAATATTCTAAAAATGATCGACTTCATTGTATAAATCTACGGTCCAAGTAAAACATATTAGGTCCCAATGATATTTCATGATATATATGATATATTGTTATGATGCCATTAAAATGAAATATAATTAAGTGACGTACTACTTAGATTGCTTGTACGTAGGAGTATCTCAAACGATATGAATGACATATGGATGTGCAATTTTCATAGAAAGCTCAAGCATTGATCAAAAGTGAACATGGCTTTCATTTCCCTGTTTAATTAAATCAAGTTCAATCGGCAGGGTTTGAAAGGGCACGTGCTAGGTATAGGTGCCATTGTGCGAGAGAGACCGTTCGCATCTCCTTGGCACCATTACCCTCCCTCAGGATACATCTCACGTACACCTCGGGAGGATCGTAACAATAATTTTAGAGACTAGCCGACGAGAAAGATGGATTTGTTGCAATCTTGACTTTGACCCTTCATTACATGTAATGTGAGGTTGTCATGATGATCTGTATTTGTTTCTCTAACTGAGAATCGCGGAATTAATTTGGATGAAATAAAAGGGTTTTTGGGATATTATTTTGCCAATAGTATAACGTAATATTATTACTAATTTATAATTCACTCGTCATGTTGCACGCCATTAAGAAACTAACAAGCACAAAAGTAATGGGAAAGCTTCATTCTTCTCTCTTATTGACACACCACAATAATACAAATTACAGGCAAGACTTAAGACTTATTGCTTGGGCACTTTGATATAGCCCACATGCGTGGAATTACCGACCTTGGTCAGGGTCTTGAGCTCATAAGCGATCCAGCACCGAGAAGTCTCTTGGTTGTAGAAATAACCCAGGCACTTGCAGTCCTTGCTGCACTTGCCCCCACAATCCCCCTCCTTCATCGGCCCTTCACCCTTCGTGTACTTGCTCAGGAAATGGTCCACCCCAGCCAGCTTGTAGTAGCCGAAGTCGCTGGGCTGACAGCTCGTGACCCTCGGCGGCGCGCAGCTCTCGCTCCAGCCCAAAAGCCCATTGGCAGAAGGGCATGCCACACACTGGCTGTCCACGCAGAGCCCAAAGCTCCCACACCGGCTGGGCAATTGGCACTCGGTGTCCCAGTCCCCGTCCCGAGAGAAGAGGGAGAAGGTGACCTCCCATGCCCGGTAGTCCACCTTGTCATAGTAAGTGTAGGCCCGAAGGTTGCCGTCGATCCCGAGCCTTAGTATGGTCAGCGTGGAATTATATTTGGGCCTGGCCAATATGAGTCCACCGCCCATGCCGCTTGTCTTGTTGGCTGCTGCATATTTCAGAGTGATTTCGTAGGCGTAGCCTTCGTCAGTCTCCGGCGCGGTTTCAAGGTTCACTTGGCCTAAGGACTCGTTGCCGAGGTACATGTTTTTCGCAAATGTATAGTATAGGAGCGGCTTTGGAGAGTTCTTGCTAGTGTAATAGAGGGATAATTGCTTGGGCTCCATGACCAGGCTGTATGGACCATTGGAGTTGTCCGTCTCCGAGGCCCGGCTCACAAGCTTGCTCACTGCTCCGGCCCGCAAGGACTGGCCCACAAGGAGGGTGTCCGTGGGCGAGTCGAAGCTTTGCCACACGAAATTGCCTTTGGAGTCATAGAGAACCATGTTGCCATTGGGGAGCAATTGGAAGCCAACGACACCTTTATTCGTAGTGCGGGATTGCCACACGACCTGGCCGTCGGGGTTGGCCAGGACAAGGTTGCCGTCAGCCCCGAGTGCGAAGGTCGCGTTCTCACGGACTGGTTTGCCCCGGTTGGCCTCCCAGACCCAGCGGAAGAGCGACTCAGATCGCGTGGTGGCCATCCTCAGGGCCAAGGTGAAGGCATTGGGGGTGGTGTTGTAGAAGCACAGCTGGAACGGGGAACTAAAGATGCTGATGGTCCGGTAATTGCCGTCGTACTCGACGACGTACGGCCCGAACTCGCCCTCATTGACGAACTTGAATTGAGCGGAGGGAGGGACGGCAGCTCGAGCAAGGAGCGAAAGCGAGAGCAAGAGAAGGGAGTGGAGAAGAGACATTGATGAAGGCAAGTCTTGTTATTGATCTTTGGGATGTAATGGGCATTGATGGAGTTTTCTATTTATAGCGGGCTTCCGGAAAAAGTTGACGATTCTCTGGCCTCTTTTATTGACCAAACTAGGTGATGATATGGGACCGCTTGATGAACATGGAGCCGCCTCATTAATGAAATATGAATGGATAAACTTCCACCCATCGAAGGCTGAATCGTTCTTTATTGAACTACTGCACCTTTGGCCTCTATAGATTAAAATAATGTTGGAGAATACCTTCTCGCTCACATGGTTTGTTTCAAACATTGAAGATCCTTCAGCACAACAGAAAGATAAATTTTAAAAAGGACTCCGTTAAAGAGCTAGCCGCAGCACTTTCTAAGGAATCAAGGCTAGCGATTTTCAGACTTTGGCTGATGCAAATGGGATAAGATGGGGTTGGGTGCTGAAGAGATGGATGCGTAAACTGGAGGAGATGGGGTCGGGTCTTCGCATCGCGCCGACGCATCCTCTGCTGACTGGTCAATATCAATGCAATGGACAAGAAACCGTGGGTGGAGATAGCAACTTTTCTGTTCTTTCTTCTTTTTTTTCCCCTTTTATTTCTTCATATAAAAAATAAATTGTAGATAAAGCATAATAAGTCTGTCGGTGCACTCCTAACATTCGGCAAGTGGATTGAAATTATAAATTGGTTTCCAAATGTGACTGAATATAAACAACTTTGACTTGAATTTTCTCTAATCTCAAATTATCACGCGGGCTATGAATTCTTTAATCTAAATTTAGTGTTTCATCATGGAAATTGGAGACAAAGATTATGTACTACTTAATGGAAATATTCGAAAAAATGATCTTCCCCATGATATCTGATGACATATGAGGTACTAGGTCAAATATATTAACATGTAAATTTCATAGACAGCTCAGCTTTGACCGAAAGTCAATATCGGCGCCATCTTCCCTCTGAATAATTTTAAGCTAAAATGAAGGGAAGCCACTGGTCCTTCGGATGCTCCTTTTGATCCATTCCGTACCACTAAAAGAACCACTGCGTAGTACGGACCCATTCAATTCATTTAATCGATGCAAATAAACAAAAGGAAAAAACCATTAAAAAACCCCAAACTATAATTCAAAAACTCCAAACTTATATCTATGTCATACATTTATCCAGTGATTTTTCTGTCAAAATAATGTTGTTCAATGTCAACATTGTTTGCTTTCCAACATTTATGTAGATAGATTTTCACACATATATAAATTTGGGACTTTTGTGTCACTAAAAAAGATTTAAGGTAAGTATATCACAAAAGACATAATTTAGGGTTTTTACATCATTTGCTTTCCAACATTCATGTAGATAGATTTTCACACATGTACGAATTTTGGCATTTTTGTGTCATTAGAAAAAAAAATTAAGGTAAATGTATTACTGTAGGCATAATTTGGGGTTTTTGGTAGTTTTTGCTCATAAAACAATGAGTTAGAAAGAGAAATAAGTATTTGAAGATTTGGCTACATTTTATAGATGAAAAGAAACATTAATGCTTGTTTTAAATATATCGTACTTTAAAAAAAAATTCTTGCATTATCTTGGCAACTTTTTAATCAGCACTTTGCGTTAGTTTTATTATTGGGTTGATTATGATTCATCTGACCAATATATGTATGGACTTTTGTAAGATGTATACATTGGAAAATGTGTGAGTTTAAACAACTCTTTGGTTTTGTTTGTTTCACAAAAAATGATTTTGAAAATATTTTTTCTAAAAAATAATTATTTAGATCATTTGAAATAATTAGTCAATTAATTTTTTTATTATTGATGATGACTTATATCTAAATTTTTGTAGACAATGAAAAAAAATTTTCTTTTATACATTTTTATAAGTGATACAAGAAATCATTTTATGAAAAATATTTTTCAAATCTTTTATTCTCCACGAAATAAATGTATCTCTTGATTTGCTTTATAATCTAGAAACACGAAAACTTATTTTCTCTCTCTGCCTGATGTGTATTAGTATCACTTGTGACGTGAAAGTACGTTATCGGTTTAATGGCGTGTTCATCACATTTTAAGTTTATTTACCACTCGGGAGATTGCATAGATAATGCCCTAGGAATATATACGGCTTTAGTTATTCTGATCACACGTCTGACTATTCGTGCAAACCTGGGGCCAAAGATGCATTGGATCTTTCTTCCAGATAACATTTCGAATATTTTATCTCATACTTTAGTGGCTGTCAAGGTCAGAAAGTTGACCGAATAAAGTATTTATAAAAGAGAAGGCTAATAATTTCCACATTAAAGATGATTTTCCCACCTCAGCTTTACACTTTACAGGTCACTACCTCTCAGAAAATCAGCTAATTAGACTATAATATAATCAAAGATTGAACCGTTGCATGTGTAATTACCCTTGGCCCCGCAAGCTTGTCGGTGGTGGGCATTATATCAATAGTTGGAAAAATGAAATTATTTATTTGATCATTATATTTTAATTTATTTCCAGCAAGTCAATCCTCTCGAAAAGATCCGAGCCTGATCAACTATCAACCACTTGTTTAGACAACACATTGGCGATGACCAATCCAACAAATCCTTGAAACCCTCGAAGAAGTTTCCCCAGCATCTTGCGATGCCTTATCTTGGTAATAAACATAGCCAAAAACCGTTGATAATTTCCTAACGAATCAGTAAATTTAACACATCAGTAGCTCCGCCAAATGAATATTAGCAAATTATCAAACCGTTGGTAATTTCTAAACCATCATAAAATGTCAGTGAGTCACTCAAATAAGAGTTAGTAGAGGTAATATTAATTGGTAAATCACTCAAATCAAGACTGGCAATTTCCTATAAGATTTAGCAACTTTAACGGACTGGTAATTCTAATAGTGAAATATTGATATATTATTGGAATAATTGGCAATTTCGAAACACTTCAAATAAATATTGGCAATTAGAGTCAAATAAGAGTTAGTAACTCTAACATGGTGATTAGTTATGTAAATGAATAATGGCAACTTACCAATGTGTTACTAGCTAAACAAGTCACTATTCAAAAAGTTTTGTTACTATTGGGTTTTGATAGTTGCCAATACTTTTCACATTTTAGTAGCATGAAAGAGTATTACGAGTTTTTCCCTGTGAAATGGTAGTATCATCCTATAGCGAGAAGCATGCTCTCAAAATGACTAGCTATCACTAAATCTTAGATAGTGTTCATTCATTCGCCCTAAATGCGCCTTTGTTTGCAAGGATAAATCCATCTTCAGCCAAGTCGGGTGGGTCATGTTTTTTCCACCTCTAGTTGTAGGTAACTTTCTGCTACCAATCTTCTAATGGGTGATTACAAATATGGATATTACAATGATTGTATTCAATAAAATTTAGATATGAATGATGTTTCAACTTATAAGCCACCAATATGATGTATAGTCTGGAGAAAATTTCTTTTAATCAAGGATGTTGAAACATATACCCTCGTATCCTATATATACCTAATCATTCACGAATTTAATTTTTCAAGATCAAATAATTGAAGCCTCGTTTTATTTATGGATCATCCTCAATCTGAGAAAATAATTATTTTGGTGCTCAATTTGCCATCATATGAAGTATCACAAACAAGATCACCTGTTTCCATTTATACGAGACTTTTCGCTATTTTTCGCTATTTCTATGCCAATTGGTTCCTCGCTTTTTCCCATAGCTGAGATGCACAAGATCACCCCTTTTTCTTGTCCCATCCTACAAGTACATGAAATGGGCTTTCGCAATTTAGATTTGGGCTTATTCGGCCCAACTGTATTCCGTTATTGTGCTTTAAAGTCAGTTTCATTTTTTAATCTTCTGGTTTCTCATTTGTTTCTATTAGGCTAAATAAAACTAAAACACCCAAACAAAGACATAAAGAGGGTATTCAAATTCAAATTTGAACATCAATGTTACGTTTGATTATCTGGAGTTGAGTTTGGATAGGATAACAAATTATCTTATTCGGTATTTTGATAATATCCTTCCTACCAGATAAATATTGAGATAGGAAGTGAGATAAACCTGGATTGGACTAAACTTTTATAAAAATAACTTGACATACCTTGTATCTTTCGACAATTGAGTGATGGAGTACGTGTCCGAATATTGCTTTGCCGGCCATTGCGCAAGGAGTACCCCCGTGACAGCCAGTCCTTGTCACTTCCAATCATGGCCAATCATTTCGTCGATGTTTTGTTGTCAAGATTCAGATTGAGATAGGATGATTTGAAACCATTTAAATATCCTTTGGATTATAAAAAGATCCCATCATATGTTTTGTGCAACCTAAAATAGGATTGAAAATCCTACCTTCTCGTTCAAAAATCTTCGAAAATTCCATTTCCTGACCTCTGTCGTTACAAACAACAGTTTCGAGGAAGTCGACCTCGGGAGCATGCCGGCTCTCAACGGACATGAGTTCACGAAGTTATGGTACAGCCTCGTGAACAGCAAGAGGTACTTCTTGTAGGACGTGCGGCTGAACTCCATCGCCGAAGAAAGCGACAGGACTATCAAGAGGCGATGAGGGAGGCAACAGTGGAGAAGGGGTGCGTCGTGGGTGTGCACTGTGCACCAGAACACTGTTATGGCCATCCTGATGCATAATAGGTGGAACTCAAAGCTTGAGAGGTTGGTTGCTAGCAAGCCAATGGTGTGCCATAGGGAGCTGGCGGAGAGGATGATCTATACAATCCTCGCACGATAAGTCTTTAGACTCCTTTTCACCTCACTCGTTGGAACACGATCACCGGTCGGTGGTGACGACCAGCATGGTTGTACGCGATGTCCATCGTGCCATGGTTGGAAGTGACTATGGTCGGGCTATCTTAGCGATGGTCCTCGCACAATGCCAATGAAGTGACCAGATGCGTCACTTCATTACTCTGTTGGAAGATAGCATGAATTGTTGAGTTATTTATTATTTTTTTAATCCAATCAGGGTCCCACCATTTACGTCAAATTTCTCGGCCGACTTTTTATTCGTCCATTTCTTTGACATAGACAAGGGGTCATGACCCTCACGCAAGGTTTACATAGACAACAGTGACCACGAGGAAGCCAGCGGTGATGGATCGGACATTAGACTCCTGGCACTACAGGAGTGTCCGAAGTGGAGGGTGGAGGCTGAAGTAGCTAGATATATTGTAAATTTTTTTTGATCCTATCTTAAATTGCCCCAAACATGTGATGAGATTTTTAAAGGATTTTTAATTTCACTTCATCCTATTATACTCGAACCGGAATATGGAGGACCAAACGCAGCTTAAGAAATTAGCCAAGGGAACGACTTATGAGGCATAGGCAACAATGCAGAAAAATGCCTTAACATAAATAAACTTTTAAGAAATGGTTGCTGAGCAAATCGTTCGGAAATTGTATTGATGTGGACATTTCAAAGCTCTCTTCAGGTCGCATACCGAATTGATTTGGCACTACATATGATTCTTTTCTAGAAGCCAAAATATACTTCTGTTTGGTTGTCAACCTAATGTGAACACGAAAATGAAAAACTGGACCGCTTGCATGCACTTATAAAGGGAGTGAACAGACCAATACACACTGAAATTCTGCAAACAAGCTAAAGGGCATAAATCTCGTATTCCTTCGTCTTTTATGCAACATCCGTGAAAAAAAGTCCAATGATAAAGTCAGGAAAAAGTTAGAAAAGGAAACGCGAAAAACAACAAAAACATCGCTCGCAATCCGTACCGAGAGGATATTATATGATATTAGCAGTGGAGGATTACTTGTGTGTTACTCTCACGCAATTGATTAGGCCAAAAAAGGTTCTTGATAAATCAGGACTCTTAGCAACGAAAAAAAAATCAAGGGATAACAAAAAAACAAAACAGGTACTATATCCTGTTGTAGAATAATTGAGTTGAAATTAATGTGCACCCAGAAAGAGGATGGGATTAACTGGTTTGAACGTGCACATCATTGTAATTCGTCAAGAAATTAGGTCCGGAGGTCGGCGGTCCTCACAAGCGTTCGTTACATTGGATAATCGAATCCAAAGAGTTTATTGAGTGAGCATTAGGCTAGATTGCAGGAAGAAGAAGTCTTTTATACGATGGACACATATAACAAGGGCGGTAGACGTACTATACAGTTAGAGAGCAATATTTAATCGGTCGATGTTGATATTAAGTAAATATTCAAGAAGGTTGATCGAGCACTGTGCTAACATGACCGCACAATCCGGGGGAATCGAAATCAAGCAGTTCAATACTAGGAGTCATTAATTTGCTATGATTCAAATCACTCTTTTTGTGGATCCTAGAACTCTGAACCAGATGAAACCCTCCACTTCAATGAGAAAATGAACGATTTTTAGTTATCGACGAGGAGGTCGTCCTATGGGACTATGTCTACGTCAAAATTTTGACGCCTGACTTCATAAATTAACGTTGTCCATAAGTAATATGATGATGCTAGAAAAAAGGGTCTTAGGTGCTTTACTTTGAAAAAACTCAAGGCCAGAAGCGGCATTGACCCGCTTTTTCCTGTTGCATTTTCTTGAGGTACTAAATTTCAGATTATTGCTGAGCAACCATTTATCCATCCCATACTTTATTATCTTATCAGAAGTTAAAATAATCATAAGAACTTATATAGAATGTGTTTGGTGACGACATTTTTTCCATCTCTGATTTTATTATTCCGCCCAAGAAAAAGCCATCCTCATATTGCTACGTGCTGGACAGTACCTACCATGAGCAGACAAAACTAATTAACCAACTGTATTAGTCACTCCTAAGCATCTGAACCTAGAAAGGAGCAGACAAATCTCTCTATTAATCAGAGACGAAATTACTAATTACTCCATTTGGCATATGCACCTGAATCACATTCACCATGTACAATATTATAAAACACATAATATATTCGCACCATACACTATACTAGATTGTAGATATAATAATATGACTGGGAAATTGGAAGTAATTTATTTTTAAATTAAGAGTGTGTTTGTTTCGTGAAAAATGAATGATTTGAAAAATATTTTCTAAAAACAATTGCTTTTACAAAAATAAGTGAATGACAAATATTTTCATTGTCAACAAAAAATGTTTAAATATAAATTACTGTCGCTAACGAAAAAAATTTTAATTGAATAATATTTGGGAAAAGACCACTAAAAATCCCAAACTTTATCCAAAGTGACAAATTTATCCCCAAAATTTTATTTGTGACATGAAAAATCCCAAATTTTGCTAACCGTGACACATTTACCTCACAAAGGGCATTTTTGTCTTATTTTTTTCTATTTCCCTTTTTCTTTTATTTTTTTCCTTTTTTCTTCTTCTCTCTTCCCTCCGCCATGACCGGCCGAGGGAAGAAAGAAAAAAAGAAGAAAAAAGAAAAAAAATAAAAAGAAAAAAATTTAAAAAAGTAGAAGACAAAAATGCCCTAAGTTTATGGTAAATGTGTCACACGAATACAAGTTCAGAATTTTTTGTGTCACGAAAAAAAGTTAGACGTAAATATGTCACGATTGATAAAGTTTGGGGTTTTTCATATCACAAAAAAAAGTTTTAGGTAAAGTTTGGGATTTTGGTATTCTTTTCACATGATATTTCAAAAAATTCAAGCAATCACTTTCAAAAAATTCAAGCGATCACGTTTAGAAAAACGTTTTCCACATAGTCATTCTGCTATGCATTTAAGGGTAAAAGGAAACTAGGGTTGGATTTGGTGTTAAACATGTGTTTCTTGAGCTATCATTAACTCATTCCACCAATATTAAGTGAACTTAGCCTATAATTGAAAAAGTGATCGGTCATATCTTTGAACTTATTATCCTTAAAAGTGATCATCGTACGAATTTTTGTTTGGACCTCTCACAGTATACTTGGTGATATGTGATTCATTCCAAATTAATCTTATTTTAGAGAGATGTATAGCTCGGCACATATACTATGACCATGAAACCCACCCCAACTCAAATACCTCTCACAGTATACTTGGTGATATGTGATTCGTTCCAAATTAATCTTATTTAAAAGAGATGTATAGCTAGGCACATATACTAAGACCATGAAACCCAGCCCAACTCAAATAATCTTATACTCGAACTGGCTAGACTCAGGTGGCCACTAAACAGTGGTGCTAAATATGCTAATGCACACTATAATCATTCATTGGGTGATGGAAGCATAATTATCATATTTTAAATGGAAAAGAAAAGAATAATTTAACTGGTGACAGTACATCAAAGGTGACAAAATAATACCAATAAGAAGGAAGAAAAGAAAAAAAAAAGGAAAATAAGGGCTATAGCGAAAAGCACTTTCAAAGGACCCATTTCGTGTCTCCTCGAGTAGCCCCCATGATGTTAACTTCGTCTTCCTCCACTTCTTCTTCTTTGCTCTTCTCCTTAAAACCTCTTCAATAATTTCTCTTCCGAGGGAAATCAGTCCTATACAAGCTTATGCAGAGAAACCGAGAGGGAAGGAAAAATTCTTGATTTCCCAGAGAAAAAGCTTTGTCATGTCGATGGATAATAGAGGGAAAGATCCCATACAGGAAGGATCCTCGAGATCCGTCGCGCCTTCCGGTGACCATCTGCCGCAACCGACTCAACTGAGCCGCTACGAGTCACAGAAGCGACGAGACTGGAACACTTTTGGGCAGTACTTGAGCAACCAAAGGCCTCCAGTCGCAATCTCCCAGTGCAACTCCACTCATGTCTTGGAATTCCTCCGATACCTTGATCAGTTTGGAAAGACTAAGGTGCACTTCAACGGGTGTGTGTACTTTGGCCAGCCTGAGCCGCCGGGGCCTTGCACATGCCCGCTCAAGCAAGCGTGGGGAAGCCTTGATGCGCTCATCGGTAGGCTGAGGGCTGCCTTTGAAGAAAACGGCGGGTTGCCAGAGACGAACCCATTCGCCAGTAGCTCTATTCGGGTCTACTTACGCGAAGTAAGGGATTCCCAGGCCAAGGCTAGAGGAATTCCCTACAAGAAGAAAAAGAAGAGACCGAATCGGAGTTTGATGAAGCCCAATAGTACTTCTAGCTCAAGCATTCCTCTTCACCAATCTTGAGCTACAAAGATTCTAGGAACTGGTAATTCTATTTCTCTATAGTTCTTCAATTCTGGGTTGATCTGGGTTGAGATGATGAAATCTGTTGATCAAGTATGCAATATATGCAATTGTTATGAGGAGTATATGATGATTATATTGGCTTATTGATCCGGCTTATTTAGCTTAAGCAAGATTGATGTGCTTCTTGAAAGGTTAAGTTTGCACATCATGATGGTTGCAGCGTGTGTACGTTCTTTCATATCTAGACAGTATATATGAGTTGTCGTTACTTTGAAAACCCTACCACACATGAGCTTCATAAAACCCTAATCTGCACAGTACGCAGTCGCTACAAGAAAAGACAGAAACAGTACTTGGTAACTTTTTCCCTGACGTTTTTCACTCTTAGGACACATTCGATGCTGGGTAGGAAAAATGCTCTCTCTCTGTCGATGCTGCGTAAGAAAAATGCTCTCTCTCTCTCTCTCTCTCTCTCTCTCAACTGCTCTTTGATTTGAATAATTAATTAATTAATTCTCAAATATGTATGCTTTCTTTTTATATGATCATAACTCTTTTTAGATTCTGCACGATTTTTTGCCCGCCATGAATGGACATGAAATCAGATCCCCTCATTTAAATCACTCACATCTTGATTAGCAAGGTGAGAATGATTGGGTATATGAGGACACATGCTAACACACTTGTTAGATCATCTTCATGTGCCGTGTTAATATCACACTTTAACGCTAAGAATTTGTGCCTAGAATAGTACCAGTCTTCTTGGATCATGCTTTGTCTGATAGTGCTAAAACAACACCAAAATTGAGAATACAACATAAGTCAGATCGCCTTCTCTCTGCATCAGATATGAGCTACTGGCTGACATTTTACCCATGACGCAAAATCCACAAGCATTATATTCCTACATATATATAGGCGCATTATCAGGCGAATAGAAACCCGGTGTTAGTTGCGGATAATATATGTATATACTAGTTAGAGTACTTTCATTCATCAATCCTCTCTTCTGGCGTTTATATTACACAAACATAGACATAGAAAGTGCATATGAAGATAATTCCAATATGAACTGTTTAATATACGTAGTTCTTCTAATGTGATGCTAAATTTGAAGTATATCTGGTAATATGTACTCTCTAATGCGCTAAGTAAAAATGTGTATGTCCATGTGACTGTCAATTATCTTGTTAATAATTTTCTCCGTGTTGAATACCAAGCATGTGGTCATTGAACATTTTGATGTTATGAATTCCTGATTGTGGATTTCTAATTATTTTTCATCTCATTCCAGGAGCTTGAGCGAGCGTGAAAAGTCCAAATCACTCTTTGGAGCCCTTATTGCCTATCATATATAGTCTTTTCCAGAATCAAGATTGCTTTTTTATGACTCAAGAACTGTACTTTTCCTTAATTGAGAGAGGCAAGTATCCAATGCAGCAGTGATCAGGGAAATACTTGCCTTGTGGGTGAGTCTCAATTTCTTCTTTTCCAATATTTTCAACTCAGGTGATGACTGTTTGGAGGTTTGAAACATTTGAGTTCATGAATGTCTTCCACCATATGTATAACTATTGATGCAACTCTATTACCACTGCAACTTTCCCCGACAGATCTCTCTCTCTCTCTCTCTCTCTCTCTCTCTCTCTCTCTCTCTCTCTCTCTCTCTCTCTCTCTCTGAGCGCCATGCACCGTGCCTAATTCCATATTTTATGCAAACATGTACTTACTTGAAATTACATTGATATTGCATGCATTATCATGCTACTTATGCAGTTCAATTTATTGGGTTCTCGCATATTCTTGCACAGCATATTCATGAATCTGTCTTATTACTCTCTGTTGATCGAATTGCTATACATTCGATGACATATCTATTTCTACACTAGCAATAGTTTATTGTACGCATATGATATTTGTATAGGTCCATCAAACCACTCCTGAATTGAATGAATATGTTAACCTTAGAGAAGTATTCCCCACCTAAAGATCTGCTGCCCCACATATTGATCATTTTTATATAGTTTGGTTCATTTTTTTTTTTTTTAAATCTTTGGATTCCTCATTGCCTTTTTGGACGTTAGATTTGGTATCTTTGACCCAATCGGGCACCACATTTCTCTTCATTGAAAAAATCAATCTCTCTTTCAAAGATCTTTGACAGCAGATCTACAATCTTTTGATGTTGTCTCTAAAGCTATTTAGTGCTCGTTTTGTCTATCGAGAAGAAAAGTCATCAAGTTGTCATCGTGTGCTAAACGCAGAACAACATTCACATGGAGACACATCAATCTATAGAGTTCTATTGAGGGATTGTTTCTTTTCTCACGTAGTCACACTTAGAAGGAACCTACTTCCCACTGAGTTTGTGTTTGCTCTTGACCCTTCCTTGTTAATCCCCACCCTGCAATTTAGCCAAATAAAAGGGGTCGAAGTTCTTTATCTTTGAAGCTTCCTCAAAATTTTACAGCAGAGGTTTGCTGGTTGAAGTTGAATTTAGGCTGGCAGACTGATGCGTATCAGACAAGATGGAAAACTAGATGGCAAAGACAAGCACTTCAACGAGTTAGGATGGGTGTACAGTGATAGCTGTGATGATTGTGGGTGGCTAATTCCTCATGTTGGTGGTTAGTACATAGTTATGACTAGGTAGACGCACATGCATTAGAAGAAAAAAAAAAAGAAGAATGTTCTAAATGTGCAAGAAAGAGAAAAGAATTGCAAATTAAAATTGTTCTAAGAAACAAATTTGAGTGGTCGTAGAATAAGTAAGATTCTAATTCAAATGTAGAACGCGAGAGATTTCATGAGGATCGATTGGCAATTATCTTGACATTTTCAAATTAAGATGTTGCTTATAGTTCACCTTGATAGAAGATATTTGGGCTTTTAAGAATTTTTTTTTCCTCCTAAAATTTTAAGGTTGATATCTTCTATCGAGTTTGCTTTATTTAATAACAATTAACGAGTCAAAAAGTGCTTTCAAAACTATTAAATTTTGTTTAAGATGGGGAATAATTATCTCCAATCTCTGTCAAGGCGTGATTATGAGCCGCATTAGTGATGAATATGCCAAGTTGCATAAAATCCAAATTAAAGAATGAATTTCCCTTCGTGGCCACTTTGTTTCCCACTTCTTGCGAATGGATGATTGAGCACAAGAAATGGTCCAGCTTCTCTCCCTAATTAATAAAAAAATAATAAATTAACATTCATAGGATAAGCGTTTTGCTTCCTCTCTATTCATATAGTCATGTCAACCTATTTAATTTTATTTTTTTCAATTCGACCATCATGGGTCAGTGCCTTCTCTAATAGTGATTACTTGTTTAATTTGACACTTTTTGCCCTTTTGATCTCTTTCTGAAAAATACTTGGCCAAGGATGCTTGAGTAGGGAAGAAGAGAATGAATGAAAAGGTAGCTACACCATTAGCTAAGTTTGTGTAGTTTGAGATTGACGGGGATAATTATCAAAAGCGGCATAAATTTATTGTAGAATACCAATTTAGTACTAAACTTTTTGATTTGGCTAACTTTGTCATAAACCTTGGCAATTTGCTAATATAGTCCTTTTAGCCAATTTTGGTCTGAAATCACTACGCGGTGATCCAGTTAGCATCAATCATCCTACGTGAAATAGCCAGCCCTTAGGCTTTTCGATTTGGCTAATTTCGTCATAAACCATTTCGTGATTTGTCAATGTAGTAATTCCAACCAATTTTGACTAAAAATCATTAATGTGAAGGTCCAGTCAATGTCGGCCATCCTATGTGGAACGACCTGCCCTAGACTTTGATCAACAACCTCCACCGATCATCACTAAGGTCTTGGCGATTGGCAAAGGCAGATATGAAAAAAGAAAAGGAAATGAAAGGAAGGGGAAAAATATTCATAATTATTTTTTTGAAAAATTGCTGAAATTGTCTAAGTTAATATTTGTTGTGTATATATAAAACAGTCGATGTCTATGTCAGCGATTATCGATCAAAATTTATCGGAATGACTATATTGGCATATCATCAAAAGATTCATGGCTTAGGAAGGAGGGTGAATAGGTTATAAACTGAACCTTGATAGATTTTTGTGGAATAAAACAAAATCAAGTTAATATATGCAAGAACAAATTGATAGATGCAAGTATATGCAGCTAATATGCATGTGGTGCTTCTATCAAACAATTAAAATTGGGAGTGAAGGGATAAAGATTGATGCGTGTAGGTTTATAGTGGTTTGCTTAAATCAAGCCTACATCTGCTCTTCTAGACCAACAACCATCGCAATGATAGATTTCACTAGTAGCTCTTTAAGTCATTAGTCATATCTTGCATTGCTTTTACCCAAAGCTGAAAGATCACACTACCAATTTACATGCACCGCTACAGTACTTATACACTTCTCAAAAGATTTACAATTAATGCATAACTCTTAGCAAGTGATTCAATTGAACACGAAATAAGTAAAGTGTCCACGCAATTCTTGCAGTTCATCTTTATCTACTTTACCTTGCATTGATCCATCTTATAATTGTCAACCTTTAAGTTCATCATTGAACGATCTTTGAGATGATCAATTTTTCCGTTGTAGATAACAAATAAATCTCCAGAAACCTGTTTGCCGATACAAACGGACCTTTCGCAATCTCGTTGCTTCCAAGAATAAAAACTCCAAATAAGGAAATAATACTTGCCCAACAATATAATGGATGATTGATTCGATTCTCCTCAAAGTGAATGAATTTGTAATTCCAGACTTGTGATCGACAGTCAAATTCCTTTCGATGCGTAATACCAGTGAAATCAATATCTAGAATTTCGTTTATTATTCCACGTGACACATTAATAATCTTCTTACCTTAATATGAGCAATAGCTTCCATTAACCTCCTGCGGTTCTGCCCATTTAATTGGCTGATGATAGTCCATCGATTTTCCTAAGCACGTAAGTGAACGAGGCTTCCACAGACTTGTTCACCTATTGGTTCTTCCAAGTCCTCATGAACATCCCATTCTCTCGACCTTTTCACCTTGAGGTCCATCTGGTCTTTCGAGTCCTTTTCACTTGGCGTAGCAGAAATAACATTTTAATTGACTAAATCTATAAAATCATGAGAAATGGTTTTGTCGGAACCAAAATTTCTATGGGTTTTCTCAACAGGACTAAATTGACCAAACGAAAAATTTAGAATTTAATTGGCATTCAAACAATAAATTTGAGACTTATTTGATAACTTTCCCAAAATTTGCATGTTAGTCCGAGAAATCCTCAATTCAATTTTGCTAACTTATTACTATTGCCGTAGTTGTCACTGTTATTCTTATTACTTGCCCTTTTACCAAAGGAAAGTCCCAAATTCATGTACTCTACGTCAAGCTTATGAAGGAGAATGTGTTTGAATGTCATTCAAACAAACTTAAGGGGAAAAGAAATCTGAAAGTGGCCAGGAAACAAGAAACAGGCTGATACGTACATACTCAACTTTCGTGAATAAAATCCGTACCTTTGAGATATTGCACCTCGATAAGCGGGGATATATGCAAGCTAAAAAATGAAAAAAAAATCTCTAAAAAGTTATAAATCTATTGTAAAATAACCAATTCAATTTTAAACCTTTAATTATGAAGGTTTAATTATAAACATTTTGACAATTTGTTAATGTAGTCTTTCTAAGTAATTTTGATTGGAAATCGCTAAAATGATCACCAAGCGTCCTAAGTGGTGTGGTCAGGATTGACATGAATAATTTTTACAACTTATTATTTTTATTTTTCTTTTTTCCCTACAACAAATGGCCAACCATAAGCTAACCTGGACGAGGGGATTGCCTAGGGCAACCTAGCGTGGAAACAGTCGGCAAAGGTTGCCCTAGGCGATTTGGTGTGGGCAACAATCCAAGGGAGGGCCTAGGGTAGACCTCCCTAGCCACAGGGAAAATGGGGAAAAAAAATCAAAAAAATAAAAAATTTAGAAAATTAAAAAATTGCAATAAATATCAATAGTAGCATAGGTTCACCATATAAGACGGCTAATGTCCATGTCAGCAAATTCCGGCCAATATTGAAAGTGCCCAGTAGAATTCCAATACTTTTACCTGGAGAGATTGCTAAGAGGTAACCCAAGTATAAGCCCACCTACCTAGAAACCAAAACCATGGGCTCTAATACGATTTGTTGGGAGCTCGCAACAAAAGCCCAATACCTTCATTTGGAGAGATAACCAAGAGGGAGTTCAAATCCGACACTGTCGATATATCCAGTTGGACCCATATTCACTCAAAAATTTAAGCCAATGAGTTATAGGCCAAGTAAAATATGTTAATTGCTCTACATCACATAAATTCCTTAATGTGAGAGTTCTCTAATACAAGTCACTCACGTGAGCATCCTAACACAAAATTGGTTGGAATATACCAATAGATTGTTAAAAAGTTTAGAATTAAATTAGAAAAATTAAAAAGTTTGTGACTGAATTGACCGTCACATAATAGGTTTAAGATTTTTTGGATAAATATCTCTTGAGAATTCCTATCGGATAACCGAAACACGAGATTATTTGCGAAAATAATATGAGAAATCTAACTTTAAGTGATACGCTTAATCTACACCTACATTCAGGTGGATATAAAAAGTGACGAATAAAATGACTGTTGGCTTCTCAACGCTATGATAGCATTCGCTTTAGAAAGAAAAGGACATGCACCAGAACTCGACAAAGGAAATCGATCAGATGCTATGCTGTGGACAAGTTGTATATGGCCTGATTTTGTCAATCTGGAGACTTTAAGCATTGACAAATGACAATAGTCCCCACCAAGGATATCTAAATTCACGATTCACGTTGGCCTCAGAAAATAGGCCATCCTAAAAGTGCATGTTAGAGGAAGTTTGGTTGGGTTAATGACCCAATCAATCCTGAGTCGCAAGTGGCAATTCTAATGTTTTAACAAGTAAGCAACTTCACGCATTTGAAGCTTCGAACAGTGAAACATAACAAGGTGAGATGAGAGACCTACGAACAATCAGTACAAGCTGGTAAAGCTATACATAGGTAGCGACAATCCGCGACCACAGATTCACAAATTGCCAATAATTCAGACTTGAGGAGGCACTCGTCACCTTGAAATAAGCTCCAAACTAAATCACTGCAGATCTCGCAAAGAACAACCCCAAAAAGGTGGAATGCCAAAGAATGTCTGTAGCACTGGACCACCCTCACTTCTCTAGAGCGTACCAGCCGAGGATAGTGATGTATATATTATGCTTGTGTGATGGGTCGGCAAACCTAGGCTAGGCTCGTCCTAGGCAGATCCTACTTTTGTCCGTCCGCGTAGAATCATGATCAAGAAAGGGTAATCGCAACCACCAGTGACAAGGACAATTAATAATATAATATCTCTCTCCACGATCTTATAGCGTCAGGAGCTCTTTCTATAGCTTTTATGACGCCTTATCGTCTTTCTTTCGTTCTTTTCCGATTAGAAGTATTCAGCAAAGTAAACATATAGTGCAAACCAAACCAACAAGAGTACAAGACTTCTGATATGAGGCTGAATATTTGGAAAATGTAATTGAATCTTATTAAACCTCATGAAAAGCGCCCAAATGCAAAAAGGCAGATAACAACAGTAGGCGGAGAAAGAAAGGGTCATGAGACACATGTAATTTCACGTAACATTTGAACGATAGTCATTTACAGATTGAACTGAAAAAGACACAAATTATATTGCTCACAGCCATGTACAGAACCTTCAATGAATACCCAAAACTGTGAATCTGAAGAGGAAGGCGAAAAGTCAGCAGTTATCCTGAAATTCTAAAGCTTCGCCAAGAGGGTTTTGCTCAAAGTAATCATCTGCACTCAAGCTACCAGTGTAGCCTTCTCTGCCGCATGATCTTGTAAAAATGAATCATATGTTAAACTCCTGGCTACATCGAAGAAATGGGCAACTGCTTCTTCAGGCGTCCCAACAAGGACACCATGCCCCAGATTAAGAATGTGACCTTTTGGCCCTGCACATTTCACAACCCTGGAAAATGTACTGAGTCAGATCAAACTTTAATAAATATTATCCTTTCTTTCACCTATCCAAATTTCAAAATAAACTTAAGCTGCCATATTTCTGAGTCACCATAACTTGTCCACATATGATCAAAGCAGGATCCTCAATGAAAATTCCCTCAATCTAGGCCAGATCCTACCAACTATGTTAGGTGAGTAGATCTTTGTCTCATTTTAGATTACCAAAATTGTCAGCCATCAAACACCATCCCCTATCTACACTTTTTCAGTAGTACAACAAAGCAAATGTTGCAGGCTTCAATCCAAAGCTTTTAACCACAAGGAAGTTTAGCCACTCGACCAATAAAAATCAAGGCAATTTGAAAAAATATATTGACCTTTGAATTTCTTCAGTCAAGGCTGGGAGAGGAGAGAACAAGCAAGCAGGGTCAACATTTCCCTGCACGCCAACTCCACTACCTAACCGTTTCCTTCCATCTGCCATGTCCACAGTCCAGTCCAGCCCAATCACATCCACTCCAGTTTCTTTCATTCGCTCAAGAAGGCCACCATTTCCATTTATGTATAGGACGAGTGGAGTTCCTGGGCATTTCTCCCTCACAACATCCACAATCTGCGATCCCATGTGGGTCATTGGATCAGAAGAAAATGGGATGATTAGCTAAAGCACTTTCCACATGAAAAAAAAATATATGTTTTTTTTTTTTTTTTTTGGGTGCTCTTAAACTTGGCAGAACAAGGATGCGATAACTCAAATAGGAGAGAGATGCTTGCAGTCAATGACATCCTTTTCCATATAAGATGACAAATTTCGACAGTTAAAGTAAATGTTCTCCCTCGAGACCAAGAAAAATGCAACCATTTTGACTGAGCCTCATGCACAAACAGCAATCCAAGCTTATGCACAGACCATCCGTGCTTAGCCCAACTCTAGCAGCAAGACAAAGTAAGTAGTACCGAATGTCTAACAAAGAAACTGTGTCAAGGAAGTTAGACGAAATCAGAATGAAAACAGCTGCTACCTGTTGGATGTAAGGCTTTGACCAGCGTTCCCACATGTCAGGAGGTAGCTGTCCACCCCAGGAATCAAATATTTGTATACAATGAGCTCCAGATTCCACCTGGAAGATGGCATATTCTGCAATTGCTTGAGCAATATGAGATAGGAGAGCCCTCAATACATGTGGCGCTGTATGGCACATGCTTTTTATGACAGTATATGTCCGAGTCGTACCCCCTTCAACCACATATGTAGCAATTGTCCACGGTGCCCCAACAAAACCAAGTAGAGCGGCCCGCCCTTCAACCTTTATAAAAGATGAGTTCAAAAAGCAAGTAGCTACAATGACAATTATTTCTCTGTTGGTGACTTAATATAAATTAGCTGAACCCCTTCATGTGAATGTCATGCTATCATCAATTACCTCCTGCCGCAAGATCCTCAAGGAGTCTCCTACAAAATGAAGTTTCCCCAAGTCAATTGAATGCAATGACTTCAAGGCCTCCTCAGAACGAATTGGGGACCCGATTACAGGGCCCCTTACTTCTTCAATGTCAAATGGGACCCCAAACGCAGGTAAAGGGGTGAGTATGTCAGAGAAAATGATAACCCCATCTGGATGAAAAGCTTCCCAAGGCTGCAAAGAAATTTCCACAATGAGATCAGTGGTCTCTGACCTCTCTCTGAAGGATGGATGTTTCTCTGCAAGCTTTCTGTAAACAGCCATATACCTTCCAGCTTGTCGCATCATCCATGCCGGGGGCCTAATCACAGGATCTCCTCTAGCAGCCCTTACCAAGAGTGGATCTGAAAGTAAAATATATTCATAGAGCAAAATAAAATTAATGAACTCAAACTGGGAAATTTCAAACAAAGTGATGCCTTACAAGAAAGCAGAGTAAGACAAAAGGGGGATAAAGGAGGACTGAATAATTGACTTGGTTTTGTTGAATGTGAATGAACAAGGCTCCAAAAAAAGAATACTAGATAACAGAGAATTCGTCATACATGAAAGTTATTGTCACTCCAACTTTCTAGCCTCCACTCCTCTCCATTGTGTGAAATACCATTGGAAAACCATTACTTGTGGAGTATCTACCAATGTGAAGTCTGACATACAACTACCCAATCAAATCAATTTATCAAACTAATCTTACTTAAAGCAAATTAGAGATCACTGTGACACCTCTCCAAAGAAAGTAACAACCACAGTATTAACAGCCAGACATCAAATAGATCCAATGGCTAAACTTCCACATAAGAATACAACTTTGCAGTTATCAAACCGACACGAAACATAACCACAAATGAGAAAAATCAGAGCCAACAAAATGGCAGCAAAGCCAAGTTCAAGCAGTACTTCTACAGCATTCTCTCGAGTGCAATCTGCATTGACCTTCGCAGTACATTTTGAAACTTCCTATCCAGCCATCATTTAGAATTCACTTCTGACTACTTCTAGTCACCACACCGAAGCACCACTTCCAGATTTAAGCACAAGCCATTCAACTAATGCATAGTGATAATCCACAGCACACGAGAGCGCAAACCACGAAAATTCAACACCCCGAAACGGCGCAAGAAATAAACTTTACAAGAAATTACTGAAAAAAGAAGGAAAAAAAAAAAACAAAAACAAATTTACCAGTAGGCGAAGAGGAAGAGCAAGCCACGCGAAACCCCCGGCGGGAATTCCTCCTATTACGAGGGACCCAGAACGCGTCGAGGGGAGCGCAACGAAACCCTAGGTGCTGCACGGTCGGCATCGAAGAACTGCCGCAAGCCAGCGAGCCACACACGCTACACAGACACCCACCAAACAGCAGAGTCAGATGAATATAGCATTCCCGGAAGAGAAGCGAAAGAAGGGGGCAATTCGGAGAACGAAGGTCCCAACCTGGTCAAAGAAGGAAGACCCATTGGAGAGGAGAACGGGTTCGTGCTTTCCCTGTGCTTAGCTCCGGTGGGTCTTCCTTATCTCTCTCTCTCTCTCTCTCGGCTATGGCTTCTCTGATCTTCAGGAGATGAGTGAAAGTTCGTGACTTTGACTTCAGTTCGGGGCTGTGAATTCTTTGCAAAAGATTACATTTTGTCTTTTTTTGCGTTTGGTTTTCTTGCATTTTCGTTTCTTACCGGGCGGATGGTGGATCCAGAAAGATTTGGGGACGGGCCGGTCCAGGACCGACACCTGCGTTTCTCCATTATTTAGTTTCTTAACAAAATATTAGTAATTTGTAACCATGGCATGAAAGGAAAAATCCATGTACATTTCATTATTTCGTTGTTTATTTTTTTAGTGGAATCATTTTTTCATTGCTTAACAAGCACTCTCTAGCAAAATTCTTTGCATTTTATCTTATACTTCACCCGAGAAAAAGTTTAAAACATCCTTCCCAATTTCACCCAATTTCACTCATCATAATATTCTGGATTCTTTGCTCTGGAACCATTAATCTTCCTTAGTATGGTTAACATTAGCCTTGTCCATGTCATTATTCCTCTAAAAATCATCAATTTTCTCAATAATTTGAATTTGAGTTCGGATAAGATAACAAAAAATTCACGATGTATGATGAAGTCCTCTAATCCAAATACACCTGGATATAAAAAACTTCGGGTTAGAGGAATTGATGAAAAAAAATTAAGATAAAACAATAATTTTCTTCCAACGATGGGTGGGGTGGTTCATCCAGCTTTGTCGGCCATTGCACAATGACCATCTCCACGACAATTTGATCATGCTTTTTTACCACTATGCAATTGTCCTTACCTCCAACCACCGCCAATCGCCATCACTATCAAGATGTTTATACTCCTCATTGATAGGAAAACAAGAGGGTCCTCTTCCGCAGTGAGCAAGCGAGGGTCCAGGGTTTTTTTATAGTTTGAACCCGTATTTTATTAGTAGTTTGGGCTTGAGTCATATTACCTATATATAATCTTTTTTCTTATAATTAAATATTGTAATATGTTAATTATATTATAATCTTCAATTGGATGTATCCTTAGCTTAAGGATAGATCAAGTTAAACCTTGTATCTTGATTTCGCTTCCTCCTTTTTTTTACTCTCTATTTTGTTATAATTGTATGCCTAATCTTAACAAGCGCTCGAATCCTTCCACAAACAACTACGCTCAAAGAATCTCGTCTTCCAAAATAGAGGCAAGCGGCCTACATTACTCGCTGCCCCGTTGCCAATCCACCGGTGGATCTCCATCCAGCTTCTCTCCGCCCCCTCACTGCCTCGGGTTGTCGACTTCGGCGTCGAGTGGCACCCAAGCTTTGCGCATGGTGCTCACTGCTCACCACCTCGTCACCACCATTCACCTCTAAACATCAGCCGTTGTTGCCTCGTCTATCATATCGCGGCAGTGGCTACCTCCCCTGTCGCTTTGTTCGAACCATCTGTGGCACAGTGAAGCTAAGTGAGGAATGCAGTTTGAAGGTGGAGATTCAGTGAATTTGGCAAACCTAGCGATGAAGAAGACTAACCAGAGGGAGTTAGAGAGAGTGAACTTGAAAGCTGATGAGGAATGAGGTCTGGATTTACTGAAGATCGTGCTGCGCAAGTGAGATTTTTTTTTTTTTAAATTATCCTATTTTGGATTACCCTAAAGATGTGATGAGATTTTTTTTACAATCCAGGTAATAATTAGAGGATTTCTAATCTGATTTTGTCCTACCATATTCTAATCCAAACTCGGACAATCAAATGCAAGTCCCGTATTGCCATGATTGCATTGGCATTACTCCAAACTGGAAAATGGCAGATACTTACTATGTTTGCATTTCAAATGCCATTTCCAACTTTGAAATACGAATTCAAGAAGTACAGGAAATCACCTTTTGGGATAAGTTCATGCCTATCAAACTCGACAAAAATTGTCATAATTTGTCTGGATGGTGATATTAATGGTTTTATCTGCATTTTGTTCAATAATTTGGTGACAGACTGACAGGTGGCAGGTCAGTCATATAAAAAAATACAAATAATAACCTAAAATATCGTATGCAACTATTTGCAAGCTGGGTTCTCCATAAAGCCAGAGGCTCGGCTTTATTTGTTGTATGCAAGTGATCTTGCCAATTGCAACTTCTCATCTCAGCTTACATCGATATGGCCGCACTCCAAATTATAGAGATGAGATAAAAAAAGAGATCACTTTACTTGGGCATTTTGATTACTCCAATAAGTGCAGAAAATTAATGAATTCGGCAGTTAATGAAATCAAGCTCATTCGATAATCATAACTAGTTTGGTTTTAAAAAATTCAATTAGGAAAAAAATCACTTAATTAGCTAAGTAATGATGGGTTTACTTAATTAATTCAATAGAAAAAAAAATCCAAATTGGAAATTAAATCTTGCCTGTTCCAATGCTAAAAGTCTAAAGCCTTCCGATGGTATTCACGGTTCTATATTTGGCATGACAAAAAATGTTGTTCAGTACTCGATATTCAGACATCATCAAACAATTTTTATCTTCATTTTCAACAATTAATTGGCCAACACTAAAAATTCAGCACTAAATTCTCAGTTTTACCAGAAATATTGAAAAGAGAGCAATCGAAAGCCAGTGCGGTACACGTCATGAAATGCTCTTTTATATAGTTGCAGATATCAGGCAATAGATTTGTGGAGTCGAATTCTTTAAGCCGACAAATAATGCTCCTGCCATTGTATTTAAAATTATGCAACTCAATGTTGACATGCATAAAGTACTAAGTTATGAGAAGATCTAATGAACATCGTATTGGAACCACAATTTGATAATAATTCCATTTATCGCTTTAGTCTTCATTCATTCTATCTGGGAAAATCCTCATTCCAAAGAAGTAGCTGAATGAGAATTTGCTGGATCAGAGCAGCGAGCAGAACAAAGTATACTTACATCACGAGCGACCAACAGAAACAATTACAGAGCATATCATTAAGAAAACAAAGTTTCACCAGAGGGAAACAGAACAAAGTTCAACTGCGAAAGTTGGCTTTCTTGCCTCCCCTGTCCAATAAATAGCCTAGGCTACAATTTACAGAGGTAAGCTGAAACTTTTGCACGAAATCTATTGAAGTGATTCACTTAAAACAAAGTCATGCATGATACGAGGGGAGATTTCAATGAGTCATTACACCAGATGCAGCTGATCGGGACAATAATGATCCATGACAATGTAGTCAAACCAATGGTGACTGACATTCATAGCAAAGTTGACGTCTCACAGAGTCAGATGATAAAGGTGAATGATCAATGCCATAGCAAAGAGGAAATTAAGCCTAATCTTCAGTCCTACAAATATCTATATCAGTGGACTCACTGTCTTCACTACACTACATCACTTGTTAAGGTAAATAAACATTTTCATGGTACACATGAGGATTGTATAGAATGGAAAAAAATCCTAGACAGCAAAGTCATCACTATTTGGAAAATCATGGAAATAAATTACTTTGAGAGACATTTCAACGGGAACTCAGTTACCAATCAAGATAATGGCCCATATGAATTTTCCAGTGCTTCATTTGAGTCACAGTTTGCAAGGTAGACTCAAAAGTAACTAGAGAATGAGAAGTTAATAAGAAATAGTTTGCATAATTCAACGACAAATGACATTATCGTCCATGATCCCTCTGCATGCGGTCAAGAATGTACTATTTATGCTGCTGAATACAAAATGGTTTTGTTGAGAGGTCTTAGGATCGAGAAGTACCTCAGTGAAAAACACCATATGTCTGCATCCTCAAAAAACTTTCCTGTTGGGAGATTTCTCTAAGACAAGGTCCATAATCCAATCATCGACTTACATACTACCAGTATCTACCGAATATCAAGACTAGTTCTATTGTCCACTGCAACACATTAAAACAATCAGTTCTGGTGATGCCATAAATTATGTGACTGCACCAGAGCATGACTAGATCCAAATGCAACAATTCCCAATCATGAATAGAAAATTTAATGAGAACAACCAGTTAATGAGTGAATTCCCTACCTTTGTCCACCAGGTTAGTACTGTGCATATATGGCAGTTTGAGACTTCCAGAATAACGCCAATTGGACAACATGAGATATCGCATGTATTCCAACATCAATCATGTATTGCAAAAAGTACAATACTTCAAGCCAGCTCCCACTTTGCATAGAATAACAAGTTCTTCTTAACCAACATGTAGGAAGAATCATCATCCACATTGCAGCAACTGCTAGGTTCAACCATTGTCTAACTCTTTCCGATGAATACAAAGTCATGTAAAGTTCATAAACCTACAAGCTTACAATATTTTTTGGCTTTTCTGATCAAATCTCAGGGTGAATTCACATACTAAAATTGCCTGGCTGTTGAGGGAAACCCTTTCTTGACTAATGTGATGACAAAAAAGGAGTACGCTTTAACTGATAGAAATATTGCTTTTAAATACATAGTAACTTCTGACATATCATCTACTAAGAAATGTCCAACATTACATTTGGAGTAACAAATGCAGCCCGCTTTGAGAAACAAGTGTATGACAAAAATCACTTCATTCTTGATGGGGCGTTAGAGTTATCTACCTTTTCTATGGAATGAAAAAAATGCTAAAGTTATGCAGGGTGCTTGAGCAGATACAAAGAATCAGTAGGCAATCACAAGTCTTTACAAAGAATCATTAGGCAATCACAAGTCTTTACTTATCATTAAAAGGCTGTAAGAGGAAGGAGGCAGGAGGTGGTAAGGTTATTTTCCATAATTAGTTCTACTAGAATCCACCTCTGATTCTAGTTGCTGGTTGCTGCTTATCAGTTATTATCACGGCAATTGCATTTGATATTTGGGCTAGACCGACTATTAATCAGTTATAAAGCAAACACTTTTCTCTGTCATGCTATACTTGCCCTCAAAATCAACAATTGCAGCAAGAGACAGTCAAGACCCAAATAAAGATGAAGACAAGATGGAGTACCAGACCTCAAAGGAGCTGAAGGATTGCAGAGTAATGAAAATGCTCAAGACATCCTCAAATATTCCTTGGTCAAACAAGAGGAGATCCCAAATCATGATAGGCCATGATGATCATTGCCTAAAGAGAAAGAAAGATAAACTTACTAAATAAGCAGCACAACCATCAGTTAAAACAGGAAGTCACCAGACTTGGCAAAGAGAATAGACACACCTGAAGGATCAGGATTAAAAGCTCCACATTCTGTCAAAGCTGCTAAAGATTTGCCAAAACGACAAACTTTGTCTTTCCCAACCATTTTGGTTAGCGATATTCCTCCTTAGAGCCCTTTGAAATAAATAACAAAGGTGGAAAAGCAAAACCATGGGATATAGAGTTATGGAGCACTAGGTTGTGCTTGTTGTCTAAAGCTGAAAAGCAAATGTAAGGAAGATAAGTTCACAGTTCAAGAGAAGTGATGAAGTGCAATCACCAAAAGAATACTGTGACAAGAAACATAAGCTATAATGGATTGATGTTTATCAAGGAATCCTCAGTAATCCTAACCCATTTTATTCAACATTCATATTTCATTATGAAGCTATTACCCAACCACAGACTGCTGACTTCATTATTGTCCTAAAACTCTACATGTTTCTGCCCAGGGGTGAAGGAATATGAAACCCCTGAAATTCCCTTGCATGAGAAATGAGTAATGCTGTAGCAAGAAAGTATCTCATAGAATTTCAAACAATATAAAAGATAAACCAGAGATGTCTTGACATTTAAATGCAAAACTCTAGCGAAATTGAGAAGTGAAGAAACAGACACAAAAAGGAGGGACACAGGAGGGGATGTAAGCTGGCTTAGCACCTAGTAAGTTGTTGATGTAAAAATAGGCTCTGTAAGTCAGCTTATCATATTTGTCTACTGTCAAGTGCTAACAAAACAAGAAATCAGGAAACATACATTATCCTATGCATGATCGTGCCAAGCAGGGAGCACAGTTCAATGAAGCATATGCCTCAAACAACAGAATGTGTCATTGGCTAGTCAGTAATTTTAATGATTTCTTCCTGATACATCATAAGACTAATTAAAATGAAGCCTCATGCTGGCGGAACTGATGCAAAAGTAGTATAGCTTACCCCTAGATATTCATCATCATTATCTCCTTTCTACTTTAGTTTAGAAGCATTCCCTGAACTTGGGGTTTTGGACGACCGCAATTTTGTGAAGACGCATTGACCAACCTACTTCAAAACAATCAGGAGACCGGCAAATACATGGAAATAGTAACATACTTAAATAAGTTTGGAAAATTTAGCTTTTGAGAACATCAATATGAAAAGCACAAATGAATAACCAGAAGTACTCATTCACATCATCATAGTTCCTGCAAGTAAAATGGTGCGCTGTCCTAGTTTTGTTTTCTCAGCCTCCTAAATTTTTGCGAGATAAAAAATTGCAAGAGATATAGGAGAGTTCCAGGGTATGGCATACAAAAAAAAAGATCTAATGTACTTACGTCAGATATGACCCTGTAAATTGGGGTAACTGCATTGTTCAGGAAAAACTCTGGCCTTCCTCCATAAGCTCGGATGACCTCCGATGTCATACTGAGACCCACCGTCAATATACCACATAATTCATACCCATCTGACCTTGAAAAGACCGAAAAACAAATTAATTCACTCTATGCTAGGTGGGGCAACTAGTATAAGCAAACAGCAAAGTGAACAATGAAGAAAGAAAAATTTTCCTGGTAGATTGATGTCACTGTAGAAACCTAAGCTTGATCCCAAGATGTACTCTCAACATCCTCTGCTCCGGGTAAATCAGGTCAAGGTTACAACTCGATCATGGTCCCCACTGAGGTCTTAAGGAGTCACTTAGTGAATTACTCCATAATAGTTTGCCCACAAATGTATGTATGCAATCGAGGAAGCTGCATATAAACACATCTGAGATGAACGTTAAAAGTAATCGTTCCAATTCTTGACAAAATATACTATCCAGTGGAGAGATTGCCTAAAAAATTTTCGTACAGAGTAAGCATTCAAAACGCCTAGATATCTTGCCCTGTCTTGATTTGGGACAATTATAGAAGTTGAAAGGAACTATTCTAACTACTAAAAGTAGAGTAAATGGCATAAAATCTGATCCAGCGCAGGATCAAAACGGGGGAACACAAAAAATTTTGCAGTCAATATACATTCAAGTATCTTCAGACATTCATAACAACATATCGCTTCTATAAAGATATGCATCAGGCATTCCATGGAACTGTGAAATTCAGAAGCAACAATGAAAAGTATAGAATGAAGACTTTTGAGGATGTACAAATTCACTTCTTCCACATTACCATTCATATCAAAATATGAAAACTAAGTCCATTACGTGAATAACAGAAAGACTGTAAATTGAAAACAGAGTTCCCAGCCTCTGCATCTTAGCTGAAAGAATACTGCCTTAGCATATCCAAAGTGACCGGTCAGAAACGCTTAAACCATTTAAGCCCATTTAATCAAGTTTTGGAAGCTTGTCAACAAGTTGCGATCTATCGATTTTTCAGTTTCCCACTCTAACAACTTCGAATCAGCCTACCTCACTCAATTAGATGCAGCATTCCATGAAACAGAACTTAAATAGTAGCTCGCATTCTGTAATTGTTGCACTTATAAGCTGCCACACAGCATGAGAAATTTACTTAAGCCAATAAACAGGTGCCTAAAGCTCACCGATAACCTGGCAAATCACAATAGACCAAATCTTGTTCACCAAGAAATAAATTATAAGCTGAGTCTTCCCTGCAATATACATCAATCAATCATCCATCCGTCTCGACCAAAATAAAACCAGACAAAACAGCATCGTTCGGCGACAACTATAAAATAAGGGGAACTAAAAAGACTCTGATTTCTTGGACGTAAGTGCAACTTCCTTCTTCCGAACCAGAGCATGATAACCGATGACTTGCCCACATTTGACCAACCCAGCATCGCAAACCTTAGCATAATGAATACTGAAGGGAACAGTCACAACCTTCTTTTATTGGAGTGTAGACGAGAATGCAAAAATAGAAAATCTCTTGAGGTGCGGATCCCTGGAGTGTCATAACTTAGTAAAAAGGGACACTAAGTGCCATAATTTTTAAAGGGTACACATAAAGTGCCAAAATCGGAGCAAAGTGGATCACTTGAATGCCAATCCGGCCAAAATCCGGTCAAATTGCATACGTGGCATTTTTCCGGCAAAGTGAGTGCAAAATGACACCGTTTTGCACGGTGACATGGCCAAATAATGCAAAAATGGCGTCGTTTTGGGCTAACTGATGTGGTAAAAAAATAATATAAAAATTAATTAAAATTAAATTTAGTTAAAATGTTTTAAAATAATAATTTTAATATTTAAAGGGGGGGGGGGGGGAAGGCGGGCGATGGCTCGGCCCTCGGCTACCGCCGCCGCCTTCCCGCCGTTGTTAGGAAGGGTTGGCGACGGAGGGGGGAGGGTCGGCCGGGGTCGTTGGACCCTGGCCAAGGGTTGGCAACCCCGACTGACTAGTGGCGAGGGCTCGCAAGCCCTCCCCCCAGATCGGGGTGAGGGTTGCAGCCCTCGCCCAAATCCGATGAGGGCCGCGGACCCTTGCCAAGATCCGGCCGCGAGGGGGGAGGGGGAAGGAGGAAGAGGGAGGTAGCCAGCGGCGAGGGCTAGGGTCATCGAGCCAGCGGCTCCAGCCATCCGCGGCGAGGACTGCGTGCCCTTGCCCCAAATCTAGGCGAGGGTTGCCAACCCTCACTAGATTTGGGCAAGGGCCACGACCCTCGCCCAAATTTGGGGTAAAGGCATAGAGGCCCTCGCCATCGATTGGCTGGGGCCGTTGGCCCTCGGCCCAGGCTCGACAGCCCCAGCCGACCCTCCTCCACCTTTCGGCGATAGCGGGGAGGGCGGCGGTGGCGAGGGCTTAGCCATCGGCCGCCAACTACCTTCCTCCTCCTTTTTTTTTTTTAATAATAATAATAATAAATATAAATTATATTATTATTTTGTTTTAATTTTAATTAATTAAATTTTATATTATATTAAAATTCAAATTATGCTAAAACGACGTCATTTTGGCTTATTTAAGGGCTCTATTTTGGCTAACACCCGAAACAACGTCATTTAGAGTAAATTAGAGCTAACTCAACTCTCCGGCGAGCCACCTCAGCAAGAAATATTAATATTTAATTGCCACGTATGATTTCCGGCCGGCTTCACCGAAGGTGGCACTCAAGTGTTTCACTTTTATTCAAATATGACACTTAAGTGTACCTTTCGAAAGTTATGGCACTTAAAGTGTTCCTTTATGCCAAGTTATGATACTTATAGTGTTTTTAATCTCTTACTACCATACTAGTCATTTTGCATTGCCAAACACCATTTTCGTTGCGATTTACAAACTTCATGGCCACACTTTCATAAACTTGGTGTTTCCTCTCATTTTAGTAGTAGCCATCCCAGTCACTTTGGTAGCCTTCCCCGTCACTTTGGTAGCTTTCATCTGACTCAATTCCACAACCTTTTTTGTGAAAGTATTGTCAGGATGGGAACTCCACAAAGTATTTCTCGGGTAAGCTCCTAAATTTTGGCAAATCGCACAGTCTAACATAAGTTAACTCCGAGAAGGTGATTGTCATACTGGTCGCTTCTTCCCATTCTCCATGGTCAACAATTAGCTCCACATCTTCACATGATTCCACCGCCAACTCTTGGATTTGCCTGAGGAGTGCCGCCATGAAGGTTGGGAGAAGTATTTGCAAACATGGGCACTTCCAAGCCTTTATATCCCTCAAGTGTGGAAATGGGATACTTGAGAGACCGTCATATTGCCAAATGCTCCTCAAGTGTCGAGATCACGCAAAACCAGGTTCCTCAATTTACCACTCCTTGTAACTATTCCATCACTTTCATATATGATTTCGATGGAATGGCATGAAATCACTACTAGGATCTCGAGACAGCACTGCAACTTCTTCCACATAAGGGGTGAGGCAATTCGTTGGAGATTGTCACAGTGCTTCAATCGGAGGGATTCCAATTTGAAAAAGGAATTAGTGGGCATTTGATTGTTCCATAACTCTTTGCACTGAGGGCCTTCAATTTTTAGGCTTCTTATATTGGGAAATGTAACTTGTGTGAGCACAATGTTAGAAAGAATGATAATATTGTTCGTTCTAGATCAAGAGAATGCAGAGAATAGGAATAGAGCAAACCATATCATTGAACATTGGTTGTGATGAATTGTCACCCTCTTTTGTCGTCTTGCCAAAGGACCTCTTGACACTTGTAGAACTCGGGATAAACGCTCCCAATTTTCGACAATGCCTAATAATTAGACATCTTAAGGAGGCAAAATCTTATGAACAACTTCCGGGGCTGAAACTAATCAGGTTGTTGAGCTTCTCAAGTATTAGTATACTTAAGCAAGGAAAACTCACATCTTCTGCCTTTGATCAATCACCTTCTTTCTTGGAAACCACTTCCTGCACTTGTTCACAATTGTGAATGTATAGGAACTCGAGTTTCTTTAGAGTTGTGGCGTAAAATTGGAGAAGAGATATCTTAGGCTAGAGCAATGATTAAGACTGATTGTTTTCAAACCAGGAAAACCCAAAACCATTTGGGAATTGCTCTTAACCACATGTCTCAGCCTTCCTGACCTCCTTAATATCACTTGTTCCAATTTGGGAAGCAATACAATTTTTTGTTCCATATTCAAATCAAGGGATCCACAATCAAACAATGATTCCATGTAGGGACATTGCGTAGCTCTGAATATCTCAAGGTTGTGCAACCTCCCTATCATTGTCGAAGAGAAGACATCGAGTAGGTTGAGGCCATTGTAAAGGAGGACAGTGGTTAACTCACAGAAGGAACTTTTGAGAAGTTCGCCGTGCCATATCCTTCTGAAGGATCCTATTGACAACAGCACTAACACCTCCAAGCTTGGTAAACTAACCTGCTCACAAGCGTTATGTGTCAGACCATAGCTGTGAATAATTTTACAATTTAGCTTAATCCTAACTATCTATCTGTATGCAGCGGAAGAATGAATTTTTACTAGCAGCCTTACTCTCACAAATGTAGCTATAAACTACATGCACGTTTTAACTCATAAAACCGAAAGAAGATCCATAAAGAGATCTTATCACTTGCCTCAAAAAGCGCATGCCTATGGCTGTTGGGGATATAATCTCAAGAGAAGGGATGTGTACCTTTTCATCAAAGAAGGAATCATGATAAGCATCTTGTGAATGTGAAATAGTGGTCGCTGACTCTTTCTTTTCACGAGGATATGAGAAGAATTTCTCTATGGGGCAACTAGTTATTTTTAATCGCATCAGTAATGGGAACTCTATCGTATCATCCATCCCTTCATCTCGTCTTTCTTCATTCACAATCACCGCTTTCATATTTTGGCAATCCTGCACTTCAATTACTCTAATTTCTTTGAGATATCTAGCCACAAACATCGGAAAGAGAAATGCCAGCCCTGTATCGGTGACAAAGAGTTCCTTCAAGTTTTGAAATCTTGATATTCCTTGTAATTGTACATCCAGTTTCCACATGCGTTGCAGGTTTGGTAACTCAAATAATGTCAATGCCATTAGCCGAGAGAGAATCTCGACATCTTTGGTGACTTTTAGCTCCTCCAAGTCAAAAACTATTTCTGCTGATTGACAACACTCAATATCCAATGACTCCAAATTCGGCAGCTTCAATAGCCAATCTGATTTCAGAATGAGCAATGCAGATCAAAACTCACTTATTCTTAGCGATTTCAGATTGCTATATGTTACTGGAGTTTGACTGTATAGTATCTTTTCCAGGTTGAGGAGTTCAGCCATGACCAGGGATTCCAACCGAGGGAATGAAACCTGAAAAAGTGCCACATTATCAGCATTTTACCAAAGATTTATTTGAATTCTAATCAAATTGTATCAATTAAATGCAACAATGTTCTGTGAGCACCAACATCACAAACTCTAGAGGAAGAAAATGAAAATCTTACTTGAATTGGAGCACCGACTGATATGATTTCACCTCCCGTGCAAAAGCTCCTCATATTTGGCAATTTAACCAAACTCAGAAGACGTACCTTGGGCAATTCAATTATGCCATTGGCAACTCCTGCATCGTCTGTGACAATGCCTCGCATTGACTCACATTCCCACACCTTAAGCCCTTCCAAGTGTACAAGTCTATGCATGTTTGAGAGAAACCAAAGGCTTTTCAACCGGTCGCAATTTGTGACTCTCACAACTTTCAATTTGCTGAAGCACTCTGGTGCCATAAAGCCGTGGCATATCTTCTCAAGATTAATAAGATTATTGAGGTACAAAGACTCTAAAATTGTAAATGCAATGAGGGGGAGACCGTACGATGAGTTGGCAATGTATTTGATGGAGGGACTATTCTGAATGTCAACGTACTTCAGATTTGGAAATCCTTGAATACACAACTCAGAGTTAGCATTCTTCTTAAACTCTCTCAATCCATCCAAATGGAAGTATTGCGCCTTGAGCAAAGTTTTCTGAACCCAATCTCTTAAAAGAATATTATTGCTCTCTCCCAATTTGAGATCCATGGTATTCACCCCTTCAATTTTCCTCCCTTCAACACTTCCTATGTTGATTGAGAATCTGATCAGGTTCTCAAATGAGAGAGGTCATCGTCCTCCAAGAGAATTGTGGGATCTCGGATTGATATTTCTAAAAAGGTCAGCTTTGTCATGCTTTTCAGCTCGAGAAGCCTTGCATTACACGACTCAACCGGTATTTCATCCTTGCCCATCCAACCATCAAAACTTCCCTTCATACGCAATTCTTCCAACATGATTAAACCTTTTAAGACGCGAGGCTCAATTATCTTAAGCTTGCTCCAGTTACTTAATTTTTCAATTCCCGATTTCTTTAGGCAACTTGGAAATTGTAGACCCTGCAAAACTGAGAATTTGCAATGCTCTGAGTGGGACAACGTGGCACACTGGGACGACGTGGCACTCATAGGGTACCTAATATTTTCAGAGAGACCATCTGCAGAGGAGAGCAAAGGAGAGAGAGTGTCAGAGTGTTTGCAGATAGGCGGGCTAGGGACCATCCCCTCCAACAGCCACTTGTCTGCCGGTGGTCGACGGTGGCCAGTGGGCTGTGGGCGGCGGTCATGCAGCAATGGTCGGCAACGACAGATGGTGGTGGCAGTCGTGCGGTGGTCGTGCGATCAATGTGCAATGGTCGTGCGACGGTTGTGCGGTCACTGCACGACTGCCAACCGCTGACCGTCACCATCAATCGCCACTACATGATTGCTGGTCGCCGACCATCATCACCAATCACCGCCGATCGCCGCTCGCCAACCGTCGCCACACGACTACCACCCACAACCCATCGTCTCCTCCCACGGCCACTTGTCCGCCAATAGTCAATGGTGGCCGGTGGGCTGTGGGCGGTGGTTGTGCGGTCGTGGTCGGCGGTGACAGATGGTGGCGGCGGTCGTGCGGTGGGCGTGCGGCGGTCGTGCGGTCGGCGTGCAGCACTAGGCAATGGCGGCGGGCGGCGGTCGGTGGTCCATGAGCAAGAACAAAAAATAAATAATTACAAAAATTACAAAAAATCGTACCAAATGCATTTTTATTCTTTTTCTATTTTACGAATATAAATTTTGTATAATTACCAAACATGTTATTTTGTTCCCTGGAAGAGAAATAGAAAAGAACTATTTTTGAAAAGAAACTATTCTTCGGAGTGGAAACGTTATCATGTGCACCTTAAATTACCTTCAACACAAGATGTGATACGATGAGATAGAATGCAATTTCACCTCATCTCACATGTCCATCTATCCCACTTTAAGAAAATTTCTTGAATTGCTCCGAGCGATGCATGTTAAAATTAGATTCACAAACATGACAAACTCCATCAAAAATTCATATGGTTAACTGCATATTTATATGATAGAGATTGACGCTAGCTCGTGATGAGGTAGAAGTCTTGTCCAACATCAGGTAAATAGTGAGAGTCACAATCTTCTGGATATTTGAGCTTGATCATTTTGAGCCTCTCCCTTTTTAATTTTACCAGGCAGGGATGGAGAAATGGGAAATTACTTAACCCTTGTCACCGCGTAATGATGAGCGGGCACAAGCCGAGATATTACCTAGGTAGCACCGACACGTTCCAAAGGCCTCCGTGTCGTGTCGGACACTCCGACACGTGTCCGACACGCTCGGACACGTTCGGACACGCTCGGACACGCGGTCAACGCGTGTCGGAGTTTCCGACACGTGGTCAGCTCTTTCCGACACGCGCGTCGGAGCGTGTCCGGATGGCGGATCTGCGGTGCGAAGGAAGAAGGTGATGGAGGGTGGAGGCAAGGGTGAGGGAGCCGTCGCTCACGCGAGGGAGGGCTGCGACCACCGACTGTAACGCCGGAGAAGGCTGCGACCGCCGACTGCGCCGAGAAGCCTTCTTGATCGTCTTGGTCGGCTGCGACCGCCGACTGCAACGCCGAGATGAAAAACCGCAACACCGCGATGGAGGGCTGGACGCGAGGCTTCGACGGCAAAGGGAAGAACGGAGGTGAGGCAGCGGCGAGAGAGATGGAGACGTCAGACCGAGCAAAGGAGAGGAAAAATAAGGTGATTGCTAGGGTTTTTAGGGAGAAGAGAAAGGAGGGAGACGAGGCGTGACGGCTTCTGCGGAAAAAAAGCCTTGTGCAGGTGGGGGAAAGAAAGCCTGCAAGCCTCGTGCAGGGGAAAGAAAGCCTCTGCAGGGGAAGCGACAGGCGCAGGCGCAGGGGAAGTGAGAGTGGGTGAGGGTGGGGGAAGAAAACGTGTGCTGAAATAAATGGGTGTGGGTGAGGGTGGGGAAGAAAACGTGTGCTGAAATAAATGGGTGGGACCCATTTCAATCCTAAAAAAATATATGAAATATTAAATAACTTTATTAATACATTATAAGGCTAAAAAATAAATAAATAGATAAGTTAAAAAGTTATTTCAAAAAATAAAAGCACCAAATATTAAATAATGATAAATTTTGATCATTATAAAAAAATATAAATTTATTTTGACTCTAATCTTTTATTAGTTAATTATTTTATCGATAACTTTTGTTAAAGTAAAAAAATGTCCTTTCAATTTTTTATGAATAAATTTATTAATGTTATTAGTATAAATTTATTATAGGCTCTTTTTTATTATTATTTTATTTATGAATTTGAATAAATTAATTTAAATATAATAATTAATCATATATATATTTATTTAATATTTAACGTGTCGGAACGTGTCGGAATTCTCTACTTTTTGAGAAATGGCGTGTCGCGTGTCGTGTCGTGTCGTGTCGCGTGTCGCGTGTCGCGTGTCGGTGCTACCTAGGATATTACATAGGATTCTTCACTGCTGACCAAGGCACAATTCAGTGTTCTCAAGAGCTTGTTGAAGAGCAACACCCTTTACTTTTTAAGCCCTACGACGTAGCTGGTCTGTCCCGCATCTACAAGACCAAGGAGGGCCAAAATGGAGTTTCGGCAATCGATACTTTTTACGGAATTTCAAGCACTGCATATCCTTTCGCTCAATCAATCATAGCGATTCAATTTTTAAGGAACATTGTCTACCGTGGCTAATAATTAATTGAGTGGACAGTCACTCAATATTTGAGAAGCGCTTTCTTACGTTATAATTATCCGATTCCATTGCAGATCTTCGAAGCTATATGTGCTTAGACTGTTGATGATGAGATTGCCTCTAGCAAGCAAGTATTATTAAAAAAAAAAAAAAATGAACCAAATGGGCGCTGATTCTGGTTGCCAATTGCATCTCATTGGCAATTTGTGGTACAAAGACACCGTTATTCGCAAGGGCTAATGGCGCTGTTAACTTAGCAGCCCTCTTTGCTTTATTAGGATAAGTAAACAAGACAGACAGGCGACTAGTGCTAATGACTTCCTCTAAGCGTTACAAAAAATATGTTTGGGTTGAGTCATAGCTACTCCACATTACGCACAACTAGAAGATTAAGGTTGTCAAATGGGTTGCTACAACCCTACTGAAATGTTAGCAGTTGGAAACTTGTAACCTCGTGAAATACAATTAACCCTTTACGAGGCCAACAACGAAGAACATCAATGTTTGAACAAATACCAGGTTGCGTCATTTATTTTAGATGCATCATAAAAGGATTAACTCTGTAATTGTACTCACAACCCTTATACGCATAATTTTTATTCTGGGAGAAAAATTCTTTTACATAGCTACAAGAATTTGTTGAAAGACGGTCCTCTTTCTCAAAAGGTTGTCACACTAACTTTTCTTATTGTCCACCGTCCATTTTCTCACATCACATGAGAAACCAAGACAATATGAAGACGATCAATAAGTCATCCGATGTTACATTAAACTTCATACAAACAGAAGAAACACTGCGCATTGACTGTTATGAAAATAGCGTGGAAGCTAATGGATCTGGCAATTCAAGTTTAACGTGAGAAGAAGAAATTACCAAAGAAATCAATGAGGAGCAATAAAGACGCTAGAGAATTGTGTGGTTTGGTCGGAATATTGTTAACTAATCCACTATAAATGCAGAAACTATAGAGTTTTTTTTTTTTTTTGTTAGTCCTACGCTATTCCGACCCTACACTCACTCTCAGACTGTTGCCCTGCCTCTTGCAGAGCGTGAGAGTCGAAACCCACTCCTGAAACTTACGCGTCCCCACCTCATCCTCTCCTGAGAAGGTGGGGATTTGAACCCCTCACCTCCCCCTCCCATGTTGGAAGGGTGACCATGGGGGGGAATCCCAGTGGTTACAGAAAGTATAAAGTTTACAACCGCTCGATTGCTCAAGTGTCTCCCCTCCCCCAATTACACTAAAGAGCAAACCAACAAATATTATCTTATAATCTCTCACAGAGAACTCACTCTAAAAACTCATAGAGAGGAAATTCTAGCACTTTTATTCGGTCTAATGTGTAATAACCGAGTAGAATTCTATCTCCTACATATAAATTATAAATATAATACACTTTTAGGATACTAGGAAACCACTCGAATCAGAAAATCTATATGGATCGTGTGTCCTTTAGCAGCTCAAACTCACGTCATATCTCAATTATTTCCAACTAAAACTGGATTCTACTAAGGATTAGACGTAAACTAAGTGGTGCTACCACGTTTGCTTAGGGACATTCAGTATGCTCTTGTAATTTGTTGGAGCTGATGCGAAAGAGATCATTCCATAAGTAGATCAATCTCTTATTATGAGTATGCAAAGGAAAAAAAAAAGGTAAATAGAAGAGCTAAAGGAAGACACGGAAGAGCCTTACCAAAAAAAAAAAGGAAGACGTGGAAGAACTCATCATATTAAATTTCTCCTACACCAGAGTAAAATGGTACGAGGGTTGCCCGACCTGATTAAAGAAAAATTAATGGTGCGCAAGGGTTCATAGAAAATGCTCATCAGGGTTCTTGGCCTAGTTGAGTGCCACAAGAGAGAGACATGTAGCAAATGAAGGGTGCGTTTGGGAAGACTTTTGAGAAAAGTCCTTGAGAAAATGTAAAGGCCTTTGAGTTAAGGGTGTTTTTCAAAATGCAAAGTGTGTTTGGTAAATTTATTTGTGAAAGTGCATTGTGAAATATCTTTGTGCAAAATAATGTTTGGATAAATTAAAAATGCAAAAGGCTTTTTATTATTAAAAAAAAAAAAAAGGAACGTTGGCCAGCCAAGGCTTTGCCAGTTACCACCAGCCAACGGCTTCACCGGTCACCGCCGGCCAAGGGTAGGCAATCCGGCAAGGGTCGCAGCGACCCTCGCTGCACCGTCGCGCGACCCACCGCGCCACGGAGGTCGCCGGCAACCCATCTGGTCGCATGTGAAGGTCGAAGGCCGGCAACCAGATGGATCGTGCGAAGGTCGCCTGAAGCATGGCCAGCGACGCAGATCTGGTCGCTACCAGATCTGTGTTGCGACCTCCGCGAAGGTCGCGGTCAACGACCCATCTGGTTGCAGCGCGAATAGAGGTGAGCGGTTCCAGGTTCCGGTTCGGTTCCGTCTGGAACCTGGAACCTACCCTCGGGTACAGGTTCTTCAAAATGAGGAACCTGGAACCTACCCGTGGGAACCGAGAACCTGGAACCTACCCTGTCACAGGTTCCAAGGTCGGTTCCAGGTTCCAACAGGTTTTTTTTTTTTTTTTTGTTATTTTCATATTTGAACTATAACATATGCGCACGTTACCAAAAAAAAAAACTATAACGTATGCGCACGTTACCAAAAAAACTATAACGTACGCGCACGTTACCAAAATATATATATATATATATATAACATATGCGCACATTACCAAAAAAAACTATAACGTGCACACACATTACTAAAAAAAATTTAACGTATGCACACGTTACCGAAAAAAAAACTATAATGTACGTGTATACTACACGGTAACTTCCCATTGACATGTTATCTTGATACATTAACTTCACACTACACAACAATAATATAATATAATTAGAAATTTCAAAACACATAACAAACTAGAAAGTAGAAATAAAACACCACTAGAACAAAAATGTCTAGAGGTACAAGTTTTGAAAACAATTTCGATTAAACCCTTAAATGAACTCAGAAAATTCTGAAATTTGGACACGTTGTATTTAAGACCTAGAGGTACAAGTTTCATGAAGAAATAATAGTCCAATTCATTCTGGATTAAAAGATAAAATCGATTTACTTTTCCTATTCTCTACTTGCACAGTTTTTGAAATTTTTTTTGGTTAAATAGGCAAATGAACTACAAAAATTACGAAATTTAAATATGTTGTAGGGAAGACATGAAGAGAGATATTTCATGCAGAACACATTTCCAAAAGAACCTCATAAAAAATGATATAGTTCACGCATTGCAACTTACAAGATCCGAACACATCAGATTGCACAGTTTTAGAAACATTTCCGATTAAATACCCAAATGACTTTCAAAAATTATGAAATTCGAGTATGTGATAGCCAAGACGATAAGGTAGATACTTCATGAAAACATCGAAGTCAAATTCGTCCTAGATAATTAAATATGGACGGTTAAAATCCCTGTTCATAGTACCGTAATTCCAGATCTAACCATCTCTAAAGGACCACGATTTCACCTACCTATTCTTGTTTTTTTTCTCTAAATTTTTGATATGTGGTACCTCAGGATGTCCTTTACAACTTTTGTTAAGAAACCGAAGTGAAATTTCGACAAAAAGGTTGCCTTACAGTCCATGCATTCATCAAGGGTCGGTCCCAAAATCTCCAGATCCAGTGTTTCCAAAGAATAACGATTTCACCCACTTATACTTGTTTGTTTCATCCCAAATTTGAGTATGTTATACTCCAAGAAGTCCTTTACAACTTTCATTTAGAGGCCAAAGCCAAAATTCAACTAGAACATCACATACAAGTCACTAGAACATTCAAGGTCGAGCTTTTTCTGCCCTAAGTAACCGGTTTCGGTTCCGGTTCCGAAATACGTTCCGGTTCCAAAACAGGTTCCGGTTCCAAAACCAGTTCCGGTTCCGGTTCCAGGACCGGTTCCGGTTCCGGTTCCGGTTCCGCTTGGAACCGGAACCGGAACCGAAACTCCCGGTTCCTAGAAAAAAGGAACCGGAACCGGAACCGGAACCGGTCCCCCTTGGAACCGGGAACCGAACCGGACCCTCCTCCGGTTCGGTTCCGGTTCCCGGGTTACCCGGGAACCGCGCTCAGCCCTAAGCGCGAAGGTCGCAACCAGATGGGTCGAGCGAAGGTCGCAACCTCCGCGGAGGTCACCTGAAGCACGGCCGGCAACGCAGATCTGGTCGCTACCAGATTTGCGTCGCGACCTCCGCGAAGGTCGCGGCCGGTGACCCATCTGGTCACAGCACAAAGGTCGCCGCCGGCGACCAGATCTCCGACCAAATGGGTCGCAGTCGCGACCTCCGCGACGACCTCTCGAGCGGGGTCACGTGACCCTCGCCGAAGGGTCGCGCGGCGGCAGCGGAGGTCGTGGCATGGCGGGTCAACGTGGCAGGCGCAACGGTCGCCGGCGACTATGTGCCCTTCATCGGCAACTACTCACGAAGAAGAAAGAAGAAGAAGATGAATAGTCAGGGTAAAAAGGGAAAGACGGAAAATCAATTAGGACAATTTGGGAAGAAATTTTTTTTATTTTAAGCTCAGCTCTCAACATACCGAGAAGGCTAAAAGCCCAAGGCAGCCCCCCACCTACCTTGGGCTGCCTTGGGCTTTCAGCCTTGGGAAGGCTTGGCATTCCCCAAATGGGGCTTGAGAATTTTTACCAAATACCCAACAATTAGCCCAATGAGCTTTGGGGGTTCAAAGTGGCTTCCAAATGCCACTCCCAAAGGCACCCGAAAACTTGAAATGGAGTTGGCAGCCGGGAAAGAGAGCGTGGGAGTTATTTCATTGACTATATTACATGGAGAGAGGCTTTTAGTTTTAGACCAGAACTCAAACTCTAATAGTACATTTGCAGTACATTACAATTTATACTTGAAACTGTGATTTCATGTGGAAAAAGAATTTGAAAAAAAGAACAGATTTTGAATATAGACAAAGTAGGATACAGTCGGTTATAAATTTGAAAACAATGGATTGGTCAAAAAAGTCAGTATTCGATGGAATCGAACTATACATGCCGGCTTTCTAGTATTAATGTACAACACAAGTTTCTCAGAAAAGCCTGCAAGAAATTGATACGGCGAGAATGCAAAACACGAAAGGCAGCTAAAGTATTCCCCTGATTATTTTGGACATGTCGGTGCCGGTGGTGGTCTTCTGAATTATTATTTTTTTGGCAGGATTTACATGGTTCTAGAGCTTTACTAGTCTATTCGGATTTCGAAAGGTCTAACCCAAGCCCTATCAAATGATCTGTAAGAGTGAATTACCTCTTGGCAATATCTGTAAGAGATAGTCCTTAGAGATAGTCCTTGAAGTCTCAAGGCTTCCAATCCGTATATAGTTGCTCTGCAATTGAACGAATTCCAGGATTCTCAAACTTCAAATTGGAAGTGACAGACCCCCCGCTCCTTACATCTTTTAACCATTCCGTAGTGGTCCACAAAAGACCGGACTTTGCGAGACATGAATGCGCTTCCTTAGTTGTAGGAACATATGGTAGATGCTATTCCAATCACTGGGCGACGAGCTTCACCACCAGACTAGAAAATTATCAAACTCTATTGGCTAGTACATGTAAACCAGATTAACACCACACTTTTCCGCCGTCAACCAAGGGTTGGTGATCATAAACGAAACATTAATGTGGTTCAACGATGCACACACCGGAAATTCAAAACCCGACACATAGCCTAGCCAAATGCAACTTGAATTGACGAATCTGACTGGAAACTTAAATGGAGGACCTAGCTGATTTCCATCAGAGTAGAAGTCACAACAAATGGGCATTTTCCAGGGCCTAACGGGCATTGCAGTTGGCTCGATCAAAAGAGGCGCAGATGGCGGTTGCTCTCCAGCTATAATCACGCCAATTAGGTGACGTGTCTATGCTCAACAAGGTCCATCTGCCTGGTAGCTAAACCACTCCGGTATTTCACTCTGCAGCCGTGGAAACACCACAAAAGTTTCAGGAGATGGTTTAACAGAACAGCAGAGTTGAAACAATGACAGGAGTACTGCTGCTGCAAGGTTAAATCATAATCTTGCGTGAGCAAACTGAAGCAGTAAATGAAGCAAAACCCTGAATTAGGCACTGTGCATACAACGAATGGGTTCAATATCCTTTCCATTCTGAGGCAATTGTCAACCTCTATAAAGATTATGCTTTCTGAAAGTCTTGGCAACGCTTCAAGATTTTTACAATGATTTAATACGAGATTCCAGACTAGAGATACAGCTGATGCTTGCTGGTATGGTGGTAAAACCGTTTTGGGCTAGGTCTAAAAACCTCAAGGAAGATAAGGAGTCAATATCACTGGGAACTTCTCCTTCCAGAAGATTGTAGCCACTCATATCCAACTCTGTCAAAGAGGATAGCCCTGAAAATCAAGGCAACTGTGGACGTCTAGAGTTCAGAGCGCTTCTTAGCATACGCATCAGTGTCCTCCAAAATTTTGTCGCCTTCCTTTACAAACATGAAAGCATAATTCTTCCAAATTTTTTAACAACGTCAAGCTGAAGGGAGATGTGTAATGGCACTTTCACTAATATCAAGCTCCTCTAAGCACTCAAAGCCCCCAATGCTCTCAGGCAGCTTTTCATGATTTAAACATCCAGACAAATAAATGGTGAGTTTGGTTTAACTTTGCAAATGGGCTTTGGGTGTAATGCAAATGCTGAAACCCAAAGCCCTTTGGAGAAATACAAATTGTGTTTGGTAAAAACTCTTTGCAAATGGATTTTGGGTTGAAGTAATGTTTGGGAAAAAAAAACTTTTGCAATGGTTTAAACTCTACACTATCTAGAAGTCCCATGAGGTTTTCAATGACCCAAGTCAAGTAGACTGAGTCTTTCTAGAATTCCAATTGAAGGCCTAATATAGTGGTTTGCAAAATTTGAGAATTAGCATCTCTAGATTTGGGACATTTATGAAGTTTGGAGTCTCCATGAATAATTTGGAACCATTGAGATTGATGATTTTTTACTTACCTGCATCTAGAAAAAACTGGTTGAAATATTACACTAGCTAGTTAAACATATAACATGTTTGATAAAGCATACACATGCATGAGTATTAATCCAACTTTTTCCCCTCTCCAGAGGCCGCTAAGGAGGCTACCCTGCATATTGAGTTCGAGAAGATTCTTCGGAATGAAACCTGTGGAAATGAATTAAGACTGCAATCGTTCCATATTAACAGGCGTAGTTCATTTGAAAGGTGCCTAACCCCAGAGGAGAGATGGATGGCACGAACATCAAGCCATCTCAAATTTGTCATGTTTGGGAAGGACTTCCCGTTCAAGCACACTGTTCTCCAGTCACTAGATTGCAAGACTATGCCTTCAACTTTTCCTGTTCTCTGATAAACAAATCTCAGCATGTCAATACATGACTTGCAAATTTTTTTCCTATATCAAATAAGCAGCTTGCCAACTAATTAGGCATAGTGGAATCCCAGTTTTTTGACAGAATATGGCATACATCCTCATAAAACCAGACTCAACTTCGTTCTCTTAGCTCTTCAGGAGACTCTTGACAAACCATTTCCCAAGCCATCTCTTGTCGCGAGTCATGCATCCACACTCCGTTGCTCCTGATTTTGATAAGAGATCTATTAATAAAGACTTCAATTCCAATATCTGAGTAGAAGCCGCAATTGTCCAAAACTTCTGTAAGGTAAGTTTTCTCCTTTCCCTTGAAGAAACAGGCAATATCTAGAAAAATCTCCTTCTCTTTCTGCTGTAGTCCATCATAACTTAACCTATCTTTAAGTCTGTCCAGTTCACTCTTCCATTGCCTCAAGCTTCTATTAGCCAAAAAAGAATCAAAGACATCAAGGCCACGAAGAAGGCCATCAGCATATTTGATTACCTGCTTCGCAAGCTCCTCGAACCCTGCTGGAGGATAGTTACTTCTAAAAGCTTTTAAACAAAGTAGTTCAAGAGCTTCATCAGTGGATAATTCTTCTGCCTTATATATGGCATTTACTTCATATTGGAGAAGCAAATGTTGATCTTTGGCTGTTATAATGATCCTACTTCCAAGCTTAGACCAATCAACATCACCTGCTGACTTTTTCACTTGCTAATTTTTTCAACTGCTCCTTTTCATCCACCTCATCGAGTATAAGAACATTTTTATGTCGCAGTCATTCTTTTATCATGTTTGCTCTTATGTCAATTCTCAAATTGTCCTGTTGGAGAATATCTCCAAGAAAACTGATTTTGTAGATATATCAGACTATTTTTTTTTTGAAATTTCTCTGACGTTTGCAAGAAAACTAGAGCCATCATCATATTTGCAGTGGATTTTGTTATAAACTGCTGGTGCAACAGTTGTTTTGCCGATGCCACCCATGCCCCACTAACCAATACTGCATACATCACCCTCACCCAAGCACAAATGTTCAACAACATTGGCAACACGGGAATGCATTCCCACAAGATTGCCTACAAAATAGGACAGCCGAGGACCCAGTTTATTTTTTATTTCTCCAATGATTTGCTGAATAAACTGTCTCATTTCTGCAACGACGAAATGCAGATGATTAGTCCCCCAAGGAGCATGGAGGCTAAATAGTTTGGAGGAGTTACTCATTTATTCTGGTTCAGATAAAAATAATCTGGGCCCTCTGCTGTCCTATTTTGTAGGTAATCTTGTGGGAATGTAAGATTTACTGAAGGTTAGAGACTTGATCTTTCCTATTTTGTCCATTCCAGGGCCGAAGGAGATGAACGAGTACAAGTAGATGCCTCTTGCGTGATCATTTGATTTGATGAATTACTGCATATCACCGAGAGAGAGAGAGAGAGAGAGAGAGAGAGAGTTACATATCCTGGAAGATGAATGTAAGATTTACCGAAGGTTGGAGGCTTAATCTTGACTAATTTCTCTTTTCGAACTTCATTATGTTGTGACATGGACCATCAATCTGCAAAGACGTATGAGCCCAGAAAAAGGGAAAAGAACAAAGTAACAAAACAAAAATGAAAGAGACTCCGAAAAATTGAACTTCTCATGCAATTGGATTAGTTTAGGGCGCTACGTCTAAGATAGCACAAATCTGGATGGCATGTCATTGAAATTTGTTGGAAATATAAGGATGACTAGTCAACGTAGTCCAAATATAGTAGGAAATTTGGCTCCAACCTATAAAAAAAGGAAATAACAATTATATTTACCTTTTCAATGGATATTCATGTTTATCCCCACATATGTATTCTATATTATTTAAAGATAATGAAATCCTCCAAGGTGATACAATGAATTGGGGATTTCTCATTTTTGTTTTAATTCAATTTAACAAATGAACGTAGATCAATCTATTATGAAAATATTTCACCTGAGTCAGCGCTTTTTTGACTGCTATTGATCTTGGACAAGAGCCAACGAGCTTTCTTGAGGCACAAAGGTCAATTATGTGGAAGAAAGCCAGGGATGAGGAACTACATGCTCTAGACAAAATCCACACTTGGAATATAATTCCATCGCAATATAAGAAATGACTTCTTGGCTGTCCGTGGACCTACAAGATAAAATACCAACGTCATGGATCTAATGATGTTCATGGGTCTACTAGAATTTATCAACCATCCACTTGACTTCGTGACTTCTCAACGCATCATTTGTCCACTCCTTATCCAAAACAAGCATCAATCTATTATGAGGCATAAACTTCTTGGGTGTCCGTGGACCTACAAGATAAAATACAAACGTCATGGATCTAACGAGAGGCATAAAGTAAGTCTTGTAGCGAAAGGTTATACTAATTACAAAGAAAAATTTGCTCCTGTAGTGAAGATGAACTCAGCTAGAGTTATAATGTTATTTGCAGTTAATTGTGGATGGTCACTTTTTCAAATGGATGTTAAAAACGCCTGCTTACAAGTTGACCTTGAAGAAGAAGTGTACATGGACCTTCCCCCGGGACATTCCTTGGAAGGATGGAGATTTGTGCGCAAATTAATTTATGGTCTCAAGTAATCTCCCTAAGATGGCAACTCTTATCGTGTTGGCTTCAAAACTAGTGAGTTGGAACACTTTCTTTGTTAAGAAAATCTCTAAGGAACAGCAGCCATTTTGATTTATGTTGATGATATCGTTATCACTAGGGATAATCTCAAGAGATTAAAATTCTCAACCAAAATATATATAGATAGTTGAATGAAAATTTTGACATCAAAGACTTGGTGAGGTTATGTTACTTCCTTGGAATTGAAATTGCTAGTTCAAGCAAAAGATTATTGCTCTCCAAGAAAAAGTATCCATTAGACTTGTTGAAAGAAATTGGGAAATTGGGAGCTAAGCCTGCATAATCACCTATGGATTATAGCAATTAGCTTGCTACCAACACCACTCCTCTTAAAGACAGTGGAATGTTCCAAAGATTGGTGGGTCGTTTGATTTATTTGACTATTACAAAACCCGGCATCACATATGTTGTTACTTATGTTCGTCAATTCATGCACAATCCTACCTAAGGTCACATGGAGGTGGTGGGCCGTAGATTGCAATATCTGAATCCATGCCCTAAACACGGCATTCTTATGAAGAATTATGGTCATATAGAGATTGAAGGTTATGTTGTTGCAGATTGGGCTAGAAATCTCACAGATAGAAGATCAATGATCGAGTTCTATGTCTTTGATTTTTTTGTGGTTAAAAAATTAATTTATAGAAAAATTGTCATAGATATATCAATTTGTGATTTTTTTTTTTAGTCAAAAATTAATTTTTGATAAATTTTTCATAAATGTACTAATTTTGAGTGGTTCGTGGTATTAACCATCTTAGAAATGAACAAAATGAGTTGTCAATGGGTTCAAAACATAACCCATTTAAGACCCATTACCTTTAATTTAGAACCCGTTATTGGCTGGCCTGCGAGATTTTAGATGGCCCATGTACAATCCACTTAAATGGATATGGGTTAATAAATGGCTTTTGGATCTATTTTGACATGTCTAGATATCGCTTAAATTGACATGAAATTGATGAAGTACAGAGAATGAATAAGTAGAATGAGAACCACGGATGGTAAGGAATGAATTAGCAAAGATTCTCTCTTTCTCTTCGCTTACCTTGCTGTCAGGTTTGCCCTATAGATGGCCGACGAAGACTGAAGAAGTAAAGGGAACCAGTAAAGCAAATTGTCCGGTTTCTCTTGGAATATGTGTGGTGGTGAATCCATCGTCGATTGCCTCTCAATAAAAGCTTCGTTAGCATCTCATTCTCCTCAAAGATTTCTTTTGGTGAGAAGAGAGAAAAGAAAGAGAATTTCTTCGTGAACACCCATTTGATTCATTTTTTTTTATAGCACTTGCTTGCTAGAAGCAATCAGATCATCAATAGTCTAAAGCACATATAGCTTAAAAGATTTGCAATGAAGTCAGATGATTATAACGCAAGCAAGCGCTTCTCAAATTATAAGTGACCGTCCACTCAATAAAATATAGACACGGCAAACAACGGTCCTTTAAACTTGACTTGCAACGATCGACTGAGCAAAAGGATATGCGGTACTTCAAATTCTATAAAAAGTATCAACACCCGAAGCTCCATTTTGACCCTCTTTTGTCTTGTAGATGCGGGAGAGACCATCTATGTCAAAGGGCTTGAAAAGCAGAGGGTGTTGCTCGTCCACAAGCTCTTGAGGACACTGAATTGTGCCTCCGTCGATAGAGAAGAATCCTATGCAATATCTTGGCTCATGCCCGCTCATCATTACCCGGTGACAAGGGCTCTGTAATCTCCCATTGCTCCATCCCTGCGTGGTAAAAGAAGAAAGGGAGAGGCTCACAATGATCAAGCTCAAATGTCCAGAAAATAGATAATGGACAAGACTTCTGCCTCATCACAAGCTAGCGTCAATCTTATCATATAAATATGCAATCAATCATAGAATTTTGGTTCGCACGGCGACTGGTTAATAAGAACTTGACAGAGAAATCAGCATTAATTTCGTAGTTCTAGCTATTGCCAAGCGTGATGATTAGTTATGCAAATATAAACAGTAAAACGATTGACATGTAAAGTCTATCTGCCGAATTCTTGTTAAATGCTTACAGCATGTTACCAACTTTTAAAACAAAATTCAATGGAGAGAGGGGGGGACTCACGTAGAATGACTGCCCAGCGAGGACAATGAAAGAGGAAGCAGACGAAGGGGCGACCTCGATCCAACGTCCATCCTTAGTTTGCACTTCCAGCCCGTTCACGTGATTTTGGTGAAGTATGGTAACGGAGTTCCCATCCCGATGGCACATCACCCCGAGCTTCTTGGACTCAGTCGCAGGAGCTGCATATTTCATGAGACGGAAATTGTACCTGATGGACGCGGCCAGTAAATTCCCGCGATTGTCTATGCAAAAGCTTCGCAAAACCAGCTTCCTCACCAGCAAATCCAACTCCAAAACCTTCGTAATATACTTGTTCATTGTCTCACTGCGTGTTCATGAGACCCGGTTTCATAAATAGGGGTGTTCATTGGCATAGTATAAGCTGATTCATTTCAAAGTTTCTTTTTTGCACCAAATTAATCGAATTGGATATCCTTTAGAGCCTCTTCAGCAGCGATTTTTTTGATAAAAACTATGAGAACCGATTAGAAAAATTAAAATCCCGTAATGGAAATAAGATTACCAAAATCTTGTGTTTCCCTCTGGCCACATGAGATCACCAAATCTTTCGATGGAACCCGAGTTGTGGACATAGGCCATTCCAAACACCTCGTAGAGAGGCGCAAGAGGGTTATTTGCAATGTAGCCATCGAACGGTTTGTCCGGGACGACAAATCGGTGCTTCACATCAGCCGGAAGCTCGAGCAATTCCTTCAATTCTTGGAACAAAACATCGTGAAGCTGCAATGTCATCTTATCATACAAAGCTTCGAAACAACCGAATTCTTCAAGGGCTTGGCGGACTTGACTTTGCAAGGAGTCCCACCGACCTATCCCTGGCTTTGAGCCATCTAATTCAGACAAATCGATCAAGGGAAGCTTCAGTGTTGGGATAGAGCTCATGCTTAATTTGTCTTTCTTCTGAATACTTTTGCAAGATTTTTCTCCTACATTTTTCTTGGGGTGGTTCTGTGCTGGATTTATAGGGCTTCTGCATCCTTGTAGTAGCCATTGTTGGGATTCCAAAGTTACAACTTTCCCTAAAGAGTTGATTGCCTTCCCTTTTTCACCCTCTTTTTTGGCATATGGCTCTTGGATTGTTAATGACTTAAACTCAAGCAATGATAAAGGTTGTCTTCCTCTTCCTGCGTGAAATACATGGAAAGAAATCTGCGGTCAAGAGAAATATTGAAGCCTAATAATAATGCCACACTCATAAACAGCCTAATATCAGGCCATTCTTAGTTTTCTCGTGACATTCTAAGGTATAATTCATCGATCAATAATTTAAATTTGAACAATAAAAATTGAGAAAACTACAAGAAAAATTATAAACTCATTACATTAATACCGATTCAGTTCTGAACTTTTAATTGAACCAATTTAATTCTAAATATTTTCATATTAATACAAATTTACTCATTCGGCCAATTTAGACCAGAAATTATTAATGCAAACACCAATCGGCTAGTCGACGCTGACCATCACGGCTCTGCCACCAGTTGACAGCCACGAGCACTCACAGGTTAATCAATTCGAGGTACACTTCACTAGATACTACGGTGTCTACAAACTCCGCCAGGACGTGTAGACAGGTTCTCTTCTCGTTTAGGAAGAGAAGTAGTTTGCCAGTTCGTGCAAGTATGGAGTTTTCTTGCCCCCTCTTTGGATGTATAAGAAAATTGAAGGGGCACTCGTCTCAGCGGATTTTCGTGAGGAACAAAGGCAGCTGAGAAATTTGCAAATTTTGGGAACCATGAATTAGATGAAAGCATATTCAAGAAGCGAAGGAGCACAGAGGCGATGTCACACCGAGGTATCTGAGTAACACCATAAATAGCGAAAATGCTAGAGATAATGACAAGATCAGAAGCCTCTTCCCAGAAGCAAACCAGGGCAATCAATAACCGGAATCTCTTCCTCTTAAGCCCTCTAGTGATATCCAACTCGATGCATGGATCATGCACGCACAAGCGCCCTACACCCTTCCTTCATTCCTGAAAATATTCCTCTGGGAGATGGAACTTTAAACCAATGGCCTGCAACAGGAAAGAAGACAAATTTATCCATGCCTTGATATGACTGTTTCACTTGGCCACTCAATAGTGTTTGCAGCATATAACTCTAATATCTGAACTATCTACGACAAGTAGAAGTAATTCTAAACTGAGTGAAAACACAGGACAGACAAAAGTAAATGCAATTGAAAAAGCATAATGATGCAGAGAGCAGTAAATATTTCGTCTCAGTTTCTGATACCTGAGCAAATTTGATGTCAGCATCACTATGGTCATTGATTCTCCCAGCAGCATCACCAACGTAAAAGGATCTAGAATTCAAGCAAGGATGTTATATTACATACAAACGCTCCCTCAGTCCAAAAATAGATGACACAGAAACTGAATCAACAAGTTGCAAGAAGGATAAAAGGGACAAAATGAACAAACAAATCCCCGCCCATCAGACAGGGTTACATCAGTGACACAGAAAAAGAAACCATGCTTACTTGTCCATATCGATCGAAATGCCAGAGTTGAAATACTTTGCCATAACATTCCACATTCCTGTTTTGGGTTTGCGATAAGGATCTTCTGCCAGACCACTAGTAGGCTTACCGACGCCACAAGCTATAAACACCTGCATTAAGTTGGGCAAGTCAGCCGCTACTTCAAATTTTCTGAAATGACAGAATATCATTAATGAACTTGGAAGTCCCTTTTTTTTTCCATCAGTAAACTTGGAAGAAAGTTTAAAGAGGCATATGTTGTATATTGTCAAACTCTAGCTTTTAAACGCAAGATTTCCTTCGATCACCCTACTCCATCAAAAAGAGAGAGAAAGATACAAGCTACTATTCCGTTAACACAGCAGGAAAGAGTCATCTGAGGATTGAAGTTTCTCATCTTAGGCTAGAGATGGACAGCATAAATCTCTAATTGCATTCATGCCACGCTCAAGTCATTTCTTTGGATGATTAGGAGGTGAAAAGGAAGAAAGAAACATGCCGAGTTACAGGCATGATAGAGGAAGATGAAACTGCGAAGGAAGAAATAATATCCTAGGAAGATCGAGTAATTTTAAGGTCTCTAAGACCTGACACAAACAACATATAGTAGAGAAATACTCACCTTAAGAAAATACATCACAAGAGTAGCCTCTTAACTCAATGAAAACATGGACAGCTATGGAGAATTACATGAAAAAATAGTTTGATCATGTTGTTAGACACTTTGAGTAGATCATTGTCTACATCACGAATGCTAACACAATGTTTATGAAATTGTAGTACCTGAATTGGGACATTCACTAGCTTGATAAAGCCGTTCAATCTTCCTAATTTTGAGTCCACAGCCACCTGTCTCTTTTTCTTCCAGCGCTCAATGTTGGATTCATTGGTAAAGATGACCTAATTAGCACATTGAAAATTATTGCCCATAAAGAGGGTGGATCAATGAACAGGAACTAAAGTCCATGATTTGAATGAAAAGAACCAGATACAATACAGCACCATCTCCAAAATTATGACATTTCGTCTTCATAGGAAATCCATATGCAGGAATAAATGAAGCTCACCAGCTTGTAGCCTTCATCATACAACTTCTGCAACTTCTCCGGAATTGAAGGATACAAAAGTGACCAAGCATCTGGACCTACTCTGGAGTTGAGTTGCAGTGAATCAAATTAAATGAAAGCATACAAAAGTTGCTATACAGTTGATTGCTAAAAGCAACAATATGTCAAGCTCAGCACATCTTGTGAAAATGGAGGTAAATTTTCAAACAATACAACATTATTCAGTTCACAGAAGATCATAAAGCGAAACTCAAAAAACTGTTAACCCAGAAATAAAATTACAAAATCAATTAACATGGGTTGCTTTGATACCTTTTTACAGATGTATTCACCAGACAACCATCAAAATCAAATGCAGCAATTTTACTTGAGTCATGAAGACCTTCATCCTACAATAACCCAAAAACAAATGCAAACAATATCAATTATTTTCCAGCAAATGTGACCATGTGAAGTGCCTCGATACACAAGTAACCAGCAGAAATCACAAATACAATACATGTCAATTAAAAATCAAAATGAAATAATGATTACTTCAAAGCATGCGCATAATAACAAACACATGGAATCAGTATTGGATGATGAACTAAATCTCCTCACCATTAGGACAATGACAGTGCAATTATAGCTATATTTAATGAATAGGAAGAAGAAACAGCAGAAAATAGATCATAATCATAGGTACGATTAGCAAACCTCCAGCTAAACATTAATTAAGCAGTCGCTGCATAACCTTTGCAAAAAAAGCACAAATATATCTGTATGAAGTCCTTGTAGCAACACATGAATAAGCAAAAAAAAAAAATGATGTATTTTACTCCATCTCTACCTTATCAAGAAAAATCCATCAAGATCATTCTAAGACAGATATCTCACCCGCTCCAGAAAAATAATTGTCTCAAAAGCTTTCCATTTTGGTGATAGTTTGGCATCCTGGATGATAAGGACGAATGTGCGTGAGACAATATGACAGAAAACCAACTGCTGGCCATGTAACAGTATAAAGACATCTCAAAGACATTGAACTGCGCTGAGAGAACAACATAACCAGAAAGACAATGAACCTTGTAATTCTCCTTGATTGCAGAAACTGAAAGGGTGATTTCCACTTCATTTTCCTCTTCAGGTAGAGCCAGCTGGATCAAAAGCATGCACAAAATTAGCTGGCGTAAAGAAACCTCCCTACACCATATCTCTTTTTTGAGGCATCCTCCATTAGGCAAGGGCAGGCTTGACTTAAGTTTGCAAAAATGAGTGACAAAATATTCCACCATAAAGGTAAAAAGAGCATTTTTTTAATTTTTTAAGCTAAAGAAATTACAGTAACAAAACTGCAAGCTATAAACTTGGCTCATCTAAGAGGCTTACCTGTGCTTTTGCAGCATTTCCTTCCTTTTCTTCATTTTCTGCACCATCATCTCTTTCTTGAATCTATTGAAATAAGTAATAAGAAAGGGGAAAGCCATATCACAAATTATATAGACAAATACGCACATAAGTTGGGAGATGAATACAAGATCAAATGAGCATCATTCCTCAAATGGCCTTTGCATACCTTACGCTTTTTCGGATATTTCTCCATTTGATTTTCTTCATCTTCATTCCTTTCTTGAATCTTTAAAGAGTTCAGTGTGAAAAGTTCAAAACTTTTGTATCACAAGAACAGATTGAGAATGTGTAAATACAAAACAAAAAATACATGCCTCTTCCAGAGTCTTCTTGCAGCTGCCTAACAATCCCTTTAGAGACTCTTGGTCACTACTCTGCAAACTCATGCAGATGAGCAAGATATTAATTTAAATTGCTATCTAACATCTAATGGAGAAAGATACTAAAAAGTATCAGGTAAGATTAATTATGGGTTCTTCTTCAGCCAGTTTAGCATAGAAAATTACCCAACTTCAAACTGTAATCTTTTCCCAATAGATTCACGAGCACATACACAAAATCTCCATTGTTGCTTTCATTACTCAATATCCCCAGAACAATGAAAATCCAACAAGTCCAGGCAAACAAAATTTTCCCCAAAAAAAAAAAGAAAAAGTAATAACAGTAGATCAAATCAAACCTTCAAAAGAGAGAACCCTTTGATCGCCTCTGTTGAACTCATAGAATCTGAATCAAAAGGAAAGCAATTCATGTGGTGCCAACTGGTCATATCAAAACCTCGAGAATCTCTACTCACTAGCCCCAATCTAACAGCATTTTTGTCAATGTCTTGAAGCACTTCTTGCATGAAGACCGGTTTGACTTAGCATACTCCACAACAGTTTTTGAAGAAGTCGGCATTGCCACTCCAGAGAAGCAACAAATGGAAAGGACTTTATCTCTTGCAAATGTAAGTATAAATGTCTTGGGGACAAAAAAGATGACAAATGGAGGTTACTGGTAAAGGAGACTAGGAGCTTAATTTGAGGAAAACGAGAGGTAACTGGCAGATTGACAACTACTGGCATGCCAGCCCTATGCTTGCCCTTCGTGTAGGATTAACGCAAAATGCTGCAACACATTAAAATTGGAAATTTCAATCACAAGCCAAAGGATATGGAATGGGATAAGGTGGAAATTAAGTAACAAAAGAACATGAAAACGAAAAAACCATCATCGACTATGACAAAGTTATTTTTCCACACTAAGAAGGATTGGCTGCAATGACCCTCTCTTCCATTGTGCTTTGTTTAGTATGCCGTTCTCAGTAACATCCAACTAATCAAGTTTAATCCCTAAAGTTCCCACCTATGTCTTCCCTCACCCCACTTTTCTCTACATATTTAACACACATTAGTCCAGGATGTACCAAAGAATAGCAACCCATTTACAAGATCAGCAATCAATCTCAGCAAAAACTCAAATAAACACCAAAAACCGCCTTTTGTTTTGTCCTCCATTAACCAGCAACCACAATATAAAGCAACATTCCGTAGCTAACAACATTGTGCACATTTCTCATATCACATACTAAACACTTTGATGTGCCCTCATACCCGCAATAATCTTATGTCAATAGCCATTTTGACATACATCCTACCACTACTTTTTGCCCTTCACTATTCACTGATGCATTTGAAGGCCACCACCACAGAGGGAATTCTTTCATCTCTAGGCAAGGGAGATATAATCAAAAGGCCAGCTTAGTAACTTGCGACAAATTGCAACCCTACATTCTCAACTCAAAAAACAGGAAAACGAAAAGTGAGCTCCAGGGACTATCGGATAACTGAAGCGAACTCCCATGGAACTGTACGTATCATCCCGAGATGACAACAAACGTTTCTTATCGATACCAAATGAAACACAGTGTAAGCGCATGATAGAGAGCAAAAGCCTACCCATCAAGACGAAAATCACCCGAAAGCAAAAGCATAAAAGTTAGCTCCAAGAATTCAAAAAAAAAAAAAAAAAAGACAGCCGAAGCCGCTGGACGAACCGGGTACATATGTTCTTGCACGCTATTCCGATCCTCATTCATCTTTCGCGGGTGGAGAAAGGTAGACGAGCTTCCCTGAGAGAGAGAGAGAGAGAGAGAGAGAGAGCGCGACTTTGCTGTTCTCCGTTCTCTATTTCTCCGAGGAAAATTCATGGGCTTCTCCGGACAGCTTTGGGCTTCGGCCCATTACCATTTTACTTTCGCGCATTTGTCATGACAAAAGCCACTTAAAAAATTTCCATGTCCTCTAACTATTTTTAAATTATTATCTCAATTTTTTGAAGTATTATCTCAATATTAATGTTTTGAAAAATCTGAAGGCGTTCAAAGTGCCAAAAAGAAAATCACAACATTTCATTCGTACAATAATTGTGTCGCGATTTTTTATTCATGTTTAGAAAAATTATATAATATTTGAGTTGTCAGCCAAAATTGATGGTCTTCAACATCACCGTATCAACTTTTGTCCACCACATTGGGCCATTCCAAGGCTACATCAATTGCTGTAATCACTGAAGAAGCACCCAAGACGGACCACAATAAAATATGTGTAATTCTCTGGACATCCAAACAAAATGAACATATTTCAAGAATACCATAAACAACTGGAGCAAGGTTGATATAAAATTTTAGTGAATACAAAAATCCAAAAGAAGCAAATGCAACTATAGTGTTAGTGTTGCACACAATATAATTTAGAGTGTCGATGATTGATTAAAATATCGAAAAATTGATTGCCAACATATGGGAATTTCTTCTTTCTTTTTTTACAAAGTTTGATCACTGTTAATAGATAAAAACGCTAGGTCTAATGGACGTAAATTCGATCCCATTTTTAGCGAAGATATTACCGGTTGTGTGGTTTAACAAGTATTTTCAACGGGCTGCGATCGGACATAGGGACGCTACGATCAGCATCTGGAGCCGTAGGCCCCCAGCGGACGTGGCGATAGATATCCATCCGACAGATGAACGGACGCGATTGAAAAGACGGTGATCTGACGGACCACAAACCTCGCGGCGTGGGCCCGCGAGAGCAGGGTAGCATCGCCCTAAACCGCACCATCCCCTTCCCGCTGTGTGCCTATATAAACCCTCGTTTTAGGCGCAGGGGGGGCGATATCTCATCGGCAGCGCGATTCTCCATTTCTAGAGAGAGAAAGCAGAGAGAGAGAAGAGAGAGAAAGTAGAGAGAGAGAGAGAGAGATGGCAGGTGTGGGACCGATCTCGCAGGACTGGGAGCCGGTGGTCATCCGGAAGAAGGCGCCGAACGCCGCCGCCAAGAAGGACGAGAAAGCCGTCAACGCCGCCCGCCGCGCCGGCGCCGAGATCGAGACCGTCCGGAAAGGTACTCCGTCCACCACGCGCCCCACCCCCCTTGCGGTGATGATGAATCTGATGTAGCGATGGTTGATTAGTTTTCTCTTTCGATTGCACGGTCGCATCGTGCCGTTTGATTCGATGATGGAGGAATCGTGAGGTTACGTGGCGCGTTTTTGACTTGTCTTGCTGTGTCGGTAAATAGATTTGTCAGAGTTCGTCGCCGAAACTTTGTAAAAGTTGTGTTGTAGCCGATCATCGTGTCCGTGCATAGGAGCGATTGACTTAAATCGGGATGAATAGTAATCCGTTCTCTGTTTCGCTTGATATGATAGATGCTTTCGGTGTTTGGAAGAACCTTGTTTAGCATTCAAAGTCACTACGTATTTACTGAAAGGTGATGAATTACAAGGTCAGACATGTTTTCTGTCTACATGAATTATAAATATCCATCGAGGAGCTTAATTAATTTGGAAATATGCCTTTTCCCTTTGGATTGGCGACATGCCTCTGCTTGTAACTTTTAAAAATGAATACTTTAATCCGTTTTATTTTCTGACTCTGTGCTTTAGCTTTCTTTAGATGTTTTCCTCTTGAGATTGTCTGCTTATCACATTGTTGTTTTGATTTTTAAGATTGTTGTTCTTTATGATGGCGGTGCGTTGGGGACTCTTGCTTAACAAATAGTCTCGAGAGGTCACCTTCACTCTTTTCACTTTGGATCACTGCTTCACCCTCTGATCTCACTCTAAGAGATTGTTTGTTAGCTGTCCATTTCAATAGAATTTGGCCCTTATTGCAAATCTTATTCTCCTCTGTCTAAATTTGCTGTGCTTTTCACCTTTCATGTTCTGTACCAATCAGATTCTCCCCCAGGGGCACCATATCTACTGCTAGTCACAAAAAATCAACTTTTTTTACTTGATGGCCAATTAGAGAGCTCTGTCACGTCTTAAGTTCCCAAAAACCCATCTCCACTCCTTTATATACTGTCTCTCCCATCTTTTGTATGATGTGTGCATGGCAGGGAGACCTGCTTATTGAATTTGACATGTGTCGAGCTTTAGGAGTTGTGTGAGTGCAGAAGAAACAGTGTTTTTTTTTTTTTTTTGGTGGACAAAAGAGGGTGAGTTCATATAGCTGTCAACCAAATGCAGAAGATATGCTGGCTGAGTTTATCTTTTAAGTCAGTTGGGTTGATCTGAAATTGTTTTTCCAGTCATTTATTTGACTTTTTTTTAAAGGAAGGAGAGAAGAGAAAAGCCAAACGAAGCTAACTTTGTCATTGTCTTATTGTGTCATCATCTGCTGCCAAATCAATTTTTAATATTCAGACTCCAGAGCTGATTTTAATTTTAGTTTGGTGGTGGCACCACCTGAGGCAATGAACCATTTGAACACAGAAGTTCTTAATTTCTCTCCCTTTTCTCAACCACATTGAAGCACTTGCGGTCCAGTAGACGAGTGTATCTGCGTCTTTTTTTGAGCCAGAGAGCACTCATACTCACATATAGTGCTTTTGTCTTCTTTCCTTCAATTATATTTGACCCATTATTTTGGTTGTAACAATCCTTGTCCTTTACAGATCATCTTTGCATACGATTTATCTGACAAATTGCTGCTATCTTGCATGGTGTGGTTTTTGGTGTGGACTGTGGATGAACTTCCAAAGCCTATTGGCACGATTGACTTGTTGCGTATGTCAAAGTTTTGCTGATGTCACACATTCTCTAGCTTAGTTGTTTTCCTGAGATATATATAAAATTGGTGAACCTGGTTGGATTATATTGTTCAAAACAACATTGAGTATCTGTCATGAAATTTTTTTTTTTTTGTTTGAAAGTTTTCCGTGTAAAATTGATGCTGCTTAATTAAGTTGATCAAGGAATACTGAGTGTTTTCACTGGTAGGCTGGGCATGCATGTAGAAGATGAATGTGGCCTTTTGCTGCCATCTATATTATACGACGTGAAGCATTGACAGTTTAATTAATGAACTTTAATTGCTTAGAAATTCCTTTAATGCTTTGCAGCAAATGCTGGCTCAAACAAAGCTGCATCTAGCAGTACCTCTTTGAACACAAGGAAGCTTGATGAAGAAACAGAAAATCTTGCTCGTAAGTGGCTTTTCTTCTGAATTATTGAGTGATGCATCTTGCTGTACTGAGAAATATGACATTTGGTTGGTAGATGATCGCGTGCCGAATGAACTGAAGAAGGCTATTATGCAAGCTCGAATGGACAAGAAGCTTACCCAGTCCCAACTTGCTCAGGTATGTATTTCACTTCCTTTTTGTCTTTTCCTTATTGAACTTGGCAGAGAACACTTGGGTTTCTATAGGGCCAAAGGACATCTGGAGTGCATCTATACGAACAAATGCGCCTCTGTTTTCTTAAACTTATCCTGACACTTTTGCATGAATTGCAATGCAGCTGGTCAATGAAAAGCCCCAGATCATTCAAGAATATGAATCTGGAAAAGCAATTCCTAATCAACAGCTAATTACCAAACTTGAAAGAGCCCTTGGTGTGAAGCTGCGAGGAAAGAAGTGAGGGTCATCTTGGAGTTGGAATTTGGAATGAAATGATGTTTCTGTTTCAGCATCTTCGTTTACGAGTCTTGAGATAGTCTGTTGTATATGAACCTTTATGTACCTTTGCTATGACTCTCTGCGAGAACCTATTGCTTCTTTCAACTAATGTGCTGAATGCAATGTGGATCATTCTGATCGCAGTTAATCACTTGGCTAAATTTCTCAGTGACAACTGCTCCCTATGCCGAAAGAACACTCAGATCGAGTAATATGCCCCATTTGCAGTCTCTCATCGTGAGGAAAGCAATCTCGGGTATGAAGTGGCGCATTAACTTGTAATATTCCGTGATGCATTGGTCAGCATCCAATATAATTGTGCAGAATGCAAATAATCCTGATGTGATTGTCTTATTCATGGAGAGGAATGTATGTTCTCCCTAATGCATTCTTAGGGGAGTAGGCGGTGGTTTCAGATGATATTGCTAAGCACATGTACGGGAGAATATACATGAACTCAGATCTGGATGGTGGGAACTGGGAAGAGACTCGATGTTCGTCTTTGTATTGGTTGAAATTTAAGCCATTCTTTCATGAACGCAGGACCGAAGAAGCGTGCATCTGCGATGCAGCCCCAAACAACCTAATAATGGATGTGCCAGTGTGAGTAATCTAGGATTCCACCGCGATAGTTGAAACGATGGAAGTGTCTGTCATCGATTGTTCGGTAATTCATATGTTTATGTTGCAAATCAGTCCGAGAATCCGAAAGATGACAACGGATGACTACGGTTGAGTCTACCGGAACAATGGTCTTCATAAATCGCGTTCTGGGAAGCTTCCTAACTGCGGATGGTGCAAGTAACATGTCAATTCGGAGTACGACGCTAATGCCATTTCGATTTAGTGGTCAACGCTACTTAAAGGAGGTCCGAGCCACTAGAACAGTTTATAGGCCACATCCTGAGGCATTGGAAAATCAAGCGTGCAACTTTCAAGGGAAAATACCACGAACGTTCTCGGTCATCTTCTACTCCACTCGTTCTCGTGTAACATGATGGAGTACGACTTTTTCCACCATCCTAGAGTCAGAGAACAACATACAGTAAGAGGACCAGCTTAATTTGCAGCAACCCACGGTTTTTCCACATCTGTAGTTAGACATTAGCCAGTCGATTAATTTTTCATAGATCATGTACATATATGCTTTGGATCAAACGTAGGATATACCATGTTTATACCAACACAAAAGTGCATAATTATACAAAACAACAGCAATGACGACAAACCTTACACATAGCAAAATTACATTTTTACTCGCATGCAATTTTTGTGCCAAAGCTGGTAAGGCAGACGGCAAATGCCTGGAAGGCAGACAAGGGCTGCCGATAATCCATGGTAAAAGTATCGTCCCCCACTTTACCGAATTGGAGAAGAACGGTTTCTTCGTCTCCTTTCCCACCTGGCTGGCTTTGGTCCATTATGGCAACGAGTTGGAAATTTTTTACTGAAGCCACAGTTACGCGACCATGGAAGTTCAGGCACCAGCACTGCATGTGCTCATGCCACCTTGGAGCTTTATTTTTCAAAATTGTGTAGTCAGAGTTGATAGGTCCTGATTTCTTCATCTTGGCATTATCCATCTGTTTATCAATAGGTGCTTCTACTGACACAGGGCAATTCAGCGAGCAAACCATCCTTCTCGGACCTCTAGATTTCAAAAGGTTGAACTTGTAAGAGACCTGCCCGACCTCAAAGTTGCCAGCTGAGACCTGGGGGCTTATTTGCTTGCTTGCAAAACGGCGGCTCACCCGGCTGCTGGGCTTTGCACCGTCATGCGGTGGTTGGCTGTCATAGATTGTAAAGTTGGTACCAAGGAAGTCCGAGCTGCAACAAGCACGAAATTTTAAACAAATCCATCAATTAACATATATAACTATTCACCTTTTCTGTTTAAAAAGGCCATGGTGAGATATGAAAGGAATAAGTTAGATTTTCATTGATTACAACTACAATAAAACCATATTCTCTTTGTCAGGTAAAGACAATTAAACATGCTTGTAAACAAATAAATATCAATTAAACCCAAGTCCTGCAGGACAGGACTCTAGAAGCAGTAAAAAAGCCTCTAGCAGATCAAAGATAAAAGACCAATTTCAAGCTTTGGACAAATTAGGCAAGAAGCCCCAAGTTCCTCCATACTTCCTCTATGACAAGACTATAAAATGAATAGCTAAGTAGGTAGGCATATAAAGATGCTCCATCCTAGAAATTGCAGAGACATGGTAGTATTGTGTTCAAACACATTTTCCTTACATTACTGAATTTGTCACACCACCATCTTAAGGGGAAGAAGAAACAAATTCCAATAAATTCTTTTAGAGCAAATTTACAAAAACAAGACCCTATTTAAGTAGCCTTACCTTAACTTCCCAACATAAGCATTACTTCCTTGGGATACATCATCAGCATCTAGAGAAATAATGTACTCAGTGTGAGCACCATGCCTATATCTCCGAGCCGCTAAAAGAAACTTCCCCTTATCTGGCGTTGCTGAAGAATAAAGGAGTAAGAAAAAGTCAATTATGGGCAAACCATTCATGCCAAGAAAATTTCAATTCTATAGGAACATGGTGTTCAAGAAAGCCATCATATCAATTTAATGTATTCATTGACATCAATCCAAATCCTTTTTACCAGTCGAATGATCAAACCAAAAGTAGAACTTAATATCTTAATTCAAGGAACTGATATTAGCGGATGAACCACAAGATGGAGTAGAAGTCCCCTTCACTTATACTAACAGTAAGTAACAACAGATGTTCAACTCCTACTTACATCTACTGTCAATGAACCAACCTTCAATCCATCAAGGTTTTGATCAACTTTCCTTCCACAACATGAGTCTCCTCAGAACTATTACCGACCTCCATGAAAGCCCTGATATGCCCTAAAGATGAACTAAAAGAAGAAAGAGAAGGACTGATCTATTGCGACCATTAGAACTACTAGTAGTCTAGATTCGAGCTATGTTATCCCCTCAAAACAAACTATGAGAGCAAGGGTAAAAGGGACCAAGAACAAGCTCAAGACTTCTTTTATTTTACACCATCATATTCATACATTAACCCCTCTCAACCACTACTAATATCTAGATATGATTCCATGATCCCTAATCCTCATGAAATGAGATTCCCACAGGTACATGGTTCCATTACTCCTCCAAGCTGGCATGCCAAGAACGAAGAAACAGCAGGCATCTAGTCCATAATAAGCATCAACTGAAGTTTCATTCAACTTGTTGAGTCTGAAACTGTCAAAGAATTGACAAGCTAATAAACAAACATCATACATGCCTTCAAGTATGACTGTCCCTTTTGAAAAAAGGTAATCATCTGTAGAGGACCACTACATTGAAGAAGTTTCGCTCCAGATAAGCTGGAATTAAAAAAAGAAGCAGAGTTGTCACAAGTATACCAAGTCAAAATTGACTAAGTTTTCTGAGCCAAAGTAGATCATGCAACCTCCTAAGCTTGGATTGACTCAGATAAAAAATCTATTGAAGGTTTAGCAGACATTGCTCTGCAAACTCTAGCTCTAGCGAACTTGATGCAAGTAATCAAGCCAAAAAAAATTGAAGCAGATACAGAAACAGGAATGAACCTCAACCTAGACCAAAACAAAGAAAAAAAGAACTAAGTATCAATGATAACCATCCATATCGATTGTATGTAGTAGGAAAAGAGAAATCGACCACAAATATTTACTTACATGGGCTGAGGGTGAGAGAAAGGTAGAAAGTCGAAGTCTTCTTGTCCCGCTTTATAAGGCATTGATGTGCAGAATCCCGTGGCCCCGGCTACATTTAGAAAAATAAACATCAACAACCACCCAAAATTTGGAATTTCCAAACAAGAAATTCCAATAATTCAAGCAAGACTGCGGGTGTGAGGAAGTTAAATATACAGAAACAGCAACCCAGCCACCGAGATCCATACTTCAAAACAACGATCAAACAACAGTGCTGGAGGCGTAAGGTTATCATCCTTCATTTGTTAGGTTGCTAATGAGATGTTCCCATAGGCAGAACCACAATTTATGCAATTCAAACTGAACTAAATTTTTTATTCCTTTCATTGACATGGAAGCATCAAAAGTACCTTTTGCCACTTCTCACGTGCACCACGAAAGTTAAAAGTAGTGTAGACTAAAATTCACCAGCAGGATGACCACCCTACTTAAATATTATCAAGAATGTCACGGATAAGATGATTATATGGTGATTTTGGAAAATATCATAGAATGAAATGAAGACGATGGTGAATATATATACACCGAAAACTCCCGGCGGCCACATTCATTTTCCCTGCGAAAGCCATCAGAGTGAAGCCCTCACTTCCATTTCAAGAAATAAGATTAAAATCCAAATCATCGTTCCCATCTAGAACTTTCGCATCTTCCGAAATGACTCCATTCTCTCTAACTAATGCCCAGCACAAGACGCATCGAATGTTCAGACATCAGTAATGAGGTCGAACCCTAACTTTAAATTAGATCTCGACGAATTGGTCAAATTGAGCAATTACCCACACTGACAATAGCCCAACGAACACAATGAGCTCTATGAATCTCCGTCAATATGGAAAAGAGAAGCAATTAACGAAAAATTCAACGAAGGGGAAGGAAACGAGCCGAATCATCGAATCAAATCAATTGAAATTCCCCCGACGACAACGAGGAAGCAAAGAATCCGAAGAAATGCGGCCCGAATTCCACCAAAGAAAAAAGAGCGACCTGCTTGAGACAGGAAGGGAAAGTGATTTGGCCGCTGCGGAGCGGCGACCGAACGATTTCCCTCGTGATGTCCCTCCACCGCTTGCAGACGCAGGCGCAGGCGACGACGTTCTGGCGCTGGGGCCACCGGTCCTCGCTCTCCTCCACGCGGCGGATGATCTCCCCGAGGAGCTCCGGCAGCATTGTCCCCCATGACTCGCCGTGCGCGGCCTCCGGCTCCGCCCGGCCCGCCGCCGCCGCCCCCTCCCCCTCCCCGCCGCCCTCCTCCGCCTCCTCCCGGTGGTGCTTGCCGTTGAGCTCCTTGAAGGATCTGGAGAACTTCCGCGAGAGTAACGCCCGTCTCAGCGACATCGCTCCCCGGCGCTCCCGGGTCTCATCAAAGGTAGAGAGAGAAGAAAAGAGAAAAAGGCGCTAGAGAGAGAAACACAGTGCCTGCCAGAGAGGGTGGGTCTCTTTCCTTCGCGTCTTCCAGAGAGAGAAAGAAGAGAGAGAAAGGGAGGCGGGGGAGGAGAGAGAAAGCGGGAGCGATTGCCAATGGAGACCGTCTGGAAACCGTGGGGAGATGTGATGAGATGAGATGAGAGAGACTGGCCCGCCCGGCCGTGGAGAAGCCCGCCCGCCCCACCCCCCCCCCGCGATCCTGGGCCGTCCGATCGACCCGCGGCCGGCACACGTGTCGCCCTCCCGGGCCGTGGATGTCGCGCGACACCGTGCCGGGTCCCCACCTTTGACCCGGTCTCGGTAATACGAAACGCGAGAGGGAAAGCTCGATTTGGTCCGAATTTTTCCCATATTTCTTTAATTCTTATTATTATTATTATCATTATTATTTATTTCATTGAAATCGTGCAATGACCGAAGAACGAGATTGCCTGTCGATTTTCGCGCGCGTGCAGTTTCGTACAGTCGGAACTGAAATTGCAAATTCTTTTATTTTTTTGCATTTTTTCTTTTCAATTGGACGCGTTTGGATTACTGTGCTCATCGGTTGCTTGCTTTGATTGACCATTGAATGATTCTCCCTCCAACGCCATCTGACTACGACTCTCTCCAATGCTGGGAATGATGTCCGTCACGGTCGAAAGGCTCGAGTAAACGCGTCTTTCGCTTTCCTTCTGTCGATTCGGGTCGTGCATCGAGGGGTGTCCTTAGTTCCGGGGAAGACAATTCTACGTCCCCAAATTCACGGCATGATTTGAGACTCATCATAGAAATTTCTCTTCTAGTTTTTTTGCCTTTTTGGGGCAAGAAATACTCTTTCGACTCGATTATTCTTTTCTTCCATGCTTTTTCTGGAGAAATTACAGAGGTATTTCCCTGCATTTTACTTTAAAGGCATGACAGTCGTTGTTGACCTTAGACTTTGAAGATAAACCTTGTCAATGGCTAGGTGTGCAGGATAAAGTTTTGTTACCTAGCATTCCCCTAAGGGACTTGTCGAGCGAGAAGAATTTTACTATTTTCAAAGCATGACAATATGTTTTCAAATATTCTATTAACTCCAATAAGAGGAGAATTATCAAAAAAAAAAAAAAATCATAAGCCTGTTATGGATGTATTAATTCAATCCTAAACTCTCTTTTTTTTTTCAATTGAGTCATAAACTTATTGTAATAAGAAAATATCACAAATGATTCATGAACTTTCACCTAATGTAATCTCATCTCTAAAGTTTAAATTTCTTAAATTTGATTCCTAAACTATTAACAAATGTTCTATACAATCACTCCATTTGTTCAAACTATTAAGTGAAGACATGGAGTGTTAATTGATGATTGGAGCTGAGCTAGATACTAAAATGAGTCAGCATGTACTTTAAAAAAGAAAAACATATTATGGCTTCAAAAACCCTTTTCTTCACATCGACAATACTTCTTCCTTCTCAAGCCTTTTCTTCACATCGACAATACTTCTTCCTTCTCAGCATCAAACTTCTCAAAATGCTTGGATTGAGATTGGAACAAAGATGGTTGGGTTGAGGTAGACCTCTTTTAGACAAACCTTCATTGAGACACATTTTACTAAAATAGCGTAGCGATCAAATATAACAAAACTTATACAAACAAACAACGGCAAGCAAGCCAACTATTTAAGAGTATTGAATGTAATCTCGAACATTAACAGATTATACAAAATAAGGCTATCTACATTTCTTTTCATATATTGAATGTAGTGTCAAAAAAAAAAAAAAAACTTGCCGAGAATGCTTGTGCTCTTAATTGCATCATTGCCACATGTTAAACACTTCCAAAACTACAAAAAAGAAGGGGAAAAAAACTCTATCGCTTGATTTTAAACACAAGAGTACCGAATCAACAAAAAATACTAGAGCATATCCTATTTCCATCTCTTTAAAATAACTAATTTCTAGTTAATTTGTCTCTTTCTTGGAGACATTTCCAATATTGTTCAAATGCTCTTTGTCTTTTTTTTTTTTGGCTCTTCTTGCTTTTTTTTTCATGATGTCTGTCTTCTATTGTTAGACAAAAGAAATGCATCAATCAATCGAATGTCAAATCTTTACATAACAACAAGGTTTCTATTGTAATGGTACCATTATAGTGATAAATTTGCGCAATGCGCTCTCCACCATCTCTGCATTGACCACATTATGGTTGGTATTTCTTAGTAGAGAAATGGCTCGGCTACCTTCTAGTCTACGCTATTAAAAACACCAATTCTCAAGTTCAAATATTGGAGTACAAAGTCACTTACAATTATTAGAGTACAAAGTCACTTACTTTTTTTTTTTTTTGGTCGGTCAAAGTCACTTACTTAAAAACAAGGTTAAGAGTACCTTCTAAGGGGTGGTATTATTATGATATATTTATCTTTTCATCACATCCAATAAGAAAATGAAGTTAAAGATATTGACACAAGTAGAAACTAGAGACAAAATGAATAAACCTTACATTTTCCTTTTGTTTCAACAGACAATTTCTTGAGTTGTGGCCTTGTTTGAGGTACAAATAACATATGATTTTTTCGCCTTGTCTTGATAATTTGAACCCATTTCTAGATTTTCCTTCCTCTCTTATCCTTTTCTGTTTAAACCTACCAAGTATAACCCGAGGCATTGGTGCTGCTATAGGTTCTTTATCACCAAAAGGCCAAAGGTTGTTACCATTCATTACTTTCAAGTAATGACTATATGTCTTTAAATAGATATTCTTCTTATACCAGTGGGCGACAAAAGTTTCTATCTCCTCTCTAATGACACAGATTGCATGAGAGCATGGAATCCCACGCAAGTCCCAAGCCTTGCAAGGCCATGAGTTGTTTCTTATATCCACTACAAATTTGTCATTCCTAAGGTGCACTTCAAATCCATCTTCTCCATTCCAAAGCGCATGAGAAAAGGCACTTTCTTTTTATTGCCTTTTGTTTTATATAATATCCTTGGCGCAATGTCCCTTTTCCATCTTTGACTAGCATCTCTTTTGTCACGGATTCTTGTCACTATCTTCTCTCTAATATCCTCAAGTATGGATATGATAGACATGTGTCTAGCTTCTAATATCGATCCATTAGATGATTCCAACAAGTTATTGTCTATAATATCAGACTTGCATATAATTTTAAAGAAAGTCTTGCACAAATATCTCAGAACAATCCTTATCAAGTCAACCTTTCCTATCTTGCTAATCTTATCCAATTCTCTGAGATGCTTTTTCAATTGCAAGGTTGTAGTTGACTTTTCACACACCTAGAATTGCTTGCAACACTTGTCACCCCTATTCTTTTTGTGTCAGTTTGCATAGATATGTCTTGCACATTATCTGTACTCACAGATGGCATCTCTTTCTTTAGTACCTGCACAAGCCTCTAAAATAAAATAGGTGATATCATCGTGTATATATATATATAATTTTTTTTTTTTTTTAGCTTTGGCCAAATCTTCAGCATCAGCAACAACATCTTCAGGTGCACAGCATCTTCAGATATTGTCTTCAAAAGAAATTTGATCATAGTTTTGAAAATCCTATTTTGTCTTCTTTGGCTTTTTCCTCCTTTTAGTAATTGGTGATTTGTGATTGGTAATTTCATATATTCGTCTTCATATTCATAGCGATTGATACCATAGCAATCATCTCATTTGTATTGCCACTATGATGGAATTCATCAGAGAAACTTGGAGATTTTTTATGTGATTTGGCGATTAGTAATTCTAATATATTTTTTTTTCAATGCAAGGAGATATATTTCTTATGATTGGCCACCAAAGGGCTTAGGCCAATGATTTTTGTTGAAGAAATTCAATAATTTTGATATCAATTGATAATTGATAATTTCACCGATTCAACTAGTTTAGAACTTTCCTCAGAAAGGTTTTCAGTGAACTTAAAATTGTCCCATCACTTAGTTTTGAATTTCCTAAGTAGGTGCTGGACATGTGAAGAGTGAGAAAGCTAATGATAGTCGAATTCTCAAGCAGTTACCCCGGAAACTCGAAAATTAATGAAAAAGTGCATGAGATTAGAAAACTTTGATTCATGGCTAGTCGATTTCGAAATAGGTGTGAAAGATTCTTAAGTTATTTTTAAACTATGGAGGTAAGATTTCAATAATAGGGCCAAAATGAATCCACCATTTTTGGAACCAAAAAGGTAATTGTTTAGTATTGAAATCAGTTTTGAAATAGAAAAGCCATATATGATGGTCATATTCATTTTAACGGGAAAATGCATTCCAATAGGCTTCTTAGTAATCCCAATAAGTGAAGGTTGGAAGATATCATAATTTTGTGGTTAATTTGGTTTCAAATTGCAATTAGGTATGACGATTGGGTTTCCACGTTTTTTGTGGTATAACTTAAAGGATAGTGGCTATTGAATAAGTGATATTATTTGAGTTTTCAGATGATACAAAAAGTTTGAATGTCATAAACTTGGTTTCAATAAGAATTTATTCATAATAGGCTTGGGGTTTTGGCAAATCAGTTTGTGAGTACTACTAATTTTCTAGGAAAACATGCTTTGCATAAAATTTTGGATTTTCATAATGAAATTGTCTTTCAACCACCATGAGATCTTAATATTGCATTTTGGTGATAAATTGTAATTTGAATGATGAATATTATATTACTATAGAGTTAGTGAAGGTAGAGGGTTTAGCTATCATAGAGGAAGAATGTGATTTTACAATTATTTCACTAGTTATTCTCTTAAGTAATTGTGATTCTTTTGGATTGTAAGAGGCCAATGGTCATAGATTTAAAGTAATCTTAATTTGCTTGATAATTTTTTTTTAGCAATATTTGCCCAAGTTTTAATAGGAGTACATAGTGATAATGATTTTTTAGTTTGTGATCATGTTTGGGGCTTATAAAATTATGATGATGTAGTTTTTGGTTTTGCTTGTGAGAGTAGTAAAGACAAATATGAAGTAAGATCATGTGATACTGATTGTGACAATGGTGTTTATTGGCCTTTGATTAGAGCTAACCATATTTGTAACTGCTAGAGTGATTGTGATGTTGGTGACGATAGTGGCAATTGTTGAGCTTTCATTACATCTAACCAAGCTTAGAGTTGGTCTAATGTTGATGATTAGAGTTATGATTCTGAGGTTTCAGTAATGACTTGCATTTTTCTTTGTTGGATTTTGGCATTTTTTTTCCCGCAAAAATTCTCTCATTAGAAAATTAGACAAAGAATTTGATGACTCATTAATAAATTCAATATCGAAATCAAAGGCACATAATATAGCTTATCATTGGGCAAAATTTTGTTTTGTCACAATAGTTAATACATCATTTTGTAATACTTCTTTTGCTGATTTGCAATCAATATGCAATACAATTTTTTTTGTTTAAAAGATCACCTTAGGATATGGATATAACTAAAATGATGGCTAGTATTTCTTTTTTGATAGTAGAGTAATTTTGTTGGGTTTGGTTTCATGTTTAGAAACAAATTGTATTATTTGTTCTTTATTATTTTTTACTTGTTTAAGAATACTTCCATAACCTATATCTAAGCATATGTTTTTACAATTTTGAAAGCAAGAGGATTGGCAAGATGAAGCAAGGTATTTCTTTAACATGAATTTTGATTTGTTTAAAAACATTAGTGTGGACCAATATCCATGACAAGATTTTTAAATATAATCTTTAATGTAATGGTATATTGAGGCTTCCTAGAAACCTTTGTAATCAGGTTTTATCTTTAATTTTATGAAAAGATTTTTTCTATAAATAAAGTTGATATTTTTATCGGGATGATAGTTCATTGAGAAATGTAATGTCTTAAAAATCTATTTCTTGTTTGAAAAAGTGATATTTTAGTAGGAGACACTACTAAACCATTTTTCTTAATAATATTTATAAACACATATTTAAAGTGTTGATCTATACTAGTAGAAAATATTAAAACATTATCCATGTAAACTACGATATATATCGTTCATTATTCTTTGAAATTTAGAATAAGTATTTTCAAACTAAAAGACATTACATTTCATTAATATTGCCTAAATGGTATTATGAATGTTGTTTTATATCTATCTGCTTCATTTATTTGAATTTGCCAAAATTGAAATTTCATATCAAATTTTAAAAATGTTTTTTGAATTATGGAGTTGGTTTAATAAATTATTTTTGTTTAAAATTAGCATAGCAATCAAATGCAACAAAATTTACGCAAACAAACAGCCACAGGCAAGCCAACTATTTAAGAGTATTGAATGTAATCTCGAACACTAACAGATTATATAAAAATAAGGCCATCTACATTTCTCATATATTGAATGTATTGTCAAAAAAAAAAAAAAAAAAAAAAAAACTCTTGCCGAGAATACTTGTGCTCTTAATAGCATCATTGCCACATATCAAACACTTCCAAAACTACAAAAAAAAAAAGGGGAAAAAAAACTCCATCACTTGATCTTAAACACAAGAATATCGAATCAACAAAAAGTATTAGAGCATATCCTATTTCCATCTCTTTAAACAACTACTTTCTAGTCAATTTGTCTCTTTATTGGAGATCTTTTTGATCAATCACTTCTCATATTGTTCAAATGCTTTTTGCTTTTTTTTTTGCTCTTCTTGCTTCCTTTTCATGATGTATGCCTTCTATTGTTAGACAAAATAAATACATCAATCAATCGAATGTCAAATCTTTACATAACAACAAAGTTTCAATTGTAAAATTATTTGTCTAGTACCATTATAGTAATAAATTTGCGCAATGCACTCTCCACCGTCTCCGCATTGATCACATTATGGTTGGTATTTCTTAGTAGAGAAATGGCTCGGCTACCTTCTAGTCCAAGCTATTAAGAACACTAATTCTCAAGTTCAAATGGCACATACAATTATAAAAATACAAAGTCACTTACTTAAAAATAAGGTTAAGCTTGAGGGGTAGCATTGTTATGATCAATTTATTTTTTCATCACATCTAATAAGAAAATAAAGTCAAAGACATTGACTCAGGTGGAGACTAGAGACAAAATGAATAAACCTTATATTTTTCTTTTGTTTTAACAGACAATTTTTTGAGTTGTGGCATTGTTTGAAGTACAAATGACATATGATTTTTTTCATCTTGTCTTGACAGTTTGAACTCATTTCTAGATTCTCCTTCCTCTCTTATCCTTTTCTGTTTAAGCCTACCAAGCATAACCCGAGGCATTGGTGCTGCCAAAGGTTCTTTATCACTAGTAGGCCAAAGGTTATCATCATTCATTGCTTTCAAGTAGTGACTATATGTCTTTAAATAAATATCCTTCTTATACCAGTGAACAACAAAAGTTTATATCTCCTCTCCATTGAATATAATGACACAGATTGCACGAGAGCATGGAATCCCACTCAAGTCCCATGTTCTGCGAGGACATGAGTTGTTTCTTATATCCACTACAAATTTGTTATTCCTAAGGCGCACTTGAAATCCATCTTCTCCATTCCAAAGCACATGAGAAAATAAACTTTTTTGTTATTGCCTTTTGTTTTCTCTAATATCCTTGGCGCAATTTCCCTTTTTCCATCTTTGAGTAGCATCTCTTTTGTCACGCATTCTTGTCACCATCTTCTCTCTAATATCCTCAAGCATGGATATGATAGACATGTGTTTAGCTTCTAGTATCAATCCATTAAATGATTCCAACAAGTCATTGTCCATAATATCAGACTTACATATAATGTTAAAGAAAGCCTTGCACCAATATTTCGGAACAATCCTTATCAATTCAACATTTCCTATCTTGCTAATCTTATCCAATTCTTTGAGATGCTTTTCCAATTACAGGATTATAGTTGATTTTTCACACACCTAGAATTACTTGCGACACTTGTCACCCTTATTATTTTTGCACCAATTTGGATAGATATGTCTTGCACATCATCTGCATTCACAGATGGCATCTCCTCCTCTAGTACCTACACAAGCCCCTAAAACAAAATACATGATATCATCATATATAGTCTTGGTCGAATCTTCAGCATCAGCAATAACATCTTCAAGTAAGCAACATCTTCAGATATTGTCTTCAAAAGAAATTTGATCATAGTCTTGAAAATCATATTTTGTCTTCTTTGGCTTTTGTCTCCATTTGGTAATTGGTGATTTGTGATTGGTAATTTCCTATATTTGTCTCCATCTTCATCTAACAGATTAATACCATAGCAATCATCTCATTTGTACTGCTACTATAATAAAATTTATCATAGGAACTTGAAGATTTTTTATGTGATTTGGTGATTAGTAATTCTAATATAATTTTTGCCAATGCAAGGCAATATATTTCTTGTGATTGACTGCCAAATGGGCTTGGGCTGGTGGTTTTTGTTGAAGAAATTCAGTAATTTTGATATCAGTTGGTAATTGATAATTTCGCCGATTCATCTAGTTTAAAACTTTCCTCGAAAATGTTTTTAGCGAACTTAAAATTGTCCCACCACCTAATTTTAAATTTCCTAAATAGGTGTTGGACATGTGAAGAGTGAGAAAACTGATGATAGTCGAATTCTCAAGCAGTTACCCAGGAGACTCAAACATTAATAAAAAAATGCATGAGATTAGAAAACTTTGATTCATGATTAGTTGATTCGAAATAGGTGTGAAAGATTCTTAAGCTATTTTAAAACTATTGAGGTAAGATTTCAATGATAGGGCCAAATGACTTTACCATTTTAGAACAAAAAAAATAATTGTTCAGTATTGAAATTAGTTTTGAAATAGAAAAGCCATGTATGATGGTCATCTTCATTTTGATGAAAAAGGCATTCCAATAGGTTTTTTAGGCTGCGCATGATAAAATTTCTGAAATAGAAATTGATTTCTCGAATTTAAATCAATTTCTCAATTTCTATTCCCACCCAAGTTTACGAGCAAAGAAACCCGTTTGATAACGACTCAAAATTTCTATTTCGAAAAGTAAATCTGTTTGATAACAGAAAAAAAAAAATTCTATTTCTATGAATCATGTTGTCCCCATCCTTTTACCTCACTCTTCTTGGTGCTTATGATGGTAATTTAATTTGATAAAAGTTGATAAATCACTTTAATTTATATTGGTAATTCGATAGAGTAGTTAGGAACTTCAAAACATTAGCAATTTATTTAAATAAAAGCTAGTAATTAGTATAAAAAATGCTAATATGCAAACTATAAAAGATTTGGTATTTTCAAATACTAATATGCAAATAGTGAATGTATTTATTCTCCTCATTCAAGATTCGGGTTTAAGTCACTACACTTTTTTGCATTCTTTTGAGGTCGCAAAGTGATTTTATGTTAGGTACTAGTTGACATAGAGGAGGCGCAATTTGCGAGCGATTCGAAATTAATAAAATGAAAGTTGTGCTAGAAATAGAAATTGATTAGATAACAACATAAGAAATCCTCAAATATAAAATAATAGTCGAAATAATACTAATACATTACAAAAGTTGAAAATACAATTTCATGGAATTTCCGGCATATTATTATCCCTTGCCATTTTATTAGCAATGGTTTTTCTAAGCATATTTATTTGGTTTCCCTCCTCGGTCAACTGAATGTTTGCAAGCTCATCCTGCGTAGGTTCAGCCACGTACATCGAATCTCCATATAAGGAAAAGTTCTTATCCATCTTGTCTTGATCGCGGATGTAATTATGGATGGCACAACATGCAATTACGATATGTGCTTGCTTTCAAAGTGCAAATGAGGGCATGTGCCTCAAAATGAAAAAGCGATTCTTCAATGCCCCAAATGATCTTTCAATGACATTCCTTAAAGAAGAATGCCTATAACAATAATATCATCATAATTGCAACTTAAAAACATAAATAAACAAAGTCTCAAATACATAAGTCATGAAATGAAATACATAAGTCATGCATGTTTCTTAAACAAAGTCTAAAAAAAAAAAATTCTATTTTTATTTCGAAACAAAGAAGCTACAATTTCTAGCTTCGATTTCTCCTCCAAAACAATTTATGAAACAGAAATCTGTTTCAGAAAGAGAGAAATCAATTTGCATTACCAAACGGATTTCTGTTCCAAACCTGTTCCAGGGAACAGAGAAATAGAGAAATTAAGAAACAGAAATTTTATCATGCGCAGTCTTAGTAATCCCAATAAGTGAAGGTTGGAAGATATGGTAATTTTGTGGTTAATCTACATTCAAATTGTAATTAGGTAGAATGATTGGGTTTCCATGTTTCTAGTAGTATGACTTAAAGGATGGTGGCCATTAAATAAGTGATATTATTTAAGTTTTTTGGATGATACAAAATGTTTCAATGTCATAAATTGGGTTTCAACAAGGATTTATTCATAATAGACTTGGGCTTTTGGCAAATCAGTTTGTGGGTACTACCAATTTTCTAGGAAAACATGTTTTGCATAAACTTTTAGATTTTCATGATGAAATTCTCTTTCAACCACCATAAGATCTTAATATTGTCTTTTGGTGATAAATTATAATTTGAATGTTGACTATGATATTACTATATAGTTAGTGAATGTAGAGGGTTTAGCAATCATAGAGAAATAATGTGATTTTACAACTATTTCACTAGTTATTATCTTAAGTAATTGTGATTTTTTTGGATCGTAAAATGCCAATAGTCATAGATTTAAAGTAATCTCAATTTACTTTGATAATTTTTTTTTTAACAATATCTGCCCAAGTTTTAATAGGAGTATATAGTGATAGTAATTTTTTAGTGTATGATCATGTTTGGGGCTTGTGTGATTTTGATAGAGTAGTTTTTGGTTTTACTTATGAGAGTAGTAAAGATAAATATTAAGTAAAATCATGTGATATTGATTGTGATAATGGTATTTGTTGGCTTTTGATTAGATCTAAGCATATTTATAACTACTGAAGTGATTGTGATGTTGATGATGGTAGTGGTAATTGTTGAGCTTTCATTACATTTAACCAAGCTCGGAATCGGTCTAATGTTGGTAATTAGAGTTATGATTTTGAGATTTCAGTAATGGCTTTGCATATTTCTTTGTTGGATTTTGGCATTGTTTTTCTTGCAAAAATTATCTCGTTAGAAAATCGGGCAAAGAATTTGATAACTCATTAATAAATTCAATATCAAAATTAAAAATAGATAATATAGCTTGCCATTGGGCAAAAATTTGTTTTGATGCAATATTTGATACATTATTTTGTAATACTTCTTTTGCTAATTTGCAATCAATATGCAATAAAAATTTTTCATTTAAAAGATCATATTGGGACTTGGATATGGCTAAAATGATGGGTAATATTTTTTTTTTTTATAGTAGAGTAATTTTGTTGAGTTTGGTTTCAATGTTTGGAAACAAATTGTACTATTTGTTCTTTATTATTTTTTACTTATTTAAGAATACTTCTATAACATATATGTGAGCATATGTTTTTACATTTTTGAAAGCAAGAGGATTGACGAGATGGAGGCAGGGTATTTCTTTAACATGAATTTTGATTTGTTTAAAAATATTAGTGTGAACCAATGTCCATAGCAAGGTTTTTTTAATATAATCTTTGATGTAAAGGTATATTGAGACTTCCTAGAAACCTTTGCAATAAGGTTTTATCTTTAATTTTATGAAAAGATTTTTCCACAAATAAAGTTGATCTTTTTATCGAGATAATAATTCATTGAGAAATCTAATGTCCTAAAATCTATTTCTTATTTGGGAAAGTGATATTTTAGTAGGAGACACTACCAAAGAATTTTTCTTAATAATAATTATAAACACAGATATATGTTTAAAGTGTTGATCTATACTAGTAGAAAATATTAAAACATTATCCATGTAAATTATGATATATATCATTCATTATTCTTTGAAATTTAGAAGAAGCATTTTCAAACTAAAAGGCATTACATTTCATTAATATTGCCTAGATGGTATTGTGAATGTTGTTTTATATCTATTTGCTTCATTTATTTGAATTTGTCAAAATCAAAATTTCATATCAAATTTTAAAATTAGATCCCTAATCCATTTTAATGCTTGGGTACTCCCCTTCTAATTCAGCATTTATATTGACATAAAAAGTAGAGAAACTTTAGGGTGATTGATTTTTTTTAAATTAATTTGTTATCTAATAAATCTTGAACTTCTTTTTGGCAAAATTGCAAAACTTCTCAATTCATTGGAGTTGGATGAGCTTTTGTAAGAATTTGTTTTTCTGTAAAATATGGTTTATATCATAAACTAACAATATGTTTCTTTCTTTCTTTATTATTGCATTTTTTCTTATATCTTTAATTAGAAGAAAATATGTTTTATAAGACATTTGATTTTTTATTATGGAAGCTCCAGGCAGCTTAAAACTAATTCTAAGCTTATCTCCTAATGCTAAATTTAATGATTTTGTAGTTTTATAAAAATATTTTGTAGGAGTCAACTCCTTCTCTTATGCAATTAAGATCGTCTCCTGCATCAAAAAGCATTGTGATATCAATAGTAAATTCATCATTGATTTTTATTGTTATATTTATGATCCATTTCCTCGATGTTTTCTCTAATAAAGTCATTAAAAAATTAAGATAAGACTTATCAATTGGATTTTCACCTTCTTTTCTTTTTTTTTTTTTATTTTAGATTTTATTACCAAAATTTCTATTTGTATTTGGGCTTGGGTATTTTTAAAGTTTTCATTTCTAAGTTTTGCTAATTAATTTCATCATTAAGGTCATTTATATTGATGAGTCTAGATTAAATTTTCTTATTTCTATTAAGAATATCTTTGAGATTATAAGTTGTATTAGAATTAGTTGGGATTTTCATAGAAAACTGGAGCCTGTCCAAGTATTAGTTTTTGGCTTCTAGATATGATAATGTATCAATTGTTTCTAACAAAAATTCTTCTTCTTTTGTTAAAATATTGATTTGAGATGTCGGCTCATCGAGAGAGGAATCACTTTCTTCAAATTCTAATGAAATTTCTATTTGATTGATCTAAAGACCCTCTTCTTCAAGAAACTCTTCTGAAGAAGTATCGTCATTTGTAATTGCCATAATGTTATTAAGCTGATAAAGTGTCTCCTCATCTATTAATAGCTCATTTAATAATTTATTTGTTCGACAATATTTTGTAATATGTCTTCTTTTCCCACAATTGTAACGTCTAATATCTTTCTTAATTTTGTTTTTTGGTTTTTGTTTGTGTTTATCTTATTTGTTGGTCTGTGATTTATTTTGTAATGATTTTTAGGTTTAGTTTTTTCAAGAGGAAAATTCCCTTTATACTTTGGTTTTGATGGTGGAGTGTATGGAGGATCATATTGTGCATAGAATCTCCTAAATTTTTATTGCCTAGTGATCGTTCCTTCTTTAACTACTTTTTTAATTTAATTGCATTACAAATATGTGTTCCTTATTTATAAACATATGAAATTGATTCTCCATATGACAATAGGTGATAAGGTATTTGGCCATCATATTCTTCTCTTATTTTATTACGAACCTAATCTCCTATTAAATGGGATAATCCAGCTAAGAATTTTTCTTTCTAAAAGGGTTGTTTATAATCTAGTTCTAACAAGTACCTATAGTAGGAAAAGATCTTTATATTTTCTAAATTTTCCTAAAGATTTGCATTTCATATTGGAAAGAAGATCTTGATTTATGTCTCTTATATGGGTAGGGTCTCCTATAAAGTATTGTGATGTGGAATAGATAAATGAACAATCTGATATAATCGCGTTATATATACATAAAATTTTTGCTCACCTAAAAATTACAAAATGAAGTCGAGTTATAACATTACCATTTGCTAATCTGATATCACTATGTATCCTACACCGTTGTTTGTGATTCGGAGATCACTATGTATCCTACACCGTCGTTTGTGCCAAGGTCATACTTTAAGACCTCTACAAAATAGCCGGATGAATCCTTATTCTCAACCTACACGATAGCCCATATAATGGGTTAATTTGATTATTTGAATCCCTCCCAATAGCAGTTAATAACTCACCCTTCAACATTTATTTTAAGAGACATCCATCCATAGAGATCTACGACCCTTAAGGAATCACTTTCTCATAGCATCAAAACAAACATAAAACCATTAGATGATCGGTCTTGAATTTGGTGATTTTCTTACAAATTTTACCTTAACGGTATTTTGAGGATTTCTATGAATAATTTCTTCACAAGAACTCCATAACCTATTGAACTCATATGAATACATTTCAGTTAATTTTTCGATTACCTTCATATTAGTCCTTCTACATTGGCTGATAGTAACATTTATACTCATTTGCTCTCATACAATTCTCTTAAATTCTTGCAACTTCATTAAAGGAGTGCCCTCCACAAGCTTAGATAATGCTTTGCCATGTATGTAGATGTAAACCTTCTCACTTAGAAAGACTAGGGGCACGTGTGCCCCTCCTTGAAGGTTTTCACTAAAAACAAGCATGTCTTGTTGTCTCTAGCTACATAAGTTATCAATCACAATCTTTAGCCTTACATTTTCCTTTATTCTTGTCTTGTCATTCTTGATAAAATCAATATTAACTCTTCTGGTGGCCGCATATTTTAGGGCCATTAAATATTGTATTCAGCGCAAAGTGAGATATCTTAGTGGTTTCATCATATTAGGCATAAGTGTTCTTCCTTCTAACAACCTCTTTTATCTCTAGTTCTTTTTAATCACTCGTGACAAAGCTCCAATTAGAGTTACTTGAATCAAGGTATTCAGTCTCAAGCTCAATATTATTTTCACAATGAGTTGTATAGCCTCTTTCCTTCTCCTTTTTGGTTCCACTTCTACATCCATCTCATTAAGTATCTCCAACAAGCAAAAACCTAGCGACACCATACACATTATCTACCTTAAGAGTTCTAGTTCTTCCCCTAGCCACTTGAAGTTCTTCTTCATTGTCGGATAATCATGGCACCTTAACAAGCTCATCATCATTTTCAGTAAGCATTACAACTCCCTTATTTTCTTCTACGTTCATCAATCTCTCAATTATCCCATCACCAATGCCAACACTCATATCTTCACCATGTTCAATAAATATCTCATGTCTACAAACAAAATTTGCCCAAAGTCCCAACATTTCCAACTAAGAGTCATCTTCTATTAGACCATTCTCAAAATTCTTCCCTAGAATTAAAAAGTGGAATTTCTCAATATTAGTGTAATCCATTTCTTGTAACAATTGGAAAATCTCAAAGTAGCTCAATTTGTTAGGATCATAAAGCCCCTCACTACTATAATCATCAGCATACTCTACTATTTTATTACGAACAAATCTCCCCCCAACCTATAGAGTAAATTGGAACATCTCATCAACCATATATATTTACAAAAAGTTATACATAAAAATCATGTAAACCAAAAAAGGAAAAGGACACAAGTCAATATAGTTTTATTGTTCATGCAATATTACAATCATGAAATGTATAATCTAACGAAAATAAAACAAAGACAAGTGTGGGCCATGTCTAAAAAGCCACAAAAAAGCTACAATCTAAAACTATGTCAAGTTGAGACCACTTTAAATTAATAAAACAAAAATTGTCTTGCCTTTGATATTGTTTCAATACTCTTATGGGATATTGCATAATAGAAAATGCCCAAATAAACTATTCAAACTTTACGTCATAACCACACTCTTATCGAGTTAGATAAATCGTGTATTATCATCTTCAAGAAAGCCTTGATTAACCCACATTCAAGAAAGCCCTAATTAACTCTAAATAACAGCAATGGAGGAGCCATCACGGCACATTGTCCTTGTAGAACCCCTATGTGTACAGACTCAAGTCTTCATTGGAAGCATTTTGGCCGAGACAACACTTCGAGCGCAAAGTAACTTCTTTTGTGCGATGAGATAGAGTCATCGTTCAAAGCAACCTCGAGTCTTGAACCCTAAATCCACATATATGCCCTAAAAAAATCATGATGCGTACTTCCAATAGAGATTATAAGGCTTACCTCCTCCTTCTTGTTCTTCTTCCTCGTGTTCTTTGTGTCTTGATACGGCTTTTTGGGACCAACCAGAGATGAGAGCACAATCATAGAAACATAGAGAAGAAGTGACCTCTGTATTTCTTTTTGGGAAAATTTCAAATAGGGACCTACAATGCCACGCTTTTCTCAAAAGAGGACCCGAAGTGAAATTTGTATCAAATAAGGACCCAAAATACCTTCATTTTCTCAAAAGAGAACCTGGAGTGGAGTCTGTCTCAAATAAGGACCCAAAGTGATCATTTAGTCTCAAAGAATGACCTCATTTGTCGGCTGATGAATAAATGCATCTCCAATGCATATTCCGGTAGCTGATCAAGGATATTTTTGTCAAATTTTCTTTTTAATTTTTAGTTGTCTTGTTCTTTATTATTATTATTATTATTATTTTGGGTCAATGGTGGCACTGTTCATCATCTTATTTGTCCCATGTTCATCTTGTTCTAAAAAACATCGGACTTGAACAGGGCAATCAAAAATGAAAAAAAAAAAGGACGAAAATACCGTAATCGCTACGGAACATACATTGAAGATGCATCTATTTTCCAGCCGGCGAGTGAGGTCCTTCTTTGAGATTAAATGACTACTTTGGGTACTTGTTTGAGACAAACTTTACTCAGGTCCTCTTTTGAGAAAATGATGGCATTTTGGGTCCCTTCTTGAGACAAAGTTCACTTGCGCCCTCTTTTGAGAAAATGATGGCACTTTGGGTCCTTATTTGAAATTTTTCCTTTCTTTTTTGAATGGTGGCCACAATTTGAGTTGTTTTAGTGATAATTTCCATGTGGATTTTTCTCTCTTAGTTTGAAATACGTGTTCTTTTTTATTTTATACTTAAGAGACTAAAAGCCACATCAACAAATTTCATAAACTTTAACTAACAAAAGGACAAAATAGTTTAGGAACTAAATTGAACATCCATCAATAGTTTATGGATCAAATTGAACAAATTAAAAATCCGAGGACAAGATTGAAGTTCATGGATTATTTGTGACATTTTTCCTAAATTATTCTTGTATATGTATCTCATATAATAGCGTAGATTCATGTATTGTTTAAATTATTTTCATGTGAAAATGAAAAGGAAATGTTTTAACTTTTATGACTACATACTTAATAATAAATTAATGGCATTGTAAATTTGCCATGTCAAGTGAATTTGACTACATATTTTCCAATCAATCGTTACAATGAAAATGCTTCTTAATTTCAAAACACTCGAGTGAATATTGTCATTTTGACTTTTTATTTGCATTCAAAATTTATTAATTTGAAAGAAAAACCTTTTCATTTTATTTTTTGTTTCTTTATGAAGTAACGAATAAGCTGTATTTTTTTTTCAAAATTAGATTAATATCATGAAAATTTGTAAATTAGTATCGATATCATATTTACCTTAAATTAATTTATATATCATAAATTTTTTTCAAATTAGTACATTTGTGCCAAATTCACCACAAATTGGTATTGACATGCCACTTTTATCCTAAATTAATTTCTATGTCATAAGAAATTCCTAATGGGTATGTTCATGTCACATTTACACCGAATTAATATACTCGTATCACATCTAACAAAAAAAAAATTCTCATATTTATCGTAATTTGGGGTAAACTTAGTACAATAGTATCAATCTAGGGTTGGCATGCAGGTGGGGGTTTTTATGATATAAAAATTAATTTATGATAAATGTGGTACTAACACACTAATTTGAGCACTTTTGCTAATGATATAAAAATTAATTTAAAATAAATACGATATAAATATATTAACTTAAAAGATTTTTGTGATATTGGCCCGTCAAAATTAAACATCGGAAGACGCGAACGGGAGCATCGAGCACTGTCCGCTGGTTGGCTGGGCATTCTGAGCGAACGTAGAAGAAGAAAGTCTCCTCGCTTCCTGTTGTGAAATCAGACAAGACTTCCACACCGGTCGTCGTCCCATCTCCGATTTCGTCATTTGCCAGGCGCCGTCCAGGATTCCGGTGAGCGCTGTCCGTCCCTCGACTTTTGGGTCCCGTTCTTTCTCCTTGCCCTTCGATCACGGTGGCTGATCGTTGTTTAATTGTTGGGTCCTGTTCGGAGTACTTGCACCGATCGATTTCCGCGGTTCCCTGGTTCGACTACTTGTTGTTTTTTCTGGGGAGTTTTAAATGCACCCAACATGTTCGGTGAAATGCCCCATACGGCAGAATCTAAGTTCTTGGTTAAAGGCCGGAGCTTTGCTGCGGTTTGTCATGTGCTGATGGCTGCGGCCTTGTTGTTCTGTGCTTGGGTGGTCGATTCTTTTTTGGGTTTTTGTTTTTAATGTGAATTGAAATTCTGGGTATTTGCGAGCGACTTCACGAGTTCCTTGGTCTCTTCTCTTCGCAATTTCGGTGGCATCATGATCGGCCAAGGGACTGGTTCCTTATTTGGGCCGTCTTTTCTCGTAAGAATTGGTACAACAACGACCTTTTCCTCATTGCAGGCCTATGGACCATGGTTGGCTGTGGAGAAGCATGTTCAAGATCGGGGGCTTGAAGGGTTGCTGACAATTGGCAAATGTTTGGTTCGTTTTCTGTGATTTGCCATTAGAGGAAGAGTTTCTTGGTCGATGTGAAAAGTGTCAATGGAGGACAAGATGCAGGCAAAAGGAAGTCAAAAGAAGATGAAGATAGCCATTCTACATCCCGATCTTGGTATTGGTGAGTTGCTTACTGTTGCTATCGTTGCAGTAAAATCTTGTTAATTTTTTTTTACTTTTTGTTGACAATCTCGGTGGTGTAGAAGGCTTTCCCATGGAAGAGGACAGATTAAGTTTCTTATGGGCCTGTTTTAGTAATCTTTTTTTCCTTTCAAATTTGGGATTTGAGAAATTTTTGCCTGCATCAGTCGTGCATCGACAGTGCAAATCATTATCTGCTGATTCAGTTGCTTAAATTTCTCTCTTTGACTAACCTACTTTTCTCTTTGGACATTTTGAATGAACAGTATACTTAGAATTAACTAAAATGGAGCTCAGTTTTTATAAGTTTATTCTGGTAAAGGTTCTTACATGTACTTTTTTAACTGCTTTTCCGCTCATTCTAGCTAGTGCTACTATCTCTGGTGGGTGGCCATGTTTTGTTTGATGTGAAGGTTGCATTTGATCGAGTTTCAGGCTTAAATCATGGGCCAGGCCAGGCCTGGCCAAGCTTAGTCAAATGAAGAAAGTCGCCAAGCAGTTTAAACTTCATTGGTTGATCAAATTTAAGCTCGTTATGCAGTTCTAGTCGAAATGGGCATATAGTTTTGTGGAAGTTGTCTGAAAAATGTTCATTAGACTTTAAAGGTTGGGGGCTCATTGATGGTGGAGTTATGGGGATTGTTATAATTCTCGAAACTGAATATAAGAGCAGTTTCACGTTTCAAAAGGACATTTGGTGCATAGGAAGCTTCAATGATAACATCCTCATTAAAAGGCTTCATTCTAAAAGTGGAATTTTGGGAGATTAGGATCTTGCCATAGTTCCTTTGGTTTGTGGCGGTAGTAAGCACATGCATGTTCTTGTAGAGGGAAAGTATATCTACTTTGACAACCGACACATTATATTTAAACGATATTGAGGAAACACCCAATAACCTTCGTGCAAGAAAATCGGGGAGTTGGTTAAGTTTATCATTTCTCATGTATGCTCCTTTTCTGGTACCACCATTTAAGGCAACGATATTCATCATGATTTGCTCGAGGGGTGTGTAGTAAACTTCTATTGATAGTATGCTTGAATATTTATTAGCCGTTGCCACATCTTCTGTCTGTTTACATAACAGATACCTTGTATGATGCATAGGTGGAGCTGAAAGATTAATTGTTGATGCGGCTGTTGAGCTGGTATCCCATGGGCATGATGTTCATGTTTTCACCTCACACCATGATAGAACTAGATGTTTTGAGGAGACTCTTTCTGGTTTGTCTTCTATACCTTCCTCCTCTCTCTTTCTGGTGGTAACAACTTGTTCTCTTAGTGAATTTGGACCTTGTGTTGCCTTTTTTTGGCTTGAATTATTGTACATGATTGGAGCTCCCTCTCCTTTCAACTTTTCACTTAGCTACTAACACACATTCAGAGTTTCAAATTTCAGCATATAAACATTTTCTGTGTGAGCCATGTTCTTAAATAAGTACAAGCTATCATAATTGGGAAGGTCTTCATTAGCTTCTCTAAACTATCTACTTGTTTATTCTATTGGCTATTCTATTCCTATTTCACCATCTCAGCCCTGAGCATTCGGTCAATGCAAATATGCAGGTGCCTTTCCCATTACTGTGTATGGTGCTTTTCTGCCTCGACACATCTTCTACCGTCTCCATGCCGTATGTGCATATGTGAGGTGCATTTTTGTTGCTCTTTGCATGCTACTTATGTGGCCTTCCTATGATGTTATTATAGCAGATCAAGTTTCTGCTGTCATTCCACTGTTGAAACTAAAAAAGCCAGCAAAGGTATCTATATCTTCTCTACCACATAATGATGGATGTCTTCCTATCATGGTTATAGTTTAATCCCCCTTTCTGATTCAGGTTGTATTCTATTGTCATTTTCCGGATCTGTTGCTTGCTCAACATACTACTATTCTTAGGAAGATGTACAGGAAACCCATAGATTTCATCGAAGAAATAACAACAGGTTTGCTCTAATGCTGCCTTCTTTATTTGTTCTTGGGTCCATGGGCTTTTTTATGAAGTCTTCAAATTTCACATCAGTATCGTTGTGGAAAATGCAGGAATGGCAGATATGATCCTTGTCAACAGTAAATTTACAGCTGCTACTTTTGCGAAAACATTCAAGCAGCTTAATGCACGAGGAATTAAGCCAGCTGTTCTTTACCCAGCAGTCAGTGTTGATCAGTTTGACAAACCCCGTTCTATAAGGTAACAGAAATACGCCTTAATGTCTTCATATACCAGGCTTACTAGTTTCCTATTATGCTGATGATCTAATTATCACTTTCTGTACTTCAGGCTGAATTTCCTATCCATCAATCGTTTTGAGAGGAAAAAGAACATAGACTTGGCAATCTCAGCTTTTGCTAGGCTCTATAACCTCAAAGGAGAATTTTCCAGTCACAATTTGGATAGTGCTTCATTGACCATTGCGGGCAAGTGATGTATCATTGCATATTTCTTACCAAGATTTTCTATAATTTACATATACTTTTTGTTTTAGGAAGAGGAATCTGTAGATGAAAAAGTAATTCTTCAGGAGTAGGAATCTCACGGATAGAAATTTTTTGGATTTGTAAGGAATTTTTGGACAAAGATATTTGATTGATGACCAAACATATGGACATTGTTGTAGAATATCCGGAAGTCATGGTATTGGTAATTTGACACAAGGAGATTTTTGGTTCTACTGTTCCTGATTGGCGGCATGAGATAACTGGAACATTTGAAAGAAAGACTGAACTGTTGAAGAAATAGATGATGGATTCTGATATCTTAAGAGGTCCATGCTGAATCATGTGAAGGGCAGGAGTTCTGTTAAAACCAAAAGAACACTCTGTTTGACAGTGTAAAGATAGAGAAGATCATAACTCCTGAATGTTTTGATTAATAGATTGATTAGTATGTAGCTCTGTCAAGTTAGCATGCAAATGAAGCAGTGCAATGTGGACGGTCTTTTGACTCAACATGATTAAGTGATCCATCTGGTACTAAGATATCCATCTTAAGCAAGCTGACTTTTCTTCCTAAACCATGCAGAAAAGAGATTTAAATGACTGTTCAATTTTTGTACATTATTTATCAGTAATTTATCTTAAGTAGTAGGAAGACAACTGTGCATCATTGCTTGCCTACTAGATTTGATTTTATGTGTATTGCGGAGCACCTTCAATGTTCATATATTATATTAGGTGGTTTCGATAAACGTCTAAGGGAGAATGTTGAGTACTTGGAGGAGCTCAAAAGCCTAGCGGAAAGGGAAGGAATCTCGAGCAGGGTTGACTTCATCACATCCTGCTCAACAGCCAAGAGGAACGAACTCCTTTCTGAATGCCTTTGTGTTCTCTACACGCCAAAGGTTAAATAGAAAATGTCACATTTACACAAATAGCACCATATTTGAAACAAATGGTTGTCATATTGACATGATGGTGCTAATTTGCAGGATGAACATTTTGGAATTGTCCCTTTGGAGGCAATGGCGGCTCATAAGCCTGTAATTGCATGCAATAGCGGGGGACCTGTGGAGACGGTTAAGCATGAAGAAACGGGATTTCTTTGCAATCCCAACCCACAAGAGTTCTCATTAGCTATGGCTAAGCTAATAGAGAACCCTCAAGTGGCAGAGAGAATGGGTGAAGAAGCTCGGAAGCATGTCACAGAGTCATTCTCTACAGCAATATTTGGCCAACGTTTGAATCAGTATATTCTCGACATTTCTCGGAGGAAGGTGGACTAAGAGTAGTTGACCTTGTTTAAAAACCATAGCTCTGGTTTAGCTTCGAATGCAGGTGTGGCCCAGTAAAGGAATTTATAATACCTAACAAAGAAGATATAGCAGTTCTGTTTAGTTTATGGAAGGAAGCAGAGTGTATGATTTTTGGTAAATTATTGTTGTGGTTAGGAAAAATTAATCCCTAAAAGGGAGGTTTAGGATCCATAATTCCATTCTTGGGTGCATATACTTTGTGTTTCAGAGGGAAACGGACCCCATTTGCTTCATCCTTCTTGGGGAAGTTCTTGGACACAAGCCGTTTAGAAAGTGCCTTTTGGGAGAGTTGTTGGATTAACCTTTGCTTTGCTCATTGAATGGCTGGTGGTCCTGTCTTACCCGAATTCTAACCTACCTTATCTTTAGGCTCGTTTGGAATTACTCTAGCCTTTAGTCACATCGCCTTTACGTGTGGACATTTTATAAGCTTACACCGACGAGTCTTCATGGACTAGAATGGGGTTTTCGTTCACTTAAAAATAATGCCTTTCTGATGCGAGTCGTCAATTTACCGACCGTACAAGGCACGCACATTCTATGCGAATCTCAAAATAGGATGATGTCTCGATACCCCGATGACAGTTATCTCCAGTTTTGCACGTCGAAGTCAGGAGAGCAAAACAGAGACAGAGCATCAAACAAAAGGTTGACCCGACATGGGACAGAAGCAGAGAACAAAGGGACTAAGAAAATATAAACAGGTCGAACGATTGACAGAAGATGAGAGAGAGATTCTCAACCGAGTCCAGCTCATCAATTTTCCAGCCGTTTTTGCACTAGTTAGCGTGAACACAAACGCTTGCCGACTTCTTCGTGGTCAACTAAGTACTAAAGATTAGATGGATCCCACTGGCCAGAAAGTAACCCATTTTCTGACAAATAGTGAAGAAATCGTTCGTCTCTTTTTGCTTTATCTCTTCTTTTTCTCTCTTTTGGCGGTTTTCGGGCTTTCGAGTAGCAAGTTGTTCAACAGTTACCGAATGCACGGTCGTCAGTTGCAGAATCCACCTTCAGGCTGACGACCCATTTGATTTCACAGCTCAAAAAGGGCATGGACACGGTGAATCAGATTCAACCCAGATAGATGCGATTTCGTCGAGATAAGACCCACTTGAAAAATCAAACCTTTTTGTAGAGATGATATTCTTCTTCTCGCCCGGATGCTTCCTCCTCGAGTAATTAACCGTCTGCGAGGAACGCCAGTTCTTGTCCCTCCTTTTGCTTTCGATCTCGGTTGGCTGTTGCTGTAAAGGGACGACGACACGCTGTGAGCGGTTTTCTGGGTTCCTCTCGTTGGTTTCCGAGGATTTAAGTTCTTGGGTATTGGAATGGAATCGAGTCTTCTCTCTGTTTGATGTCGATGTGGGTGCGATTGTTGCCAGGCAAGTGAAATGTTCTCTTTTTTTCTGGACTTCCGGCTGAAGTTGTGTCCATGGTTTTCGGTTTTTTGATGACATTCTGCCGTTTCTGTAGTAATTCTTGTCTATTCAAATATTAGTCAGATCATTTGCCATAGCTCAATATATGATTTTCAGCTCTTTGTGCTTGTCAGGCTGTAGCTATAATAGATATCGTATGAGTTCGTAGATAGTCACCCAGAGACTTTGGGGGAAGCTTCTGTTTTTACTTCGAGATGGTTTCCACTGATAATGGAAAGGACAAAAAGGAAATTGAGGAGCCTAATGATCAAAGCGTTAAGGTCTCAAATTCTGTTCATGTCTCAGTATCTCGAAGAACGCTGTTGAGTGATGAGAACCTGAAGAAAGCTCCACCCGATCTGTTGAAGTTCCTGAAATTCGGGTCTGCTTCTGCCAGGTTCATGCGGATAGCTAAGGAAAGAGATGAGATTTCGCGTTCTGTGGCTTCATCTTCAAGCGGTCATAAGATCCGAGAACGTGTCAATGCGGTGTTTAGTCGGAAGATTGATTGGGGCTCGCTCATGAGGATGTCCAAGGAATGGATCAAGGACCCAATGAACATGGCCCTTTTTGTGTGGATCTTCGTTGTGGCTGTGTCCGGTGCAATCTTGTTTCTTGTCATGACGGGAATGCTTAACAAAGCAATCCCCAAAAAGCCTGAAAGGAATGCTTGGTTTGAAGTTAACAATCAAATTCTCAACGCGCTCTTTACTCTTATGTGTTTGTATCAACATCCTAAGCGGTTTTACCACCTAGTACTTCTGTGTAGATGGAGGCCAGAAGACATTTCTAAATTGAGAAAAATTTACTGCAAGAATGGGACTTATAAGCCTCATGAATGGGCACATATGATGGTGGTTGTTATTTTGCTCCATATTAACTGTTTTGCTCAATATGCACTTTGCGGATTGAACTTAGGATACAAGAGATCTGAACGACCAGCTTTAGGGGTTGGCATATGCATATCAGTCGCAATCGGTGCACCTGCGTTTGCTGGTGTTTACTGCATTATCAGTCCTCTTGGGAAAGAATATGATTCTGGAGTGGATGAGGAAGCTCAGGTCCAAATTACCGACGATCAAAAGACGGAGATAGACAAGTTGAGAGTGAAGCCTTTCGAGAGGAGGTATTCATTTGCACCAAGAGATGCACATATAATTGTTGAAAACAGACCAATGTGGAGTGGAGGGATACTCGACTTTTGGGATGATATCTCTTTAGCATATCTCTCACTCTTCTGTAGCTTTTGTGTTTTTGGGTGGAACATGGAGAGACTCGGATTTGGTAACATGTATGTCCACATTGCCACTTTTATTCTGTTTTGTATGGCTCCTTTCTGGATATTCACTTTGGCTGCAGTTAATATTGGTGATGATATTGTGAGGGAGGCTCTTACTGTTACTGGAGTCATCCTTTGTCTGTTCGGTTTACTTTATGGTGGCTTTTGGAGGATCCAAATGAGGAAAAGATATAACTTGCCGCCTTATAAGTTCTGTTGTGGCAAACCGGAGATTACTGATTGTGCACTTTGGCTTTTCTGCTGCTGGTGTTCTCTTGCTCAAGAAGTACGAACTGGGAATTCTTATGACATTGCTGAAGAGAAGTTCTGCATAAAACAAAGGGATGATGGTGAGCTGGTGCCGATATCTCCCTTGCCTAATGAAGATAGAGTGCTCGAATTCAGATCCGGTTCAGCTTCCCCAGCTGGTAAGATCTCTAGCTCACCTAAGAATGCTGCAGGTAATTCTCCAAGTCCAAGCAGATTTTCAATTGGAGACCACAGTCCTTATAGGAAGCTTAATGTGGTGAAAGAAGAACCTTCTCCACAAGCTAAGGATGAAATTATGAGCCCACCTGCTCCTTTGCAGATTCACAGAGAGGGCCAGTAGGCTTCAGATTTTTTGCAATAGTATTTGAGCTTATGTGATGAGTGATGTGGTAGAGTGTGTCTGCAAATTTCTTGCTTGAGGCAATCCACTTTTATTGCTTTTCTGGTGATTTTTCATTCTTAGTATAATTTTACCTTGAAAAGGTAAAAGAAGTGATTTGTGTATAATGAAAATCAATAGTTTCCATTTCTTTTTCTGGTGGATTAAATACTGTCAAATATAGGGATGGGTATTAACAGGATCATTTGAACTGTAAAACAAAAATCCCTGGAGAGAAATATACTGTAGACCCCTCAAGCTGGGAGTTAGCTCCATTTCCTTCACCAGCTATTTAGCAAACACACACACAGAGCATGGAATGGTAGGATGATGTTCTTAGTACACTTCTTTTTTCTCTTATTTTGGCCTCTATGCTTTGTTCTGCTTGGGCATTCACTTTTACTGCAACTTCTGTATTTTTTTATGACGGATCCTTGTAGCATTATGTATGAAACTCTCAACTTGAACATTCCAAAGGAACGAAAATATTCCCAAAACATCCACATCCCCTCCAAGTAGTTTGCTAGTTAATGTGTTTCCAGATTACTCTTTTATCATTTCGTCCAATAGTTTTGAGTTCTTTTAGTTCCTTCACTTGACTCGCTCTTGTTGGCTCATTTTCTCCTGTGGTCACGTGTCATTCTAAAAAGTTGTTCCATCCATTGATAGAATACTTAGCTGGTGATGCTTGCTGTCAAATGCAGAGAGAAAGGTGGTATTAAGAATGAAGTTGTATCACTTTAAGCTTTGTTCCAATTGGACATCTGTCTCGTAGTCTTACATTTGGTCTTCCTGATTTTAGTTATATTGAGTTGTTTCTAAGCTTGTAGGAGAGATGGTTCATGTATTAAACAACAGCTCGTGTTTGTTTGATTTGGCATTGGTTTTCTAAAAAAATGGAAATGAATGAAAAAGTTGTAAGAGAAAAAGTATTCCTGCCTCAAAGTGAACTTAATGAAATGAAGGTTATTCTGAAGACGTTTGATGTTGAAGGGTGGGTAACCAAAAGATTATTCAAAGCAGTTATGAAGGAGCCGTCTGATGGGTAACTCCTGCGATGATTTTCCAAGATGAAGGGGGTGCAGAGCACCTATCTGATCTGAATACACCTAATGTTATGTCAATCCGTATATTTGCAATTCTTTGATGCATGCAGCCATGTACTCGGTGTCGGATTGCCCAATGCCCCTTAGATCCTAAATTGGAAAAATTGTCCAAAAGTTCTAAACCCATTATACTTTTATCAATTCAATCCTAAATTTTTTTTCATTTCTTATCAATTAAATTTATTCGGCTAATTTTAACTAGAAATATTGACATTGCACTTTTTTAATAAAATTTTTAAAATTTTTTTATGGTTTTTTCCTTTTTTTTTTCTTCTTTCGGTTTTTTTTTTTTTTTTTTTTGGGTTTTCAAATCTAGGGCTGGCAACCCTTGCCGGCCAACCCTCACTAACCACCAGCAAGATCTGGTCAACCCTTACCAGAGCCAAATAGACTCAATTAACAAGAAGTGAAAAAAAGTTTATGATTGAATTAATGAAATTAAAATATTAAGGACTGAATTAGTAAAAATATAATGGATTTAGGGCTTCTTTCCCAATTTTCCCTCCTAAATTTGTATGCTTTCAAGTTTTAGTGTAAATCTTGGTTTTTGTGCCCTCCAAATCTCAGGTTACCGGTCTGCCTTTACATATACTTCTAGAAAAGTGGATTGTCAACGTCAAACACATGTTTCATCTCGATGGTAACCTCCCTCAGCCGATGAAGTTGCTATCATATCAGATACGGCCAGATACCTTCATTTAAATATGGTTCACAAGGCTAAAACCTGAACTGTTCTGGTTCAAACTATGGGCCTTTAATCTCTCTCTTTCTCTCAACCAACCGTCACAAAGCAGGTCACTTCAATGTGTTGGTGATAGCGAAAGCCGAAAGTAGGCCGTTGCTATTCTTCAGTGGAGGCTGAAGAACGCAGAGTTATGTAATGCATTCAGTACCTTTCACTTCCTGGTATGGCTAAATATATAGTTACAAAAACTAAACTTGGTTAACATCAACGGGTCATATAAAAGCCGCTGAGTCGGCTTGAAATTTGGATAACAATATAAAAATCAGGCATTAGGTAATCAGATTATCTGGGGAATGACCCATTTTCCGGGTCGAAAATCTCCTGTGCTCCTCCAATTGGTTAGCTTTTTTTCTTCAAGATAAGTCAGTTAACCATTACGAAGATCAGTAGAAGTTTTTCTTGTTTCTGGATGAGTTTAAATCTCCGCTCATGCTGACAGGCATAGATAAGGGGGCAATTAGTGTCGTGTCACCGTATTTGTATCAGACATTAGTTATGCTCCAAATTTAGTAGTGCAGTTAATACTTCTTTTAAAATGATTTGAGTACAGATATGGTAAGTCACACATGCAGGTTTATATTGCCGAGTCTGTAATTTTTCCGTATTCTCTTGTATTTGTATATCGTTTTCTTGCGTGATGCAAGAAATCATCTGACCCCTCATAGTCAAAGACGGATTGAATGATTTCGGTGCGGCCATCAATGATGCCAAGGGCTATCTATTCATTGGTTCTTGATCTTGACCGCGTTATTGAAGGTGGTCAGAACAAGCATAGTGTCCTTGGTCTGATGATGGAACCATTTGAACCGCTGGCTGACACTTATAATGAATGGCCTGAGTCAACCGCTGGAGTTGGTTGGGAGATGAATAGTAACTCGTGAAAATAATTTGAAAATGATGATCCAATGAGACGCGAGACATGTGCTTGCAAGTTTGGCTCTTCCTTTATTGGAAAAGATCATCCCACCCTACCCCCAAAAAGACAACAGGAAAAAAGGATAACTCGATCCATCCTGAAAGAAGACAAGAAGCTAAGGGAAGATAAAAAGAACGAAAAAGGAAGAGAAGCTATTGGGGGATTTTTGTGTGTCCTATTCCATTCTTTATTGATGTAACAAGTCATGAAAATATAGTACAAAATGTATACAAAAGAAAGGAAAATATATTCAATAAATCAAATATAATATTTAATTGATTCATCTTAATGGATTTCGTCCAGCTCGAGCATATCTTCCAACACATCTGACATGGTCAAAGCTATTAATGAGCGCTTGAAGCAAGCCAGAAAAGGTATCAGATCAGCTCGAAGTTCTCCAAAAATGATCGTGAGCAGAAGCTAAATGGTAGCTCACAAGATCTCACATCATTACCCTTCTCCATATGAAACTGATAATTTAATATAGATTTCAGAAACATTAGATCCAGAGGGAATGGCTGTACTGAGATTTGATGTATTTTGGTGAAAATGAGGGAAAGACAATATGGTCATATTGTACAGTGCATTTTCTTTAGAAGCTCATTGAATTGTGGACAATCTCTTAAGTTGGGAAACAAGTAATCATAAATTTTATAAAGCTAGATACACCATACATTTCTTGCACTTTTAGTTTTTTCCAAATACTCGCTTTGCTAATCATCACTAATTCATACAATCACTTCATCAATCATCGCTTTGAAGCCTTAAAAACTCGATATTGGATGAAAACTAAACTATGCTGTCTTTCCCTGAATTGTATGTCTTACTTTGCATCAGTCATCTTTCTCATCGAAAGTCCTGACATTTCCATGGACTAGAAGAACTCCATCAGAAGCTACCGTACTTTTTTAATGAAGAAAGGCAATGAAAGTCCACTGCTCAAGCATTTATTTTACTTTTCAGATGAAGGACATACTAATGAAACTCTCATTAAACAAAAGCATTTATATCTCGCCCGCTGTCCAAGAAAATCTGAGTTGATTATCCAAGGAAGCGGCATGCATGAACAAAGAGTTAGAAGACAAATGGCGAGAATATTTTTTTTTTTTAATGAAGAAAGGCAATGAAAGTCCACCGCTCAAGCATTTATTTTACTTTTTCAGATGAATGACATACTAATGAAACTCTCATTAAACAAAAGCATTTATATCTCGCCCGCTGTCCAAGAAAATCTCAGTGATTATCCGAGGAAGGGACATGCATGAACAAAGAGCTAGAAGACAAATGGCTTTTTTTACACCTATCTAGCAACCACTCCCATGAGGACTAGACTTCTATAACCCAATTCTCACAAAACTTCCTTATAAATTCCTCAAACGGTATCCACAACACAGAGGCGAAAAATATCATGGCAGCTCAAGAAACTCAGGCAGAAATTCCGAGAGATAAGTACCGCTCTTTCTTGTATGATGATGCTGAGAACACTCACTGGAGACATGGCGGTCCTCCCTCATATGAAGATGTGAACAGTCTCTTCGAACAAGGCCGAACCAAGGTTGATGCGATGTTGATGCTGCTCTTGTTGATATTTGTATTGTATTGCTGGTTCTCGCACTTCAGATTTGGAATCGTTACTCTCGCTCATCTTGGTACTGTATTTATGTTTTGAAGGAGTGGCCGAAAGGATCGTTGGAAGAAACTGTACAAAACGCTATCAAGTCATGGGAAATGGAGGTCTCACACAAGACCCGGGTGCAAGACATCAGGACAATAAGTCCCGAAAAATTCAAGTTAATCATCAATGGTATGGATGTAACTTAGGTTCTATATGATGATTGTAAGTCTCTTATTTGTCCTTTCGAACTCATGAACCCATTACATAGTAAGCATACCGTCAGCAGATTTTAAGGATGACAAACATTCTTCAGGCAAGCATAAAAATAAAAAACCTGTTCTGCTGCTGTTCTTCTTTCAGGTAGAGAGGGTTTATCTGCTGAAGAAACTCTGAAACTCGGAACCTACAACGCATTGCTGAAAACTTCTCTGCCAGAGGAATTTCAATACTACAAAGCTGAAAAAGAGACATTTGAATCTTCTCATGATACGTTCAGATCGGCCTTTCCTCGTGGTTTTGCGTGGGAGGTGCTGGAGGTTTACTCCGGGCCACCAGTTATTGCCTTCAAGTTCAGGCACTGGGGTTTCTTTGAAGGGCCTTTCAAGGGGCATGCGCCCACTGGAGAGATGGTGGAATTTCATGGCCTCGCGACTCTTAAGGTGCGTTGTTGTATGAAAAAATCTTTTATATAAGAAGCATGCGGTTAAAAGCACACAGACTCAAATAGTCTTTCAGCTGGAAATGGTTAATGAGGTTGGTCTAACGTGTTGCCCCAGTGATGAACTAAACCAATCAAATACGTATGAAAATATCAGCGAGTCATTCTCTTTGCAAGGACTTAGAAGTGCATGCACTGCAATTGTAGTCTGGCAATTCATTACAAATGAATCCAAAGTAGATGCTGCAATTGGTAAGCAATAAACTTAGCTGCCGCCAAGACTGGATGGACTGAGTTCGATAAATTTCTGTGAGATACCAGGGAACTCTGTAACTTTATAAAAACGAGTTAACCATTCTTCTGCAGGCAGGGATGTTGTTTAACCACCTCTTAATTTCTATATCAGGTTGATGAATCACTGAGAGCAGAAGAAGTTGAGATATACTACGACCCAGGACAGTTGTTCGGAGGTCTATTGAAGGGCTCAATTATCCCAGAATCCCACAATAAAGACACCAACGACTTCTCTGAAGCCGCTGCTTGCCCGTTCTCCAACAAATAAATGATACATTTAATCTAGATGCCATGTTCATCGAGCTTGCGAGTGTTTGTCGTGGCGTGTTTTCATATTCTATGTAATGAGCTGACCACATCCATGTGCTCAATCATCCTAGAATCCCACAATAAAGACACCAACGACTTCTCTGAAGCCGCTGCTTGCCCGTTCTCCAACAAATAAATTATACATATAATCTAGATCCCATGCTCATCGAGCTTGGGTGTGTTTGTCGTGGCTTGTTTTCATATTCTGTCCATGTAATGAGCTGAACATATCCTTGTGTTCGACTTATGAATCTGACTTGCCTCTCTCTCGTGCCTCTCTTGTGTAGCAGAAGATGAACTGGAATAAAATTTCTTAAAGGTTCACTCCATCAAAGAAAATACTGGATGAAATTGAAGTTCTGCTTCTTTCAACAACTCAAAACAGTTTTGGCTTTTTGCAATTGCAAGTTTGCAACATCTAACCAGGTTTTTTTAGTCAAACCATGACAAACCAACAAATGCTATAACTCGTCCAAACATCCCAAAATCGGTTGAGAGCAACATATAATTTTATTAATCACATATAGATAATGTTACAGGACTACGGCAAATGAAAAAAAGAAGAAATTGACAAGGTTACAGAGACAAAAGTATGCCTGACATGTTTGTAGACTCTAGACTACATAAAAATACAGCAACCCAAAATAACCCTATGTCATCCTCTTTTTCCTGTAATTACAAAGCACGTACAACAACTCCACAGATGAGATCAACCAACCACCTCATCTTAACGATACTCGAACTTCGAGTCTACACCACAACGGCATTCATCGATAAGAGCCAGACTTAACATCTCAGTGCAGAATTGATCATCTGGTTTTAACCGCAAAGCCTGAAAACAAACGAACAGAAAGGAAAGACTTAGCAACTCAAATACATGCGTGTCTTGAGAAGGTGCTCAGTGTTGAGAAAAATGCTGATACATGCAACGTATTAATCTACTTTACTGAGTCCATAATGCAAATAGCAAGGAAAATATGCATGAATACCTGGCATAAAAAGTACTGTCAAATGAGTCAATTCAAAATCTTCACATGAACAAATCTATGTCTACTCAGACTAATGCACACAGATAAATGGAAAGTTCAAGGGAAATAATGCCATCACAGAAATATATGAATCTTACTTTGTGATAATATGTAATAGCTGCCGTGAAGTTGTCCTGCAAAAATGCAATCGAAGGAAGCAGAACTGTCAGACCAGTCAAAATTCATCACAAAAAGACAAAGCAGCACCTGAAGTGTGACCACACACCCAGACAGCACCATGCACCGTAAAACATTTTTCTTCTGAATGGTTATCCAATCAACATCAGTGAAATGAAAATATAATCTAAAAACTAAAGCAATATCATAGCCTAAGAATTTTAAGTTGTTAGCCTGAATATCATGCGATGTACTACAACCAATGAAAGAGATGTGTCATTACACGCCCAACATATTACAGTCTTAAAGCCGTTAAAGATCACTCAGATTTCAGTCACTTCTGTCTTTTAATATTCAGAAGCCCTACAAAGTTCTGTCTGCAATGAAGAGAACCATTACATGCTCTTTCAAATATACTTCATAACCATTAGTTGCATCTTCAACAGTTTAGACTCAAGCCATGTATCTTAAACTTAGGTAACACATCCCATATGAGTTGATGCATAATGGATTTCTATCATCACCAAGCATCACTCTTCTTTTGCTTGGGAAAAGTCCTCTAAATGCTCAAACAGCCACACGGAATGTGGAACAAACAGTACCATGATGCTCCGGAAAAGGGGCAAATGGCTATAGAAAGAGAACTTGGATTTAAGAATACAACTTCCAAATTTACTTGAGGCTGCAGGTGTATTGAGTGTAGCCCTTGCACTTTTTGTGCCAAGAGCATATAGTGGAATATTCGTATTGTCTAATTGTAACATAGAGACAACCACTGATACTTCCCACTAGCCAATCGTGGCACCTTTTTGTAATCTTAACCCCCCTCGGGTGCTTTAAATCTGCTTACAATGGTTGAGTTAGAAGACTTATATACAAGAAATATTACTGGATCAACCAAACCTTCTTTCAGGACTTGGAATATTTAAAAACTTTAATTAGCCTAACTTCGATTTAAATAAAAAGACAAGCCTCTCTAGCCAAATAAATCTCATCCAACCTCCAGAAGTTCTCAATTGATATACACGCAGTGGAACTACTATTAAATAAGGTCATCTAAAACTTTCTTATATAAATGAAGCATTCACAAGCAAAGGATAATTAAATATTCGTATATTTGTCTGCAAAGCAATCAACGCCTAATTGAATTGTAAAAGTTAAGAACAACAAAGATAATACATAAATTACAAAAAGAAGTACCCAAATACCTGCAAATGGTAAGTGTAAGCAATACCAGCATAAGTGCACACACTTCTAGTGGATAATGCCAGAGCTTTCTCATAGTTCGATATTGCTTCATTGTACATCCTGAACATGCAGGAGATGAAAGGATTAGGTTCAGCAAAGGATAAACCAGACATTCTGACAAATTATCAATCTCAAAAGGCACATTTCAAGCGAAACAGGATGAAAAACCCCTGAAAAGTAAGAACAAATTAACATGAGATGGCTTGCCACCCAAACCCATTCTCCCACAAATTAGCTCCCCTCCAAAAATGATAATAGAAAAAGGATGGCTGGGGAAAAATAAATTTGAGAGAGCTAGAAGTATATATTCAGTACTGCTTGTATATGAAATTCACATGACATCTTGAAATTCATTTTTTGAAATTTTGTCAAGTTTTAAACTGAGCATATTTCAACATTTATTTTGCAACGTTCATAAGAAACATAAAAGACAAGAGTAAAACAGAATCACGATTATATTCTGTTAGCATTCTTTGCAGCAACCAAAGTAGCTCAAACTTGCATATCAAAGTCTAGTATTCTTCTTATTATGATTTGGTGGACCTGAGCCACATCTCATTGAACACACAATTATGAATTCTACTTCAAACATGAGTAAAATGGTAATATGCAACTTCAGTAAACGCTTCATCAAAACCTCTCCCAGCCCAACAATCTTGCATAGAAAAGCTCATTGCAGAGAACAGCCTTTGTAATTGCAAACACTCAACAAGGATAAGAAAATAATAACAAAGAAATAGACAAGCCACTCACGAAAGAACTTTACATACTTTAATTTTCTGTATGAATGAGCTAGATTAACAACAGTGGGTTCCCACATTTCACTTAAAGAAGATGAAATGTGAGCCAAAGTTTTCTCAAACCACCGAACAGCTTTGTTATACCTGGAAATGTCCCAAAAGGCATATTTAAAAGCAAGTCAGTGTCAGAATCTCAGAGTATCTTAGCAACCATCAACACTTATTATTGACAAAAAATTGCAACCTACTGCTTTGAAAAGACTCAGAATAGAGTGCTAAAACATGAAAGGATTCATGCAGCAATCCACAGCAAGTGCAATAATGCCTAGTTTTTTAGAAATTTCCAGAGAACAACCTAAAGCAAGGAAAAAAACAAAGCAACCAAGCCTCCTTACTCTTTCATGTGATAGGAAACAACTCCTAATTCGTTATATACAAGAGGGTCCGATGGGCAGATTGTTTTAGCCTGCATGAAAAACTGAACAACAAAGAGGACAATCAGAAGTGCGTGTTATCAAATCACACATCCTAATGATCTAATGATCACTGTTATGATCATAGAACATGGTGAATATAGCTGCAACTTTCTCCATAAATTTCCAACTATAAACATATTTTCTTGATGCAGAAGGTTACTTAATAACTAGTGGGAAAGATCAATATTGCTATTAAAACTAAGAGGATGCATCAGTTCTTTAACCCCAGAGGACACCCCACCATACACTCTTCTAGAAACTAATATCATCTTTAGCACTTATTACATATCAATGCCAAATGCCGACATTCTCAAAACTACATTTAAAAGGCCTTAGCTGCATCATTAATTCTCTAGGAAAATCAACCTAACACGCACTCCTATATATCTCACAGAAACCTTCTTGTTCTTTTTTTTTTTTTTTTTGGGGGGGGGGGGGGGTGGGGGTGTAAAAGTATCACCAATGCGATGTTTAGAAAAGGAAGGAAAAACGGGGGAAAGAAGAGGAAAAAAAAAAAATAATAATAATAATAATAATAATAATAATAATAATAATAATAATAATAATAATAATAAAAAAAAAAAAAAAAAGAGAGAAGGGAGATGAGGGAAAGTGTAAAGTTTTTGGCATTTTCCAACCAAATTCTCATCTCCCCCACTCCCTAACATAGCATAGAAGAAAAGTGAAGGTATAAATATTAGCATACACAGGAGGGATACAAAGAGATAACAAAATAAGAAGTATATGGTGAATTCCAGTACAAAAAGAGTTACACTTACGGCTGATGAAGATTTCGTTCATGGATTACTTAATATTGACACAGATAACTAATGAAAGAGCAAACTAAGAATATTTCTTATATTCGTAAACATGGCCATAATAACAAATTTCCAAGAGGAGTAATATACCTGCTCAGCAAGTTTAAAACTATGTGTTCTCATGTACTCCATCCCAATGTATAATGTCGGCAAATGGCACCTGGAATAAAAGAATATCAAGATTCAACCTGTAAAAGGACCACTGTCACATAACAGTAGAATTTTAACAGTTTTGAAGACATTTTAGACCAAAAACCACTAACAATAACTAATGGGTATGTAATTCCTCAAACGACAGAAGAAGGTGGAATTTTGAATTTGTAGAAACCACAGGCGCTCTATAAAGGAACTGATTTAGATGAAATCTTGGAAGAAAAAAGGAATTATCAACAATAGTTACATCTATGATAGTATTGTTAGACCCATTCTATTCATTTGTCCTTTCAGTATCTTGAACTTCCACACATATAAGAGTAATCAAATTTGAAGTTCTGTCATTGAGTCATACAAAGAGCATTCAACAATGCAAAACATAAGAAGCATCTGCACAGGCATGCAGGAGTTATGTACATGAACCGCACATACTTTGGGTAAGTCTCCACTCGAGCAAGATCACTAATTTCTCAGACAAAGAATACGGCCACAAAAAGCATAACTAGCGAGAACAAAGTCGCTCGAAGGAGTCCATAAGATGCAGAGTTATGAATAACTAAACAAAAGCTTGTGTAACTACCCAGGAAACAAACGAGCAGCAGTGCGATATGCAGACATAGCCTGATCCCCTTCATCTTGAGCAGCATAAGCATTTCCATAACCAATCCAAGCAGGAGGGAATGTACCATCCAGGTTTGTAGCCTTGCTGTAGGAGAAAACAAGCGACACAAGATAATGAATTCGGATTTGTGATTAGGATCAACGGGCAGGCTGGCCAAGAGGGAAATGGGCAGTCTTGGGCAAGAGCTTACATGAAAAAGCCCGCACACCCATCTTTGGCTTGGGCATAGCCCAGCCCAAAAGTTCCTTCACACATTTTATATAAGGGCAGGCATGGGCAACACATTATGCCTGACCTTGGGCCCAAGCCTGCCCAATGATCACCTCTATTCATGACATACTATTGCTCAAATCATCTACATAAGAAAGTGCATGATAGCGTACAGTCAATTCTCTAGCTTGGTTTTCCCGCCAAATTCAGAAAAGGTTAAATTCAATCCATAAAAAATTATGAAAGTGTTTGAGGCGACTCTTAATGTATCAAAAGCATTAAAAAATTTTAGGTGCTCAATGTCAAATCAAATTTTTATTCAAACTCCCAAAATTGAAAGAAAAGACAAGTTCTGAATATCTGAAGAATAGAGGTGGATCGTGCTCAATAAAGAAGAAAACAGTAATTGATTTGGTAAATATTTCCAGACCATATGCTTTCGAAGAAATGTAAAAGTTCTAGACAACTCCAGCCAAATAACCACATGTTTATATAGCAGTTAGCGGGCACAACATTTGCTCAGACTATAAAGTATGATAGAGTAGATCATGTTCACAGCCTGGCTTTGCTCTTGTGCTAAAACGACAGACTTGCTCAACTTTCACAACAATCAATTGGACATCAAGGAGGCGCATTCTAAAGGTTAACCTTAAAAATGTTATAAGATATCAGATGACTCGGTTTAGCAGAATTGATTGACCGACAGTAAGCTTGGAATTTAAAAGTGCTGAAGTCTTTCATCAATAAGATGATAAAAAGGATCTAGTAGACTTGTCCATTAACAAAGGAAAAGGAGCAACTGACAATCCACATCAGTAACACATAAAGACAGGTGAAAACAGTACTCAACTGACGCAATAGCATTACTTAATACGGTTTCTGGGAAGGTGTGCATGAAAGACAAAAGGACCCCTTATGTTCCCTCAATAAAAGAAATTAACATGTTCAATCACAATGAGCAACAATGATTTATACCTGAAATATCGCCGTGACTGGTCATACTTCTTAATGCAATAATAGTAGCAACCGACAGCAAACCATGACAGAGCCCTACAGAGAAACATAATCAAATAATTTGCTCATGCAGCCCACGACAGTAATATAGCTATAAAAATCCCAACAAGTCATAACACTCATCGTGGTACTTTGCCGGTTGCTGCTCGTGACAAAACAATGTTCAGTCTTTCTACTCAAAGAAGCTATTGGAGAATGTCTAGGACTGAAAATACGACAAAAATGATGCATTCAGGGATAATATTCAGTTGATTAGCATTACATCCTTTTCCTCCTGCATATATATGGCTAAGTGAAGACTCGCTAATACAATAAGTCAAACAGTCTCCAAACACCACATCTGTGAATTCCAAATAATAATTATCCACCAAAGTAGAAGGGATGAACACCAGAATATTCATTAGAAAATTACTGTTTAAAATCGCAAAGGCCTTGAGAAATTGAAATAAAAGAGCAGTAACAGGAAAACTATACTCACTTTTGGGGATAGTCCTTCACTAAGTTGCATGCCATAAGGTAAAGTTCATTTGAATGACCAAGTTCAGTAGCAGCCGTTAAATGCACCAGAGTACATTTCATATGGAAGGGATCTTTCTCGAGCAGTCTAAGACATTAAGGAGAATCCAGGTCAGGTATCAACAGGAGTGGCCATTGTAAGCTCCAAGTTGGTCATTCTTACATGGAAGTCAATTCAAAGCATTTCTGATATTCACCACACTGATGATAGTATTCAGCTTTGCATGCCATTAGATCAGTATCATTCTTCAGGGTCCGCATGAAAGATTGCTCAGAAGGATTACTACTGTAACTTTCATTCTCAAGTTCTTGAAACTTGGCCTCCACAACATTCTCTTTGTCATACTGAAAAAAATAAACTGATCAGAATGCAGGACTGGGAAAAGAAAATAATGTAAGTAGTTCCCAAGTATGTTTTGCATGACAAAGAGCTTGTCTTAGCTGCACCTTACTACCTTCTTTATCAGGCATGAATAGAAAGAAGAGAGCCATTCATCTTCTGGACCAAAATGCAGTGATGAAAGTAAACTGGCTTCTGTAAAAACAAAGGAATAGTTTCATATGGCACCATACTCAAAATTGAAAAATCTAGAATCATGAAGCAACAGTCTTGTATGTCTATAAGGTCTCAAGAGTATGTTGCAATTCATCATGACAAGCCACATAGTTTAGTACTTACCATAAAAAACCCATAAAGTAAAATGATGTGGAGACCCACTAGTTATGTAACTTTGGACCTAAAAGGCCTAATATACAACAAGAAGAAAGTACAAGATAACATATATTTCAACTCCACCTTCTTCACTTGAAAGCATGTGATTGTTGATAAGACATTCCAAAGCCTGAAAAAGAACAAAACAAAACAGTGAGGAGATCATTACGAGTGAGGAGTGATACTCATTTCATAATACGCTAATTTAGAGAGACTACACAGAAGTTTCACCACAAGAAGTGAGAAAATGTCAATCATAAAAGAGGAAACAACAAATATACAGAAACACTACACAGATAGAAGGAAACATCTTCACCACCAAAAATAAGAGAAATTTACCACAGCAATTGTCACACATACCTCATAACAGAGAGGATCGGCTTTTACAGCGGCTTTGTACCTTAAAGAAAACACAGCAAAATGTTAAAAATTGACAGACAAGTAGCTGAACGCTTGTTTCTTCTCTTGTCATCAAGACAATAACAAAATTCAGGGAGCTCAACATAAACATTAATTCTCCAACATACAGCTATGATACATTTGACAAGAAACAAACATTCAGATTTTCACCATCAACAGAAACTAGGATCATAACAAGCCCATCCAGCCGCAAGTAGCTCACCAAAATGAATTAGTGCAAACAAAATAGGCATAAGGAACCAACCATTGCCGGGCTTGGGAACGATTTTCCAGAGCCTCATATGCCTTGCCTCTCAAAAAGCATATAGCTGAAGATATCTGTTGAAAGAAAGAAATCATTAACATGCTTATTCAATATTTGCAGTGGTAACATTCTACCATAATTACTCAATCTCATGCTCCTTGGGGATGGTCAGCCCAAAGCATTTGTCATTTTTTTTTTCTTTCAATTTGAAGCAGTCAATTTGGCACAAATAAAGACCAGATTAATTACCGAACACTGGATAAGCAAAAAGGCAAAATGTAGAACAGAGATATGTGGGAAAATAAGGTATCCGATTCTCACAGTTCCACCACCATGAAGTTCACAATTATTCCCTTCAAAAAAAAAAAAAAAAAATGTATCCTAAACGCCTGCTCACATTTAATTCAGCATGTCTTCCAAGACAATTATCAAAGGCCATCGTCTTCTACTACCGGAAGGGAAAACCCAGATACCGCTTACTCAAAGTGTCCATCTAAATAATAAGATTAAACAAAATGGCTTCCCCCCTTCACAATGACAAATAAGAATAGTTCTGCCATGTTAAGTAACATTGCGAGACACACATTGTTTTCCTTTTCGATTAGGAAAAAGACTCGCAACAGCTGCAGGCAACAACTTTTGTAAACTCACATTGATCTCGCGGTCCTCCCCATCCTTATCTAAGTACATGGCATTAGTTTCCTTCGTGTCGTACACATTCCCATGTTCGTCCACCTTGGCATCGCCAAGCATCAGCAGACACTGATCCCACTCGTTCAGTTCCTCCTGTTCAACACAAGCAAGTTTCAATTTTTTTTTTTCTTCCGAGAGGAAAATAACACGCCAATGCCCAACCCAATTAACAAAAACAATAAGGAGAGAGGGATTAAGATAAGGGGGACTTGCGAGGCATTTGGCGGCGAGGTAGCGGAAGCGGAGGTCGCGGAGGACGATCTTGGAGGCGTTGAGGAGGTGGAAGGCGCGGCGGTAGTGGCGGCCGAGGAAGAGGGCCTGGGCCTGCATGTAGACGTCGGCGGGGTCGCGGGTGAAGGCGGCGACCTTGTCGGCGAAGAAGATGGCCGACGAGTAGAGGTGCTTGGTCACGCAGTCCCTCACCACCCCCCGCAGCTTCTCCACCTCTTCCTCCCTCATCTCCTCCGCCGCCGCCGCCGCTCCGATCCGAACGCCGATAGACAGAGAGAGTTTGCGAATGGAAGAAAGGAGTGAATTTTCGGAGTGAAATGAGCGGGAGGATTGCCCTTTTGGTGGAGGGTTTTAGCGGCTACTATTGAATATATAAAATAAAGTGGAACTTATTAACAAATCCGTTGTAGTCTAGTTGGTTAGGATACTCGGCTCTCACCCGAGAGACCCGGGTTCAAGTCCCGGCAACGGAATAACTTTTTTTTTTCATCTTATCTCGTGCCCTTTTTCTTTTTTCTTGTTTTGTTGTGGGGCTTTTTGGAAATTGGTCGATGATATTGACGGATTTGAAAACTATTTTACTGATAAAAACCAAAAGTGAAGGATTTGTACCGTTCAATGCTGTGTAGGCATTATGAAACTTTTCTCCCCGTTCTTCTTGCTCAAAGACTTTCCTTTCCTTCTTGCTTTGCAGTGAGTTTGGCTCATCGTAGTCCACAACTAGCTACCTTCCCATTTTGAATAACCTCCCATCATTCAGCTGTGCTGACACTATTTGTGAAGAATCCGAGTTGATTCATGTCACAAAGATCAATGCTTTTGAGTTTGTACTTTTTTTGTAATTGAGTTATAAACCTTTAATTATACCAATTGAATTATAAACATTTTCACATTTCATCAAATGAGTCATTCCAACTAATTTTAGCCAAAAATCACTAATGTGAAAGCTAGCAAACCACTTACATGGCATAGTCGGTGTTAAGTTGGACAAATTTTTGACTTTTTAAATAATTTTTTTAATTTTTTTCTTTCTTATTTTCTTTCATTCCTTTTTTTTTCCCAACTATGGACCAAAGAGGGTTGTGATACCTTGCCTAGTCTAGGCAAAGGCCATGATGCTTCACCTAGTCTAGAAGAGGACAACAATACCCTTGTTAGCCACAAATGAGGGCGTTGCAGCTAGAGGTGTGCAAAAGATTTGGGATTCGCCCGGACTGCTCAGAACCGCGCTTCTTGAAGGAATCGGTCTAGTTTTCCGGTTTCAATTTATGGGAACAGGTGAATACCAATCCGGTTCCCGGTTCCATGAGCGGATCCGTCCGCTTGCTCACTAGGACTAGAACATAACCTTTTTAATATTAAAAAAAAAAAATTACTAAAAGAAACCCTAGATCTCATCTCACTCTCTTCTTCTTCGGTTCTCTCTTTCTCTTTGTCTCTTCCTCAGTTCCTCCTAATCCTATCGCCATTTTGATTCCTCCCCGAGCGTCAACACCATTGCTGTTGCTCCTCCGTTGTTGTTGTCCAACCCCTCGCGCTAGCCGCCAGCCGCCGCCCGCCACAGCCACTACTCCTCCACCTCTATTATCCACCCCTTCCGCTAGCAATTTGACGTCGTTGCAACCCCTACAGTCGCGACGATCGACGCTAGTAGATCCCGAACTGATCGCTGCCTACGACCACTTTCTCACCGTTGGTGCCTACGACTACTTCTTGTACTCTATCCCTCTCTTTATCGCGGAGCCTAATTTCCTTGGTTCTAACTTGCGTCTTGGATCGAATTCTCAAATGGGGTTTTTTTTTTTTTTTCTTTTTTGGGTGAAGGAGGTGTGTCGAAGTGCTATTTGGAGTCAGAGACACGAATGCAATTCTAGATTTCCTTGCTACAATTCCCCCAACCTTATTTTGCAATCGCTTGGATCAAATTCTCACCCATGATGGGCTTTTTTGTTGGAATCGTGATGGAGGTGAACCGCTTGTTTCGAAATGCTTGATTTTGGAGTGAGAGGCACATGCGTGTCTTTGAATTTGGAAGTGGGAAATTGAATGTTTTCTGGTAGTTGAAGTCTAGGCTTTTGCTTGCAATGTTGAGTTTTATGTAATTGCACATGCTTTCACCTTTGATGTTTACTCGAAATGGAGTGTGGTTTTTGTATTGCTGTAGTGAATTCAAACTCCTAGCTGATGATGATTTGCATCTAAGCAAAAGAATTGGGATTACCCTTTTGGTATATGTCAGTGAAGGTGGATAGATTATATACAGAATGTTATAGTTTTTTTCTGTCTCCGAGATGGGATTCTTTTAGTGGTATAGGCAAAACGACCATAATGGATGTTCTAGTAGGGAGAAAGTGGTGTCTTAAGACAAAACAAACAAGGAAGTAGGACAATAGGGAACCTTTACCTTTGGTTAAAGAAAATTTAGCCATCTGTGGTTACTTGCAAGCAAGAAATGGGAGAATGTTGCATTCCATCTCTTCGCTTTTTTTTTTTTTTTTTTTTTTTTTTTTATCTACGAGATATATTTATAATTGCAACAAATGAATCTTTGTTCTATGTACTTAAATTTGGTTTTTCTTTTTTGGCTTGCTTTGATGTCACGTAGTTATTCTATGTTGAAAACCAAAATTGTTTCGCGTCAAGATCGATTCCATGGATCCGGAAACCATACGGAGCCCGATCTGGTTCTCGAGTGGATCCGGGTGGATCCGATTTCAATTTTTGGAACCGGTCCTTAGCGAACGGTTCCCAAATCTAGGTTGGGAATCACCCTGGACTATGCACACCCTTAGTTGCAGCCCTTGTCAACTAGAGTTGTAATAAAAAAAAAAAAGAAAAGGAAAAGGAAAATTAAATAAAGAAGAGTTCAAAAAAATATTAATATATTGTTAAAACTATCCACATCATCGTTGATCATTGGTCTTATTGGCGTCCGTGTTAGTAATTTCTCATCAAATTTTGGTTAGATGCACTACATTGGCAAAATCATAAAAAATATTTAATACTAAATTGACATGATTAAAATATTTGACATTTAATTGATAAAAATATAATAAATTTATGACTTTTATAGACAACTTTCCTAAAACATCCCCCTTGAATTAAATTGAGAAAATGGGGTTTGGGTTACCTTCCAACTTTGAAAGGAGAGGTGAAAGGTTCAAATCCCCACCTTCTCATGGGGTTGGGTTGAGATGGGAGTGATTCATGAGTGGGCGACTTCCATAAAAGACAAGGCAAAAGAAATGTCGAAAATGTTAGAATATTAATAAAGTAAGATCGAAAAAATAAATAAATAAATTAAGAGGCATTTAAGAGCACTTTGAATTAGGAGTATTAATGGTTTGATTCGGTTCGGGTTTTCAAGAAATCTAAACCGAACTAAACCAATAAGGTAAGCAAAACCGAATATGAATTGAATTGAAAACCAAATTAAGTTCGGATTTTGATTTTCTTATTTATTGGAACTAAATAGAATAAAAAGTGAGAAAGATGAAATATTTTAAATTGGGCATTTAGTTTTTCTTAAGAATTTTGGTTTGGTTAAGGTGAAATAACCTTCACAGAAAAAAAAAAAAAAAGATAACGATTATCTTTCCATTATCCGAATCAAAACCAAATTGAACTAAAAGTGCACAAAATTTCGGTTCGATTTTTTGATTCAATTATGATACCCCTACTTTGAATGCCCTAAAGTGCAAGTAAGGAATTAATAGCCACAACGAAAAGCCCAGGTGACGAAATGAAACAGAGTAATCTCGTACGGTTAATAAATATGCATTCGGAAGAGCGTGAATTTTGAGCGAAATGAGCGGGAGGTTTGCCTTTTGGCGGGGGAGGGTTTTAATGATTATTAAGTATAAAATAAATTATAAGTTCTTCAACAAATCCGTTGTAGTCTAGTTGGTTAGGATACTCGGCTCTCACCCGAGAGACCCGGGTTCAAGTCCCGGCAACGGAATCCTTCTTTTTTCAATCCCATTCTTATTTTTATTTTGTTTTATTTTTTTTGGTGATGATATTAAATTCGCATGGACAAGAAATTCACTCGAGGGTCATTTCTACACGTGACAGTATTTATAGCCGATGCGATTGACAAGAAATTTCACAAGATTACAAATTTGAAAGCTTTGTGTGTGTCTGTTCCCGGGGTTCTCGTTGTATGATATAAGATCAAACCATCTCTAAAACTACTCCAACATTGCACCATACAAACAAGGACCAAAACTCTCTCTCTCTCTCGTGCATTGATCGACCGTCCATGTCCGAGCCATCTTCTCTAGCGTCATCCTCCGAAACCACCTCCGAGTCCATCGACAGCCCGACCATCCAGATGGTCTCGAGGTCGGTTTCCGACAGACTCCTCGGCAAGTTCTTTGATGCCTATCAGTTCGACTTCGACTACGAGCAGAGCAGTATCTGGTCTCCCCCGATACGCCGAAGCGTGTACCTGGATTCACCTGGAAACGCCGTACGCTGCAAAGAGGATGACGAAATGGGGTTGAGAATGAAGAGTGCAAAGAGGGCTCACCGGAGGAATCGCATCTTTCGATTCATCGTACGCATTATGAAACTTTTACCCCCGTTTTACTCGGTTGGAGACTTCGCTTTCTTTCTTGTTTGCAGTAAGTTCGGCTCATCACAGTGAACTAGCTGCCCATCTCTAATAAACCTACACATCATTCGCTAGATGCTTCGGCTGTGCTGACATTTTTTGCAAAGAAGACGAACTGGTTCGTGTTGCAAAGACTAATGCTTTCAGGTCTATACTGTTTTTTGCAGGCCCTCTGGTGCTTCTAAAGAATACATGAAATGTCAGGGTGTGCTGGCTTCCCTTTAATAATCATTTGGAGGACATGGAAATGAATACGATCTCCTCTTGCTTTGTTTCCATGGATGAGCTTTCATTCAGTGTATCTGCCACTTAAAGAATCACATCATTCAAATGAAATCCAAATCTTAAAATCTTGATCATTTGACTTTGTCTATCTTCACCATTTTGATGGTTCATTTTTGGCTTCTCATTTTCAATTATTACATGAAGTAGGATTCTTTTTGCTTACGACTATCGACTCCTTCATCAACTGCGACACACTTTGAAGTCGAAGAAAAGCTCTTCACAAGAAAATCATAAAGATATCATGGCTCCCAAACACTCTATAAAAGTTATAGCATTCACTCTTAGAATTGAACTCGGAACTATTGGTTGAGGTGTGCATTTCGTATTCAGTGTAAGAATTGTTGTGGGATCACCGTTAACTATTTCAAAAGTTTAAACTGTTATATGAATGTGTAATTTAATATTTAATTACATTAACATTTCCTCTCACGCTTAGTCTGTTAACTGTTTTAAAAATCTAAACTATCAAATGAATTTGTGGTTTGATATTCTAATATGTAGAATGAGGTTTGAATGAAGATGAGGAAGTGCGTTTCGAATTAAGAACAATGACCCATCAGTGGACGTAACAGTGCCGGGTCTAGCAAAGAGAATTTCCAGACATTGGAGTCCATGAAATCTGCGCAAGGGTCCATTAAAGGTGTAAAGGCGTCAGCTTTCTTCGTGTCCTCCAGATTTCTTCCCTTTTGTCTCCAATCACTCAGGATTATATTCCCCTCGCTCACTTTTGGTTTCCTTCGTTAAACTGTTGGGAACAGTGAACAGACCCGGCATTAGTGCTGTCTCTTTCCCTTTCTTCTTTTCTGGATCTTCTTTGTTCTTTCCTTAAACCATGTTATGATGATTAGGCATGGAGTTTTAGTAACATTACTGTAACGTCGAATCCTTTTTTTTTTTTTCCTTTTAAATGAATACATCTCAGTCAAGTTACGAAACACTAATAATGCTTTGTATTGTGTTGAAACATCTGTCAAAGAATTTTAACAGATCATATCAATAAGTGTCTCAGGATACTTGTTAAGCATCTAAATAAGAAAAAGTTTTGCACTTTTCAAGACATCGCCTTTTTCATATCATATGTCATTAGGCCATCTTGGACTTGAACTAGGGAAGACCTTGCCCATGGAGAAAATTATCAAAAAACTTGTAAATCTAATGTACATACGCCAAATTAGTCCTAAGTTTTTAAATTTGGCAAATTTAATCTTAAATTTTTTAATGATTTGCCAATATAGTCCTTTCGGCAAATATTGACTAGCACTTACTGATATGAATGCTAGTTATCTTACATGACATGACCAATATTGATTTGAACAATTTTTTGCATTTTTTAAAACCTTTTTTCTCAAATTTTTATGAAGTTTTTATATTTTATACTTTTTTTTTTTTTTTTTTTTTCCATTGTGGGGCCAGGGTATGACCCTCGTCAGACTTTAGTTAAAAAAAAGATATTAAAAAAGACAAAAAAACATAAAATTTATAAAAAAATAATTTTTTTTATAAAAATTGTTATCATTAACACCAACCATGCCATAAAGGTCCACATGAGCGATTTTTGGCCAACCTTGACAAATTTTTAAAAATGTTTAAAACTAAATTTGCCAAATTAAAAAGTTTCACTAAACTGACATTTGTAAGATAAGTTTGTGATTTTCTTTGATAATTATTTCCATGCATAATCGATATTTTGAAAAAAAAAAACGAATAGATCTTTATTAAGTAAACTTAGTAAATACTTTCCACACTCTATGGACAGGTAGTATCTATGGAATGGGAAGCATATGCGAGACGGATCACACCTTTATCCTTACGTTGATGCCAAGCCAATCCCAACAAATTAGCACTTTCTGTATCCAACTAAAAGAGATTAGTTAATCAAAACCTCTGATGCAGTTCATTAGCCGGCTCTTGCCCTGCAGACATGTCATCATGGGCCAAGTTTTTCAATCAGTCTGACCTTCATGCGCTCAATCAACGCACCTTTTGTCCGCTTTCGTCGTCGCATCTGGCGTCAATCTCACATGCATACAGAAATCGGAATATGATTTCGCAGCACCATCATGTCAACGGGCTGTCTTACATTGCAGATGCATAGGTGCAACTTGAGGTGGTCAACCAATTATTTACAGCTATTGTTTAAGCGGACGGCTAATTAGATGCTGTCACAAGGCCCACGAGATGCCATCTTGGAGCTTCGAGGATTCAGAAAACTGCATATTTTTTGACATTTTTGCCTGCTTTTCTTTGTTTTTGGTACTCCAAGAAAATCTTACGTCTATAGTGGCAAGAGTTACTGTGATGTCGCTTGAGCTAGCTGAACTGGCAATTTGAACGACGCCATTACTTGCAAAGAGATCATATCGATTCGGGTAGAGACAGTAACGAGAAGTACAAAGAGTCATTTAGGGAGGACTTACAGATGCTGCATGAAGTAAAGACCCAGAGGAGAGCTTTTTCTAAACTAAATCAAGCCTCACGAGTCACGAGTCTTGATAATTAGACTCCATAGAATAATGGCACTACGAATGCATGATAAAAAGCTCCGACAAAAAAATTAAGAACAAGGAGGCCGGCGGCTCATCTCATTCGCCACCAAATTCAAACCTCCACTAACCCAAGCATTTGAATATAATATCTACGTGATTATATAATGCAACCTCAAGCTTCAGTTAATCTAAATTGCGCTAATTTAGCCAACTAACATGATCCTTTTTGTCTCTGACTCTTCTAGCTAACGTGTGCAAATCCCTGCTATAAATGGCTCACTCACTGCCTCCTCGTATCCGCCATAAGAAGTCACACATGCCAATCTTGTCCTAAACACACGCATAAGTCCTAAACCTTTTGCCTTTTCCGGTCTGATCAGAGATAGTAATTGCTGTAGATGGCTCAGCTCAGGTATCTCTTGCGTATCTTCATTGTTCTAATCATCATCATCTGCTGCCCGTCGTCTTCAGAAGCCCGAAGGTTGCCGCTGTTAGAGGAGAGACTGCTTCCCAGTGCCGCATCTAGCGGCATTAAACCACTTCCCTATGAAGGGCATTTGACAGCTATCGACAAGGAAAAACTCTCCGGTCTTCACGTTGCCAACGACGGCAGAGTACTGTGGCAGTCGGTCCCAAGTCCCGGAGTTGGTCATTGATCCAAAGAAACCCGTCTTCAATCTACTCCATGAGCTTGATGTTGAAAATTTATCAGACAAATTAGTTTCCTTTTTTCTTGTTCTTTGCCTGGACGTGGGGTAATTTACTACTTCACCTACAAATTCCAGGGTATGCAAAAAGAGACAATCTAGATATATAGGTTAGATTTTATTGCTGGTAAGCAGCGTATTGTAGAAGATTTTGTATGCTTTTGGATGCTCAAAATGATAAATTAAAGGCAAAAGCTAGGGAAGGTGTAACACTAAGTTTATGAAGCAAGCCTTGTGCGCTCGTTTCCGACACATTCTTCAATGATAAATGACGGACCAAGTCTGAGATGAAACAGACGGTTCAAAATGTTCTTTATGTACCAGAAGCATAGCATATGACCACTAAGTGCACTGAGCTAAAGGATTATTCAAGACTGAGAATTCAGACACCATCTTGGGCTAGGCTTGGCAGACCATTTAGTCTAAAAAGATACAAAAGTGGTGGGCGGCATTCTGCTGCCATACATACCTGTTGGATTAAGCATGTGTCTTCAAAACCTTTCAGAGAGAATAGGGATCTCAGTTTGAAAGATTAAAAGCATGCGAAGTAAAGTTACAAAATGATACGTGTATAAGTTCCAACAGAATGCATTTCATCCAAATATACATCATACAAGACAGTGAAGATCAAGACAGCTGAAGGACTCCTTCCCTATCCTCCTAACATCACAGGACGTTGGGAATGTCTTAAACAAACCATCAATAAATTCACTGTGGATTGCCAATACAGCCAATCTTCACATTTTCATTCTTCAGAAGTACCTATGATCAGGTAGAATTATATCTGAAGGAAAATGAAAAGTAAACAAAGAGAAGTGTAGCCATGTGGAAGTAAGTCCCCACAGCACATTTAGCAACCCGGTATGCAGTTTTCCTCTTCTTGCTGTGATCCGCTTAAGCAGATCAAGACAATTGCTTCCACTCAAAGATAAATTAAATCTTAAATGCATATTGACATATCTGCGGCTCATGCTGGTTTGGAAGTCATTAGATAGACCTGACAGTGTAAAACTGCCCTGGCAATTCTGAACCCAGGAACAACAGTAAAGGCCACCTGTTGGTCATATTCTTCCGGCATATTGTCTGCTGCCAGAAGCTCCTCCTTGGCCACAGGTTCCATAAATACTTCATTAAACCTACACCCTCTGCTCACTTGAAAGATGGAGGCATGATGTTCGAGTGAGAATCCCAAGCAATGCAGGAGCCAAATTCGCTTTGCCATTTCCAAGAAAATACAAAAGAATGTGGTTTCAGGAAGTTCCCCAGCATTGAGCTTATTTCTTAGCCTTAAGTTGCCATGGAAAGCCAGTTCCATTTGAGGGTGGATGAGCCGCATATACTTCACCCGACAAAACTTGGCAAATGCTGATTCAGGATTCTCGCGAAGGGAATCCATTGGCTCGCGAGAAATGAGCTCCACAAATCTGTCGAAAAATAGCTGTCGCTGGCTTTTACTCTCCTGTGGTAAGGACTCTTTTGGCAGGGAAAAGTCTGGGCATTGGAACCCATCAAACATTTCCCGACAAACATGGGATTCAAATGCAAAACATTTATGGTCTTCTTTCTGATAAATCACGCCAGGTTCTATTGCAATAGCTGCTGCGTCGAGATCCCAGCAAGCGGCTTTCATCTCATCCACCATGGATCTAACAAAGTTCCGCAGGGACTCAGTAGTGTACTTAAGAAATGCATCAAAATGGATATGGTTCAAGCTTGATAACTGTATATTCTTGAGATCAGAGAATGGCCAACTTTGCTCCGTGCTCTTGATGAGCAACCTGTTCTGCCAGCTTGATTCCTCCAACTTCTCCCTGAGAAATGCAATCTCAGATTCCTTGAGCTTAATCTGACGTTCCAGCTTCTTCACCATAATTTCATATGTTTTTACCATACTCTTCTGCTCTTTGATTTCGGCCAACAAAGAACTCTCGAGTGGAAGGTCAAGCTGCTCATTCACATAGGATTGCTTCAAGTCAGCCAAATTCTTCAATTCAGATACAATGATCTGGTCAGCCATTCGAATCCCATCGCTATCATAGGGACGCTCAGAAAACTGCAAGTGGGCATATGCTGCCTTTAATGAAGAAATGCTGGCAAATAATTCAGCAAGAAGCACGTCCAAGGCATCCCATTGCTGAGAACCCTTCTCTTTAATATCGAACTGAGGCAGAGTGTCCCAATTTCGGTCTTCCTCTAGCAAAACATCCGTAACTTTATCTCGGGGCTTGATTTTCTGAACAAAATTATCAACTGGGGCAACCCCAGTAGTGGATCGAAGGTGGAGAAACTTCGCAAAAGCTTGCACAAACTTATACTTTGATGGAGTAACTGCAGACTGTTGAGCGGAATCCATCTGCAGAAAGAAAGAGGTAATAGAGATAGATTATCAAAAATACGATTGTCAAAGAACAAGGATACTGTAACGGGTCGCTAGGAGCTATGATGAGCATGGTGAAGAAAGCAGAAAGTGGCATGCTTTAATGCTCAGAAAGAGGCCATAAATTGAGGATGAAACGAAATTTCCTTAAGATTTGTCCTTCTCGCTTTATAAGATTCTGCTCTTGCTTTTGAAAAGAGTTAAAAAGTACACTCCAAAGCAAAGCGTATAAGTTGTGAAAAAAGATGAATAGAAAATAATGAGGACAAGTGGGAGCCTTGGATGAGGTGAGCGATTCAAGAAAGATGCCCAAAGGCTGCAATCCTCTAGATTCTTCAAAAAAAAAAAAAAATTCATATCCATGAAGAACTCATGGAACTCATGTAATTATTTTACCTAACGTTCTTTCTCTATTGGTTGTGACGCGACCCCTCTTGACTCAACAACGTTTAAAATCTCTCCAACCACCGACTTAAATTAAAAAATAAATCCACGAAAACGAATTTGCTTACGAGCAGGCGGTCGATACTAGTAGAAGATGAGATGCCATTTACTACAAGGCTGCTACACCATACCTGTGAAATGGTCTCTAGTGACATATGCAGCAAGCACAAGTGCAAGGCGACACGTTACAGAGAGTATGAACCAAAAACAACTCAGGATCATCAGAAACTTAAAAACCCAGTCGAGCATGACCACGTTCCTTCATCTCAGAGGTGAAAAGGAGGCAGCTTGACCCGCGACTGACACTACATAACAGTCGTATGCTCATTGACATCGTCTAAACGAAGACCATCACTAAACTCGCAAGAAAACAGAAACCATCATACCTCTAACGCTACCCCAAAAAAACAAGCGTGAAAGAGACCGCGCGTTTATCTACTTCTTCTCCGCACATTCCCAACGTTGACAACCTCAGGCTCCCTGCCTCAGCCTAAAAAAAGGCCGAAGCCACCACGCGGCTTTATAGCAATGCTAAGTAAAGCAAAGCAGGAAAAGATGGAGGCCACCCAAAAGATTCGAGCTTTGCGTGAGCTGTCGTTTGTCTTCAGCTACTACGGTAGACTGAAGACTTCAGCGCCTAGCTCGGAAGAGGAACTGCCCGGAAGGGCAGGTGCTGGGTTGGGCTTTGCCATTTATTCTGCAAACTGCCAAGAGTGATCAAATGGAGACAGAGACTCTGAACGCAGAGAGAGAGAGAGAGGCAGAGAGAGACAGAGACAGGAGAGAGAGAGAGAGAGAGAGAGAGACGGTGCAAAGCTCGAGGACAGAGGAGGAGATTTACATGAACGAGAAAGGACAAGAAGGGAAACGGATCATTTCGATACAGCCCAAGTGGGGCTATCTGAGAACTGAGAAGATCAAAATTGAAAAAGCAAAGCGAGAAACACGAAAATCGTCATAATTTCAATATTGAAAATGAGTGAATGTAGCAGGGTACTAGTGGCCTATCTACCTGTCAACAAATTTGAACCCGCACAAATCACACCCCTTTTTTTTTTTTTTTTTTTTTTTTTTTTGTGCTTTTTCTATTTTATAAATCTTATAGAAACGTTTCCTCCCCCTGCGGAAGGAAAATGCCCGTTTGCATTCACAAAACACGTTGATTTTTGCCAACATGACAATTTGTCCTCTGTCTGTCTTAACGTGCCCACGCCAGCGTTTTGCATGAAAAGAAAAAGGTTTCCAAATAATGTTAATTGTCTCATATTCCCATTCTGTTTCCAGTACAGATGAAAAAGAAAGCTGAATCCGCAGTACCGTTTATGCCCGTTACATCTCAAATGAAAGAGAAGATAAAAAAACGAAATACCGAAAAAAGGCCTCTTCTTATGCAATAATGAGACAAAAGCGGAGGCAAGAAAGCATGCCATACCTACAATAGGCAAAAGGGACTTCAATTCTTTCAATTAGAGTCCACTTTTTGCCTGCGTACCGTGGCGTATTGTTGACACTTTGAAGGAAGAAAGAACACCTTCAACTACAAAACACACCCGCAGAGAACGAAAGTCAAAAAAGAGATTTCATTTCCAAAAAGGAGCATCACGAATTGGAGTCCAAAGGCATGCGGCAATCAATATACAAACACTACTTTTTTTGAGCGAAAAAAGAATCACTGTACTTCATTTTACCGTCATTGAATGCTTGTTTCTGAAGGCCAACATTAGCACATACATACACCAACAGTCCAGCGAAACATCTGGTGCATGTAAAACCACCGTCCATTCTCTGTATCAACCAAATCGCCACCTCGATAGAGCAAAACTATAGTTTTCAAACCTGCTGTTGCATTTCGACATAAGTGAAGCAACCATTGCCTCGATTCAATTAACTTTGTGGAAATCGAAATTCTATGCATTCAGACGAGGTTTGCCAGAAAATAAAGCCACCCAATGACTATCCAATCAGCAAGTGCGGAAACAAAGCCGCATCTCCAACGCATCGCACAAAACAAAATAATGGGCTTTTCCTTTTGGCACCTGGAAGAGAAATGAAGTTCCCCATGGGCCTGCAGAGCATAACTGGAAAGAACTCATCACGAGCATAGACATCCATATAGAACTTACGGCCCCATTACTCGTTCTTAATTTGCTAGTTTCACGTAATTTTACAAGCTATTGAATTGCAAACTGGAAAAACTACAGGATCAGGCTGTGGCAACGGTACAGATCCAGTCATACTGCAAAAAATAGTTGCAGAAAAAAGGGCATAAATAAGGAACAAAACTATCTTAAGATGCTGCCCATCTGCATTTCCTAGGAGCATTATAATCATCTCCAATCTCTCAAAGCTAGCATGTGTGTCCTACTCGCATAGTCAGATTCACCAAAACTGGACTGCGAACAAGCTTTGGCCAGAGAAGAGCACGACCTTAGAAACCGAAGAACCCAAGTTCACTTGCTTTTTCTTTCTCAAAGGTCTCAAAGTACTGATAAATGATGGTGACGGCGAGAAGAATCCCGGTCCCTGAGCCTATTGCCCCCATGAAATCTGCCAAAACAGTCAGTGCGCCGATGCACATGCCTCCAAATGCTGCAGCAGTGGGAATGTAGCGGTTGAGCTCTTTCTGTAAGTTTGACTCACGATGGCCTGGCATCACCATTTGTTGTTCCTAAGATTGACAAGGAAAGAGAGATGTTAGGGAAAAGATGGAACTGTGCAAATCTGCATGACAAAAGGTCCGGCTTAGGACCGGCAGACAATTTTGAAAGCAATTAGAATTTACCAAAAGAAATGACAAAGAACAAGTCATAAGTAGGTGGCTCCAGCAAAACACAGAAACTTGTGGAAGATGCAAATCAGCTTATCAGAGATTAAAAAGCTCAACAGACAATACGTATAGTAAAAGATGATTGTTGAAAAGGAAAAGCTGCCTATGAACCTAATAAATCCAGGGTCACTCGAGCTAAACGTACATAAAAGCCAAACAATTGTAGCCTCGAAATGCAGGCATGCAACTGCTGATACCCCATTATTTGAACCATAAGGTTGTTTCTCATTCAATTGTTAGCAGACTGTCAAGAGAAATAAAGTTTCACACAATTTATACCCTGAGCTGTCTGGCAACATCTTTAGCAGAGGATCCAGAAACTTCAATCCATGTTTTGGAGAACAGTGCACAAGCTGACAACATAAACACAAGATAGAAGAGTGCATGGAAGGGATTGGCTGCCATATCAGCCAAGCTGCAGGAGGATAGAGCAAAATGTCAACTGGTGAGTTTTCAAATCAACAAAGCCAGACTGAACATCATTTTTCTAAAAGGAATAGATAATCACCTTGATGGAGCTGTGATATAGTAGGCGATACCACCAACTGGGACGGATTGGCCACCTGAGTACTCAGATTCTTTCCATTTACCCAAAAGGTTCACAATGAAATTTCCACTGTACTTCCTGTGAAGCAACTGATGCCAACAAGAAATGCATGAGTCATAAAAGCTCAAATCTGAACATAGCAATGAACAGAAATGTGACCTCCACTACCTGAGAAATGAAGTAAATGTTGGTTACAAGAGCTGACTGCAGAATGATGGGCATGTTAGATGTGTAGAATAATTTGATCGGATATGAACCCTGCTGTCCTCGAGCATTCTTTGACCTCACAGGCAAAACCACACGGAATCCTTGGAAGTATATGACTATTAAGAAAATCAGGACAGTGGCTAGCAGATTTGTGACATTTGGCAGATTCTGTCGATAAAAAGCCTCCCGCAGAGCACGGACCTTGTCCGTTCGGGTGATGAGGAGATGAAAGAGAGCAATGACTGCACCTTCAAATTCTGCTCCTCGTCCACTGTTAATAGTTGTCGGGCTAAATGCTTTCCAGATAATAGATTCACTGAAAAGGAGAAATGAACAAATGAGAACGGTGCAGACTCTCTATGTTCTCTCAAAACGAACAACAATCAAATTTGGAATGAAGCCACTCAGTCAAAAAATCTTGAGCTTTTTATATATAAACAAACATATGATAGAAATGCTCATAAATGGATTGGCAAAAGTTGGGTAAAAAAGAAGGAAAACTTACCAGATGTTAGTTGCTATGAAAAGAGAGATTCCAGAACCAAGACCATAACCTTTCTGAAGGAGTTCATCCAAGCATATAACAATGATGCCGGCAAAGCATAGTTGAATAATGATGAGAATGGCATTTCCAACACCAAGTTGGCCAACACTTCCATACATTCCTGAAAGAACATATGCAACAGCCTCACCAATGGCAATCAAAATGCCCAGCAACTTCTGAGCTCCATTTCTGCAAGAAAGAAGTTACCAATTCAGCACAAGGGAAAAAAATATAAAAGGAAATAAAATTTGCCAAAGTAAATTGAGGAGGCACACACATAAAAAAAAAAAAAAAAGACGCACTATTTTGATCAAGCAGAAAAACTGGTGCACCGTGACTAAGGTCATATGCAGAAAGGACGTCCTCATTTCCAATAAAGACATCCAATAGCTTCAATTCAAAATATGGGCCAAGCTGCAAGCTAGGGGTATCTTTCAGCACGTACTGATGCTTCAAAGATGATAAGAAGTAGGAAGCTAATTCAGCAGTAGGCTAATTCAGCAGTAGGAGTTCCACGGGCATCAAAATTAGGTGAATAACAACAGAGCAGCAGCTAAAAGTGTCTACCAGTACCAAATAATGACCAGGATACCGAAAAATGCAACATCACCACTGAGGCTTGGGTATCAAAAGAGAATGATCCAGCTCTGGACATAATAATGTGCTGGAAATATAAATTACTTTAACTGATACTTACAGGAGAGCTCGATCCTCACGGACATTATTGTCCACTTCGATGATTTTTGACCCAGCCAGGAGTTGCATGACAAGCCCAGATGTCACGATAGGAGTAATACCAAGCTCCATGACAGTTCCACGGTTGGAAGCAAGAATAACACGCACCCAGTAGAATGGATCGGCGCCAGTGGTGGAATGTATGCCATACAGAGGCAGCTGACTGCAAACCAAGAATATGAAGAGAGAAATGACGGTGTAAATCACTTTCTCCCGGAATGGTATCTTCCTATCAGCACTTTGAACTTCAGGCAGGAACGAAAGGAAAGGTCTGACAAGATGAAGCACTCTGAAACCACCACCCATGGTGCCTTCCTGACACTAATCCACCAAACTCCTGCACACCAGATATAAATAAGAGACCAGGTTCAAAACAACACTACACAAAAACCTCTCCATGTCTCAAGATTGCGACATCAATTTCTGAAAATCAAGTGCTACAGATATAACAAGCCACTAAAAGAACAGGACATGAGCCATCCAAAAGAGGTGCATCGATCTAAACTTTTCCTCCTAATCTCAATAAGCAGTCCACTGTAGAATGTCAATACACTTAATATATTGCCAAGAGTCCAGAGTCCGCAACAAAATCACATAGTTCTTTTTAGTCTTCATATGTTTCAACGAAAAACAAGAACTCTGTCCAACAACTCCGCACAACTCCTTGCAAACACCAAACACAACCGACATCACAAAGGATTCTATTCTCCAAACCAACGCCACACGCGACACAGTCAAAGGCATTCAAGCACACAAACCCATAAACGAGCACCCGTGAAGATCCCGATCTCAAAACAAAATCACACCACTCAGTCCACCTCGAAGCGATATTCAAGCGCTAGCAAAACCCCCATGCACCGACGCGTTCCCGCGGCGCAGGAAAAATAGGAACTTTTTTTTCTTCACATCGACTCAATCCAAGCATCTACACTACAACGACGCGATCCCTAACACGCATGCGCGAACCCACCCTTCCCCACGCGGATCTCGTCGTGCAGAAATCCAAACCGCGCAATTCGTCGGTCAACATCTCGGAAATCACTCAAATCGTCGAGCTTAGAAGCAGAACAAAAAAAGGGACAATTATCGACAGCAGATCCGCACTAATCCGACAACGTTCAACCGAGGGATCCAGGAAGAGTGAATGGGAGATCGAACCTTTGAAGAAGCGTTCGAACTTTTCGGAGGTGCAGAGCGAGATTTCCTCCGGTTCGATGGAGAGAGAGAAAGACAGATCTGGGGGAAGCTCGTGAAAGCCGAGGTGGTTCAGGCCGCGATTTGGTTCCGGTGTGGGGGGTGGGTTTGTATAGGGTCATCCCGGGGGTTTTATAGGTGGGCCCGCGGCCACGACGCCGGACGAGTGAAAGCGCGACACGTGTGGGATGCCGCTGACGTGGCCAGGGGTGCTCCCAGTTCTAGTCGAGATGGATCCCTAGTGGCCGTGTTGATTTTTTCGAAGGGTTAGGTTTGAACTTTCAACGGAGGCTGCGCTCTCTGTAAACTGAATATATATATATATATATATATTTTTATAGGATCACACTAGATATCAATGGATAAATTATATGCAGCCATGGAAAACTCGGGTTTAAAATATAAATTTGTTAAAGGGTTAGTTTTACCAAAAGAAATTCCATGTTGGTATATCCATGATATTTATCTCGAATTAATTTTCATCTTATAAAAAACTTTAGATTGGTCTTGATAACCCAAATTGATCCCTTTAAAATGTATAATATCAAAATAATGAAAATTAATTTTTAAAAAACATTTCGAAGATACCAATTTGAATTTTTCGGTGAGATATATATCATCAGGGTATTAATTCAAAATTTTTAATGACATTAACTTTTTTTAAGAAAAATGTTGGAAAGGTATGGACACTTGTCTTAATGATTCTTTTAGATGGATAAACGCGCCACCTTGAATTCTTCAATTCCACCTTGAATTTGAACAATATAAAAAAAGACGTGAAACTTTGCTGAATTTTTCAAATCCACCTTGAATAATAACAATCCTTCATTATACCCTACAACTGCTACGTTCAACGCTCGCTTATCTGGCGTTGAATTGTTCAAAGGAACAGACTTGACCAACCCAATATGCTTGTCAGAATGAGAAGGGCGGACCACATCGATATCGAAATATTAGAGTACAAGGGAAGAAATTGTGGGTAGCTATCTAGAAAATAACAGTCAAGTCTATTTAATCCGTTCACCGGCGGCAAAATGTTTATGTTGGGGTATAATAACTAATAAAAGTAGGGTCATATGATATTCCTCTACAATACATCAGAAATTTAGGATATCCATTCCAATGTCCAGTGAAGAAGCCAGCAACAACCTCCACACATGATCAATAACAAGTAATGGCATGTTGCGCTGCCGCTAATTGTTTGGTTGAATTCATCAAGTTTTTGGGCAATGTGCCATTAGCCTCTGCTCGCGCTCCAGTCTGAGTAATGTTTCATTCCTCTCTCGATACATTGACACAAAGATCGTGGACGGAGAAAAGTAACACTGATGGAAGAAACCATTCCAAATCACAGAGGTAGGAAATTTTATAACTAATGACCTAATTGCATGGAGGTTACATGTACACAGTGAAGATCACAACCAAGAACACAGGATAGAGAATATAAAGTGTCTCAAGTGGTACTCAAACTTTCTTGAAGAAGGACAAGATGTTGCCTTGCTTAGGATCTTTAAGACTTCCAGATTTCTTGTTTCCTGCCTTGCCAGCTGGATTGCTATGACCTGTGGGAACGACTGCCGGGGACTTCTTTGTCAAAGAAGGCCTGAAGTTTTCACGAATTTGTTAAAGGCATTTACGTGGACAAGCTAAACATAAGAGACGCACTATATATGCCAAGAATCAAACTGGCTAGCATGACAGTAGCCTAGCTCCATCTTTTAGTACCATAGATTATGTTTCCGGTCATAGCCCCACTCTGTCATTTAATGACAAAATCTCCAGTAGCATCCGATGTCATGGGTCCAGTATGATGATCAATCTTAGGTGCTATAGTCCTTTTTGAGACAGCTACCATTCCTTGTGGTCAAGCTCAAAGCAGATCCCTAGTTCCACTTATTTAACTCAACCAAAAAGAATGCCAGACTTGGGTGTTGCTATTAGCTAATTGTGGCGTCTCTGACTAAATGACGTGATTTCTGTACTTGATGTGGCATGACAAGTCAGAAAAAAAATGAGACCTGGGACTCGGTTAAAAGATGCAGACTGGTCGAATTTAGTTAGGAGAAATATCCAGATAACCTCTTTTAATTAGAAATGCATGAAGGATGAGGGAAAAGGTAGGAGTCATTAATCATGCTTTCATCTTTGCCTAATTGTAACTGAAGAAATGGCACTCTTAACAGCTTAAGATATTATCAGTCTAGCTAAGCTCTCTATAAGCATGCATACACGTAAACTATACCAGTGTGAGCTTCTACCCAAAGAAGAAGAACAAACCTGCTCTTGGTGTCAGCAGCTTTGTCATCATTAGATTTGTCAGCTGCAGTACAGTTTGCTTTCTTCAATTCTTCCTCACCCTCCCAGAACACTTCGGTTACTGCAATGAAGATGCACTCAAGAACATGTAGAGGTAAACCTGAGGACACCTCTTACCAATGGATAACATATAAAAAACTCAAGATTTGCAGGCAATGCCTATTTGCTTTGTAAGTGGCTTTTGTGATGTATTTGAGTTTGTAAAATAGAATTGGTGAATCCTGCATCTCCTTCAAATAAACAAATTAGCTTACCCCGAAAAGAAGAAAGTATAGAATACCTATCAACAGGGATGGATGTAGAAACTTCTATGAAGTGGGGGCAAACTTGTCCATGTGTTTTAATTAATTTTGTTGATTTAAATAATGCCTAAGTTCTTGTATGCTCACATCATTAGACAAATTACTACAGGATCAACTATTAAGTATAGATACACAACAACTAACCATCTAGCAATGTTAAGCTTTCCAAAGATGTGGGGCCAAACCAGAAACTTGTCAGAAAATTATTGTTCTAAACAAAATTCCTTCACAAACTTAATGGTGCAAACAATAAAATCCTTATAAAACTATTCCTTCACAGACTTAATGGTGCAAACAATAAAATCCTTATAAAACTACTACTATCCTGATGCATTTTTCAAACGTGAGCAGAGGCAATTGCCCCCACTTTCTATTCAGTAATCCGTCCCTTCCTATCAAACCCCAAAATATTTACATAAAGCTAGCATGCTAAGTAGATTTGAAAACTTCGACCAAAAAAACAAAGTAGATTTGAAAACCATAAATAAGCATCGAGGTACCTTCTCTCCCACGTTCATCAATTCTAGTCTTCAAAACCTTTTGCCTCTTTGGTGAGGTTGGAGCAGGATTTGTCACTTTTTTATTTACATCCTTGGAGGAACCATGATTTTGGCCCTTCAAAGAGCACATCCCAATGTTCATGCCTCTGCTGACAGCAGAAACATCTTCCTCTGGTGGCCGGTGGTGTCCTTCCTTGCTCACTTTTCCTTCATCAACTTCCACTTTATCTTCCTCGCACTTCTTCTCAGAAACTAACTCCTTGGCACTCTCTTTTGAAGCGAGGATAGACTGGGCTTTTGGAAGATCAGGTGATGCCAAATTGACTGCATCTTCATTCTCATCTTCTTCATCCGACAAATCAAATACAACTCTTCTTTTTCTGCCACCTTCAGTTTTGGAGGTTCTCTTAAAATTGATATCCCGACCCTCATCATCACTATTTGATTCTGCTGCCTCATGTGCATGGATTTGAGCTTCTGCACTAACTGATGAAGAGATATTTTCCATTAACAGAAGGAACTCTGTAATAGTCCTTGTAAATTTTTTTTTACATAACTTGAGAGAATTAAAGCAAACTTTTGAAAGAGACAAATGGGTTATAGGAACCAACCAGTGGAACTTGGAGCAGAGTTCTTATTTTCTGCTGGCCCAGCACTTGATTTTGTTGTGGTGGAAGCACGACCCCACAGATTTGCTAGAGAACCCCCAGCTGTGGAAGAGTTCTTGCTGTTCTGGCCCAACTTTTTACTTGCAGGAAAGTTAGTGACTTTTTCTTTGTCTGCAGGCATTTTGCTGGCCTGATCATGAACTCCTGCACCATTACCTTCACTATTTGCATGCTTAAGCACATCTACGGATTGCTCCGACTTTTTTTGGCTTGTCTGTTCAATCTTTCTTGGTTGTGGTGGGTTAACCTTTTGATGGACAGCATTTGATGGTCCTGAGGCTCTGGCGCCATTCAGCTTGGGAGCTCCCAAGTCAAATAATTCCCCCTCTGCACTTCGCCTAACAAAGGGATTAGCTACCGCACAGAACCTGAATAATCACACAGAGAAGTCGTTGTGTTTAGTCCTCGTCAAAATATTATGTTTAGGGACACCTGCATGCATATAGATACTCAGAAACCTGAACCAAGGCATTGCACCTGTTATCTCTCAGACAATTCTCAGTGGTTGCATCCTGGCTGAAAAGCTCCTCCGCCTGCACAAATTCAGCATTCCAAAGTGCAGCTGAATCCTTTGGAATGCAAGTTTGCACACTATAGACTTGAACTGAGCATTCACCATCAAATTCTTCCCTGGCGTCTGCATAGACATCAAGCAAAGTAAATATCCCTTATGGACTTAATAAAATAATTAATTAATCAAACCATGAAATTTCTAGGAATACACATTTAATATGTGGCAGGCGAGGGAATAAAGCTCACATATTCTCATAACTGTGCAAATGAACAACCATGAAGTCAACAAGATCCCTGTTCAATTTCAAAGTTCCATCCACAAATTGAGCTGTATAGGCATCCACGCAACAAGTGGGCCTATTCAAACCTCAATTCAAGGCATCACTTTGTCGGCATGGAGATTTCATAACAAATGTTCGAACTCAAGCATGGCCATCGGGCATGTTATTTTGACATGACATTATTGATTAACTCAGATGGCAAAACTCATTTCATACTGCTAGTAGCCCCTAAAAAATAATTTAAACCTACATATCTAGTAGTCCCTCAAAACCAACCGTTATTTACCTATGCAGCATGTTGCCAATCAATCCATGTTTTCAGGAAAGGGAAAAAAACTGCAAAAAAGTACTCTTCTTAAAATCTGAAAGGCAGGTTTTTAGTTATAGATGTCAGAAACAACTATCAATCATTGCACATTTTAGCTCCTTGAGACATCATAAAATGAAGAATCAAGGTCAAAACCAATGTAACTATATGAATATAGTAATTCCATTTGGTTATTTCAGGAAGACCCATCTCCAGTGCATGGATAACACATCTCAGGAGGTCAGATAAGCATCAAACCAATACAAATATTAGGCAACAGGCAACGCAAAATAAAATCTGACCAGCAAGTTTAGGACCAGAAACAAGTTTGATATGGTAACACGACGGATTGTCCTTTAACCATCCAGATAAAGAGTATACTACTTCCAATCCGTCTCCATGTCTTTCAACAAATTCTTGCAGCAACCTGAAGAGGAAGTAACTATTAGCAGTGCTGTTTCAAGCCCATGTATTCTAAATCATTCTCTATGAAGACAGTGCCAACCTCTTTGCAGTATTTGAAGATACCAAGAAATTGCGGCTCAACCACTTGTATGAAACCTGAGAAGGAAAGCAAATTGCTTAGAACTTGCTAAAAAGAACTGACCATTGAAAGAACAACACCCATAAGTCCTGAAGAGTAATTGGTGTCCTTACAGAAGCGAGCAAAACTGGGATACGACAATTTTGACTCAAACAGATTGAACCAATGAGAAAATAAGTTAAACACCGCTTTCTACAAAGAAATGAAGCCATTACAAATCCAATACTGGTCTTTCCAAGATCCCACAGTTAGACAACTAAATCACGCAGAAGAACTGCGCTAGAAGAAAGACTACAAATTTTAACATAGAGATTAATTCAATGCTGTCACACGACAGAACCCTTCATCTCGTAGTGCATTAACACTCAATACGGACTAAGACACGGGAATCATGTGCAGTGATTCTCTCTCTTCCCCTGACAACCGGAAACACGTCAAAATCTAGTTACCGATCTGCGGGCGTCGTGAATCTTCATAAAACAATCACTTCTCGACACGAGAGAGAGATCGGAGACGACGAAAAAGGCAACAATTTACGAGATCGAAATCGAAAGAGGGAAAGGAAGTCCAAGGGTACCACTTGCAGCTTATCGGAGACGAGAGCCGCGATCTCGTCGACGATCCCTAGGGTTTCGGCCTGGCACATCTTTGCTCCAGAGCTCCGATCGATGAGGGAAGGCCCTTGTCCTTCTGAGCGACGATTTCGCGCGACGCCTCGAAGGAGAATCCGATTGCGCCTTCCCCTGCTAGGGTTCAATCCCAATCCAATTTTCCCGCCATTTCTGTGCGGCGCCCCGGGAATTATTTCGGGTGGGGGGCTTTTATAGTGCGCGCTTAGCGTGAAAGCGATCTGGAAATAGTAAAATTCGGGTCCTCGTATTTTTCACGCTGAGAATCCATACGAAAAATTAAAACGATTATGACGTCTTTGTTGTGATTCGACGAGGATAAGAAATAAATCCACCTTGGCCTATTTTCTAATATCTATCTAACTATTAATTGAATAAACAATTTATGCTTTGTGTTAGTGGATTGATGGCAAATTTTGGTTTGATTATTCAACTTGTTGTTTTACAGTTCTATTATCTTAATTTGACCGCTAGTCATGTGTTGTGGAATTGTTTAACTTTTGTACATTTAATACATGTTATGTTCACCTAATGACATGATTTATAAAGCTTATATTCTCCTTGGGGTTTGCTCATATTGGTCACCATCGCCAGCACTGTCCCCTTTATTTGGCACATAATGTGGTCTATTCGCATCATTCATCATTCCCGAAACATGTCAGTACACTAGTCAAACCTAGAAAAATTATAAATGACTATATGAGTTAGTGGCTATTTGCAATGATTAATAAGTGTCCCATGTAAAGTATGTTTAAGAAGCATCAAGAAGACCCTCCATCAAAATATAGGTACTTTGCTAATTGGCCACACTCTTCCATGAAGAAAACCTTCTATGACGAATTATTGACAGGTTATAAATTGGTCGTTACCTAAATTTATTTTTAATTAAGTTGACATATGATTGATATCTATATTTTGAAAGTAATCAATTAAATGCCTACTTAGATTTTTTTTTTCTAGATTAGTAGAAAAACACTACCAATTTACTAACTGATAAAGGTGGTCATTGGGCTGAGCGTGCATTATATATTTTCAAAAAGCTCGCCCAAGATATAAAATTTTTATATAAAGGTTCTATTTAGGCTGGACTGGGCTTTGTAATGTAAGGGTGTTGCTCAAGTTGGTCTATTTTCTTTTCGAGGGGCTTGCCCGCTAATCACATTTACTAATCGGACCGGTAATTGAGGAAGAAATGTTGCATGGTCTACAAATTCTATAGACCAAACCTATCTCCACCATCATATCGGCTCCGTGATAGGTCCTCCACAACTAATGATTGGGATGTTAATGGCCTATAGAGTGGACGAACCATGCAATAACTTCTCCATGTTAAACGGGTTGGCCGAGCAATTCAACTCGAGCAGCCACAATCGTTGTTTGCCACTCGGAATGTGGACGCATCACGAGACTGTCCCTGTGTTCATATGATCGAAATTGTGAAGATTCAAGAGAGATAGATTTCTGCAGAAGATTGCCTTGAGGAATGTTTTATTATATTAAGAGCCATATGAATCTTTGTACAAAGGAACCAATATATAACACGAAAAATGATTAATAAAAAGAAAGAGTATATTATCTTAATCTAGGTGTATCAATTCTAATCCTAGATTGATTCAATTAATCAATGTGAAGATTTAAGAGAGATATCTTTTGAGTGATTTTCCTTGGAGAGGAAGTTGTGGTGATTCTAAGATATCTTTCGGGTGATCTTCCTTGGAGAGGAAGTTGCAGTGATTCTTGGGTGATTCTGGATTATTCATCTTAGCGGGTAGTGTTTCCTTTGGCAATCTTCCTTGGAGAGGAAGTTCGGTGATTCTTGGGTGATTCTAGATTATTTCTCTTTAACTGGTTTTGTTTCCTGGATATAAACCATGTTCAGTTGAAAGGGAAAAAGAAAAGTCTCTTCGGTCTTGATGAGATGCAGACGGCAGGAGAAGTAAACGCAGCGAATATAAAAATACGATCTACGCATGCAGAGTGCTTCGTGCTGAGTGACGTCTACATATGGGTGTCTTCTTGAAATAATAGACTTAACGTAGATGAAGATTGCTGCTTGGGAGTTGACTCAGAGCGATCCCTGAGCTGTCATTCCTTCACGGAACAGACCTGGAATGGAGTGGACCGAAGCAGGTTGAGGTTTCGAACAGCTGGAGCTACCGCGGTAGACTCGGCTTCGATATAGACATCCTTCTAGGTCTTCAGCTAAAAAGGAGAGGAAAGACGAAGAAGCGTCCACGACGGTGAACTGCCTTCATCTCCCCTGCGAGTACTACAAACCAAACGCTTTGACGGGTGATTCCACCATGGAAGTAAAAGAAGAGTTGAAATGGGCGTCAATTTATCGAGGATCTGCATTGCCATGCAGTGTTATGCTCGAGATAGATGCACTGCCCACGGACGACCCGGCCCCCTCATAAGAGTCATCATGGACATGTCATGTGATATCCCAAAATTTGGCCATATTTCAAAATATATGAAGTAGTTATTTCATTGATGCATTTATGATAATTTTACTCTAAACTTATCACTTAAGACTTAACTAATCTAAAAAAAAAATAAAATTAAATTAACAACAATTTTCGTTTTTATTTTTTCCTTTTTTTATTTCTATATTTTAATTTCTTTCTATTATAAAATATATATTTTCTATATATAGAATATATATTTAATTTATTATTTCAATTTCTTATTTAGTATTTATATTTATTCCATATTTTAGGTATATCAAAGTATAGTTTATACTATAGTTTATTATTGGAGGAATTACGCTTACTTGTTTTTTAGTACAAGTAGCTACGGGGTTTGCTATGACTTTTTACTACCATCCAACTGTTACTAAGGTTTTGGGGATGGAATTTGTGGCGTCAATCTATAGGGATTTTCATTTTTCTAATTTCTTCCCTAGCAAAATGTGAGAGATTACCTTTCGATTTACCAGAAGCGGAGGAAGAATTAGTAGCAGGTTATCAAACCGAATATTCGGGTATCAAATTTGGGTTACTTTATGTTGCTTCCTATTTAAATATATTAGTTTCTTCATTATTTGTAACGGTTCTTTACTTAGGGGATGTCGTAAAGAGTTAAAACGTGAAAAATCAGAGAATTTGATCAAGGATCAACTGCTCAACTATAAGGATCAACAAGGGTCAATAGTACATTTTTATACCTCAAGTAGCAAACGGATATAAATTGATTAGACAGAAATACGTAATTAGTTCGCGGGTGATTCCATTAGTGTTGAACAACGATAAACCGATTTTTTTATTGATTTCCCTTGTGATTTTATGACAACCAAGAGTTGTTCATGATTCGAAGAGGCACACACATAAATCGAAAAATATCGACCACGAATCAACCACATGAGAACCATTAAAAGCCATCCGATAGATTAGATTGTACTAAAGTTGCATTTGATCGATTTTTAATCACGGAATTTAATCTGATTTTGGGTATTGAACTTTTGAGGGTTTGAAATTAAATTTTTGGACATCACCTTATCGTCTGTTGAATTATTGGCATGTTCGAAATTTTCGAAAAATGAATTATCGGACGAAAAATTAGAGATCGGAAAAGGGAAATTCGGATCCAATGGCAAAATCATTAATTATGGGCCATAATTTTGGCTTTAAAGATAAAAAGAAAAGAAAAAGAATTTGCGGGAACATAATACTAGACCCGTTAAACGGGTGGGTCGGGTCGGGTTTGGGTCGGGTCATAAATGGTCCGACCAAATCGACCCATTTAACCCGTTTATGACTTATTTATTGTAGTGCAAATTTTTTGACCCATACCCGACCGGACCCATACCTGACTCGACCTATACCCAACCCATACCCGACCCATTTAACGAAACATAAAAAAGCTTATATATATTTTTTAAAATGGTATTTGCTAACATGATTTTATACAATACAAATTTTAAAAATAATTATTTAAAAAATCAAATTTTAATTATTTTTTATTTTTAAAAATTAAAATTTTATTTATTTTTAATTTTCTTTTTCTCTTTTCTTTTTTCTTTTTTCTTCTTCCTCTTCTTTGGCCGGCCGCCGGCCACGACGACGGTCGGTGACCAGCCACAGGCGAGCTGGCTCGCCCGGCTTGCCGACATCGGCGAGCGCGAGCTCGCCCCTCGCCGGATTTGGCGAGGTTGGAGCCTCGCCCGACGCCGGCGAGTTCGAGTCTCGCCCGATCGGTGAGGCTCGGGCCTCAGCGGACATCGGCGAGGCCTCCGCCTCGCCAGATCCGGCGAGCTCGAGCCTCGCCGGACGTCGGCGAGGCCTTCGCCTTGCCAGATCTGGCGAGGGGCGAGCTCAAGGCTCGCCGGCATCAGGCGAGCTCGAGCTCATCCCTCGCCAGATTTGGCGAGGCTCGAGCCTCGCCGGACGTCGGCGAGGCCTTCGCCTCGCCAGATCTGGCGAGCTCGAGGCTCGCCGGGCGTCGGCGAGGCCTCCGCCTCGCTAGATCCGGCGAGCTCGAGCTCGCGACGCCGGCGAGCTCGAGGCTCGCTGGCCGGTGCCGTCCGGCGACCGGAGGAAGAAAAAAAAAATGAAAGAAAAAAGAAAAAGAAAAAAGAATTATAATTTCAGTTTTTATAAAAAAAATTATAAAGTTAAAGAGAAGAAAGAGAGATAATGAGGTTTTGAGTGAAAAATGGGTTAATAAATGGGTCATAAACGGGTCAAAGAGTCGACCCATTTAAAACCCATATGTCTTAGTGTTTACTCATTAAAACTTATTATGGGTGCTTTATAAGATAAAGCTTGACCCATTAATGACCCATTTAACTATAAATGGGTTCATAAATGGGTTGCACAACCCATTAAACACCTCTACATAATACTAGGTTAGGAGGATTTTGAAGGAAGTAATTTTGAGGAAAAATCTTTGACACGGGTAGGTTTGCTCCCCCTCATCAAGCGTTTGTAACTTATTGACAGGTTTTTGACAAGTACCAAGATCTATACATGCTTAAAAAATTGTCAACTGATTTTAATAGTCTATCGATATTTATTTCTATAACTTATCAATGCTGTGAAGGTCAAAGCAATTGCAGGCCTTGATTTGATCATATCAACATTTGACATGACAAAATACCAATTAATTTTACTCACATGCCAACCTTTTTTTTTGGGTTAGCTTTGGAAAAGTATCACCATTTCTTTATACTTCTGAGGATTATCTATTGATTTCACAATCTTCAAATATCTATAATTACAATTGGTAGAATCTAACAACATCTATTGGAGATTATTCAACATTAATTATATTGAGATATCAATTAATTTTAGTCGCTCACCAACGACATACGATCGCGGATTTTAGCATAGAAAACTGTGTAGGAAATCACACCTAGCTCCATATGGCGGGAAAAGATTATGAAGTAACGTTGCAAATTTAATAATCGCCGATGCAAAAAACAGTCATCTTTCTGGGGAGTTTCACTTGAGCAATCCTTTATAAGAACAGCTTCTGCTAATCGTGGTCTCTCAATTCGAGTCTCGACAGCTTCGATCAGCTTCTGCATATATCTCTTAGCTCGGACTCCAGCTTCTTCCATTCTCAAGGTTTTACTGTCCTCTGCTTGTTTCTGAATCTAGCCGTTCCTCGTTTGTCAATTGTTGTATGTATTTCAACATTTCCTATCTCCAGATGTATAAACTGCCATTTCCTTTGGTTATCTTCTTCCATTAAATTTTCCTAACGTTAAATGCGCGTTGATTTTGTGCTGATTTGACCATTTTCTGTCCTTAGAAGTGGCCTAACCCAATCCAATCACCAGAAGTTGCACTTTTCAGAGTCTCTTTCATTTTGTTTTGTACTTTGTTCCTTTTTTCCTTTTTCTGGGCTCAACGTCTTTGCAAATTGATGGTTCATGCCATAACATAACATCACAAAGTTCCCAAAGAAGGAATTAGTCGAGATTAAGCCTCTAGCCCTCGCTAAATCTTACATTCATCTTCTAGGGGATGTCTGAAATCTCTTCTGGCTCTCATTTTCATTTTTTTTTTTGTGATGTACAATCAAAGGGCATTCACTTGTACTCATTCATCTCCTCTAGCCCAGAAATGGAACTACGTGATTGGACGTAGTGCCTTTACATAATCCTGTAAAATCTCTTCATTTTTGTTGAATCGTCAACACAACCCCGATTTATATCTGAGGACTCCTATATGGACAAGGTGCATTCACTTTGCAAATTTTGTCCAAGAAGATATGGCACCTTTCCCAAGGCCAGAAAACAAACATAGTCAATATAAGTATGATGTTTTCCCAAGTTTCCGAGGTGAAGATAAATGCAAAAACTTTGTTGACCATCTGCACGATCATCTACGGCGAAGAGGCCTCGTGGCCTTTCGAGATGATCACCACCAAGATCTTTCGAGGGGAAAATGTATTAAACCGGAAATATTGAGGGCAATAGAGCAGTCAAGACTTGTACTTGTGATATTTTCTAAAAACTATGCTTCTTCTACTTAGTGTCCGGAAGAAGTTGCTAAGGCTGTGGAGTGCAAGGATATCAATGAAGGATTAGTGATACCAATCTTCTACGAGGTCAATCCATCTGACATACGAAAACTAAGGGGAAACTTTGGGACAGCCTTTGCTAAAATTGAGGAAGCTTATTCGGATGTGAGAGAGATATAAAGAGGTGGAAGGATGCAGTGAGTAAAGTAGCTAGTCTCATTAGAATGGAATTGAAAGATGGGTAGGCCTCTCTTCCCCTAACTTGGAATGATTTGTTCATAACCGTCATACTTTGCATTATGTTAGTTCATTTGAACCAGAATACACTCTAGAACCAAACAACCTCAATGCTTGCTGGGGAACTAATCATCTGCATTTCTTTGTTGCAGATATGAGACCAAGTTTATTCAGCAAGTCATTGGAGAAGTCGAAAATAAACTAGGTCCTTGGCTGTCCTATGTCGTAGGCAATCTTGTGGGAATGCATTCCCGCGTTGCAAATGTAGTTGAATCTTTATGCTTAGACGGGAGTGATGTACACAATATTGGCATATGGGGGATGGGTGGCATAGGCAAAACAAGCTGTTGCACGAGCAGTTTATGATAAAATCCACGACCAATTTGATGATGGATGTTGTTTTCTTGCAAATGTCATAGAAATTTCAGAAAATGGTCTAGTGTATTTACAAAACCGGTTTCTTGGCGATATTCTCCAAGACAACAATTTGAGAATTAGGATGATCATAGAGGAGTGAACATGATAAAACAACGACTACAACATAAAAAAGTTCTTGTTATACTTGATGATGTGGATGAAAAGGAGCAATTGGAAAAATTAATAGGAGGTTTTGATTGGTTTGGACATGGAAGTAGGATCATTATAACAACCAAAGATGAACATTTGCTTTTCCAATATGGAGTAAATTCCATATATAAGGCGGAGGAACTATCCTTTGGTGAGGCTCTCTAACTACTTTGTTTGAAAGCTTTTAGAAGTAATCATCCTCTAGCAGAGTTCAATGAGCTTGTGAAGCAAATTATTGCATACGTTGATGGCCTTCCTCTAGCCCTTGATGTCCTAGGTTCTTTTTTGGCTTGTAGGAGCTTGATGCAATGGAAGAGTGCACTGGCTAGACTAAAAGAATGTCTAGAAGGGAAATTTTTGATTGGCTTAGGTTGAGTTATGATGGACTTAGACAGAAAGAGAATGAGATTTTCCTAGATATTGCATGTTTCTTCAAGGGAAAGGAGAAACCTTACGTTGTAGAAGTTATGGACAATTGCGACTTGTATGCAGATATTGGAATCGAAATCCTTGTTAATAAATCTCTTATCCAAATTGTGGGCAACAAATTGTGGATGCATGATTTGCTACAAGAAATGGCTTGGGAAATTGTTTGTCGAGAGTCTCCTAAAGAGCCAGGAGAACGAAGTCGAGTTTGGCTTTTTGAGGATGTATGCCATATTTTGTCAAAAAACTCGGTGACTATCTGCAAAATTAATTTTCAAGCATGTTTATATGATATAGGGGAAAAAAACTTGCTAGTCATGTATTGACACTATATGAGTTGTTTATCAGGGAACTGGAAAAATCAAAGCCATAGTCTTGCAATTTGGGGACCATAGAACAATGCGCTTGAATGGAGAGTCATTCACAAACATGAATAACTTAAGATTGCTTGATATTCGTGCCATCCACCTCTATTCTGGGTTTAAGCACCTTTCAAATGAACTATGCTTGCTAAGATGGGACAACCGTAGTCTTAAATCATTTCCACCAAGTTTTCTTCCAAAGAGTCTTGTCCAACTCCATATGTAGGATAGCCTCATTTGCAGCGTCTAGAGAGGGGAAAAGGTTGGAATTAGTACTCATGCATGTGTATGCTTCATCAGACGATCTATTATGTTTAACAAGCTAATAAAATTGTTCGACCAATTTTTTTCTAGATGCCGGTCTTAGAGAAGTTAAGGGTGCGTATGACAACGTTTCTATTTCAGGGAACTATTTCTTTTCAGATATATATTTTTTTTCTATTTCTACTTCGGCAACAATTTTTGAGTAAAATAAGGTGTTTGATAATTATACAAAATTTCTATTATTGGAATAGAAAAAGAATAAAAATGCATTTGGTAAAAATTTATAAATTTTCGTATTTATTTGTTTTTTCTTCTTACTCATGGACCGTCGACCACCGATTGCTGATTGCCATTGCATGATCACCGCATGACCGCCGACCGCCGCCGCACGACCGCCACACGACTGCTGCACGACCGCTGCACGATCATTGCACAATTGCCGTATGACCGCCGCACGACTGCCACACGATCATCGTATGACCTCCATACGACCGCCGCACGACTGCCACATGATCATTGTATGACCTCCGCACGACCGCTGCCACAGGATTGTCGCCCACAGCCCATCAACCACGGGAAGGGGTGGTGGTTGGTGAGTTGTGGGCGGTGGTCATGTGGTGACAAGTGGTGGTCATGCGGTGGTTAGTGATGGCAGGCTACCGGCGGACGGTGGCAATCATCGGCCGGTGGGCTATGAGTGGTGGCAACCATCGCCGGTGGTCGGTTGCCAATGGTGGCCGCGAGCGGCAAGAGGTGGCCGACGGTTGGTAGGCGGCCAGCGGTGGCCGCAATAAGGAAGAAGAACAAAAGAAAAATAGAAAAGAAAAGAAATTGTTCCGGGAACAAGAAGCTACTTTTTTTTTTTTTTTTTTTTTTTTTCTTGTTTATGTTTCAAATCTATTCCCCAGCCACTTTTCTATTCCGGGGAATAGAAAAATAAGTTGGCATTTCCAAATAGATTTCTGTTCCTTTTTTGTTCCGGGGAACAAACGAACAGAAATTGGGAGAAGTATAAATGTTACCATGCAAGCCCTAAAAGTCATCAACCTCAATGGTTCCAAATTTTTTGTGGAGACTCCAAACTTCATATATGTCCCAAATCTAGAGAGGCTAATTCTCAAAGGTTGCAAAGCATTATCTTAGGTTCATTCTTCAATTGGAAATCTAGAAAGACTCAATCTACTTGACTTGGCTTATTATGAAAACCTCATGACTTCCAGATGGTGTGCGTAATCTAAAATCTCTTAAGAGTTCTTAATCTGTCTGGATGTTCGAGTCTTGAAGAACTGCCTGAGAGCATCGGGGGCTTAGAGTGCTTATAGGAGCTTGATATTAGTGAAAGTGTCATAACACACCTCCCATCTAACTTGACATTCTTACAAAATTTGAAAAAGTTATGCTTTCATGTTAGTGAAAGGAGGCCATAAAATTCTTGGAGGACATTGACGCATACGCTGAGAAGAGCTCTCAACTCTAGACGTCCTTGATTGCCTTCATTTTTAGGGCTATCCTCCTTGATAGAGTTGGATCTGAGTGGCTGTAGTCTTTTGGAAGGAGAAATTCCCAATGATATTGACTGCTTATCCTCCTTAAGGTCTTTAGACCTAGCTGAAAACCTTTTTACCACCTTAACCGCAAGCATTGAACATATCTCTGGCCTGAAATTTCTCACATTAAATCATTGCAAAAATCTTGAATTGTTACCAAGACTTCTAGAAAGCACAATGGCTATGGTGGCTGAGAAGTGCCTTTGATTGGAAAGGATATCAAACCCATTCATTATATGCACAATACTTGACTTAGAATTTTGCTTCCACATGATCTTGATTTAACTTTGCAGCATAAGTACTCCTTGTCATTGCTTCGTTATATCGTTAACAGTTCTAGGATAATGATTTCGGGAACTTATGTAATGTCTCCATGTTTGCGATGTGAAATACCTGAGTGGTTTAGCTACTAGGCAATTGGACATTTGTTGAGCATAAACATGTCCCCTAAATGGCATGACAATAGCTCGAGATAATTTGCCATATGTGCATCTTTTAAACAAATCAATTGCATCTCTTATTAGGACCTGGACAATGCCCACTTCATTTTTTGTGGGTTCTATGTTGATGGAAATCAGCTAGGTCCCTTATTTAAGTTTCCCATCAGATTTGTTAATTCAGGTTGCCTTTGGTTATGTTATGTGTTAGGTACTCAATTTCCATGTGATACAAATTAGGAGACAATGTCAAACCACATTGTCGTTTCATTTATGATCACCAACCCTAGGCTAAAGGTGGAAAAGTGTGGTGTTCATCTGGTTTACGAGTAGTGTATAAGAGAGTTTGATAATCTTTTAGTCTAGTGGTGTGGCTTATTGCCCAAGGATTGGAATAGAATCTACCATGAGGTTCAAACACCAAGGGAGGTCAATAGTGTCTTCAGATAGTCTATTGATTCTGATTTATACAAAGTGAATGAAGGTGTAATGAACTGTGGGGTCTATGAGGTTAGGTCCCACCCGTTACATGGAGGTCGTTTACTCATGGAGCATCTATGTCATTTGGCATCGTTCGAGGCTTGGACAATTGTCTATCCATGATTTCAAAAGAAGGTAATCATTACTAGATTTGATCAAGGCATGGGTTAGACCTTTTGAAATCCAAATAGACTATGAAAACTCATGTTAATCCTAACCTAAAAACCTAGAATATCACCACCTACATCAACATCTCCAAAATAATAAGGAGAATTATTTTTGCTGAGAATTATTTTTGCTGGCTTTTGTGTTCTCTTTCTCACCATAACAAAATATTTCTTACAAGTTCTTGAAGAGTTGTCAAATGCGGTCAATAATGGTTGATTTTTAGAAGAAAGCTCCATGTTTACCGTAAGTGGATTCTTTGTTTTCGAAAAACTTATGCCGTACTTTAATACTAGAATATATATTTTGATCAAATATTAATTTCACTTTTTTAACTTTCTGGACCAATCCATAATTTTCAATTTTAGTACTGACTATATTTTACTTTGTCTAATTTCATGTAGACATTTCTTTTTTTTTCAAATTCTTTCTTGCATCTGAAATTGCAGTTCCAAATGCAAATTGTAATGTATTGCTAATCTACAATTAGAGTTTTAGGCGTAACTAAAACTAAAATCCTCTCCATGGGATTGAGTGAATGGAATGAACTCCCACAATCTCTTTCCTCGCTGCCAACTCCATGTCGAGTTTTCATCAGCTAAATGTCTTTCTCTTGTGGCACCGAAGGAGGCAATGCCAACGTTCATCCATCTCCAAGGTTGAAGATGAACAATAAGAGGGGAAGACTGAAATAGTGAAATATAAGTGGGGGCACTTTGAAATAAAAATTCATTAACCTTAGATTGATCCTTCTGAAAATATTGAAAGCTCAAGACGTGCTTTCAGCGTTGCTAAGGCCATCATTTGGCCAAATGAGTCTAAAAAACATTTGCCAAACACTCCTAATTTTCACCAAGAGGCTTTAGAGGTCCAAAGCTTTTGGAAAAATTGAACCAAACACAGCCTTAGAGGGATTTATTCATAGGTCTAATACCCTAAAAATTCTTAACTTTTAATCTAGTTCCATTTCTACTCCAAACTACCTTTTTTTTTTTTTTTTTTTTAAAAAAAAAAAAAACCCCTCAACTTTCACTCGAGTCTCAAATATGCAGCCTTAGAGGGGTTTGTTGATAGGTTTAATAATCTAAAAATTCTTAATTTTTAATCTAGTCTCAATTCTACTTTGAACTTTTTTTTTTTTTTTTAAAAAAAAAAAAAAAACTAGTTTCACTCAAGCCTCAAATATGTCCCCTATTAACATGCCATCCAAGTAACCGATAGTTATTTGACATGGCATCCACACGAAGCTGTTGACATTAAATTTTGTTGCCACATCAGACAATGTAAAGAAGAAGAAGAAGAGCTTCAAGAGAGATGCGGCCATGGCAGCTCTGCTTAGTTGGTTTGAAGACTAATGGGGCCGCTTTTGATTTGCTCAGTTGCCATTTGAAGACTAAACCCAATTTTGATTTGAAGCTCAAGTTGCCATGGTTGCGAATTTAGGAGCTTGAGCAACCATGGCTGCATCTTTCTTTATTTTTTTTTTTTAGGTTGTCTGATGTGATACCTGAGTTCCATGTCTATAGATTCATGTGGATGTCACGTCGGATAATTATTGGCTATCTGGATGGCATGTCGACGGGGGATAAATTTGAAACTCAAGCAGAATTGGGGCTAGTCTAAAGTTAAGGGTATTTTTAAACAAAAAAAAATAAAAATTCAGGTTAGAATTGGATTGAGTCTTAAACCATGGATTTTTTAGTCCAAAGTGTAATCGAGCCGACTTGAGTCACTCTACCCAGTTTACTACTGGAGCAAACTCAACCGAACTGGAAAAGTCCTGGCCCATTGGATAACCGACTCGAGCTCAGTTGAAGTTCATCGCTCTAGCTCTGACGCATTTCAGCAAAATGATTCATGAGCTCGAGTAAACTTGGACTGGGAAAACTCCTGTCAGCTTGAAATATGAGGTTAGCGTCTTGAATTTAGAAACTATAAAAGGTAAAACCCATTGCGATGGTCAAGATGGCCCTGAAAAGGCACTTAAGCTGCATTAGTCTATTTCAAGCACGATAGCTAGAGTTATTATTTCGGATGGGCATACATGTGTGAGCCCGTCACGTAATCCTACCTCGAGTTACTTCAAGGCAAATGGATAAGCTGATTGCTAGATGATATGTTAGGGAAAACATGAGACCTTATTCAGTTCCAGCCTTACATAATATTACCATTATGTAACAGGTACCAACTATCTAGACTTTATGACATGCTTGATTAATTGTCTTGCTCCTCCGTATTCTTGAAGATTGATATGAAGAGTGGCTGGAAATTCTCTTCACATGAAGGAAATGCACAAGATACAAGTTGACTAGAGGTTCGCTCACCACAAATCACAAATCATGAGCAAAATTGATGAAGATATGCATTGAAAGATAGCATCAGGGCTTACCCTGCTTTCCCATAATGGGTGGGAATGTGATTATATGTCAGATTGTCACGCACTTTTTGAGCAAAAGCCCGGTTTAACGACTTCCTAGCCTCACTACAGGATAACGAGTTCAAATTTGAAGTTTTTTGCCTTCAAACTGAGTGAAAAGTTTAAGCATAGTTCATGTAACCATAATCGTGTATGCTATATGATATTTCAAGAAGTTCGCTACATGCTGTGTAACTTCAATGGCATCATCCGAACGTGGTATCATGGACAAACCCCATTCGAGAGCACTTCTGCATGACATCGAGAAAGCCATATAAGTTTACCTCAAGGCAGTAAGTCTATACATGCTTCACAGGCATGGAGAGGTGGAAACTATGATCCCAAGAACAATCACTGATTTAGCTCCCTAAGATAATTTAAGCAAATGAATCATGTTTAAATCAAAGCCATATAACAAAAATAAACTAAAAGGATCATGTCCTCTATGACATGATAAACTTAAATTGCCTAGTCTGCAAATTTTGCCTAACCAATTCTGCAATACTCAGGCAAGTTGTGGCACAAGCTCTTCACTGAAGAAATCAAAAACCACAAAATCAGGAGGCATCGCAAGAAACTAGTATTGATCAATGTGTGTTAGAATCTACAACGGCAAGAAGTCAATTTCTACGCGCGTCATGAATCTTACTTTTTTTCTCCTGACAACGGGAAATACATCCAAAACCAGTTACCGATCTGCGCGCGCGTCGTGAGAATCTTCTTAAAAATGGAGGGATACTGGAGGGGGAACAAAACACTCACGTATCGACACGAGAGAGAGATCGAAGACGACGAAAAAGCAAAAATTTAAGAGATCGAAAATCGAAAGAGGAGAAAGAAAGTCGAACGATGCCACTTGCAGCTTATCAGAAACGAGGGCCGCGATCTCGTCGGCGATCCCTAGGGTTTCGACCTGCCTAGCATCATCTTTGCTCCGAAGCTCCGATCGATATGGGGAGGTTGTCCTTCTGAGCGATGATTTCGCGCGGCGCCTTTAAGAAGAATCCGATTGCGCCTTCCCCTGCTAGGGCTCAATCCCGATCCAATTTTTCCCGCCATTTCTGTGCGGCGTCCCGGGGAATTATTTCGGGTGGGGGGCTTTTATAGTGCGCGCTCAGCATGAAAGCATATCTGGAAATAGAAAAAACCAGGTTCTCGTATTTTTCACGATGAGAATCCGTACGAAAATTTATAACGATTATGAAATCGTTGTTATGATTCGACGAGAATATGAAATAAATGCACCTAGGCCTATTATCTAATATCTATCTAACTATTAATCGAAAAAATAATTTATGCTTTGTGTTAGTAGACCGCCAATAAACTTTGATTTGATTATCAACTTGACGTTTTACAATTTTACTATCTTAATCTGACTTCTCACCATGAAACCTACTTATTTTACTAACTTCTCTGCATTTTAAAAACTTTAAAATCATCTCAATATTACCTTTTTTTTTTGGGTTGAAATCAAAATCCACTATTTCATAGCCGCCTCTAGTAGATTATCCACAATTATTTCATAGCTGCCTCTACTAATTTATGTTTCTCTTAACATGAGTCTAGTAACACCAGTCGCATGTTGTGGACTTGTTTAACTCATGTACACTTAACTTGTGTTATGTTCACCTAATGGCCCAATCTATAAAGTTCACATTCTCATCAAGGTTTCTTGTGCGGCTCATCAACACTATCCCCTTTATTTGATGTGCAACGTGCTCCATTGCTATCATTTGTTGTCCTCAAAACGTGTCAAGAGCTGCACTCTTAGTCTTCTTGATTTGGTTTAGTCCTAGTCCATTCATGAAATACATCTATTGGAAGGAGTCGTCCTCTGATGTCATCCACGACCAGGTGTACCCTTTCTAGTGGGCCAAACCCAGAAAAAGGTAAATGACTTTATAAGGTTGTTGCTATTTGCAATGATTAATAAGTTTCTCTTGTAAAGTATGTTTAAGAAGTGTCAAGATAACCCTTCATCAAAATACATAAGTACTTTGCTAATTGGCCATACTCTTTCCAGAGAAAATTTTGTCTGATGAATTATTGAAGGGTTATAAATTAGCTGTTACCTACATTTATTTTTAATTAACTTGACATATGATTAATATCCATATCTTGAAAGTAATCGATTAATGCTTGGTTAGAATTTTTTTTTTTTTGTAGAATAATAGAAAACACTACCATTTTATTAACTGGTAGATGTGATCATTGGGTTGAGCATGCTTTACATAATTTCAATAAGCTCGCCCACAATATAGAATTTTTATATAAAGGTTCTGTTCAATTCGGGCCGGGCTTTGTAATGTAAGGGCGTCGCTCTAGCCAATCTATTTTCCTTTAGGCGCCTGCTCGTTGATCGCCTTTACTAATCTGACCGGTAATTGAGGAAGAAATATTGCATGGTCTACAAATTTTATGGACCAGACCCATCTCTACCGTTAATCATATGGGTCCAGTGATAGGTCCTACTCAATTAATGACGGGGATGATAATGGTTCAGAGAACCTCCGAACCATGCAATAACTTCTCCATGTTAAGGAGGTCGGCCAAACAATTTTACTCGAGCAGCCACAATCGCCATTTGCCACTCGGAATGTGGACACATCACAAGGCCGTCCCTGTGTTCACATGATCGAAATCATGTTCAGACGAAAGAAAAAAAAAAGTCTCTTCGGCCTTGGTAAGATGCAGACGGCGAGAGAAGTAAATGCTGCGAATATACAAATACAATCTCCACATGCGGAGCGCTCCGTGCCGAGCGACGTCAACTGTTGGCTGGGTCCACTTCATGTGGGGCCAGCTAACATTAAAACAAAAGAAACATAAAAAAAAAAAAAAAAAAGAGAGAGGAAGAAAATTCAAAAGCTAAAAGAAAAAAAAAGGGGGTTGTTGCTTCGTGCGTGTGTGCCCGAGAAAGTGGAGAGAGAGGAGTGAGACCAAGAAGAAAGAAAAGGTAGAAGAAGGCGTGAGATGGTGATCTCACCGAGGGCACGCGGAGAAGAAAAAAGTAAGAAAGCTGAATATTTGCAGTCTCTATTCAAAGTATGTTGTTCATGAGACCGAATGTTACGAGTTGATAGGTTTCGTTTATTGAGAACCTCCTCCAAATTCTTTAATTGCGGTTAGAGTTTTCTTACTCCGAATTTGTTGATTTATCTATTTGGTGAGAAAATATGGTTCTAATGCTTACGTTGAGCCTCTAGTGTGTGACTAGATAAAATTACTTTGTGTATTCTATCATTCTTAGTAATTAGTGGAAGTTTTTGGACGATGTGGTTTTTCTGATATTGGGTTTTCACATTAATTCCTTTGTGTTGTTATTGGCTTTATTCTCTTATCAATTTGGCATTATATTTGCTATTCCGAGGATATATATGGCTGGTTGTTGATGGGGCTAAGTCGATTTCAATAGGTTTAATTTCGGGAGAGAAGTTGATCTTGGATTAGGTTTAGTTTGTAGTAAATTATCATCTCCGGTTCTCCCCAAGAGCCTACATATGTATATCTTCTTGAAATAATAGACTTAACATAGATGAAGAATACTGCCTGGGAGTTGACTCAAAGCGATCCCCGCGCTGTCATTCCTTCACGGAACAGACCTGAAATAGACGGGACCAAAGCAGGTCGAGGTTCTGAACAGCTGGAGCTACCGCGATAGACTTGGCTTCGAGATAGACATCCTTCTAAGTCTTCAGCTGAAAAGGAGAGGAAAGACGAAGAAGCGTCCACGACGGTGAACTGCTTTCATCTCACCTGCGAGTACTACGAACCAAACGCTTTGATAGGTGACTCGGCCACGGAAGTAAACGATGAGTTGAAGTGGGTCTTTACCTTTCGAGGATCTGCATTGCCATGCAGGATTATGCTCGTGACAGATGCACTGCCCTGCCATCGTCTGCTTTGTGGAAGAAAAGTGAAGAAAAGTGTGCTAATCATCCATTAGCAGACAAAGCAGACGATCCGGGCCCCTTATAGGCGTCGTCATGGACATATCATAGTTCCATTTAGGATCATTCCAGGCCCATAATCACGAGCAATCGCGCTCCCATATGTCAGCATTCCGCGCCCCGAGCAACGGGATCTAATTCAGTGAGGCGTTGGTAATTTGGTATATGATACTGGTAAGTGTCAAACAACTCCAATAAATCAGAAAATGACCGGTAAGTTTGCTCCGCCTGATCAAGAGTTTGTAACTTATTGACAGGTTTTATATGCTTTAAAAATTGTCAACTGACTTTAATAGTCTATCGATATTTATTTTTATAACTTATCGATGCCGTGACAGTTACTAATTTTTCAAAGCAATTGCCGGCCTTGATTTCATTATTGTATCAACATTTGACCTGATAAGATACCAATTAATATTAGTCACACGCCAACCATTTTTTTTTTTTTTATCTTGCTAGGTTTGGAAAAGTATCGCCAATTCGCTATACATCCCAGGGTCACCGATTGATTTCACAATCCAACAAAATCTATCATGGCAATAGGTAGAATCTAACAACATCTATTATTGCAACTTCCAGACACCTTTGGAGTTTCCGGCTTTTATTGGAAATTATTCAACATTAATTAGATAGAGATATCAACTAATTTTAGTCACTCGCCAATGATTCCAATGACGTTCGATCGCTGATTTTAGAAGAATAAACTTTGTAGAACAACACCTTGCTCCACATGGTGGAAAAAGAGTATGAAGTAACATTGCAAATTTAATAATCGCCAACACAAAAAACAGTCATCTTGCTGGGGAGTTTCACTTGAGCAATCCTTCATAAGAATAGCTTCCGCTGATCATGGTCTCTCAAGTCAAATCTCAACAACTTCAATCGGATTTTGCATTCGTCTCTTCGCTTGGACCCTAGCTTCTTCCATTCTCAAGGTTTTATTTGTCTCTGCTTGTTTTTTTGTTGGGATTAACAGATTCCCAAAAACGATCCGATACTCAATTGAACCCCTAAAACAACAAATGTGAAAGAGAGCCTAGGAAACACATGTTACACCGATCATAAGATACATTACGGAGTTGAACATACTTTTCCTTTCACAGATTAAACACCAATGTTGAAGTTCGAGAAAGAATCTTGATTCTGTTCTACCGAGGAGCATACTGTTCATTGTTTGGGGAAGAAACTTCATCTAAGCGTCACCCTAAGAGAATGTAATTTCTCTCTATCTTAAAACGTTGCTTCCAAACAACGTAACCCTTCATATCTAAATAATACAACCTTTCATATCTTAACCGTTCCTCCATGGGCCCTTAACTTGCGGGCCAAGTTTTTGGGCCCAACATGGGTGGATAGGCCTACTTAGGCTCATCAACACATAGAAAAAAAAAACCCATCATCTCCCACTCACACATGCTGGGCCGAATAGAATCCCCTTTACCTCTCTGCAACATTCATACTGGTGAATAATTCGTGCAACCAGCATACTTTGAGAGCTCGTTGCCATACATCTATTAGGAATATATAGCAGTTCGTAATGAGTATCACACTCTGAGTAGATTTAGTATGCAGTATCTTAGATCGATTAATCACATTTATATCTCTCTTGATCTCTGTTTAAACAATGATATATATTGCATTCACAATTATGATTATCCCAAAAATAATCATAATTGGTCGACCGGTGAATACAAAATTAAAATGTGATTCTCCAAATTTGATATTCCTCTTTCCTTGAAACTCTCAATTTCAGTTCAATTCGCTATTCTAGAAATGTCCCATTAAATCGAATCAATTAATGATCATTGGCAACATTTTAAGATAGCAAACACGAATAGAAATCTTGAAAATAAGTAAGAGTCATAAGGGCACTAAATTAAGGAACTCTTTTTCTCAAGAGTCTCACACGGCGTAAAAGTTGAGATCAAAACTTTTGTAACTCTTATTAGTTGTCTCATGCATACGTAGTATGAAATATATATTACGGCATTAACTCCTTTCCCATGGAGCATATGTTTACACTTTTAATACCGTATGGATGATAGTTCAAACATACCTAATGTCTAACTTGAGTTCACATATCTACTATTTCACGAAATTCATCAGAACTCACATATGACATCATAGATAGATAAAGTAAAATACGTGAGTTATTTTATTTTCGGACATAGTAAATATTATGTCATCATCTTAACACTTAGTTAAGGCGACATAAAAATTTTAAGCTTGAGCTCTCGATTATCACCTAGATAATAAGCTTAAAAACCGTCTCATCTCTATTTATTACATAGTAAATAGAGACGATTACCCGTGTGAGTGGGCTAACCTTTTATCTGTCCAACATACTTTCTCAACTTTATGTAATGTGCTGAGCATTAAGATGCATAAATGTCAAACAAAGATTTATGGGCATTAATAATGAAAACACAAATTCATTAAATGTAGACACTTAAGGAAATTACAATATCAATACATCAGCCTCTACGCAGTCCTAGAGATTTCACATGGCCACAAAACACATCTCTAGGTATTGGCTTTGTCATAAGATCTGCTACCATTCTATGCGTAGATATATATTGTAAATTTACATTTTTTCATGCAAACATATCTTTGACAAAAATTATACTTTGTATCTATATGTTTGGTCTTGTCATGATATTTTGGATCTTTGGTATACGCTATAGCTGCTTGGCTATCACAGTTAACCAATAATAGATTTGCAGTATTCCCAATAACACCTAAATGATCCAAAAATCTCTTAAGCCAAACACACTCTTGTATTGCTGCAGATAATGCCACGAATTCAGCTTCCATCGTGGACAAGACTATACATGTTTGTTTCTTAATACTTCAAGATATTGCGTCATTATTTAGTAAGAAAACAAATCAAGAGGTAGATTTCCTTTTATCTAAATATCCTCCCCAATCAGCATCTGAATAGCCTTCAAGTCGCAGATTCTTTTCTTGATAACTCAGCGTATAATCAGCAGTTCCCTTCAGATATCTAAGTATTCTTTTAACGGTTTTCTAATGTACTTGACCTGGATTGAATTGGTATCTACTCATCATTCCAACTACAAAACATATGTCAGGTCTTATATACATCATAGCATACATTAAGCTTCCAACAGCATTAGCATAAGGAACATGTTGCATTTGTTCCTTCTTATGTTGAGTCTTAGGACACATTCTGTGGCTCAATCCTTCACCTTTTGCAATAGGAGTATCTATAGGTTTACAATCTTACATACGAAATCATTCAAAAACCTTATTTATGTATGTTTCTTGCGAAAGAGATAATGACCTCTTCAAACGATCTCTTGAAATCTTAACTCCAATAATGTATGCAGCTTCACCCATTTCATCTCAAAGTTGGAAGATAACAAACTCTCGACAGTATTAACAAACTCCATATTGCTTCCGACAATTAGTATATCATCAACATATAATGATATGATCATAAATTGATCTTTAGATTTTTTGATATATACACAATGATCATCATAAATCATTGTAAAATCATATGCCATTATGATATTATGAAATGTATATACCGTTATCTCGACGACTGCTTGAGGCCATATATCGATCTCAAAAGTTGACATACATTTTCTTCTTGGCCTCCTAAAATGAAACAAGCAGATTATTCTATAAATATTTCTTCCTCTAATTCTTCATTGAGAAAAGTAGTCTTTACATCCATTTGATATAATTCAAGATCCATACTAGTTACTATTGCTAAAATTATGCGAATCGAGGTAAATCTCATTATAGGAGAAAATATTTCCTCATAATCAATTTCTTCCTGTTGATTATACCCCTTTGCTACAAGATGAGCTTTATGTCTTTCTATTGAGCCATCAGCTTTACGCTTTATTTTGAGAACCCACTTGTTCCCAATGGCTTTGCATCCTTTTGGAAGATCGACCAGTTCCCAACATGGTTTGACTTTATTGACTCAATTTCTTCTTCTATTGCATGCATTCATTTTTCCTTACTAGGGCAACTTAGAGCCTCATGTATATTTCTTGGCTCATTTTCATCTTGTGGAGCAACCATAAAAATTTCACATTTAATGTCAAAACGTCAACGGGAAATACTTTTGCTACTTGTTCGCCGTACGGGAGATTGTACACTTTGCATATCATTCCCTATCATGCTCCCACTCGGATTAGATTATGATGATATCATCTCATCATGTGGTTGTAATTGATAGTGAATTGAGTTAAATTCATCACTTCTCATGTTACTCCCACTTAGACGAACTACACTAAGTTCATTATCTTGATCTAATGTTTCAAATAGAAAGTAATCCTCACATATTTTGCCATTCTTAGGAAAATCGTTCTCTAAGAATGTGACATTCCGTGATTCGTACTCGTTATATTCCTAATTTCCTGCTCACCTATAAACACATATCCTTTCGAGTGTTCTGAGTATCTTATGAAAATACTCTTCTTGTCTCTAGAGCCTAATTTCCCAAACTTGTGAAAGGACTCATGAGTATAGGCAGCACAACCTCATGGTTTAAGAAAACTTAAGTCCGATTTTCCACCTGTCCATAACTCATTGAGAGTGGAAGTAACTGATATGGAAGATACACGGTTAAGTATATATGCAGCAGTTAACAAGACATTAAGTTAACATGTGCCATCATGGACCTAACCATTTCCAATAAGGTTCCGTTTCTTCTTTCCGCAACACCGTTTTATTGAGGAGTATATGGAATATGCACCTGTCTTTCTATTCATTTTTCATCACATAAATTTCTGAACTCATCAGATAAGTATTCTCGACCTCGATCGGACTCAATACTTTTATTTTCTTATCTAATTGATTTTCTACCAAGTTCATAAACTTTTTGAAACAACTCAATGCTTTAGATTTATGAGAAATCAAATAGACATATCCGAATCGAGTATAATCATCTATAAATGTGATGAAAAGAATAGCTCCATGCCTTCTTCTCACATTCATTGGACCACAAACGTCAGAATGGATTAAATGCAAAGGAAATTCAGCTCTTTTACATTTTCCAAATGGTTACCTTGTTGTTTTCTCTACTGGGCAATGCTTACATATGGACAAATCAACTTTTTCAATGTTGCCAAACAAGCCGTCTTTGGCTAGCCTATTCATACGTTGTTGGTCAATATGACCAAGTCTAGCATACCACACATTCATATAATTATCATATAAATTAGAAGATGTGAAAAGGGAATAACAAATATTAACATTACCACAATCAACATTTAATATAATAAAACCATCTAGAAAATAACCACAACTATAGTAGTTTGTATTCAAATACAAATTCGCACCACTATTATGGAAGTTCAAATTAAAACCAAGCTTTACTAATACTAAAACAGACACTAAATTTCGATAAATTTCCAGAGCATATAATACATCATGTAGAAACAAAGTGCGTCCATCACGCATGTTCAATTAGCATGTGACAATCTCTTTTACTTTGATTCTAGATTTATTTCCTACATAGATCCACTTAGTTCCAGATTGTATTCGTCGAAATTCTACGAGGATTTTCTATCTTTCGATACATGGTTTGTTGCTCTCGAATCTATAGTCTACAAAGGATTAGATTCAGTTAAGAATACAGAACTTGACATATAAGTAAAGTTTTTAAGAGTATAAGGAGTGACTACCTCCTTTGGCTCACGACAGTCGCGAGCATAGTGACCCTTCTGGTCACAGTTGTAAAATTTCACCCTTGAAATACTCTTCACACAAGGACGTTTTCCTCTTCTATGTTGGTTAACTCTTGGTTTCTTGCAAGAAGGACTTGATCCCTTATGTTTCAACATTTTGAACGAATTAATGCGTTTGCGCTTAGAGCTTGAAGCCCCTTTTGAGCTAATACCTGCATAGAAAATATATGTTTCCCACTCAAATGCTTTTATGTGGTCCTTTACTAGCTCAAGGTGACGCACAGCCTCCTCAAGTTCTTCCATAACATGGTCAAGAGCTTTTAGCGTTTCTTGCTTTTCAAGCACATATTGAATTTTCTTATTCAATATTTCACAATTCTCGCATTTTAATTTATCTTCTTTGTTCAAATAAGCAATTATGTTCTTAGTTGCTGAAGCTATCGATCTTAACATATCAGACACATATACACGAATTATTAATGCCTATCATTTATGCATCCATTTTGCACAGACCCATCTTATTAATTAATAATTTCAAGTAAGGTTTCAGAATCAAAAAGTCACTATGTTTCCAATCATTATCCAAAAATCCTAATTTAAAGCTATCATTAATATAATCTTCTATGCAAAATAAGTTTAGCAAATCACTAAAACTTTCTTGAACTTCCCACGAAGAATTGTAAATTAACATACTAATTTACAACAATAAATAACATTGAACTTTCAATTATTAAACATGTCCATTACACTAAGTAATATATTCAGAGGAAAAATATCAACATAAAAACAGATATTTACACTTAAAACATCTCAAACTAATTTAAGAAAAATAAATAATTAAACCCAAATATTCTCAACTATCCCATAAATTGGCAAAGTTTCTTGCAATTTCTTACTAAAATTCTCTGAAAATTCTGAAGGCACATTGGTCAACCATGAAAAAACCTTTGGAGAGCTCTCATGCCACCTCCAAGGCGTATTCACTCTGCACCATGTGACACTTAACCTAAGGGTTGAAGTTTTGTTTAACTCGATTCTATAATACCCTCTTACAAAAGCTATTGCAAGCATCTTATAATCTAAGACCACGTTGACCTCCCATAGGCGATCTAACACTACTTGTCATTCAAGTGGAAGAGTGTTTATTAAGGCCGGCACCTACTCAAAATTCAGCATGAGATAACCATTCTAGATGATTTCTTATATCATATGATTGACCCTGATCACATGTGATACTACATCATTGTCATTCCACTAATAATTAGTTAATTCTATCATTAACCCTTTAAGTCTTGCATTTTTTTTCGTCCGTTCTTGGAAATGTAGGCGTGCGTGCATAACGCATTATTGTCCTTGCAACAAATACAGAACAACATGGATTACTTATAATCCACAACGAACAACAATGGAAAATACATAATTTTCCCTTCTTCATTTTGTTACCGGTCAACGCTAGTCAAAGGTGGTCAACGCAGGTCAACGGTGGTCAACGCTAGTCAACGATCAACTGTCTAAGTCAATGGTTAAAGTCAATAGTTAATGGTCAGACGGGTCGAGGTCAGTTGGGTCGGACCGATTGATCGACCCGGCACGTGCCATGCGCATACACGCCAATCACGGGCTAACGTCACGATGACGTCAACTGGCGCAAGCCGTGCACACGCCTGCGGCTTCCGCCGCTAGCGCGTGCGTCGCACGCGCGTGGGAATCGAATCGGCACATGCGTTGCACACATCGACAACGCCAGTTCCTTCTGGCCGCTCGTGGTGGTGCATCTGGTAGCCTCTAGCGGTGATCCGCCACTCAATTTTCTCGTATTGACGAGAGCTTCGACCCTACGCTATCAGAAACGAATTTCGATTTACAAAAAATCATAAACAAGGGCGAACAGTATGCGGTGTCGGGATTTTTTGTCCGCAATTGATTGATAGCAGTGTTTCAAGAAAAAATCAACCAAAAACAATTCATAAACATATATAGTAATCGGGAAACATGAACTATAGCTCCGATACCAATGTTGGGATTAACAGATTCCCAAAAACGATCCGATACTCAATCAAACCCTTAAAACAATGAACGCGGAAGAGAGCTCAGGAAACACATGTTACATCGATCATAAGATACATTATGGAGTCGAACGTACCTTTTCTTTCACAGATTAAACACCAATGTTGAAGTTCGATGAAGAATCTTGATCCTGTTCTATCGAGGAGCGTACCATTCGTTATTTGGGGAAGAAACTTCATCTAAGCGTCACCCTGAGAGAACGTAATTTCTCTCTATCTTAAAATGCCCCTTCCAAACAATGTAACCCTTCATATCTAAACAACGCAACCTTTCACATTTCAACCGTTTCTCCATAGGCCCTTAACTTGCGGGCCAGGTTTTTGGGCCCAACATGGGCGAACGGGCCTACTTAGGCCCATCAACACATAGAAAAAAGAAACCCATCACTTTTTAATCTAGCCATTCCTCGTTGGTCAATTGTTATATGTATTTCATCGTTTCTGAGCACCAGATGTGTAAACTGCCATTTCCTTTGGTTATCTTCTTTCAGAAATTTTTCGAATGTGCGTCGACTTTATACTGATTTGACCGTTTTCTGCCCTTAGAAGTAGCCTAACCAAATCCAATTACCTAAGAAGTTGGACTTTTTAGGGCACGTTTGTAACGCTTTTGTTCCTAAGAATAATTTCTAATATTTTGAGTCATTTTGTAACCGTCCAAAATTTCAATTCCGGAATAGAATTGCGTTTAGTACCGTTCTGAAAATTTCTAATCCGAATCATTTTTTTTAATTTCATTACTTTTTTCTTTTTTCTTCTTATTTTATTTTATTTTATTTTCTTTCTCTTCTTCTTCAAGGTTTGCTAATTGCTGGCCTTAGGATGATCGGCGATCGGCCAAACGAAGGCCAACGACCTCGTCAGAGCGTCGCTGGCTCTCGACAAGGCTGCGCCTTGTTAGCCAGCCTTGACTGGGCGAGCGGCCTCGCCTAGATCTAGCGAGGCTGAGCTCGCCCAACCACCGCGAGGTCGGCCTCGCCTTGGCTAGGTTGATGCCAACCTCGCGGTGGCGTAGTGAGGTCAAGCCTTGCTGGTGGCTAGGCGAGCTCAGCCTAGCTAAACTGGGCGAGGATGAGCCTCGCCTAGCCATGGCTAGATCGAGCCTCGCTTGGCCAGGCAAGGCTTGCTGGTGATTGGGGGAGGCTCGGGCGAGGCTCGCCTAGCCACTGATGAGCTCGTTGGACCTCGCCTTGGCCTAGCGAGCCTCCAACGAGCTCGCCAAACCTTGCCCAACCAGTCGCCGGCGGTAGTGAGCGGCGAATGGCAACGACGGCGGCGGCAGCGGTTGAAGAAGAAGCAAGAGGGAAGAAGAACAAGAAAAAAGAAAAGAAAAGAGAGAAAATAGGTTGGTTGATTCTAGAATTGTTTCTATAAATAAAGAATCATTTTTTTTTACTTCTCGATTCTGTTCCAAATCTACTTCCTAGAACAATAAAAAAAAAAAAAGGAATTTGTTCTTGAGAACAAAAAATTTACTAAATGAATTTATGTTCCAAACCTACTCCCGGGAACAAAAAAATAGAAATTATTACTGTTTGGCAAGTTGCCAAACAGAGCCTTAGAGTCTCTTTCATCTTTGTTTTGTACTTTGTTCTTTTCCACTTTTCTGGGCTCATACATCTTTGCAAAGCGATGGTTCATGTCATAACATAACATCATGAAGTTCCCAAAGAAGGAATTAGTCAAGATTAAACCTCTAACCCTCCCTAAATCTTACATTCATTTTCCAAGGGATGTTTGAAACTCTCACTCTATTTTTCAATTTTTTTTTTGGTGATGTACAAGCAAAGGGCATTTACTTGTACTCATTCATCTCTCAGCCCTGGAATGGAAGTACGAGATCGGACGCAGAGCCTCTATATAACCTCGTAAAATCTCCTCATCTTTGTTGAATCGTCAACACAACCCCGATTTATTTTTGAGGACTCTTATAAGGACAAGGTGCATTCATTTCTCGTCTTTGTAAAATTTGTCCAAGAAGACATGGCATCTTTTCCCAAGGCTAGAAAACAAACATAGTCAATGTAAGTATGATGTTTTCTTGAGTTTTCAAGGAGAAGATATGCATAAAAACTTTGTTGACCATCTGCATGATCATTTGTGGCGAAGAGCAATCGTGGCCTTTCGAGACGATCACCACCAAGATCTTCATAGGAAAAATGTATTAAACCAGAAATATTGAGGGCAATAGAGCAGTCAAGACTTGTACTTGTGATATTCTCTAAAAGTTATGCTTCTTCTACTTGGTGCCTGGAAGAAGTTGCTAAGCTGTGGAGTGCAAGGAAATTGATGAAGGATTAGTGATACCGATCTTCTACGAGGTCGAACCATTTGACATATGAAAACTAGGGGAAAACTTAGCGACAGGTTTTGCTAAAACCGAGGAAGCTTATTCAGGCAACAAGAGAGATATAAAGAGGTGGAAGGATGCAGTGAGTAAAGTAGCTGGTCTTGCCGGAATTGAATTGAAAGATGGGTGGGCCTCTCTTCCACTAACTTGGAATGTTTTGTTTTCCTTAATATTTGCATGCCACTCATGCATGATTGTCATACTTTGTATTATGTTAGTTCATCTAAACCAGAATACACTCCATAACTAAAAAGCCTCAATGCTTGTTGGGGAACTAATCATATGCATTTATTTGTTGCAGATATGAGACCAAGTTTATTCAACAAATCATTGGAGAAGTAAAATATAAACGGGGTCCTCGGCTGTCCTATGTTGTAGGCAATCTTGTCAGAATGCATTCCCGTGTTGCAAATGTAGTTTAATGTTTATGCTTGGACGAGAGTGATGTACGCAGTATTGGCATATGGGGTATGGGTGGCATAGGCAAAACAACTATTGCACGAGTAGTTCATGACAAAATCCATGGCCAATTTAATGATGGATGTTGTTTTCTTGCCAATGTCAGAGAAATTTCAAAAAAGAATGGTATGGTGTATCTACAAAACCAGTTTCTCGGCGATATTCTCCACGACGACAATTTGAGAATTAGAGATGATCATAGAGGTGCGAACATGATAAAAGAACGACTACAACATAAAAAAGTTCTCATTGTACTTGATGACATGGATGAAAAGGAGTAGTTGGAAAAATTAGCAGGAGGTTTTGATTGGTTTGGACATGGAAGTAGGATCATTATAACAACCAGGGATGAACGTTTGCTCTTCCTCTAGCCCTTTTTTTTTTTTAGATTAGTAGAAAAACACTACCATTTTATTAACTAAAAAAGGTGGTCATTGGGTTGAGCATGCATTATATATTTTTAAAAAGTTCGCCCACAATATAAAATTTTTATATAAAGGTTCTATTTAGGCTGGAATAGGCTTTGTAATGCAAGGTTGTTGCCCAAGTTGGTCTATTTTCTTTTCGAGGCGCTTGCCTGCTGATCACCTTTACTAATCGGACTGGTAATCGAGAAAGAAATATTGCATGGTCTACAAATTCTATAGATCAAACCTATCTCCACCGTTGATCATATCGGCTCCATGATAGGTCCTCCACAACTAATGATTGGGATGTTAATGGCCTATAGAGTGGACAGACCATGCAATAACTTCTCCATGTTAAGCGGGTTGGCTCACCAATTCAGCGCGAGCAATTGCAATTGTTGTTTGCCACTTGGAATCTAGACGCATCATGAGGCCGTACCGCATTCATATGATCAAAATTGTGAAAATTAGATCGGCAGAATATTGTCTTGAGGAAAGTTTTATTATATTGAGAGCTGTATCTTTGTACAAAGGAGCCAATATATAATACAAGGAATGATTAATAAAATAAAAGAGTATAATTTTCTAATCTAGGTGTATCAATTCTAATCCTAGATCGATTTAATTAATCACTGTGAAGATTCAAGAGAGATATCTCTTGGGTGACCTTCCTTGGAGAGGAAGTTTCGGTGATTCCTAGATATCTTTTGGGTGATCTTCTTTGGAGAGGAAGTTGCCGTGATTCTTGGGTGATTCTGGATTATTCATCTTAGCGAGTGGTGTTTTCTTTGACAATCTTTCTTGGAGAGGAAGTTGCGGTGATTCTTGGTGATTCTGGATTATTCCTCTTAGCTGGCATTGTTTCCTTTGACAGAAATCATGTTCAGATGAAAGGGAAAAAGAAAAGTCTCTTCGGCCTTGATGAGATGCGGACGGCAGGAGAAGTAAACGCAGCAAATATAAGAATACGATCTGCGCATGCAGAGCGCTTCGTGCCGAGTGACGTTTACATATGGATATTATTCAACATTAATCATATTGAGATATCAATTAATTTTAGTTGCTCACCAACGACATATGACCGCGGATTTTAGCAGAAAAAACTGTGTAGAGCATAGGAAATCACACCTAGCTCCACATGGCGGGAAAAGATTATGAAGTAACATTGCAAATTTAATAATCGCCGGCGCAAAAAACAGTCAACTACTTGGGGAGTTTCACTTGAGCAATCCTTCATAAGAACAGCTTCCGCTGATCGTGGTCTCTCAAGTCGAGTCTCGACAGCTTCGATCAGCTTCTGCTTATATCTCTTAGCTCGGACTCTAGCTTCTTCCATTCTCAAGGTTTTATCTGTCCTCTGCTTTTTTCTGATTCTAGCCGTTCCTCGTTTGTCAATTGTTGTATGTATTTCAACATTTCTTAGCTCCAGATGTATAAATTGTCATTTCCTTTGGTTATCTTCTTCCAGAAATTTTCGTAACGTTAAATGCGCATTGATTTTGTGCTGATTTGACCATTTTCTGCCCTTAGAAGTGTCCTAACCCAATCCAATGGCCAGAAGTTGATTCACTTGTACTCATTCATCTCCTCTGGCCCTAGAACGGAACTACGAGATTGGATGCAGTGCCTCTACATAATCCTGTAAAATCTCCTCATCTTTGTTGGATCATCAATACAACCCTGATTTATATCCAAGGACTCCTATAAGGACAAGGTGCATTCATTTCTCGTCTTTGCAAAATTTGTCCAAGAAGATATGGCATCTTTCCCAAGGCCAGAAAATAAACATAGTCAATATAAGTATGATGTTTTCCTGAGTTTCCGAGGTGAAGATAAACGCAAAAACTTTGTTGACCATCTGCACGATCATCTATGGCGAAGAGGAATCACAGCCTTTCGAGATGATCACCACCGGGATCTTCAGAGGGGAAAATGTATTAAACCGGAAATATTGAGGGCAATAGAGCAGTCAAGACTTGTACTTGTGATATTCTCTAAAAACTATGCTTCTTGTACTTGGTGTTTGGAAGAAGTTGCTAAGGCTGTGGAGTGCAAGGATATTAATGAAGGATCAGTGATACCAATCTTCTACGAGGTCAATCCATCTGACATACGGAAATTGAGGGGAAACTTTGGGACATCCTTTGCTAAAACTGAGGAAGCTTATTCGGGTGACAAAAGAGATATAAAGAGGTGGAAGGATGCACTAAGTAAAGTAGCCAGTCTCGCCGGAATGGAATTGAAAGATGGGTAGGCCTCTCTTCCCCTAACTTGGAATAATTTGTTTTCCTTAACATTTGCGTGCTACTAATGTCATAACCATCATACTCTGCATTATGTTAGTTCATTTGAACCATAATACACTCTAGAACCAAATAGCCTTAATGCTTGTTGGGGAACTAATCATCTGCATTTCTTCGTTGCAGAAACGAGACCAAGTTTATTTAGCAAATCATTGGAGAAGTCGAAAATAAACTGGCTCCTCGGCTATCCTATGTCATAGGCGATCTTGTAGGAATGCATTCCCGTGTTGCATATGTAGTTGAATCTTTATGCTTGGACGAGAGTGACGTACGCAGTATTGGCATATGGGGGATGGGTGGCATAGGCAAAACAACTATTGCACGAGCAGTTTATGACAAAATCCACGGCCAATTTGATGATGGATGTTGTTTTCTTGCAGATGTCAGAGAAATTTCAAAAAAGAATGGTTTGGTGTATCTACAAAACCAATTTCTTGGCGATATTCTCCAAGACTACAATTTGAGAATCAGGGATGATCATAGAGGAGCGAACATGATAAAAGAACGACTACAACATAAAAAAGTTCTCGTTATACTTGATGATGTGGATGAAAAGGAGCAGTTGGAAAAATTAATAGGAGGTTTTGATTGGTTTGGACATGGAAGTAGGATCATTATAACAACTAGAGATGAACATTTGCTTCTCCAATATGGAGTAAATTCCATATATAATGTGGAGGAACTATCATTTGGTGAGGCTCTCCAACTATTTTGTTTGAAAGCTTTTAGAAGTAATCATCCTCCAACAGAGTTCAATGAGCTCGTGAAGCAGGTTATTGGATACGCTGATGGCCTTCCTCTAGCTCTTGATGTCTTAGGTTCCTTTTTGGCTTGTAGGAGCTTGATGCAATGGAAGAGTGCACTAACGAGACTCAAAGAATGTCCAGAAGGGAAAATTTTTGACCGGCTTAGGTTAAGTTATGATGGACTACAGCAGAAAGAGAAGGAGATTTTCCTAGATATTGCCTGTTTTTTCAAGGGAGAGGAGAAACCTTACGTTGCAGAAGTTCTGGACAATTGCGGCTTGTATGCAAATATTGGAATTGAAGTCCTTGTTAATAAATTTCTTATCCAAATCGTGGGCAACAACTGTGGATGCATGACTTGCTACAAGAGATGGCTTGGGAAATTGTTCGTCGAGAGTCTCCTGAAGAGCCAGGAGAACGAAGTCGAGTTTGGCTTTTTGAGGATGTATGCCATATATTGTCAAAAAACTCGGTGAGTATCTGCAAAGTTAATTTGCAAGCATGCTTAATTGATATAGGAAAGAAAAACTTGCTAGTCATGTATTGACACTATATGAGTTGTTTATTAGGGAACTGGAAAAGTCAAAGCCATAGTCTCGCGATTTGGGGACTGTAGAACAGTGTGCTTGAATGGAGAGTCATTCACAAACATGACTAATTTAAGATTGCTTGATGTTCGTGCCATCCACCTCTCTTCTGGCTTGAAGCACCTTTCAGATGAACTACGCCTGCTAAGATGGGACAACTATAGTCTTAGATCATTTCCACCAAGTTTTCTTCCAAAGAATCTTGCCGAACTCCATATGCACGATAGCCTCCTTCACAGCATCTGGAGAGCAGAAAAGGTTGGAATAAGTACTCATGCATTTTATGCTTCATCAGATGCTTTATTATGTTTAACAAGCTAATAAAATTGTTCAACCATTTTTTTGTAGATGCGGGTCTTAGAGAAGTTTAAAGTTATCAACCTCAATGGTTCCATATTATTCGTGGAGACTCCAAACTTCATATATGTCCCAAATTTAGAGAGGCTAATTCTCAAAGGTTGCAAAGCATTATCTCAGGTTCATCCTTCAATTGGAAATCTAGAAAGACTTGGTCTACTTGACTTGGCTGACTGTGAAAACCTCACGGGACTTCCAGATAGTGTAGGTAATCTAAAATCTCTCAGAGTTCTTAATCTGTCTGGATGTTCAAATCTTGAAGAATTGCCTGAGAGCATGGGGGGCTTAGAGTGCTTAGAGGAGCTTGATATTAGTGAAAGTGCCATAACACACCTCCCATCCAGCTTGACATTCTTACACAATCTGAAAGAATTACGCTTTCAAGTTAGTAAAAGGAGGCCACAAAATTTTTGGAGGACACTGACATGTCCGCTGAGAAGAGCTCTGAACTCTAGGCGTCCGCGATTGCCTTCATTTTCAGGGCTGTCCTCTTTGACAGAATTGGATTTGAGTGGCTGCAGTCTTCTGGAAGGAGAAATTCCCAGTGATATTGACTGCTTACCCTCCTTGAGGTCTTTAGACCTTGCCAAAAACAATTTTACCACAATAACTACAAGCATCGAACATATCTTTGGCCTGGAATTTCTCATATTAAATCACTGCAGAAATCTTGAAGTGTTACCAAGACTTCCAGAAAGCATAATTGTTGTGGCGGTTGAGAAGTGTCTCAGATTGGAAAGGATATCAAACCCATTCATTATATGCACAGTACCTGACTCAGGGTTTTGCTTCCTTAATTGCTCTAGTTTGCTTCCACAAGATCTTGATTTAACTTTGTAGCAGAATTACTCCTTGTCGTTGCTTCGTTACATCATTTGCTGTTTTGTGAGAATGATACTAGGGAATTATGTGGTGTCTCCATGTCTACAATGTGAAATACCTAATGTCTACAATGTGAAATACCTAAGTGGCTTAGCTACCAAGCAGTTGGACCTTTGTTGAGCATAGAAATGCCCCCTAATTGGCATGACAATAACTGGAGAGGATTTGCCATATGCGCATCTTTTAAACAAATCAATTGTAACTCGTGTCAGGACCTGGAAAATGACCGCTTCATATTCTGTGGGTTCTATGCTGATGGAAATCGGCTAGGTCCCTTATATAAGTTTCCCCTCAGATTTGTTAGTTCAGGTTGCCTTTGGTTAGGTTATGTGTCGAGTACTCAATTTCCACGTGATACAAATTGGGAGACAATGTCAAACCACATTGTCGTTTCATTTATGATCACCAACCCTGGGTTAAAGGTGGAAAAGTGTGGTGTTCATTTGGTTTATGAGCAGTATCCAGCAAAGCTTGATGATGTTTTAGTCAGGTGGTCTAGTTCATCGCCCAGGGATTGGGATAGAATCTACCATGAGTTTCAATCCCGAAGGGAGGTTAATAGTGTTGTCAAATATTCCATTGATCCGAACCTATACAAAGTGAATGAAGGTGTAATGAGCTGTGGTGCCTTTGAGGCTCAATTCCCCCGTTCATTGGAAGTCGTTTACTCGTGGACTATCTATATTTGCTTTGGCATCCTTCAAGACTTCAACTAGTGTCTGTTCGTGATTTCAATAGAAGGTAATCACTACTAGATTTGATCAATTGCTAGGGCGTGGGTTAGACCTTTCGAAATCCAAATAGACTATGAAAACTCATGTTAATCCTAACCTGAAAATCTAGAATATCACCACCGGCATCAACATCTCCAAAATAATCGGGGGAATTATTTTTGCTGGATTTTGTTAGTGTTTCGCTTTCTCACTGTAACAAAATCTTTCTTACAGGTTCTTGAAGAATCGTCAAAAGTGGTCAACGTTTGTTAATTTCAATAAGAAGCTTCGACGTGCACCGTAAGTGGATTTTTTGTTTTCGAGAAACTTATGTCATCCTTTAATACTATAGCATATATTTTGATCAAATGCTAATTTCACTTTTTTAACTTTTTGGACCAATTCATGATTTTCAATTTTCCTACTGACTATATTTTGCCGTGACTATTTTCTCTGAAATTACAATTCCACATAAAAATTGTCATGTATTGCTAATCTACAATTAGAGTTTTAGGCCTAACTAAAACCAAAACCCTCTCCATGTAATTGAGTCAATGGAATGACTCCCACAATCTCTTTCCTGACTGGCAACTCCATTTAGAGTTTTTGTCGACAAGTGTCGGTAAATCTTATGGATTATTAAATCATTGGACACCATTAATTTTTCTTTTATCAGGTGAGGCCACACCTATAAGTTTTTTTTTCCAAGGGTAGGAAAATTTAAATATGACGAGTTCTTCCATCTCTTTCTTTGACTTTTATATTTACCTTTTTTTTTGCATACTCATAATGGGATTTTTTTTTTTGGGTCGAAATCGTGGGAGATTGATCTGTCTATAAAATCATCTCTTTCCAGATTTGTTCCAAGATATGATTACAAGAGCATACCGATACCAGATGTCACCAAGCAATCGTCATCTTGAACCTGACAGCTACCGTTTGTTTATGTCACGCTCTTTTGAAAATAGATATTAATTTGAAAATGAGTACCATTGCCGAGAATGTCTTGAGTTTGAGCCGAGCTATCCCATTTGAATAGTTTTTAAAGTTTTATTGGTTTTCTAAATTGAGTAGGTTTCTGTAATGGATTTTTATTTTTTATTTTTTGATACAAATATTACATATATAATGGATGAAATTCTACTCGATTATTATGTAATAAGAGGGATGTTTGAATGTTCTCATTATGAGTCTGCTGAATGAGCTCATTGTGAAAAAAATTGTGAAATAGCAATTAATGGTTTGTTTTGATTGAGATTGAAGATTGGAAAACACTTGAGTGATCAAACAATGGTAAATTATTTGCTCTTTGGATTCATAGTGGATTTCTTGGCAATTGGCTCTTTTTGTGAAGTAGATACTAACATCTGGAACAAACTATTTAAATCTCTAGTGTTCTTATTGTTCTTTGTTGATTTTTCTGGTAATTTCTTTTTCTTGTGTTAAACTTGAATTGCAAAATCCATCAATTTTGCGTTATTTTCAAAATAGAGTTGTCACAAAACTCCCAAGGTGAGATCTCTGAGGGAGGTACTAGATTGTTAAGCAGGCTTGAATAATAATACTCACAAGGTGGCGCCTATGACTATCATTGGCTCTCCCAAGCTCTATCGCTCGTCTATTGATTGACTCATCAAGACACAAAGTGATCGATTCGTATTCAGGCGACAAGTCATATGCATAGTTCAAGTCCAGATAACTAGGACAAAATTCAATACTTGCCCTTAAAATAATAATGTCCATACATCTGTGATCTCATTTACATAAAGAGCAAATTTCTGATTTCGAGTAATTCAGTACAGCGCCTTCTTCAGCATAGGAGACTTGACGCCCGTGAAAAATGGGGGCGACACAGTCAAGTAAAGATATAAACCTCGTCATATCCCTTCCTATGGTCATACAAATTTAACACTTCAGCCATTAAATCACAAAATTCATGTGCAAAACTGATGAAGAAATGCACTGAATTGATAGCACCAGAGCTTACCCTGCTTTCCCACAATACGTGGGACTGTAATTATATATCAGATTGTCAAGCACTTTCTGAGCGGAAACCCAGTTTACGGACTTCCTAGCCTCACCACAGGATAACAAATTCGAATTAGAAGTGTTTTCCCTTCAAACTCAGTGGAAAGCAAACAGTAAACCACAAGCACAGTTCATGTAGCCATAATTGTGTATGATACAAGATATTTGAGAACTTTGACATGGAAATTTCAAACGCAACTTGCTTTGTAGCATGAAATTACTCGACAAATTCTGACCTGACAAAGAAGTTTGCTACATGCTGTGTAGCTTGAATGGCATCATCTGAGTGTGGTATCATGGACAAACCCCATTCAAAAGCACTTTTCTGCACAATATCGAGAAAGCCATATAAGTTACCTCAAGGCAGTAAGTCTAAACATACTTCACAGATATGAAGAGGTGGAAAATATAATCCCAAGAACAATCACTGATTTAGCTCCCTAAGATATTTACGTAAATGAATCGTGTTTAAGTCAAAAACATTTTTAAAAAAAAGGATCACCTCCTCTATAACATGATAAACTCAAATTGCCTAGTCTCCAAATTTTGCCTAACCAGTGCTGCGAGACTCAGGCAAGTTGCGCCACAAGCTCTTCACTAAAGAAATCAAAAACCACAAAATCAGGAGGCCTTGCAAGAAACTAGCATTGAACAATATGCATTAGAATCTGCAACAGCAAGTCAATTTCCTCAAAATGCCCAGAAAGGAAAAGATCGAATTCATAGTCCATGATCATGTGCTCAGCAGGAAGGCAATGAATTCAATATGTCATCTTGGATAAAGCTAAAAACTGCTAGACCAGAGCCCAAATCTCTCAATTTGGAAATTCAACTATCCTGATTTTTGGGTAACTTCTTTCTCATGATGCTGCATTAGGCAGTGTCAGAACCCTATAGAAGGTGCATGTTTCATTTGGCACCAACACAGCATTATCATCATGCAGTCAAATTGTCGTGCAAATTATTGTTCCTTTGAGATAACTTGGTAGAAGAGTTTATCAGGAATTTTGAATGGCAACAAACTACAAAAGGGCCAATGTAGTTATATTTGCAATATGACAAATTAAAGTCTGGCATATTTTGATGGATCATCTAACTGAATAGGCTTAATACGCATCCAATAGTGAGATGATCGGTATGAAAACTACTACATGAAGCAATGTGCCTTTCCTAATCAAATGAGATTGGTGTTGAACAAGAAGAAAAGCAGGAAACTAACTATTACCTCTGGATGCCATTGGAAAGCAGTTGCAGGGTAACTGTGTGCTTTGACTGTGGAGACATAGACCTGGTAATAGAGTTCCTCAAAGAACTTAATGTTATTCTCACAAATAACTGAAATAAGCAGTAACGCAAAATATGTTTTTCACTGCAATATATCACTTCAGACATGAAGTAAGAGGTAGCTGGTTATATTCAACCTTGTTGTCTCCATCCGTGCTGGTTGTCAAGACCTTAAAGAAATTCGTTAAGTCAGTGTTCTGCGTCAGTCTTTCTGGCGAGATGCCATACTGCAACACAAATAAATATTTGGATTAGAAAAGAGGATTACATACATCAAGAATAGGTAAGATAACTGAGATTTAAGTCTTAATTAAAATAGACTGGTCCCAATCACATTCATGAAATAAATAATATAACATAACACACAACAGGAAAAAAAAAATTCCTGCGCCAGTATAAAGAGAACTTCAGAAAAAAAAGCCTATCATTAGCCTTTTTAGCCATTTTTAGGTTTAAAAAAAAACTACTGGGCTCATATGAAAAACTCACAGGATGTTAGCCTACAAAAAGAAGCAAAACAATGCATTAAAGTTGCATGACTTTTGTCTCCTCTTTTAACTTTTCCAGGATCTAACTGGTCTATCTAGACACCATTCTTTAGCAGTAATGGTCGTGTTACGTGGAACAGATGGCTTATATCAAAATAAGAATGTAGTCCCTGTGATGATAACACTCTACTGGAACAAAGAGGTACATCAGAGAAAACAAAAGGAAGGGGAAATGGGGGAACCAAACAAATTTCACTTAGTATTCTCAATTAAAACCGGCAGGCTACTAAAGTCTTACAACTCTGTACTCAACTTAAGCAAATCTGGCAGAAATCTGCAAAACAGTGGATACATGGAAGTTAGAACTGCATCTATAGGTGATTAAGCATGACTATATCAAGCAACAGACACCTTATACAAAGTAACCACACATCTTCTACTACAATAACCACTTTTGGTATACCAGCACAGTCATCCGTAATAATTTGATGTAATCCACATTTCTCTTTCCAGCAATATTTTGATTCCACGGCTACATAATCAGCATCATATACTAAAGTACATAAATCCAAATTGATATTCTCATAGAGTATAAGAAGCCATTTGGAAGCATAAAGATATCCTGCTTGCTGTCAATTAAAAAAGAATACAGCTTTCTGTCTTTATATGCGTTAGTACTTAAAAGTTGACAGTGAAAGCTTACTAGGGTCAACCATACCTTTGAAATACTGTTCCTTCAATGTTTGTGTTTCTCAAAAATTGTAGAGTAGATGCTTCATTGGCAGCATTAAATTCCTCGAGAATGCTTTTGTCCTGTCATTAGGGAACTGTCAAATTATTATGAAGAGAGTTTTCCACTTTCCTCTCTATACTATAAACTCCACTTTCTGTAATTCATTCAGATGATAAATTACGTTTGACATTAATGAAACAACTTAAACTTTGAGAGATGATTTGCATCACAATTGGTTTGATGTCAAATAAGCGCCATGCTTGTCAAGTTTAAAGCAATGGCAATCTCAACCATGCAGTGATGACTTATGCTTTCAAGTTTTGTGCCAATAGAGGCCATAGATTTATGCTGATGATAATAAATCAAGTGTGCTAAGTCAAGCCATGGGAAGACAAGTTTTTTTCTGGCACAATACCTCACAAAAGATAAAAAGTAAAAAGAAAATTTTTTTGTTTAAAGAACAGACCATGTAAAGCGACTCTCGCATTAGAAAAGAGAATATGCATCCAAAGGACTGAAAGCATTGATAGACTGTTTAAAACCGTGACAAGGGACAGAGTTACCTTGCTGATTATCATTGTCAATAGTTCAAAGCCCAAACAGATGGCATACAATGGGAAGTGGTCACCAGCATCATTCTTCACCAAAACTTTCTGCAAACAACGGGCAAAGAGTACATCTAAAAATTGCAAAGCAAAAAGGTACAGGACACTCATTGAAAGCATATAAAAACAAACTATTCTCTCCCAAGGCAGTGAGAACGCTCGTGTGTCTTGAAGCAATGGAATAAAAAGTTTTTGAATGAAAAACAGCACATTATTCTAGGAAAACTAACTATAGACAAACTCAATTGCATGAAAACAGTCAATACAAGATTGATGAAGCTCTGCCTCCAACCAATAAATAGAAACACAACTTCTTGGAAATATTTAGGGGTATCAATCATAACAATACCTTGAAAATTGCCTTCACGGTCTCATAATACAATCCGGTTTTAGCCTACCCTCCAGTAAAGAGCACTCCATTGACCATGTTGAGCTTCTGCATTTTGACCAAATATCAGCATTTAGAAATGAAAAACAAAGTGGTGGTTGTCTAAGAATAATTAAGGCCATAAAATCTATATGAACATAACTCGAATGAAACCACACTCCTCCAACATTATACACATCACTCATGTAAAACTCCTTGAAGAGGGTATGTAGAGCATTAACTCCTCTAATCCACACATGCGAGAGAGGATGCATGTGTTGCTTGCATGCCATGAAGAAATGCGATTTGTCTCTGACGATCACTTTTCGACCATTAAGAAATGGAGCATGCTAAATCCCCCCTCTTTCACAACAATTTTCGCCGAGCTAGGCATAGATAATACAATTAATCCATCCCAAACATCATTTTGTCATAGTCGTAACAATCTAGTGATCTCTCCTCTTAAAGTTACGTTTAGTTCTGTGTTTCCGTGGACGGCTTTACTCGGAGTTGCAAAGGAAGTGTGTTATGCTTTACCCTCTAATTTTAAGAGCAAGAGGTGTACGATTTTCAAGGATCATGAGGTAATTAAGCCCATGACTGCCCACGCCTGCCCACAGCCCAAAAATCTCCAGTAGCATCTAATGCCATGGATCCAGTATGATGATCAATCTTAGGTGATATACTCCTTGTTGAGACAGCCACCATTCCTTTCAGTCAAGCTCGAAGCAGATACTCTAGTTCCACTGATTTGACTCAACCAAAAAGAATGCCAGACTTGGGTGTTGCTAATAGCTAACTGTGGCATGTCTCTCAATGGCACGTTTTCTGTACTTAATGTGGCATGAGAAGTCAGAAAAGAATAAGGAGACCTGGGGCTTGGTTTAAAAGATGCAGATTAGTCAAATTGAGTGAGGAAAAATATTCAGATAACCTCCTTTAATTAGACAAGCTCTAAAGGCTTTAAGGATGAGGGAAAAGCAGATTGGGAGGAGCCATCAATCAAGCTTCCATCTTTGCCTAATTGTGACAGAAGGAAATGCCACTCTAATTGCGTAAGATATTTACGAATCAGTCTAGCTAGGCTCTCCATAAGCAGGTATAAACCTAAACTATACTAGTGTGAGCTTCTACCCGAAGAAAGGTCATGTAAAAAAATATTGCAGAACGAAAACAACCCAAAGAAGAAGAACAAACCTGCTTGTGGTGTCAGCAGCTCCGTCATCATTAGATTTGCCAACCACAGTACAGTTTGCTTTCTTCAATTCTTCCTCACCCTCCCAGCCCACTTTGGTTACTGCAAAGAAAATGCACTCAAGAACATGTAGAAGTAAACCTGACCCCTTATGGATAACATACAAAAAACTCATGATGTGCAGGTAATGCCTATTTGCCTTGGAAGTGGTTCTTGTGGTGTGATTGAGTTTGTAACAATTGACTCATGTATCTCCTTCAGATAAACAAATTAACTTACACCAACAAAAAAGGAAAGTATAAAATGCCTATCAACGGGAACGGATGTAGAAATTTCTCTGCAGTGGGGGCAAACTTGTACGTGTGCTATAATTAGGTTTCTTGATTCAAATAATGCCTAAAATTCTTGTGTGCTCACGTTATTATACAAATAACTACAGGATCAACTATCAAGTATAGGTGTACAACAACTAACCATCTAGCAGCGTTAAGCTTTCCAAAGATGTGGCGCCAAACTCAGATATTTGTCAAAAAAAAAAAATTATTGTTTTAAGCAAAACCTTCACAAACGTAATGGGGTCACAACCAAGAAAATCTTTATAAACTACTACTATGATACATTTTTCAAAACGTGAGCAGAGGCAATTGCCCCCACTTTCTATTGAGTAATTCGTCCCCTTCCTATCAAACCCCAACATATTTACAGAAAAATAGCATGCTAAGTAGATATGTGATCCATAAATTAGCATCAAGTTACCTTCTCTCCCATGCTCATCGATTCTAGTCCTTGAAACCTTTCGCTTCTTCAGTGAGGTTGATGCAGGATTCGTCACTTTATTGTTTACATCCTTGGAGGAACCATGATTTTGGCCCTTCAAAGAGCACATCCCAAAGTTCACGCCTCTACTGATGGCAGAAACATCTTCCTTTGGTGGCCGGTGGTGTTCTTCCTCTCTCACTTTTACTTCATCAACTTCCATTTCATCTTCCTCGCACTTCTTCTCAGAAACTAACTCCTTGGCACTCTCTTTTGAAGCGAGGATAGACTGGGCTTTTGGAAAATCGGGTGATGCCAAATTGACTGCATCTTCATTCTCATCTTCTTCATCCGAGAAATCAAATACAAGTCTTCTTTTTCTACCGCCTTCAGTTCTGGAGGTTCTCTTAACATTGACATCTTGACCCTCATCATCGCTGTTCAATTCTGCTGCCCCATGTGCACAGATTTGAGCTTCTGCACTAACTGATGAAGAAATTACTGTAACGGTCCTCGTCAAGAAATCTTTTACAAGACTTGAGAGAATTAAAGCAAGCTTTTGAAAGGGATGAATGGGTTAATAGGAACCGACCAGTGGAACTTGGAGCAGAGCCGCTATTTTCTGCTGGGCCAGCAGCTCGATTTTGCCTCGATCTCGTCGTGATGCCTAGGGTATCGGCCTGGCACGTGTTGTCCCGAAGCTCCGATCGACAGGGGAAGGCCGTGTCCGGCGCGATTGCCTTGAAGAAGAATTCGATGGGGGTTCCCCATCTAGGCCTCAATCCTAATCCAATTTTCCCGCCATTTTCTGTGTGGGGGCGCCCCGCATCTATTTGGGCGGGGGGCCTTTATAGTGCACTTTTAAGCATTAATAAAAAAAAAAGAAATCAGATAATTGAAAAATCAGATCCTCGTATTCTTCATGCCGAGCATCTGCATGAAAATAAAGTGACTGGTCTCGTCTCTGCTTCGACTCCGAATTCAGCTGTTCCTTGTTCGTTAATTGTTGTGGGTATTTCACCGTTTCTAAGCTCCAGATGTAAACTGCCAGTTGCTTTGATCATCTTTTTTTTTTTTTTTTTAATCTTTTTCCACATATTTTGCAAATTGGATAGCTTTGTAGGTCGCCCATTTTATAACTTTCAATGAATCATCTGAATGGGAAAGGAAAAAAAGCAATCATCTAAATATTGAGATATTTGAATGCCGTAGTTTTGAAAAAGTTCATCACAAGTATTGAATCACTTGAAAAATTTTTCATCTCGAGTGAGCACTGCAAGAAAATTATAATACCATAATGCCCTTTTTGCAATTTTGTGTTGACTTGATCTTAACAAATATAACCGATGGAAGGACTTTTTTGGACCAATTTGACAAGTTTTAAATATTAATTGTATTTTTAGAAAATTTTAATATTTAATAGCAATTTCGTGACATAATTTTAAAATTTCTAAAGCACTTTTGCTGAAGGAGAAATGGCATGGAATAAAGGAAATTGGACTTTAGCGATCCTTTACACGAACAGCTTCCGCTGATCGAAGACTCTCAAGCTCAAGTCTCGACAGCTCCGATTGGCTTCTGCATTCGTCTCTCCTCTCGGACTCAGCTTCTTCCATTCTCGAGTTGTTCTCTTTCTCTCTGCTTGATCCTGAATTTAGCCGTTCCTTTTTTGGTTAATTGTCGTGTGTTTCACCGTCTATTAGCCCCAGACGTAAACTGCCATTTGCTTGGTTAAGTGGGCGTTGATTTTGTGCCGATTTGACCATTTTCTGCCCTTAGAAGTACTCCAATTGCCTGAGAAGTTCCACTTTTTAGAGTCTCTTTCAGTTTTGTTTTGTCACTTTGCTTTGCAAATTGATGGTTCATGTCATAACATCATGAAGTTCCAAAGAAGAAATTAGTCAAGATTAAGCTTCTAACCTTCGGTAAATGTCTCATTCCATCTTACGGGGTATGTCTGAAAGTTCCTTCTCTTTTCTTTTTTATTTTTATTTATTTGTTGGTCATATTTGATTGGAGAACAGTAACAATTCGAACAATATCGAATCAACGCAGCGGAATAAAATAATCTCCCCTCTTATGTAAACATAATAGGAATCGATATAATAGAGTAAAATAGAGTAAAATAAATACCAAGCACGCAAACATAAGATGATTTTTTACATGAAAAACCTCTTTAATATGAGGATATAAAAAACCATGGGACCGGAGTCCACCCAAAATTCTTCACTATCAACAAAATTGGGTAAATAATGTTCTTCTCTAGCAAATACTAGAGGTACAGCAGCAAACACCTCAAGAACATAATTCTTGACAATACACTTGAATTTCACAAGAGATTAAGGATAAATTTGACAAAAAAATGTAAGTTTTGATCAATCAATGAAAAACCTGATATAAGGAGCTTCAAACGAAAATCCAACTGTTCAGATTCGAGAAAATTGCACCACGAACATGCTGACAAAATTTTAGCTCAATCGGACCACAAATCGACCTCCGATGCTAGCTTGATGTAAATAAGATATTGTCCTAATCCTAAGATTTTCTGCTTCCTCTTTTTCTCTTGTTACTGTTTCCTTTTGTGGCTACCACTTTATTTAGATAGCGAGAAACCATATTTCTCCATATAACTTATCATATGGGTTCAAGCTCTTTTTGGGCTTGCAACTCATTAGGCTTCCTTCACATAGGAGTGGACCCAGCTAACAAATCTCCCCCTCATGACAATGTGGAGGGATTCACCATCCCTGCCATCAATTGGCAATGTTCAAGCTTAGAGTCTTCGTCATCATATCAGAGCCATTATGATCCGTATGAATTTTCTCAAGTTCCAACAACTTTTTGTTGGAGAAATCTTCCTGGAGTATTTTGAAACTGACAAAACGTTTCCATCAGTCTAGTATGAAGATTTGCAGACTCTACTATTCAAAGTCTAAAGACCTCCGGACTGCCAGACTCAAGACTCAAAGTCTATCCGCATTGACAGTTTTTAAACCGTCGAAGAAGGGTTATCCAAAACTGGGTGTTTCATTAAGGACTTGACCTTATCGACTGGAGAAGATCTCTTGGCTGGATATGACATAACGGAATCCTTTATTTGATCATGATTGATTCAGAGATTAAGGATCCGATGATTGGCGAAGTATACTTGGAAGGTTCTACTTATGGAAACCGAGATCCTGATTGTATGGGCGAGCAGGATTGATGGGCTATCGACATGTTCCTTTAATAGCTCGAATGATCTTCCTAATTGATTCCGTCCAACGGGTAGATTGGAGGAATTCCTTTGGTAAGTGCCAACGGGTATGATGGCATAAAGGAGTATATAAGGAAGACGTTCCAGTTGTTCGAGTGTGTGCACGATAGAAGAATTCCAAAGTCTGAAGCTCTTTGTTCTTAGTCAATTCATTTGTTGAGTGAAATCTTGTACGCAAAAGAGAGTTTATTAAGAAAGTGTGGTAGAGTTTCTACACTGTGGAATCAAGGGAGAGCTTTGCTGTAACATCTCTTTTATTCATAGTGAAATCCAGCTAGTGGGCTGTTAGTGCGGAAGAGTGGATGTAGGCTTGAAATAAGCCGAACCACTATAAACCTTGTGTTCAATTTTCTCTTCCATACTCTCTACTTTACTTTGATCATGATTCGTTTTGTTAACCAAAGAAGATCTTCCTTTCTATTGTCTGCTTAGTATTGCTCTTTTATCTCGAGAAATTATTTTTACACCTATTCTCCCCCCTCTAGGTGCTTATACTAGCTATCTCACTTTTCATCTAGAACATCTCTTATCCAATGATATCTATCATTAATATGTTTTGATCTAGAATGAAAAGACGAATTCTTACCAAGATGAATTATGCTTTGATTATCACAAAATAACACATACCTCTTTTGCTTGAACCCAAGTTCTTTTAAGAACTTCTTCATCCATAGTATTTCTTTACTAGCTTCAATTGCTGCAATAAATTCAGCTTTGGTTATAGAAAGTGCAACACATTTATGCAATCTTGACTTCCATGACAGGGCTTCACCCGCAAAAGAAATCAAATAGCTAGAAGTAGATTTACGAGTATCAATATCTCATGCCAAGTCGGAATCTGTGTATCAAACTAACTCAAGTTTCCTGATCCCGAAACTGGTTTCAAATTTGAAGTTCCCCGAAGATACCTTATAATCCACTTCACTGCATTCCAGTGCTCTCTACCTGGATTTGACAAATAGAGACTAACAATGCCAACTGTGTGTGCCAAGTCTGAGCGTGTACATACCACATTCCATATCTTTCTTCTCTTTATCAATCGTAGAACTTTGCTTCATATTTAACTTAAAGTGGGTAGCAAGGGGAGTACTAACCATTTTAGCCTTGTCCATGTAAAATTTCTGAAGTATCTTCTCAATATATTTCTCTTGCGACAAAAACAACTTCTTAGCATCTCTGTCTCGAGTAATTCTAATGCCAAGAATCTATTTTGCCGAGCCCAAGTCTTTCATGGCAAAAGACTTGCTCACTGTTTCTTCAATAACTCAATTCTTGAAGCATTCTTGCCAACAATTAGCATATCATTAAGATAAAGCAAGAGAATAATAAAATCATCATAAGAAAATTTTTAGATAAACACACAGTTATCCGAGAAAGTCTTCTTATAGCCATGTTCTGTTATAAGCGATGCAAACTTTTTGTACCACTGCCTCGGTGCTTGTTTTAGGCCATAAAGATTTTTCTTCAATTTGCACACATAATCCTCTTTTCCTTTCTTTTTGAAATCCTCAGGTTGTTCCATGTATATCTCTTCCTCCAAGTCACCATGTAGTAAGGCTATTTTAACATCCATTTGCTCAATTTCCAAATCTAGGGTAGCTGCCAAGCCTAGTACCACACGGATAGAAGACATTTTCACTACCGGAGAAAATATATCATTAAAGTCAATACTCTTTCTCTGATCGAATCCCTCAACAACCAATCTAGTTTTGTACCGTGGTTGTGAAGTATGTTCATCTTACTTCAACTTGTATACCCACTTACTCTTCAAAACTCTTTTACCTTTATGTAACTTTACTAACTCAAAAGTATGATTATCATAAAGTGACTGCATCTCATCTCGCATAGCATCAAACCAATTGCTTTTGTACTCATTTCTATTGCTTCTGCATAGCAATCTGGTTCACATGCATTAGTCAATAATACATATTTATCTTCAGAATACCTAGTGAAAGGTCGTCGGTCTCTAACGGATCTTTGGACTTGAACATCCAGTGGAACATCTAATTGAGCCTCTAGTTCAGGAATATTATTATCTGTTTCAATATGTTTAGGAACATGTGGGTTATTTGGAACATTGACTTTGATATTGTATAACTGTTCGATTTTCCGCAATTTTTTCCATTCCTTTGTGTAAATAACCTAATATTGGTTCATAATCAATAACGTCGTCACCATCTAGAGTAAGGATGAGCCGAAGAACACCATGCATTGATGGGTGGATATTGACTATCATGAGGTCTTTTCTTGTAGTTGTTACATTCATAGGTTATTCCTCGATTCATTCTTTCATGAATTGCTGAATGAAAAAAAGTTCATTAAAATTCAAGATCGAAAAAAAAATAAATAATAATTCAAATTCCTTTTTCACTTAATGAGTTTTTGATTCCCGAATCTTTTTATCAACCTGTGTAGGAATATTTGTAAGAGGAACTGAATCTAAATCAACCAAATTATCACTAACCTGTGGTACTGAAATCATCTTTGCTTTCTCAATATCCTTTATTGTTTGATATTTCATAAACACAACGTCTCTACTTCTTACAATTTTCTTTTTAATCGGATCATAAAATTTGTAACCAAGCATATCTTGACCATAACTAACAAATATGCACCGTCGTGTTTTCATATCAAGTTTAGACCTCTCATCTTTGGGAATATGCACAAATGCTTTGCATCTAAAAACACACAAATAATCATAAGAAATATCTTTGCCTGTCCAAACTCTATTAGGAACATCAAACTCTAAAGGAATGCATGGAGTAAGATTTAATATATGCACAATTGTACTTAAAGCCTCACCCCAAAAGGATCTAGGTAACTTTGATTGTGAAAGTAAGCATTTTACCCTTTCAACCAATGTTCTGTTCATTCTCTTAGCTAAGCCATTTAACTGAGGCGTCTTGGGATGTGTCTTTTGATGTCTAATATCTTATTGTCTGCAATATTCATCAAAAGGTTCGATATACTTTCCCCCGTTATCAGTTCTGATGCATTTCAATTTCTTTCTAGTCTGTCTTTCAACTGAAGCCAGAAATTGCTTAAAAGCATCTAACACTTGATCTTTAGTTTTCAAGGTATGAATCCAAATTTTCCTTGAAAAATCATTTATAAAGGTAACAAAATAAAGAGAGCCACAAGTGATTTTTTTTTCATAGGACTGCAAACATAAGAATTCACTAAATCTAGTATAACCGACTTTTTTGAAAGATGAGAGCTTTTAAATGCAACTTTGTTTTGTTTTCCTGCTAAACAGTAAGCACACTTCTTTAGCGCCGAACTTTTCAATCCTAAAAGGAGCTTCTTCTTGGCCAATAGTGACAAACCTTTCTCACTGATGTGACTGAGTCTCTTATGCCATAACTTAGCTACATCTTCGCTATCTACTGCATTAATTTTGTCTGTGGACAACTTTGCTTGCATAATGTACAATGAAGAATATTTTTCACCTCTAGCCACAACAAGAGAATGTTTGGTGAGCTTTCATTGATCATTATTGAAAGTGTTGCAATACCCCTCATCATCCAATTTGCCTGTAGAAATCAAATTCAAGTTGATATTAGGTATATGTTTAACATTATTCAATATTAACCTTGTGCCATTGCTGGTTTCTAGGCACACATCACCGATGCCTACAGCTTGAGCTAGCCCATTATTTCCCATCTTCACAGATTCGAAGTCACTTAACATGTATGATGTAAAGAAATCCCTACGAGACGTAGCATGAATGGATGCACCACTATCAATTACCCAACTGGTCTCATAAGATACAAATTCACCACATCACTATAAAAAATAATGAGAGAATCTTCTTTAAGTGCAGCAACAAGATTGTCATCACTGTCATTATCACTTTTATTCTCTTTACCTTTCTCCTTTTAATTCTCCCTTTTTAACTAGCAACAAAACCTCTGATATATCCTTATGATGACAATAATGGCACTTAACATTAGCAAATTTATTATACTTACTTCTACTTTTATCTCGACTTTTATCTGTATTTCTCGGACCTCGAGACTCACTTCTTCCCATTTTCTCAACAACCAAGGCATCGGAATATGAAGACGACAATCCTTGAGTCTTTCTTCTCATCTCTTCATTCAAAATACTACTCTTAGCCAAATCCATGGTAATCATACCATCTGGGGCAGAATTAGACAAAAATGTTCGGAACGTCTCCTAGGAGTTCGGCAAAGTACCAAGCAACCATGGTGCTTATATCTCATCATCAAACTTGATTCCCATTGTAGCCAACTGATTTATAATTCCTTGAAAAGAATTTTTAATGATTAGTCAAATGAGTACCATCTTAATATCTCAGAGCCATCATCTGTTTTATCAAAAATAACTTATTATTCCCAGTCTTTCGAGCATATAACTGTTCGAGCTAATCCCATAAACTGCGTGCATGTGTTTCCTCAATAATATGGTTTAAAACATTATCATCCACACACTGCCTAATATAACCACACACTTGACGATGAAATATAAACCATTCAGCATCAGTTTTATTCTCTGGTTTCTCCTCGGCAAATACGGGCAAATAAAAATCTTTCACATATAAAAGGTCTTCCATCTTCCCTTTCCAAATATGATAATTCAAACCATTCAGTATAACCATTCTACTCGTATTCGTTTCCATTGTTTAACACAAGGCAGGAAAATCAAGTAATAACCTGATGCTCTAATACCACTCTGAGGGGAGAACAGTAACAATTCTAACAATATCGAATCAGCGTAGCGAGAATAAAATAATCTCCCATCTTGTGTAAACCTAATATGAATTCATATATTAGAGTAAAATAAATACCAAGTACGCGAACACAAGATGATTTTTTTACGTGGAAAACCTCCTCGATGTGAGGAGATAAAAAACCACGGGATCAGAGTCCACCCGAAATTCTTCACTATCAACAAAATTGGGTGAACAATATTCTTTTCTAGCAAATACTAAAGGTACATAGCAGCAAACACCTGAAGAACATAATTCTTGGCAATACACTTGAATTTCACAAGAGATTAAGGATAAATCTGACCCAAAACGCAGGTTTTGATTAATTCACGAAAAACCTGATGTATGGAGTTTCAAACGAAAATCAAACCATTCAGATTCGAGAAAATTACGTCACGAATATGTTGACAAAATTTCAGCTCAATCGGACCACGAATCGACCTCCGATGCTAACTTGATGTAAATCAGATATTGCCACAACTCCCAGATTTTCTGCTTTCTTTTTTTCTCTTGTTATTGTTTCCTTTTATGACTACCACTTTATATAGATAGTGAAAAACCCTATTTCTCCATATAACTTATGGGCTCAAGCCCTTTTTGGGCTTATAACTCATTGGGCTTACTCCACATAGGAGTGAACTCAGCTAACAATATTCAGGAAATCGTGAAATCGAGTCCGCAAAATATTGGCAAGCGTATAATGATCACGCAAAGAGCATTAACTTGTATTCATTCATCTCCTTCATCCATGGAATAGAAGTACTAGATTGGACCTAGTGCTTCTATGACACCTCAAAAAATATCCTCTTCTTTGTTGAATTGTCAATACCACTGATTTATTTTGGAGGATTCCTATGAGGATAAGACGCGTTCATTTTCCTTGTCTTCATAAAATTTGTCTGGAAGATATGGCATCTTTCCCTAGGCTCTCGCAAACAATCAAGAACCTCCTTCTCCAAAAAAACAAATAGAGTTGATACAAGTATGATGCATTCTTGAGTTTCAGAGGCGAGGATATCCGCAAAAACTTTGTTGACCATATGCATGATCAACTACAACGAAGAGGAATTGTGGCCTTTCATGATGATCACCACCGAGATCTTCAGAGGGGAAAATGTCAGGACATGTACTAATGATAGTCTTTGAAAGCTACACTTCTTCTACTTGGTGGCCTGGAAGAAGTTGCTAAGGCTATGAGTGCAAGGATATTGATGAAGGATCGGTGATTCCAATCTTCTACAAGGTCAATTCATCTGACATACATACACTAAGGGGAAACTTTGGGAGAGGCTTTGCTAAAATTGAGGAGACTTATATGGGTGACAAGGGAGATATAACGAGGTGGAAGGATGCACTGAGAAAAGTAGCTGATCTTGCCGAAAGAGAATTCAAAGATGGGTAGGCCTCTCTCCCACTAACTTGGAATAATTTGCTTTCTTTAATTTTTGCATATCACAAATGTCACAACTGTCATACTCTGTATTATGTTCATTTGAACCAGAATATATGATCAACTCCACCAAAATTGAGCAGCCTCAATTCTCCCTACGGAACTAATGCACTTCTTCATTGTAGATATGAAACACAGTTCATTTGGCAAATCATTGGAGAAATCAAAGATAAATTGGGTCCTTGGCTATCCTATGTCATAGGCAATCTTGTGCGGATGCATTCCTGTGTTGCAAATGTAGTTGAATGTTTATGCTTGGATATGAGTGGTATATGCAATATTGGCATGTAGGGAATGGCTTGTTTAGGCAAAACGACTGTTGCCCGAGCAATTTGTGTCGAAATCTGTGGCCAATTTGATGGCTGTAGTTTTCTTGGCAATGTCAGAGAAAGTTCAGAAAAAAGATGCTCCGATATATCTACAGAACCAGTTTCTTGCTGATATTCTTCAAGAGGACAATGTTGGAATTAGGGATGATCATATTTTCATTTCCACCAAGTTTTCTTCCAAAGAATCTTGTCGAACTCCATATGCAGGATAGCCTCCTTTGCAGGCTCAGGAGAGGGGAAAATGTTGGAATTGATACTCAAGCATGCGTATGCTTCATCAGACTTGTCATTTTTTTTTAACAAACTAATAAAATTGTTCAACCGATTTTTTCTAGATGCAGGTCTTAGAGTAGTTAAATGTTATCAACCGTAAAGGTTCTGAATAATTTATGGAGACTCCAAACTTCATATATGTCCCAAATCTAGAGAGACTAATTTTCAAAGGTTGCAAAGCATTATCTCAGATTCATCCTTCAATTGGAAATCTAGAAAGACTCAGTTGACTTGACTTGGGTGACTGTGAAAACCTCATGGGACTTCCAGATAATGTAGGTAATCTTAAATGTTTCAGAGTTCTTAATCTATTTGGATGATTAAATGATTAAATCCTGAAGAACAACCTAAGAGCATCATGGGCTTAAGAGTGCTTAGAGGAGCTTGATATTAGTGAAAGTGCCATCAAACACCTCCCGTCCAGCTTGATTCTTACAAAATCTGGAAAACTTACGCTTTTATATTAGTAAAATAAGGCCACAAAATTTTTGGAGGACATTGATGCAAATACTAAGAAGAGCTCTGAACTCTAGACGCCCGTAATTGCCTTCATTTTTAGGGTTATCCTCTGTGACAGAGTTGAATATGATTGGCTGCAATCTTTCTGGAAGGAGAAATTCCCAGTGATAATGGCTGCTTATCCTCCTTGAGGTCTTTAGACCTAGCTTGTTAAGCTACAGGTTTTGCATTTTTTGTTAAACTACAGTTTGCCTTTGGTCAAGCTACCTATAGTGACATTGATCTCCTCAGATGACATAAATGGGCAGGCAATGTCGAGCCATATTGATTCTGCGTTTAAGATCTCCAACCTCAGGTTAATGGTGGCCTGAGTGCCGCATTGAACTGATAAACATCTTCGCAGATTCTGAATCGAATCTTCGCTCTTTTAACTCGTTTCCCTCTATTACCGAGAAAACCAGTTACTGAATCCCATCTTGACTACATACAAACTACGAAGTGCCCACACATGACTAAAGCTTTCAAGCATAAGCACACGAATGGACGATGATCGTCCATTAATTGTCTGATCAGGACATGAAGTCATCAATTAATTTACAGGCAACAAACCAAGCACAGTTCAAGTTCAGATAAACTAAGGAAAATGTTCAACATTTGCCATTAGTTTCTGCTAAAGTAATGTCCATACATCTCATAATCTCATTTACATTAAGAGCAAATTTCTGATCTTGAGCAATTCGGTACAACACCTTCTTCCGTGTGAGAGACTTGATGCCCGTGAAAATTTGGACTTCACAGTCACGTAAAGATACAAACCTCATCATATCCCCTCCTAAAGTCATTCAAATGTAACACTTTCAGTCAGTAAATCACGAATCATAAGCAAAACTGATGAAAATGCACTGAATAGATAGCATCAGGGCTTACCCTGCTTTCCTACAATAGGTGGGACTGTGATTGTATAAGATTGTCGAGCACTCTTTGAGCAGAAGCCTGGTTTACGGATTTCCTAGCCTCACTACAGGATGACTAGTTCGAATTAGAAGTTTTTTTCCCTTCAAACTGAGTGAAGTTTAACCAGAAGTGCAGATCATATAACCATAATCTTGTATGATATATGATATTTTAATAACTTTGACAAGGAAATTTCAAATGCAACTTGCTTTGCAGCATAAAATTACTGAATAAATGCTGACCTAACAAAGAAGTTCGCTACATGCTGCGTGACTTGAATGGCATCATCTGAGTGTGGTACCATGGAGAAACCCCACTCAAAAGCATTTTTCTGCACAATATTGAGAAAGCCATATAAGTTAACCTCAAGGGAGTAAGTCTAAATATACTTCACAGACATGGATGTAAGAGTTTTTCTAATTGTGGACTACATTAATTGATATTGTAATTTACCGTTTAACGTTTACCATTTTACGGGGTTTGGTCTAAGGTGAGATAGAAGGTTTCTTAATTAGTTTAATATAGGGCTGGCTAGTGTGGGCCGAGTTGAGTCTGGCTCGTAATGAGAGGACCTGGCTGGAAACTCTATAAATAGTTCTCAAGTCTCTCCTCTAACCCTAATTCTCACATGTATCCTCACTTAAGGGGCATTTACCTAACGCTAAACGTGAGGGGGGCCGCCTCATTGAGTCAGTGATACGGAGGGCGATAGAGGAAAATGACTTGATGCGTGGATCCCCTTGATATGTGGGTAATCATTTTTCTGCTTCTGCTTTATGTTCGATGGATCCCAAAACAGGTGCATTAATCTTTCTACTCAATTATGCATGTTCTTGTTCTGGTTATGGAGATCTTGGCGTTGCGTAATTTGCGTCTTAAATGTGATATCAGAGCAACCGTAACCTTAGAACTTGAACGCATAAAGTTTTTGCTCTAATTTATGATTTTCGAGATTTTTTTTGTTAAATAAAAATAAAATTAAATCACAAATTCGGATTGGGCTCAACGAGATGAGCAAGATGGTTGGCGGCGCATCACCGGAGGAGGCCGCACGTGCCCCCACTTGCGGCCACGCGCCGCCTGGGCGTCGAACGTGCGCCGCGCATGAGCTCCATGCGCTGCGCACTCAGGTGGCGTGTGTGGGCGCGTGGAGGCTTCGATCGGCACGTGGTTGGCGGTGTTGGATTCGTATGATTTCCCTCTACGTCATGATGTATTTAATTTATATTTTTTATTATTTTATGGATGTGAAAATACATACAAAGCCCTAAATACGTGTATTTTTAGTGTATTTTTGCGTATTTTTCTTGTATTTTATGTGATTTTGGAAATACAAGTATTGGGTTATTGGTATGTTATCACATAAACATTATAATGGTGTGATTCATTAATAAAAATTAAACTTTATTGTGAACTAAAGCTGACTTAATGAGATATAACCATTATGGGATAATATTTGAACTATGTATTGAGGTCATGAGAAACAATAAAAGTTATGGAACTTTTGTTGCTCAAGCATAGTTATTTATACGCATCTTGATGTATTTTTGTTTATTCTGATAACCTTTGAATGATGGACGTCTTAAGAACTCGTGACCAAATTGATTATATTAATTATCACATCTTTGAATATGGGTAATACATGTCAATTAAGTTATTGCATATTTTACCTAAATTCATCTGGTCATTTGTTAATGTCTATCAAGTTGAGCATTGGTTTATGGTTAAGAAGCATGACAACATTTACGCAGAACAATAATATCTACTGTTATAAGATTAGATATTTGGTTATGTGTTTTGACTCAAAATATAGGCCACTAGTTGATGTAATGATAATTTGTTACTTAAAAAAAATTGACTAATTAATAAGCTATTGGCTTTGGAGTCATGTTTTGCCTTATAAAACTCATGATCAATAGTTGATCAGCTTTGTCAATCTGGATATTCTATGTTGCTATTGATGTTAACTTATGAGGGATCCTTTGGATCGACATTCTTTTTATGTTGTTTTGGTTATCAGTAATCGGGGTGCACAAGAGATGCTTTATTCTATATTATGAGAAGTTTCTTGTGTTGCTATAATCGGTGATCTCATTGAAGTCTGACTTTTAGGTTCTTTATATATATATATATATATGATTATTTTTATAAAGTAATATAATTAGCATGATATGTAATTTTGGTAATATGATGCCCCTATCACTGAAGTTAAAATCACATGTATATGGTGTATGTGAGAAGTAAAGTTTATATCCCTAGTATGAGAGAATTTCAATGATTCAATTGAGTGGTGACCGCCAAAGTGGCACGCTTGATTAGGTTTAAGAAATTTCGGTCTCGTATGATTATTGGGATGTCTCCTAGGCTAATACGTAGTCATACTCCCAAAGGAGGTGATTGTGTATTAGTTCAAGGAGGGATACAGATGGTGTGGTGGAGAAGTGACTGATTCTGATGATTCATATGCCCAAAGGTGATGAATTCACAAAGAATTGGAATATATTCTCATAACCGCTATCATGTGGGGAGTGTACAACTATATGTCATGTATTCTGAAAGTTCAAGTACAGCTCACTGGAGCCCCTCAAACGGCTGAATCTGTAGCTGCAACCCTACATTACCAGATGGTTTATCGAGTGCAGAACCATGCTCTCGACCTCAACTTCAACAATGGTAATGAAGATGCTTTGTTCATCTCCATGCAGAATGACCAGGCGTCCTGCATCCATGTCCCCCGACAAATCCCAAAGGACACGTTGGCCAAGCTCCTTCCAGAAACTTGGATCACCAACTATGAAAAGCTACACCAGCATAACAAGCCTTTCCAGTCTACGGACTCAGAATTCGTAAGGAAAAAAGATGGAACTGTTTCCATCAAATTTGGCAAAGAAAAGGAAGAAAGTCCTTCTATCTTCCAAACTCTTTTCATGATTGAACCTTGTGTTCCAGAATCCATCTCTGAACCAGACCCAAAAAAGCATGTCCGACACTTTAATGGTGATGGACATCCTGTTCATTACTATAAAGACAAACATGGTCATTGTTTTTGGGATCCTTTTTGCCAATGTTCCTACTGCATAAATTCTCCTGACGAGGTAGATCCTCATGCAAGATCTCCTCCACGGCGAAAAAAGTCCAAGGATAAGATCTACCAGAGGTACTTAGACGGAGATACCTCAGTAGATACTCTTGGTGAATGTGATAAATACCAATTCATGGTATCTTATGCACCACCTCCACCACCAGAATTTAGTACCACATCCCAAGTCTCACCAGATCCACCAAAATCACCTCCACCTTCTCCTCCCCAGAAAAAGCAAGCTCTCTCTCCATTCTATAAGCCAATCCTCAAGTGGGCTAAGAAACACTCTTACCCCCTCGAAGTCCCAGCAGAAACACCACCCACTTCTTCTATTGCCATGTTCCAAGATACTGACTTTCCTCCTCTTGTCAAGGAAAGTTCTAAACTCTCGTTCCCTGCTACAGAAGAGTTTATTGATCCACATGGTAGATATCGCCATGTTCCCAAAATATCTACCCCCACTGATGTGGACGAACGTGGAAGACAAAAGAAAACCCCTACTGCTGAAGCCGTCCTAAACTGGCAATCAGAGACTTTGCTGGCACAAAACAATGCCTTTAAGGCTATTGATTCCAAGATCGGAAATGTGCAACAAGATCTCCGAAAATATGATGAAGGTACCAAGAAGATACTTTCTGAGTTCCAGAAAAGGCTTCAAGCCTTGGAATCAGGACAACAGCTTGGGTACCACTATCTTGAAAGTCCAAAACCAGAAATAGACAAACTCAAGAAGCAGATTCAACTTCTTGAAGAAGGAAGGTTCAGACCTTTCGATCCATTGGCACCCCCGTTCAAACGGGTATACATCCCCAGCACCACAAGTGTCTGTTTTTGCCAATATTCCGGAAGATCCCTCCAGAAGAGAATCAGATTTGCGAAATCGTCTCAAAGCATTGAAGAAGGAAAAGGGGAAAGAAAAAACACCACCTACAGAATCAAGCTCAATTGTTATAAAAGAAAGGCCAGATCAAATGATGTTATCAAATCCTTTAGAATCCTTTTTGAAGGATTTGGGAAAGCAAGAGATCAATCCCATTACCCAACAGCCTGAGCCTAATCCTGTCACCCCGGAAAACCAGATTCTGTCTTCTGAACAAACTTCCTCCTCCTCCTCATCAGATTCAGTATCTATTTATTCCTCTTCATCCTTTTCAGATCAACCCGTTGATTCTCCCCCTTCTGTTCCACCAAATTCACAAATATTCATGGCTGATACTCTTTCAGACTATGATATGCAATCAAACTATTCGATCCCACTGGGGCAGACAAGTAATCCCACTAGAACCAATTCTGCCAGGCATGTGTCCATGGCATCAAAACAGTTCTTCTCCATTGATGATATTCCTTATTCAAAATGGCCACACCGACTTGAAGAATTCCATACTTGGTTGAGTACACAGTCCATCACCAACCATGATATGAATGATGTCCTTTACAATTTCGTTACAAGGTTCACAGGGAGCCTTAAATTTTGGTGGCAATCACTCACAGAACAGGACCAGCTTACGTTTTTGTTATCACCCAGTTTCTATCATGCCCTTAATTTTCTATACCATGTTTTTGTGGGAACACCCGGAGATCTCAAAGAACTCAAAAGAAGAGAATTCTTTGAAAGAAGATGCTGCTCTCTTCAGAAAAAGCATCTTGATAAGCATTATCGACTAATGCTTCAGCTCTTTTACCAAATTGGCGCAGATCCAAATCTAAAGCATGTCTTCCTCACTTCTATCCCAACAGAGCTAACCCAGATGGTAGAAAGATCTTTTTTTTGGAAAGCAAAGAAGGATACAAGACGTTCCCTTGGGAGAAATCCAGCAAGAAATCCATCTATGCCTTGAAGAGTTATGCTTAAAGCGCCGAATGGTCCGAACATATATCACAAATGACAAGCGTTTTGAATCAGCCTGTTCTCATCAGAAGTTAAAAATCAAATGTTCCAAACAGGATTGTGATGGTACTTGTGGCCATTACTCCCGAAAAAAGAAGCACTTCAAGAAGTACTCAATTAAAAAATCCAAGCATGGCTCCAAGCATTTCCGAAAGAAGAAGCAATGGCGATACCTACGCAAGAGAAAGGACCACACAGGCCATAAGAAATCAAGCCGTTGCTACATCTGCAACAAGAAAGGACATTTTGCCAAAAATTGTCCTCAAGCGAAAAAGGGTCAGAATCATCTGATTGAAAATGAAACAGGTATGTCCCTTGAAAATGATGACATTGAATCCTTGTTTTCTGCTGATGAAGAACCATCAGAGCAGACCCTTTGTGTTATCCCCTTCTACCAATCTTCCAATGAGACCGATTCTGACGAGTCAGAATCTGAAGACATTTTTCACATATCCCCCACATCCTCAGAACCAAATCCTGACATATTCTCAAGTCAAACTCACTGCCCCCATTTCCCTGTAAAAATCTTCACCTCAAAGTATGCCAAACCTATCAATGTTATTGCTCTCATTGTTACTGGAGCAAGTTCCTCCATTCTGGACACTAAAGTTCTGCCTGAAGAATATTGGACTCCTCATATCCAATACTTCAACTCCGCCTCTGGAGATACTTTCTCCACAAATGTCAGAACTACTTTAGTTACTGTCTAGTTTTTTCCCGAATGCTCCATAAAAGCAAAAATCTTTGGATCAAAGCTCCCCAATAAGGATTTGCTAATTGGGTGGGACATCATGACTTAAATCTCTCAGTTACGCATCATTCCTGGAAAGGGTCTTAGATATAAAAATCATTTCTCTGAGTTTGTTGATATCCAGAGACTTTTTTCCATCCAGATGAGTCTGTTAGATCCAATCATGCAAAATTATTAGAATCATGCTCGGAATCCCACTCAGAATTTGCTCAAAAGTGTTCTCATCCCTTATGGGAAAATCCAGAGTTCTTTGTTCGCCTCCCCTTCAAGAAAAATGAAGACATCAACCCAACAAAGGCGAGTCATGCGGGAATGAAGCCAGAACACTTGGCTTTAGCTCAAAGAGAATGCTCAGAACTACTGCAACAAGGTCTTATTGAAGTTTCTGATTCTCAATGGGCTTGTGAAGCCTTTTATGTCAATAAGCGAGCTGAGCAGAATAGAGGGAAAATGAGACTGGTAATTAACTACCAACCCCTTAATCTTTTTCTCCAAGATGATAAGTTCCCTCTACCATCCAGAGATTCTCTCTTTAGTGGTCTAACTAAGGCCCATATCTATTCCAAATTCGACCTCAAAGCCGGATTTTGGCAATTGGGTATCCATCCTGAAGACAGAACAAAAACAGGATTCTGTATCCCAAACCAGCACTTCCAATGGAAAGTTCTTCCTTTTGGCTTGAAGGTTGCCCCATCCCTTTTCCAAAAGGCCATATGCCGTATTTTCCAACCCATTCTGTCAACTGCAGCAGTGTATATCGACGATATTCTGCTCTACAGCCCTGATGAACAGAGCCACTGCCAACTCCTTGAAAAGTTTGCAGAAATTGTGAAGAGGCATGGTATTATGCTCTCTCAAAGGAAAATGAATATTGCCCAAACAGAAATTGAATTTCTTGGTATGCACCTCAACAAAGGCACATACTATCCAGGGCCACACATTGCACAAGAATTATTGAAGTTTCCTGAAAATGACTTCACAAAAAAGCAAGTTCAGCAATTTCTTGGGATAATTAATTATCTCAGAGTTTTTGTCCCACACATTGCAAAGCTGCTGATTCCTTTACAATCCATGCTGAAAAAGAATTCCCCACCTTGGGGAAAAATCCAGACTAAAGCAGTTGCTGAGCTTAAGGAGATTATGCAGAATCTCCCACCATTGCAAATACCATCAACGGGCAAAAGAATTCTTCAGACTGATGCCAGTGATGAATACTGGGCAGCTGTCCTATTTGAAGAAATTGATGGTAAGAAACACCCTTGTGCTTATAAAAGTGGAAAGTTTTCTCAAGCAGAAATGCATTACCACTCCATCTTCAAAGAAATCCTGGCAGTCAAAAATGGAATCAAAAGATTTGAATTTCATCTCATCGGCCATCACTTCCTGGTTGAACTAGACATGGCATCTTTCCCTCAGATGACCAAGTTTAAACAGAAGCAGATTCCAAACCCTCAATTGCTTCGATGGGCTGAATGGTTCTCAAAATATTCTTTTGAAACCAAACACATTCCTGGGAAAAAGAATGTTCTTGCTGACTTCTTGTCAAGACCCAAAGCACCAGCTGAGATCAACATGTACATCAAGAGGCCCGCCTTTCATATGCTCCATTATGGCGTCAAATACAAAATTGAGAAAATTAAAGACTCGCCAAGCCAGGCATATCCCCAGGAGATTATTCAGCAAATCCGAATGATGAGTCTTGCGAGAACATGGAGAACCTCATGTGGCAATGCCACACCGGACCTTTTCAGGTTTAATGGAGGTTCGATTCTTTATCCTTTCGGGTTAAATTCAAATTATCCTTTCATTCATCCCCTAATCTGGAAGGAAGATGATTTCCCTGATCAGCTCAAAACACTGCTATGGTACTTAACCAATAAGTACTTGATAGCCATTGAAATCCCCACCAGAAGATTCATTGCCAATCTCACCAGGATATTCATGCTAGGAAGAAACATCGAAAAGGAATGTGATAGGAATCTTTTAGATTTTCTAAACTGGTTCTATCATCCCACCTGTTGGAAACAAGATTTAGAAAGAGAACTGAGAACCATGACACCAAATCCTGAAGTTCACACCATCCTGTTCTTTAAATGCCCATGGAATTTCTTTAGAAATAATGGCGGTATTCTCGATGCACCACTCGAAATAGGAACCACAGCCTATAAACCTCACTCGAACAACCGAGAAGCCCGGATTCACAAATCTTACCCAAGATCTGTTAGATTGTGTGAACATGAATATCGAGAACTCCAGAGAATTCTATGCCAAGAAAACAAGACCATTCCTGCAGATATTTGGAATAATCTACCCACTACATGGGATCATTATGACCTAACACCAGGAGCTAAAGACGCACTCAGGCAATACAAACAAGCTGCATCATCCCAAGAGCATGAAATGACAAATGAAGATGACATTGTCCAGTCTACTCAAGACCCCTATGCACGCTTTGGAGGTCCATTGTCCCAGAATCCCTACGAACAAGGACCTTCGTCCTCATCCCAACATATGGACACAGCTTACTATGCACAGCCATCCAACTGGCCTCAGCCAAGCCTTCCTGACAACACTACTGATGAAAACACAGACTGAGCAGCAGAAGAAGCATCCCATTGGGCTCATGAAGCCTCCTCATCTCAAAGGCTGAACCAGATTCTTTCACCTCAAGACCTTGAAGCCCTCCAGCAGAAGTATGAAGCACATCTCCTAGAAGACAGTTCAGATAGCGACTCAGTATGTAGCTACAATGCTCGTGACGGACGAGATCGTTGAGTCCGTACAATTTCATTGTAGCAAAGTACTGTTCACTTTTACTGTAGCACTAGGCTAGGGAATGTACTGTTCACAGTATAGTTACTGTTCATAGTGTGCGAATAATTCCCTCCCGAAGGCTTTCGGCGCCTCTGTTTGTTTCTGGACCCGTGAGTTGGTCCCTGTGTGTCCTCGTGTACCTTTATTTGCCTATATAGGGCTTTGTGGTTGTATCGTTTTGGGCAGAGTCCCCTGAAGTAAAGTGTGTGCTTTGTGAAAAACCTCTATGGCTTTCTAAATTTCCCTTCTTCTCCAGCCTGGTAGGATCCTCCGAGAAATGCAGCTTGGGTAGATTAGAAACGTTTCCATCCTGGCATCTTCTGAGTGTCTCTAGGCTCTGGATTAAAGGGCTGAGTGGTTTTCTGCTAAAAGGCTGTCCCTGAAGGGCTTGAACGGGAGTTGTTCGCCCAATGTGGGATAAAAGGCTGTCCCTGAAGGGCTTGAACGGGAGTTGTTCACCCAATGTGGGATGCATACCTGCAGGAAATTTACTCTCCTTCCCTGGTCCTAAGTCTAGGTCCATTCATGGTACATTGCTTGTTTTTCAGTCACATTTTCTGTAATTTATAACTCCACTATTATTGAGAAAAGAGCCATTGAATTTGCTTACTGTCCATGAAGCGTTCCATTTTGGAACACTTGAAAAGAGATTTGCCTGCGGACTGCACTGCTATCAGATGATGGAAGCCTTAGTAGCTTGTAATTATGTCTTGTCTAATAATATCGAAATTATGACACATCTGCAAAGATTGTGTTTAAGTCCTAATGACATATACATCTCATATATGGTTAAAATGTTATTTCCAAAAGTTTTCTATTTAAGGAAAATGGCCATGATAAAGAATAAACTGGTTAAAAATTAGTCTTGAAGGTTGTCAAGCCTAATAGTAGTGGTAAGTATTTTGGCAAGTATGACCATATTGAATTGCTTAAATGGTCATTTGTCAAATACTTGGTAAATTCTAGGGTGGTAATTTAATTATCTTGCCTGAAAATCCTGACAAGAAGATTTGGCTAAAAGGCATGAAGCACCATAATGAACATGGTGATGAGTATGATCAGTAAGACCAATTTATCCGGTCTTCTGTGGGCTGATATTATGAAAACAACTTTTTCACATACAAAAGGCGTCTCTTATCAAAGTTGTTTCATAAACTTCTTTTGAGTTATAGACTGGACATAAATTACTTGAATCATATTAAATTTAGAGGTGTCATGTAGAAGTGAGATTATCTAATTCAATATTAAGTGCGTTGAAATTCAGATCCACTCGGAATTATTTTGTATCTTATCTAGATTGTTAAAAGGGTATTGATATTATGACCCTAAAGAAGGTGCAAGAATTATGGAATCACATACTCTAAAATTTTAAAGATTGACGTAATTGTAGAGGATAGCTGCTTTCAGACTATTAAAGATAATAGTATGATGGAGGTTACTGTTTTTTTTTTTGTCTTTACCTATACAGATAATTATTGGAATCTCCTGTACCATAGACTAAACTTGTTGAGGTTCAATGTACTATTCTTGATATAGTTTATAATGAAATTTCTTAAACCTTTCAAGTGCATAATGAAGTGGTTGCAACTTTATTAAGGAGATTTGTTAGAAAAAGACGATCAGTTATACCATCAGACTATATAGTCTATTTGTGAGAGCATGATTATAATATCCACTATATGGTTGATATAATATAACATATTTTCACAGATGATATGGTTACAGATCCACTAACTAAAGATCTACGCCCATGTGTATTTGAGTGACATGTCATTAGTATAGGCCTAGAAGCATCATGAGATGCTGTTGTTTAGTGGGAGCTATTTTGACTTTACTTTGATAAAGATTTCATCTGTGTTCGTTACACTTTGTAACAGTTTGATATGTATCAACTTTTGCATTCAATAAAATCTCTTTGAATGTGTTGTTATTATGTTGAATACATATTAATAAAGTCTCAAGGGATTGTATAAACCTTGAGTGAAGGCTAGGGGCATCCGAGCATCCGGTTATTAGCCTTGGCCATATGTCTTGTGATACATAAATAAATGTTAACCATAAGGACAAGACATATGTGGGTTCATTGGAACCATAAAGCATTCTCTAGTGGCACAAGTTTTTGTGACGCCTAAAGTTAAGAGAATGGTGACTGACAAATGGAATCTCTCTATGAGAGATGTTATTCATTTGCAACACTACCATATTGAATCAATATCAATAAAATTGAGAACATTCGTGACCATGGAAGGCTTTGTGTGTATACATGCAGTTACCACCATGATTCGGTGTTTAAGACTTTATGGGATATGATTGACTATTAAGAATTATCTCTAGACCAATGTGCACACATACAGTACGATTTCAATTAATATAGTTCAAGTGGGAGAATGTAAGAGTTTTTCTAATTGTGGATTACATTAATTGATATTGTAATTTACCATTTAATGTTTACCGTTTTACGGGGTTTGGTCTAAGGTGAGATAAAATATTTCTTAATTAGTCTAATATGGTACTGGCTAGTGTGAGCCGAGTTGAGCTTGGCCCGTAATGAGAGGGCCTGGTTGGAAACTCTATAAATAGTGCTCAAGTCTCTCCTCTAACCCTAATTCTCACATGTATCCTCACTTAAGGGGTGTTTACCTAACGCTAAACGTGAGGGGGGCCGCCTCATTGAGTCAGTGATACGGAGGGCGAAAGAGGAGAACGACTTGATGCGTGGATTCTCTTGATATGTGGGTAATCCTTTTTCTGCTTCCACTTTTATATTCGATGGATCCCAAAACAGGTGCATTAATCTTTATACTCAATTATGCATGTTATTGTCCTGGTTATGGAGATATTGGCGTTGCGCAATTTGCGTCTTACAATGGAGAGTTGGAAAATATGATCCCAAGAACAATCACCGATTTAGTTCCCTATGATAATTTAAGCAAATGAATCAAGCCATATAAAAAGAAAAAAAAGGATCATGTCCTCTATAACATGATAAACTCGAATTGTCTAGTCTTCAAATTTTGCCTCACCAATACTGCAAGACTCAGGCAAGCTGTGCCACAAGCTCTTCACTAAAGAAATAAAAAACCACGAAATCAGAAGGCATCGGAAGAAACTAGTATTGATCCATATGTGTTAGAATCTACAACAGCAAGAAGTCAATTTCTACGCGTGTCATGAATCTTCCTAAAAATCGGGGGATATTGGAGGGGGAACAAAACGCTCACGTATCGACACAAGAGAGATCGAAGACAACGAAAGAGCAACAATTACGAGATTGAAAATCGAAAGAGGGAAAGAAAGTCGAACGGTACCACTTGAGGCTTATCAGAAACGAGGGCAGCGATCTCGTCGACGATCCCTAGGATTTCGACCCGGCACATCTTGCTCTAAACTTCCGATCGATATGGGAAGGCCTTGCTCTTCTAAGCAATGATTTCGCACAACGCCTACCGGTAGGGCTCAATCCCAATCCAATTTTCCCGCCATTTCTGGGCGGCGTCCCGGGAATTATTTTGGGTGGGGGCCTTTTATACCGCGCACTAAGCATTAAAGCAATCTGGAAATAGAAAAAATCGGGTTCTTTGTACTTTTCACGCTGACAATCCATATGAAAATTTAAAACGATTACGAAACCGTTGTTGTGATTCGACGAGAATAAGAAATAAATCCACCTTGGTCTCTTATTTAATATCTATCTAACTATTAATCGAACAAAAAAAGAAACAATTTATGCATGTGAACTAATTTATGTCTCATTTAACACGAGTCCGGTAACACTAGTCACATGTTGTGGACTTGTTTAACTCATGTGCACTTAATATGTGTTATGTTAACCTAATGGCCCAGTATAAAAAGCTCACATTCTCGTCGAGGTTTGCTCGTATTACTCATCAACATTCTTCCCACTATCTGATGCGTAACATTATCAATTCCTATCATTCATCGTCTTCGAGACATGTCAAGAGCCACACTCATTGGATTGGTTTAGTCCAAGTCCATTTAGGGTTCTGCCCCAATGTCATATGCAAATAGGTGTACCCTTTCTGGTGGGCCAAACTCAGGAAAAAAAGTGAGAACAATTGACTATATGAGGTAGCGGCTATTGGCAATGATTAATAAGTGTCCCTTGTAAAGTATGCTTAAGAAGTGTTAAGAAAACCCATCATCAAAATACAGGTACTTTGCTATTTGGCCATACTCTTCCATGGAGAAAACTCTCTCCAATGAAAGATTGACGGGCCATAAAATAGCCGTTACGGCATTTATTTTTAATTAAGTTGACATATGATTGGTGTCAATATCTTGAAAGGAATCGATCAAATGCCTAGTTAGAATTAGTTTTTCTAGAATAATATAAAGCACTACCATTTTACTATCTGATGCATAACATCATCAATTCCTAGAATTCGTTGTCCTTAAGACATGTCGGGAGCCATGCTCTTAGACCTCATTGGATTCGTTTAGTCCAAGTCCAACCATGGAATATATCTATTGTAGAGGGTTCTTCTCCCATGTCATCCGCAACTAGATTTACACTTTCTGGTGTGCCAAACTCAGGAAAAAAAGAGAGAACAAATGACTATATGAGGTAGTGGCTATTTGCAATGATTAATAAGTGTCCATTGTAAAGTATGTTTAAGAAGTGTTAAGAAAACCCTTCATCAAAATACAGGTAGTTTGCTATTTGGCCATACTCTTCCATGGAGAAAACTCTCTACAACAAAAGATTGGCGGGCCATAGAATAGCTGTTACTGCATTTATTTTTAATTAAGTTGACATATGATTGATGTTGATATCTTGAAAGGAATCGAACAAATGCCTAGTTAGAATTAGTTTTTTTCTAGAAAAATATAAAACACTACCATTTTACTATCTGATGCGCGTTATCAATTCCTATCATTCGTTGTCCTTGAGACATGTCGGGAGCCATGCTCTTAGACCTCATCGGATTGGTTTAGTCCAAGTCCAACTATGGAATATATATATTGAAGAGGGTTTTGCTCCAATGTCATCCGCAACTAGATGTACACTTTCTGGTGTGCCAAACTCAGGAAAAAAAAGAGAGAACAAATGACTCTATGAGGTAGTGGCTATTTGCAATGATTAATAGGTGTCCATTGTAAAGTATGTTTAAGAAGTGTAAAGAAAACCCTTCATCAAAATACAGTTACTTTGCTATTTGGCCATACTCTTCCATGGAGAAAACTCTCTCCAACGAAAGATTGACGGGCCACAGAATAGCCGTTACTGCATTTATTTTTAATTAAGTTGACATATGATTGATTTCGATGTCTTGAAAGGAATCGATCAAATGCCTAGTTAGAATTAGTTTTTATTTTTATTTTATAGAATAATATAAAGCACTACCATTTTACTATCTGATGCATAACATTGTCAATTCCTATCATTCGTTGTCCTCTAGACAGACATGTTGGGAGCCATGCTCTTAGACCTCATTGGATTCATTTAGTCCAAGTCCAACCACGGAATATGTCTATTGTAGAGGGTTCTACTCCCATGTCATCCGCAACTAGATGTACACTTTCTGGTGTGCCAAATTCAGGAAGAAAAAGAGAGAACAAATGACTATATGAGGTAGTGGCTATTTGCAATGATTAATAAGTGTCCATTGTAAAGTATGTTTAAGAAGTGTTAAGAAAACCCTTCATCAAAATACAGGTAGTTTGCTATTTGGCCATTCTCTTCCATGGAGAAAACTCTCTCCAACGAAAGATTGACGGGCCATAGAATAGCCGTTACTACATTTATTTTTAATTAAGTTGACGTATGATTGATGTCGATATCTTGAAAGGAATCGATCAAAGCCTAGTTAGAATTAGTTTTTTTATTTATAGAATAATATAAAACACTACCATTTACTATCTGATGCATAACGTTATCAATTCGTATCATTCGTTGTCCTTAAGACATGTCGGGAGCCATGCTCTTAGACCTCATTGGATTGGTTTAGTCCAAGTCCAACCATGGAATATATCTATTGTAGAGGGTTCTTCTCACATGTCATCCGCAACTAGATGTACACTTTCTGGTGTGCCAAACTCAGGAAAAAAAGAGAGAACAAATGACTATATGAGGTAGTGGCTATTTGCAATGATTACTAAGTGTCCCTTGTAAAGTACGTATAAGAAGAGTTAAGAAAACCCTTCATCAAATTACAGGTAGTTTGCTATTTGGCCATACTCTTCCATGGAGAAAACTCTCTCCAAAAGATTGACGGGCCATAGAATAGCCGTTACTGCATTTATTTTTAATTAAGTTGACATATGATTGGTGTCGATATCTTGAAAGGAATTGATCAAATGCCTAGTTAGAATTAGTTTTCTTTCTAGAATAATATAAAACACTACCATTTTACTATCTGATGCATAACATTATCAATTCCTATCATTCGTTGTCCTTGAGACATGTCGGGAGCCATGCTCTTAGACCTCATCGGATTGGTTTAGTCCAAGTCCAACTATGGAATATATCTATTGAAGAGGGTTTTGCTCCAATGTCATCCGCAACTAGATGTACACTTTCTGGTGTGCCAAACTCAGGAAAAAAAGAGAGAACAAATGACTATATGAGGTAGTAGCTATTTGCAATGATTAATAGGTGTCCCTTGTAAAGTATGTTTAAGAAGTGTTATGAAAACCCTTCATCAAAATACATGTACTTTGCTATTTGGCCATACTCTTCCATGGAGAAAACTCTCTCCAACGAAAGATTGACGGGCCACAGAATAGCCGTTACTGCATTTATTTTTAATTAAGTTGACATATGATTGATGTCGATGTCTTGAAAGGAATCGATCAAATGCCTAGTTAGAATTAGTTTTTTCTAGAATAATAAAAAGAACTACAGTTTTACTAACTGGCGTAGGTGATCATTGGGCCAAGCATGCATTATATATTCAACGAGCCTGCCCTAGACATAATTTTATATAAACATTTAGTTTGGGTCGGACCAGACTTTGTAATGTAAGGGCGTCGCTCAAGTTGGTCTATTTTCCTTTCAAGTCGCTTGCTTGTTGATCACCTTTACTAACTGGATCACTAATTGAGGAAGAAATATTGCATGGTCTACGAATTCTATAGACCAAACCCATCTCAACCATTGATCATATGGGCTCCGAGATCCTACACAACTAATGATCGGGTGATAATGGTCTATAGAGCATACAAACCATGCTATAACTTCTCCACGTTAGGTGGGTCAGATGAACAATTTAACTCGACTAGCCGCAGTTGCTGTCTACCACACATAACATGGACGCATCACAAGGCCGTCTCTCGTCGGCCCCGGTGAGATGTAGACATGGGGAGAAGTAAACGCGGAGTATGTACAAATCTGCACATGCAGAGCGCTGCGTGCCGAGTGATATCTACATTTGTTTATCTTATTGGAATAATAGACATAACGTAGATGAAGATTGCTGCTTGGGAGTTGACTCGAGTGATAGACTCGGTTTCAAGTTGGACATCCCACTAGTCCTCTCCTCGCCTAGATCTGGGCGGGCCCGACACCCTCGCCATGTTTGAATAAAAATTCTTTCTGGCATCATATGTCACACCCCGATCCTCGGTCACGTGCTCATCCTTCCTTAACTTGGTCGATTTTAAAATGCGATATCTCAGGATTATGTATCGCCGACCCTTTCATTTATTAAGCACATGCGGAAGCAATTATCAATCTCCAAACAACAAAACAATGGGATGGAAAAGTAGGGCCATAATTTTCATATTGAAATTCACAACCACTCTGATATACAAGCACCTCAAAGCATATAATGCAATACTATTTACATGGGTCTGATCTAACACTTATCCACATATAATTAAGGTCTGACAAAACAGGATGGGATCTTAGTCCTCATCCGGATTGTACTCAAGATCCTCTTCATGGTCATCTTCTTCTCCAAAATCTTCCTTCTCATCTGGTTCCACATTAGGGTTCTCCTCTTTAGATTCCTCCTCCTCAGGCTCCTCATCAAGGTCCTGAAATGGTTATTCAATAACCATTTCAAGACCTTATCTGTAGATCCGGAAATGGTTAGCCAAAATATTATGATTTTCTTTCCATAAATCCCACCCTTATCTGTAGTCCACCAAAACATTTTTGGTGCTGTCAACCAACACCCGGTTATTTTCCAATTAATAACCAAAGATTATTTAATTAAAGAATAATTCTCAATTTTACAACTAATTCAACTCAACACAGAATAAAACTCAATTAAATAAACGGACTGCACCATGAAAATTAGCATAAAATTCCAGTCGTTGGCTATCCCAGCCTTATTTCAGAAAAATAAATAAATAATTAAATTAATTTCAAAAATAAATGATTAAATACTAAAAGTCCAATTTAGGCCCATAATACCACGATTGGACGCAAGAATGGGTTGGGAAAAATCCTGAGATGCATTCAATAAATAATAGTACATCTCTACTTGCTAATTACACTAATCAATCATCTAACATGTATCATTAAGTTACTAATTAAATTACTCTAAACTAATCTAACCACCTAATTGCATTTAATTAAATCTAATAAACCCTTAAGCATAATTAGCAAGCTAAGAAAGCATTAGTGAGTAAAACTCACTTGGTAAAAGTGGAGACCAAATCACTGCAACGGCGACGTGACGGTGGTTGAAATCGGGCTTTCGACAATACCAGTGGGCTTGGACCGGGCCTTGACCTTGGCCCAACAAATCTCAGCTCAACTGAGGTTTGTTCTTGCTTCGGACCGGGTTCGCTCTTGGGCTTGGGCTTGACTGCAAATGGGCTTTCTTCGCGGGCCAGTTTTCACTTGATTTGCTGAAATTGGGCCAAGTAAGTTGCACAAAGGAAACTGGGCTGATCAGTGGGCTGAATGCTGGAGATGGGCCAAATTTGGACTGACTTCACTGACTTATGGGTTGGATGGACTCAATTCTTTGGGCCCGCGAGATTGAAGGGGCTGGGTTGAAACCTGAAGACGCTGGGCTGATGGGCCGCTCGATTGCACTCGTGCAGCTTTGCGCAATTGCTGGCAGCTGGGATCGGGGCATGCGGGCGCTGGAATTCTTGAAGATGTTGAGCCCACTTCACGAAGATCAACGGACGAGGAAGCAGCTGGCGGGTGGTCTTCGAACGGTGCTGCTCGAGGTAACGGCAGGGGGTGTCACATGTGAAGTTGCTGGGTTGGGCCGCTTCGCATGAGCTAAAGAAGACGCCGTGAAGAACGGAGCTGCTTCGACTTCGCTCGGTGGTCAACCAAATGGGAGCAACCTGCGGCTGTTGACCAAAGAATCGCGGTGCATGGACAAGTGGCGCAGACGTGCGGAGACTTGGACGTCGCTAGAGTTGAGTTCAATGGAGCTGAAGACACACGGCCACAAGGTCAACAAAATAGGAAATCGGCTGGCTTCGTTTGTAACTTTTGTGGCCGAGAGAGAGAGTGAGTGGGTGAGAGGGATAGGTGAGAGAGACAACACGGGGAGAGAGAATTTCGGTGGAGAAGGGGGAAAAAGGCGTCCGTTGGCGCTGCACTTGGTGGAGTTTTTGGTCTTCAAGGCAAACAAGATAGAGAGAGAGAGACGAGCAGGTGGTGCGGATTTTGCTCGAGAAAAAGGGTAAGCGGAGAGAGCAAATGAGCTGCTGCTGGCACCGTGGAATTTGATCCGAGAGAGTTTGAAGGAGGATGAGGCGGCTGTCGAGGCGTGCGGGAGAAGCAGCTGGTGGAGGGCCCCAAAGTCAAGCAACTCAATCCAATACATTGAATGTTTTGGCCCCCACAAGCCCACAATACAATCCTCTTTGTCCCCCTAATCACTTTCAAGCTTATCATCTCACAAATAAACTAATTTAAAGTCCAAAATTGTTGCCCTCATCCAATCATACGAATTTCACCATTTGAACTTCAAATTTTCATCAAATTTTCCAAATTTGATGTCCATTGTTGTAGAAAAAAACGCCATACTATTTCTGCAAGTGTCCATTGCCAAATAGCTCAGCTTGAAAATCCAAATTTCCTTTAATTGAGCCCATCCGAATTTCTGTTGATTTTTTGTAAAAATCCCGGAATCTCCGAAAAATCTTCTAAGATTGAGTCAATGTTCCTAAAATAGCTCGTGACATCACAGAACTTTCAACTTCTGAAATTGGGTTCGAATTCACGGTTAATTTCCATTCGACGCGTTTTTAGCGTGACCTAGACTACCGGGTAACTTTCAGAACTTTTCAGTGCAAATGACCCGTTGTCGATTTTCTTCGAGCCACAATGAACCCACTCGACTCAATGATGATTTTCGATTGTCGTGAAAATTTCAAGGATTCGAATACGGACACAGGGTACCAAAACGATAAGAAAATCAGTTTAGTGTTGGTCGACGAGAATTTTCCCATTTAGTGGTGTCATCTACGATTAGCCACACATCTCAGTCGAACCAACCTATCTATGATCTCGAATTGACTTATATCTATGCCATAATGGCCTCTAAAGATGAGCACGGTCAAGTAGCCGATTCCTAGTCGAATTCTCAAGTCTATTTGCCTTAAAATTCTTAATGGTTTCCTCAGATAGTCTAGTTATCTTCAGAATGATTAGTTATGAGAATAGCCCTATAGATGTGTCAATGAAATGCCCGATTTATTCAATAGAAAACATGACTGAAAATCTGGGATGTCACATCATTCCATTTCGAGGTCTCACAAAAACCCCTCAGATGGTTCCGCAATTTGTTCTGCGTACAATAATGTGTCGAACTACTTCAACAAATTTGCGTGTAAGATATCCATCATCTAATGTTCGTACAGCAGTATCCACAACTCCTTTGCGTGCTTCGTGGCAAGAAATGATATATTCTGTCTCCTTCACGTAAATTGCTTTGAATGGATAAATCCACTCATACCGTGGCAAGAAATCGTTTGTCCTTGAGGATTTGACATTAATCCACTCATACCTACTAATTGTTGTACATGAGATTCATTTCCTCTGGCTCCTGAAAAAGGCATTATATGGATTGGATAGGTGTATGTCATCCTAAAATTAGGATTTATTTTTGGTCGCAAATATTCACTTGTAGCATACTGGCTGGCGAGGGCGCAGAGGCCCTCGCCCAGACCAACTTGAGGTTGGTGATGGTCCATTGGCAACCTTGCCGATGCTTGCCAAATGGTAAGGAAAAAGAATTTTAAAAAAAAATTGGAAAAAATAAAATAATCCTGAAAAATATTAAAAATAATAAAATTTGTCCCGTTGGTACCAGTCGTACTACGTAGGACTCTCAGTATCCATGTTAGCAATTTCCAGCCTAAATTAGCCAGATGAACTCCATTGGTACTGTCACGTCCCGAACCTCGAGCACGCGCACATCTCACTGCGGTCGATTTAAATGAGCGACGTTTCCAAGACGCGTCGCCGACCCATTCATTTTATATGCACATGCAAAAATGTATTATAAAACTCCTGACAATAAAATATGGGATAAAAAAGCAGGAAGCAATTTCACAACCATTCATTTACATAAACCAATGGAGTTTACAAACAGAGGTCTACAACCAAAAGTCTACAAAAGGCTGACTTATAAAAAGGGACCATCCTACGACCTATAAGTCGAACATGATCTCCAATTCTTCAACTTCACCTCTGTAACTCCACAAGGCCAACCATAACGAACTGACCGCTCCATCCACTAGTGACCTGAAAATGTAAGCCCACAACGGGGTGAGACATTATCTCAACAAGTTCACCTCTATGGCCTAGCCATACCATCACAAACAATGAGACTCGCCTTCGCCTCAATTCCTTCCTACAGGTTAGCATAGTTCATACTACTCAAGCATATGCAGTAATAAGAACTTAAATAACCGGAACGCAAACACTTTCACATAACCAACAATCACAGGAGTCTTGATTATAAGACCAAATCACTATGACACGTCCCATAATCCGGCTCATCAACAACACTTAGCATGTGTTCCAATTGTTATTCACTGCCATATATGGGCATAGCCTACTCATGGTTCGGCTTTCGACTAGCATTTTGCCAAGCATCGTCTCCCCACCTTGGAGCACGGCTTTGTCACTACGTCGATGGCGTTCCTGAAGGAGCATAGGCCCAGAATCTATTGCGACCCGCATCTGTTGTATGAGGCATCCCATATAGGGCAAGTCTAGCTCAATAGCTCAGGACAATTCCTCTTTATTATCACACAACAAATTCATACTCGACCAAGGACACTTTGCATTTCACTCAAGGCTTCCATTAAAATAGTAATCTCGGCCTCTTTTCTTCATATTGAAAACGTTCAAGAAATTATTCACGTGTGTGGGGAACGTTAATTTCGAACCAGAAAAAAAACTAATATCTTACTTTTTCAAACCCCACTATTTAATATAATCCTTAAAATCCAATTTCGGTGTCAAACCCGACACATGGGATTTTTCTGAATAAAATCCATATTTTTCACAATCGACACTCAATTTGCAATATCCAACCATGAAATTCATAATCTACATACATAATAGCGATCAACACAAAATTCGACGATTTATGATCCCGGAATAATTTCCGAAAAATAATAAATAATTAAATTTATTCCGAAAATTAATTAAATAATAATATTTTATTTATATTATATAATATACATTTTTATTAAATAATTAAATAAATTCGAAATAATTAATTAATCTAAAACAATTAATTAAGTACTAAACAAGATTACACTAATCTAAATATCCACTTAACCTTACTTAATCATACATTAAATTAATCACACCCCTTAATCTAATCCACACTTAACTAAACTTATCTAACCAATTAAACTCACTTAACTTAAACTAAACATCCTTAAAGCATCATTAACCTTCTAAGCGAGGATTAGTGAGTTAAACTCACTTGCTTAACGAGCCGAATGGACCAAAACGACGGGAACGTCGCAAGGGTCGGCTTTCCTCAAGGTGGGCCAAGCTTTCGGGGTCGGGAAGCCAGCCAAAACAGGCCAAATAGTCATTGCGATACCTATTTTCCTGCGCATTGTGTTGGTGCCGAAGGAGGGGGAAACGGGTTGGCTTGGGACCGAAACAAGTAGGGAAGACTGGCGGAGGCTTTGGACGGGCTTTTGGGGAGGTCGACGACGGCTCACAGTGGCGAAGATGAGCTCCGACGGCTCTTGGGACGCATGGACAAAGGCTGAGGCGCAGCTATGGTGGCGAGCAAGCACGAGCGAGCGCGGGGTAGCGGCGGTGCACGAGGCGACGAGTGGCGACAGTGTGCAATCCAGCAGTGGCGTGCGACGGCGACGAGCGGCATTGCTGGCTACTGCTTCGGCTTCCCTGGGTTGCTGGGCGTCAAATAGCAGCTGGAGATGGAGGAGAGAGGGCTTCGATAATGCAAGAGGAAGAGAGGGGCGGAGGTGCGTGCGGCTGGACATCCGACGGCTTGCGGTGGCGTTCCGATGTGAGGTGTGCGACGACGGGGCTCCTTGATTGTTCTTCTAGCCTGCTGAGGTCTTTTCACAATAGGGAAAGGGAGGAGAGAAGCGACAGCAGCAACAAGGAAGAAGGGGGGCTGGTCTCTCTCTCTCTCTCTCTCTCTCAAACATGGCCCACCAAGTGAGTTGTCTTCCACCAACATTTTCTAGACCAATTTACCCTCTTCTAGAAGCTTTAATAGGTCCAAATGTTGGGTCCAATGGGGTATACGAATTTGTTACATTTCTCACTTCAATCTCAATCAATTTCATTCAATTCTCAACCAAACAAATCCAATTGAAGCCCAATTAAATCCATCAAGGTGTCCTCGTCCATCTCATGACTTTTCCTCATCAATTTATCCAACTTGACGGTCAAAGATGCGATAAAAAGGGGCCTTACTTTGCTTTTCTACCAAAAATCTCGGTTTGTAGAAAAATCTTCTGAGGATGAGTCGACATTCATAAAATGAATTGTGACATGGCAGAACTTTCAATTTCTGAAATCGGGTTTAAAATCACGGTTAATTTCAATCTGGCGTGATTTTAGCGCGTCATAATCTACTGGGTAGTTTTTAGGAACTTTTCGTGCAATTGACCTGTGGTTGATTGTTTTTGAGCCACAAAGTGCATCTTTGACACATTGGCGACTCTTGGTTGTCGTAGAAATCTCAATGTTTCAAATATGGACACAGTGTACCAAAACGACAGAGAAATCGGTCTGCCGATCGACAAGATTTGTGCAATTAGGTGGAATCACCCACACTTAATCACATGCCTTTGTCGAGTCGACCTATCTTCGGTCTCTAATCGATCTATGCCGCAATGACCCTTGCAGATTAGCACGATCGAGCAGTCGATTCTTGATCAAATTCTCAAGTCTATTGTATTTAGATTCCTTAACGGTTTCACCTAATAGACTAGTTATCTCATGAGTGGCCAACTCAGAGAAGAGAGCTATAGATGCGAAGATGAAATGCCCGACTTATTTAATTGAAACTAGAATTGTAAAACTAGGATGTCACAGTACCAATGTGAAAATGTTCAGGGTTAAATTGGTCAAATTGAAATGTTTATGATTGAATTGTTATCAACGCAATAAGTTAAGACTTTTTTGGTACTTTTTCCCATAAAAAATTGCCAACTGATTGTAATAGTCTACCGATGTTTCTTTTTATATCTTACCAATGCCGTGAAGGTTACTAATTTAACAAAGCAATTGCCAGCCTTGATTTGATTATTGTATCAACATTCGACATGGTAAGACACCAATTACTTTTATTCACATAGCATTTTTTTTTTTATAACTTGCTAGGTTTGGAAAAGTATCACCATTCACGGTTGGTAGAATGTAACAATACTTAATATTGCGACTTCTTGACGCCTTCAAAGTTTCCAGCTTTTATTGGAAATAATCAAAATTAATTAAATTGTGATATCAACTAATTTTAGTTACTTACCAATGATCTCGATGACATACAATTGCGGCTTTAAGAAGAAAAAATTGTATAGAATAAAGGAAATTACACTTAGCTCCACATGGCGGGAAAAGAGTATGAAGTGAAATTACAAATTTAATAATCGCCAACACAAAAAAACAGTCTTCTTTCTGGTGGGTTTCACTTGAGCAATCCTTCATAAGAACAACCTAAATTAGCCGGATGGACTCAATTCGAGCCTTCACTCAATTCAAGCTTCTTCGATTCTCAAGGTTTTCTCTATCCTCTGCTTGATTATGAATTTAGTCATTCTTGTTTGTCAATTGTTACATGTAATTCACTGTTTCTCAAGCTTCAGTCTTTGTTTTTTTTTTTTTTTTCCCTGTAACAAAGATATAATAGAAATCCGTTTGTGTAGGTTTTTGTTCTTGAGAATAAATTTTGAATAGAAACAAGAAACAAGAAAAAAAAATTACTTTTTTTGTTCCTTGTAACAACTCAACAATCAAGCCAAAATATTTTCCTTTTTTTATCTTTTATCTTTTCTTTCTTTTCTCCTCCCAAACTTCTTCCCTAACCGGTCGCTAGCCTCGGCCATGATTGGCCGGTGAACGGCTAAATGAGGCCTAGCGACCTTACGGGAGCCTCGTCGACCCTTAGCGAGGTCGCTCGAAGCGTCATTGTGGTTGGGGGAGATGACCTCGCCCATATCTAGTGACGTCAAACCTTACTTGACCAAGCAATGCCTACCTTGTGGAGGCCGAGTGTGAGGTGGAGCCTCGTCAATAGCTAGGTGAGGCTCAACCTCGCCTTGGTTGGGTGAGGTCAATTCTAAGTCACAAAAATATTTAGGTGTCATATCAAATGCATTTCCATTCTGAGAATAATTTTTGTACAATTATCAAACACAGTCTTCTACTTAGAAACTTATCCAAGGAAGATAAATAGGAAAAATTATTTTTAAATAGAAATTATTCTCTAGAATAGAAATGTTACTATATGCATCCTAAAACTGTCATTTCCTTTGGTTATCTTCTTCTAGAAATTTTTGTAACGTTAAAGCTGCATTGATTTTGTGCCAATTTGAGCATTTTCTGCCCTTAGAAGTGCCTTGACCCAATCCAATTGCCGAGAAGTTGCACTTTTTAGAGTCTCTTTGATCTTTGTTTTGTACTTTGTTCCTTTCCCCCTTTTTTGGGCTCATAGATCTTTGCAAATTGATGATTCATGCCATAACATAACATCATGAAGTTCCCAAAGAAGCAATTAGTTGAGATTAAGCCTCTAGCCCTCGCTAAATCTTACATTCATCTTCCCGGGGAAGTTTGAAACTCCGTTCTTACTCTATTTTTCATTTTTTTTTTTTGGTGATGTATAGGCAAAGGGCATTGACTTGTGCTCATTCATCTCCTTTGGCCCCGGAACGGAAGTACGAGATTGGACGCGGTTCCTCTATATAACCTCATGAATCTCCTTATCTTTGTTGAATTGTCAACACAACCATGATTTTTTTTTTTTGAGGACTCCTATAAGGATAGGGTGCATTCATTTCTTGTCTATGCAAAATTTGTCCAAGAAGGTATGGCATCTTTCTTGAGGCCAGAAAACAAACAGAGTCAATATAAGTATGATATTTTCCCCAGTTTCCGAGGTGAAAATATACGCAAAAACTTTGTTGAATATCTGCACAATCATTTGCAACGAAGAGGAATCGTGGCCTTCCGAGATGATCACCACCCAGATCTTCAGAGGGGAAAATGCATTAAACCTGAAATATTGAGGGCAATACAACAGTCAAGACTTGTACTTGTGATATACTATAAAAACTACGCTTCTTCTACTTGGTGCCTGGAAGAAGTTGCTAAGGCTGTGGAGTGCAAGGATATCAATGAAGGATCAATGATACCAATTTTCTATGAGGTCGATCCATCTGACATACGGAAACTGAGGGCAAACTTTGGGACAGGCTTTGCTAAAATTGAGGAAGCTTATTTATGCTACAAGAGTCATATAAAGAAGTAGAAGGATGCAGTGAGTAAAGTAGCTTGTCTCGTCGGCATAGAATTGAAAGATGGGTGGGCCTCTCTTCCACTAACTTGGAATGATTTGTTTTCCCTAATATTTGCATGCCACTCATGTCATGACCATCATACCTTTGTATTATGTTAGTTCATTTGAACCAGAATACACTCCAGAACTAAAAAGCCTCAATGCTTTCTAGGGAACTAATCATCTGCATTTCTACATTGCAGATATGAGACTGAGTTCATTCAGCAAATCATTGGAGAAGTTGAAAATAAACTGGGTCCTCGGCTGTTCTATGTCATAGGCGGCCTTGTGGGAATGCCTTCCCACGTTGCAAATGTAGTTGAATGTTTATGCTTGGACGAGAGTGATGTGCGCAGTATTGGCATGTGGGGTATGGGTGGCATAGGCAAAACAACTATTGGACGAGTAGTTTGTGAAAAAATCCGTGGCCAATTTAATGATGGATGTTGTTTTCTTGCCAATGTCAGAGAAATTTCAAAAAAGAATGGTATAGTGTATATACAAAACCAGTTTCTTGGTGATATTGTCCAAGACGATAATTTGAGAATTGGGGATGATCACAGAGGTGCGAACATGATAATAGAATGACTACAACATAAAAAAGTTCTTGTTATACTTGATGACATGGATGAAAAGGAGCAGATGGAAAAATTAGCAAGAGGTTTTGATTGGTTTGGAAGTGGAAGTAAGATCATTATAACAACCAGAGATGAACATTTGCTTCTCCAATATGGAGTAAATTCCATATATAAGGTGGAGGAACTATCCTTTGGTGAGGCTCTCCAACTATTTTGTTTGAAAGCTTTTAGAAGTAACCATCCTCCAGCAGAGTTCAATGAGCTCGAGGAGCAGGTTATTGTACACACTAATGGCCTTCCTCTAGTGCTTGATGTCTTAGGTTCTTTTTTTGCTTGTAGGAGCTTGATGCAATGGAAGAGTGCACTAGCCAGACTTAAAGAATGTTTAGAAGGGAAATTTTTTTATTAGCCTAGGTTAAGTTATGATGGACTACAGTAGAAAGAGAAGGAGATTTTCCTAGATATTGCTTGTTTTTTCAAGGGAAATGGGAAACCTTATGTTATGGAGGTTCTGGACCATTGCGGCTTGTATGCAAATATTGGAATCAAAGTCCTTATCGATAAATCTCTTATTCAAATTGTGGGCAAAAAATTGTGGATGCATGACTTGCTACAAGAGATGGCTTGGGAAATTCTTCGTTGAGAGTCTCCTAAAGAGCCACGAGAATGAAGTCAAGTTTGTTGTTTTGAGGATGTATGCCATATTCTATCAAAAAACTCGGTGAGTATCTGCAAAATTAATTTGCAAGCATGCTTAATTGATATAGGAAAGAAAAACTTGCTAGTCATGTATTGACACTATATGAGTTGTTTATTAGGGAACCGGAAAAGTCAAAGCCATAGTCTTGTGATTTGGGGACTGTAGAACAGTGCGCTTGAATGGAGAGTCATTCATAAACATGACTAACCTAAGATTGCTTGATGTTCATGCCATCCACCTCTCTTCCAGGTTGAAGCACCTTTCAAAAGAACTACGCCTGCTAAGATGGGACAACTACAGTCTTAGATCATTTCCATCGAGTTTTCTTCCAAAGAATCTTGCCAAACTCCAAATGCAAGATAGCCTCCTTTGCAGCCTCTAGAGAAGGGAAAAGGTTGGAATTAGTACTCATGCATTTTATGCTTCATCAGATGCTTTATTATGTTTAACAAGCTAATAAAATTGTTCAACCAATTTTTTCTAGATGCGGGTCTTCGAGAAATTGAAAGTTATCAACCTCAATGGTTCCAAATTATTCATGGAGACTCCAAACTTCATATATGTCCCAAATCTAGAGAGGTTAATTCTCAAAGGTTGCAAAACATTATCTCAAGTTCATGCTTCAATTGGAAATCTGGAAAGACTCGGTCTACTTGACTTGGGTGACTGTGAAAACCTCACGGGACTTCTAAATAGTGTCGGTAATGTAAATTCTCTCATAGTTCTTAAGCTGTCTAGATGTTCAAACCTTGAAGAACTACTTGTGAGCATCAAGGGCTTAGAGTGCTTAGAGGAGCTTGATATTAGTGAAAGTGCCATAACACACCTCCCATCCAGCTTGATATTCTTAACAAATCTGAAAAAATTATGCTTTCATGTTAGGAGGCCACAAAATTGTTGGAGGGCACTAACACGTATGCTGAGAAGAGCTCTGAACTCTAGACGTCCATATTTTCCTTCATTTTCAAGGCTATCCTCTTTGACAGAGTTAGATTTGAGTGGCTACAGTCTTTGGAAGGAGAAATTCCTAGTGATATTGACTGCTTACACTCATTGAGGTCTTTAGACCTAGCTAAAAACAGTTTTACCACAATAACTACAAGCATTGAACATATATCTAGCCTGGAATTTCTGATATTAAATCATTGCAAATATCTTGAAGTGTTACCAAGACTTCCATACATCATAATGATTGTGGTGGCTGAGAAGTTCCTCAGATTGGAAAGGATATCAAACCCATTCGTTATATGCATAGTACCTGACTCAAGGTTTTGTTTCCTTAATTGCTCCAGTTTGCTTCTGCAAGATCTTGATTTAACTTCGCAGCAGAAGTACTCATTGTCGTTGCTTTGTTACATCATTTGTTGTTCCATGAGAGTAATTCTGAGAACTTATTTGGTGTCTCCATGTCTCCAACGTGAAATACCTGAGTGGTTTGGCTACCAGGCAATTGGACCATTGTTGAGCATAGACATGCCCCCTAATTGACATGACGATAGAAGGAGAGGATTTGTCTTCTGCGCATCTTTTAAATGAATTAACTGTAGCTTCTGTCAGGACCTGGAAAATGACCACTTCAATTTTTGTGGGTTCTATGCTGATGGAAATCGGCTAGGTCCCTTATTTAAGTTTCCCATCAGATTTGTCAATTCAGGTTGCCTTTGGCTAGGTTATGTGTCGAGTACTCAATTTCCACGTGATACAAATTGGGAGACAATGTCAAACCACATTGTCGTTTCATTTATGATCACCAACCCTAGATTAAAGCTGGAAAAATGTGGTGTTCATCTGGTTTACAAGCAACATCCAAGAAAGTTTGATGATATTTTAGTCAAATGGTGTAGTTCATCGCCCGAGGATTGGGATAGACTCTACCATGAGTTTCAACCCCAAAGGGAGGTCAACAGTGTCTTCAAATATTCCATTGATCCGAACCTGTACAAAGTGAATGAAGGTGTAATGAGCTGTGAGGTCCATGAGTTTCAAAATTGCCGGTTCAATGGAAGTCGTTTACTCGTGGAGTATCTATATTTGATTTGGCATCCTTCGAGACTTCGACATGTGTCTGATCATGATTCCAATAGATGGTAATCACTACTATATTTGATCAATTTTCGGGGACTTTGGTTCGACCTTTCGAAATCCAAATAGACTATGAAAACTCATTAATCCTACCCTAAAATTCTAGAATATCACTACCGGCGCCAACATCTCCAAAATTATTAGGGGAAGTATTTTTGCTGGCTTTTGTGTTTCACTTTCTCACCATAACAAAATCTTTCTTACAGTTTGTCAAGGAACCGTCAAGTATGGTCAGCGTGCATTGATTTCTCGAAGAAAGCTCGACATGAATCGTAAGTGGATTCTTTGTTTTTGAGAAACTTATGCCATCCTCAATACTAGAACGTATATATCGATCAAATAGTAATTTCATTTATTTTAATAACTTTTTGGACCAATTCATAATTTTCAATTTTACTACTGACTATATTTTACTTTGACTATTTTCTGTGATATTACAGTTCTAAATACAAATTTTAATGTATTGCTAATCTACAAATAGAGTTTTAGGCGTAACTAAAACTACAACCCTCTCCATGTAATTGAGTCAATGGAATGAACTCACACAATCTCTTTCTTGGCTGCTAACTCCATTTCGAGTTTTATCAGTTGAATGTCTCTCTCCCTTCTGGCGCCCAAGGAGGCCAAGAACCCTAATGAGCTTTTTTCTATAAACCTTACGGATTATTAAATCCTTGCACGCCATTAATTTTTCTTTTATCAGGTGAGGCCACACCTGTACATTTTTTTCAAGGATAGGAGAATTTAAATATGTCGAGATCTTCCATCTTTTTCTTTAGCTTGTATTTACCTTTTTTTCCTTTGCATACTCATCATGGGAGATTGATCTGTCTATTAAATCATTTCTTTCCAGATCTGGTCCAAGATGGTACAAGAGCATACTAGATGTCGCTAAGCAACCGTCATCTTGAACTTGGCAGCAACCGTTTGTTTATGTCCGCTCTTTTGAAAATTGATATTAATTTGAAGGTGAATGCCATTGCTAAGAATGTCTTGAGTTTGAGCTGAGATACCCGATCCCAATAGTTTTTAAAGTTTTATTGATTTCCTAGATTGAGTAGGTTTCCTGTAATGGAATGTTTTAATTCAAATATTAAATATATAAGAGATCAACTTCTACTCGATTATTACACCATAAGAGGTATGTTCAAATTTTCTCTCTGTGAATTTTCTTAATGATTTCTTTGTGAAAAAATGTGAGATAACAATTAACGATTTGTTTTGATTGGGATCGAGGGCTGGAAAACACTTGAGCAATCAAACAATGGTAAATCTTATACTTTTCAGATTCATAGTGGATTTCTTGGCAATTGGCTCTTTTTGTGAAGTATGAACTAACATTTAGAGAACTAACATTTAGACCGAACCATATAAATCTTTAGCTATTAATTTCTTTTTGTAGTGTTAAACTTGAATTGCAAAACCTGTTAGTTTCACATTTTTTTCCCAATAGAGTTGTTGCGAACCTCCCAAGGTGAGATCTCTAAGGGAGGTGGCTTGAATGGTTGTGCTCATGAGGTGGGGTCTACGATTAGCATTGGCTTTCCTAAGCTTTATCGATTATAACTTGACATTCTTTATTAATTACTTAGTTTAATTTACTTAGAAGTCGTGATTAACATGTAATGGATTGGTTATGAGCCATGTAAGGTGAGGGGGTCACCCTTACTACAATCAGAGATTCACAAGTTTGAGAACTTGATTACTCTATATGAAATTTAGCATTCTTTTGATGCCTTATCTCTTTTATGAAAACAATTTGCACATGATCTCTTCAATTTTGTTTTTTAAGTCCCAAAACATATCAATGATATTATGCATGGGTGCTCAAGCAGTAAAAATTAAATCAAGCAAAAAAGATAAATAAGAAATGGGGAAAATAAAGACAAGAGCCGTCTAATGTAAATTAAACAAGCCCTCGTTATTAACTTTCACATAATTCTCAAGAGCCACGTGCACTAAACGTGCCTAATATTGATATTCAATCTGATTCATCTTCCTATCAATCAAAGAAATTATTATAAAATATTCTTTTAATATTTCACCTGCTCTTGTGTCAAGTGCATTCATGACCGAAGCTCTATTTATTTTGTAAAAATGAATGATTTAAAACACATTTTTCCTTAAATTGATCCCTTATGTTGTTTATAAAAATAAATAAATAAAAATTATTTTTATAATTTATGAAAATAGTTAAATATAAATTGTTATCTATAATAATAATATTTTTCCTAACTAATTATTTTGCCACTCGGGATGTGGACACATCGCAAGGTCGCCCCCGCGATCACATGATCGAAATCATGTTCAGATAAAAGGAAAGAAAAGTCTTGGTGAGATGCGGACGGCGGGAGAAAGAAACGCAGCGAATATACAAATATGATCAGATGCGGAGGGCTTCGTGCCGAGTGATGTCAACCGCTGGCTGGGTCCACTTCATGTGGGGCCCAGCTAACATTAAAACAAAAGAAACATTTAAAAAAAAAAGAAGAAAAGTCAAAAGTTACAAGAAGAAAAGGGGTTGTTGCTTCGTGAGCGTGCCCGAGAAAGTGGAGAGAGAAGAGCAAACCCAAGAAGAGAGAGAAAATAGAGAGAAGGCGTGAGACGGTGATCTCACCGAGAGCACGCGTAGAAGAAAAAAAAGAAAGACGGCTGAATCTTTGCGGCTCCTATTTCAAGATTAAACATTGATGGAATTGGCTCAAGTTTGAATACATTACATTGTCCGTGAGATTGAGAATTACAAGTTGATTGGTTTCGTTGGTCAAGAACCCCCCCCTCCAAACCCCACCCCGGAATTCTCTTATTGCGGTTAGAGTTATTTTATTTCGAATTTGTTGATATACTTTTGTGGTGAGAAAATATGATTGTAATGCTTATGTTTGGTCATAGGGGTCCTGGGAAAGAGGGCCTCCCCATTTAGCATAGGGATCTTGAGAGGACTGTGCAATGTCATTTGTGTCCGCCATTTCATGCTCCTGTGATGATGCAGCTTGTCTGAATTCCTTGAGTGCTTCTTTGACTTCTGGTGCTAGGTCATAATGATCCCATGCAATTGGTACATTATAATTCCATGCATTTTGAGGAATGGTTTTATTTTCTTGGCACAAGATTCTCTGGAGTTCTCAGTATTGGTGTTCACAGCAACCAACAAGTTCTAGATAGGACTTGTGAACTCGAGCTTCTGCACTGAGTGGAACGGGTTTATAATCCTATTATTCTTAGTGATTAATGGAAGTTTCTGGGCGATCCATGCTTTTCTCATATTAGGTTTCCATGATAAATCATTGGTATTGTTGTTGGCTTTATTCTCTTATCAATTTGGCATTATATTTACTTATTTCGAGGATATATATGACTGGTTGTTGATGGGGTTAAGTTGATTTCAGTTGGTTTAGTTTCGGAAAAGAAATTGATACCGGATTGGGTTTTAGTTCCTGAAGAATTGTTGTCCCTGGTTCTCTCCAACAGTCTACACACACACACGCACACGCGCGCGCGCGCGCGCACACACACACATATATATATCTTCTTGAAATAATAGACGAAGAATGCTGCTTGGGAGGCGACTGGGAGCGATCCCCGAGCTTTCATTCCTTCACGGAACGGACCTGGAATGGAGGGGACCAAAGCAGGTCGAGGTTCCGAACAGCTGGAGCTACCGCGATAGACTCGGCTTCGAGATGGACATCCTTCTAAGGCTTCAGCTAAAAAGGAGAGGAAAGACGAAGAAGCGTCCAACACCGTGAACTGCTTTCATCTCACCTGCGAGTACTACGAGCCAAACGCTTTGACAGGTGACTCCGCCCTGGAAGTAAATGATGAGTTGACATGGGGGGTTTATCCATCGAGGAACTGCATTGCCATGCAGCATTATACTCGTGACGGATGCTTTGCCCTGCCGTCAGTTAAAATTGATCACTTGAGTTCGTGGAAGAAAATTGTTCCCTTATAGGCATCCTAATACACATATCGTAGTTCCATTTAGGATAATTTAAGGCCTATGATCACGACGAATCCCTCCCCCTTCCACCCCCCCCCCCCCCCCCCCCCAGGGGCACCAGACGTGGGCGTTCCGCGCCCTGAGAAACGGGATCTACTTCGGTGCCGCGCTGGTAATTCAGCAAATGATACTGGTAAGTGTCAAACAACTTCGATAAACCAGAAAATGACCAGTAGCATTGCTCCCCCGGTCAAGCGTTTGTAACTTATCAGACAGCTTTTTGACAAGTACGAAGACCTATTTACGCTTAAAAAATTGCCAACTGATTTTGATAGTCTACCAACGTTTATTTTCATAACTTTCCAATGCCGTGACGGTTACTAATTTTTCAAAGCAATTGCCAGCCTTGATTTGATTATTGTATCAACATTTGACATAGTAAGATACCAATTAATTTTACTCACATACTGACATTTTTTTTTTTTTAATATCTTGCTAAGGTTGGAAAAGTATTGCCATTCGCGGTTGGTAGAATCTAACGACATCTATTATTGCGACTTCCCAACGCCATTGAAGTTTCCGGCTTTTATTGGTAATTATCAACATTAATTAGATTGAGACATGGACTAATTTTAGTCGCTCGCCAACAATCTCGATTACATACGATCGCGACTTTTAGAAGAAAACATTGTGTAGAATAAAGGAAATTACACTTAGCTCCCCATGGCGGGGAAAGAATATGAAGTGGCGTTACAAATTTAATGATAAACACAAAAAACAGTCATCTTTCTGGGGAGTTTCACTTGAGCAATCCTTCATAAGAACAGCTTCCGCTGATCGTGGTTTCTCAATTCGAGCCTTGACACGTTCGACCGGCTTCTGCATTCATCTCTTCGCTCGAACTCAAGCTTCTTCGATTCTCAAGGTTTTCTCTATCCTCTGCTTGATTCTGAATTTAGCCGTTCCTCGTTTGTCAATTGTTATATGTATTTCACCGTTTCTTTGCTCCAGATGTGTAAAAAACTGCCATTTCCTTTGGTTATCTTCTTCCAGAAATTTTCGTAACGTTAAAGGTGCGTTGATTTTGTGCCGATTCGACCTTTTTCTGCCCTTAGAAGTGCCCTGACCCAATCCAATTGCCTAAGACTTCTTAGAGTTTCTTTCACTATTTTTTGGTCAATTTGTTCTCCTCTTTTTCTGTCTTCATACATCTTTTTGCAAATTGATGGTTCATGTCATAACATAACATCCTGAGGTTCCCAAAGAAGAAATTAGTCGAGATTAAGCCTCTAACTTCGGTAAATCTCACATTCTTCTTCTAGGGGATGTCTGAAACTCTCTCTTTGCTCTCTTTTTCTATATATATTTTTGGGTGATGTACAGGCAAAGGACATTTACTTGTACTCATTAATCTCCTTCTGCCCTAGAATGGAAGTACGAGATCGGACGCAATGCCTCCTCTATATAACCCCGTAAAATCTCCTCATCTTTGTTGAATTTCCAACACAATCCGAATTTATTTTTTAGGATTCCTATAAGGACAAGCTGCATTCATTTCTCTTGTCTTTACAAAATTTGTCCAAGAAGACATGGCATCTTTCCCAAGGCCAGAAAACCAACAGAGTCAATTCAAGTATGATGTCTTCTTGAGTTTCAGAGGTGAGGATACTTGCAAAAACTTTGTTGACCATTTGAAATATCATCTACGGCAAAGAGGAATCGTGGCCTTTAAAGATGATCATGACCGAGATCTACCAAGGGGAAAACGCATTAAACCAGAAATATTGGGGGCAATAGAGAAGTCAAAAAATGTACTTCTGATTTTTTCTGAAAACTATGCTTCTTCTACTTGGTGCTTGGAAGAAGTTGCTAAGGTTGTGGAGTGCAAGGATGTCAATGAAGGATCGGTCATACCGATCTTCTATAGGGTCAATCCATCTGACATACGGAAACTGAGGGGAAACTTTGGGAGAGGCTTTGCTAAAATTGAGGAAGCTTATTCAGGTGACAAGAGAGACATAAAGAGGTGGAAGGATGCACTAAGAAAAGTAGCTGATCTCGCCGGAATAGAATTGAAAGATGGGTAGGCTTCTCTTCCACTAAATTGGAATGATTTGTTTTCTTTAAGTTTTGCATGCCACGAATGTCATGACCATCATATTCTGTATTATGTTGGTCCATTTGAACCAGAACACACTCCAAAACTACACGGTCTCAATGCTCGCTGGGGAACTAATCATCTGCATTTCTTTGTTGCAAATATGAGATCCAGTTTATTGAGCAAATCATGGGAGAACTTGAAAATAAACTAGGTCCTAGGTTGTCCTATGCTATAGGCGATCTTGTGGGAATGCATTCTCGTGTTGAAAAGGTAGTAGAATGTTTATGCTTGGGCAAGAGTGATGCACACAGTATTGGCATATGGGGAATGGGCGGCATGGGCAAAACAACTGTTGCACGAGCAGTTTTTGACAAAATCCATGGCCAATTTGATGATGGATGTTGTTTTCTTGCTAATGTTAGAGAAATTTCAAAAAAAAAAAAGGGTTTGGTATATCTACAAAACTAGTTTCTCAGTGATATTTTCCAAGATGACAATTTGAGAATCAAGGATGATCACAGAGGAACAAACATGATAAAAGAACGGCTACAACATAAAAAAGTTCTCATTATACTTGATGACGTGGATGAAAAGGAGAAGTTGGAAAAATTAGCAGGAGGTGTTGATTGGTTTGGATGTGGGAGTAGGATCATTATAACAACTAGAGATGAACATTTGCTTCTCCATTATGGAGTAAATTACATATATAAGGTGGATGAACTATTCTTTGGTGAGGCTCTCCAACTTTTTTGTTTGAAAGCTTTTAGAAGTAACCATCCTCTAGCAGAGTTCAAAGAGCTTGTGAAACAGGTTATTGGATACGCTGATGGCCTTCCTCTAGCCCTTGATGCCTTAGGTTCTTTTTTGGCTTGCAAGAGCTTGATGCAATGGAAGAGTGCACTAGCGAGACTCAAAGAATGTCCAGAAGGGAAAATTTTTGACCGGCTTAAGTTAAGTTATGATGGACTACAACAAAAAGAGAAGGAGATTTTCCTAGATATTGCTTGTTTTTTCAAGGGAAAGGAGAAACCTTATGTTACAGAGGTTCTGGACAATTGCAGCTAGTATGCAGATGTTGGAATCGAAGTCCTTGTCAATAGAGCTCTTATCCAAATTGTGGGCAACAAACTGTGGATGCATGATTTGCTACAAGAGATGGCTTGGGAAATTGTTCATCGAGAGTCTCCTGAAGAGCCAGGAGAACGAAGTCGAGTATGGCTTTTTGAGGATGTATGCATTTGTCAAAAAACTTGGTGAGTATTTGCAAAATTAATTTGCAAGCATGCTTATTTGATATAGGAAAAAAAAAAACAACTTGCTAGTCATGTATTGACACTATATGAGTTGTTTATTAGGGAACGAGAAAAGTCAAAGCCATAGTCTTGCAATATGAGGACCATAGAATAGTGCGCTTGAATGGAGAGTCATTCACAAACATGACTAACTTGAAATTGCTTTGAGATAGCTAGTATAAGCACCTAGAGGGAGGTGAATAGGTGTAAAAATATTTTCTCAAGATAAGAGAGCAATACTAAGTAGACAATAGAGAGGAAGTTATCCTTTCGTTAACAAACCGAATTATGATCAAAGTAAAGCGGAGAGTAGGGAAGAGAAAATGAACACATAAATTATAGTGGTTCGGCTTATTCCCAGCCTACGTCCACTCTTCCACACTGACAGCCCATCGGTTGGATTTCACTATGAACAAAAGAGATGTTACAGCAAGGCTCTCCTTGATTCCACAGTGTAGATACTCTACCACACTTCCTCAAGGTTTCTCAAGAATATGAACTCTCTTTTGTGTATAAGATTTCGCTTAGAAAATGAATTGACTAAGAACAAAGAGCTTCAGACTTTGGAATTCTTCTATCGCGCACGCTCTTGAACAACCGGAATGTCTTCCTTATATACTCATTTATGCCATCATACCTGTTGGCACTTACCAAAGGAATTCTTTCAATCTTCCCGTTGGACAGAATCAATTAGGAAGATCATTCGAGCTATTTAAAGAACATGTCGATAGCCCATCAATCCTGCTCACCCATACAATCAGGATCTTGGTTTCCATAAGTAGAACCTTCCAAGTATACTTCGCCAATCATCGGATCCTTAATCTTTGAATCAATAAAGGATTCCGTTATGTCATATCCAGCCAAGAAATCTTCTCTAGTCGATAAGGTCAAATCCTTAACGAAACATCCAGTACTGGACAGCCCTTCAGACTTTGAGTCTTGAGTTTGGCAGTCCGGAGGTCTTCAGACTTTAAATAGTAGAGTCTGCAAATCTTCAGACTAGACTGATGGAAACGTTTTGTCAGCTTCAAAATACTCTAGGAAGATTTCTCCAACAATCTTCCCCTTTTTGATGGTGACAAAACTTTCCTACAGATTTGGATAACTTTGACCTGCAAAACATTACTCAAGCAAATATAGATATCTCATAAAGATAAATGGCTTATTGATAACACTAGAATCTGCAACCACAGAAAATAGGTTAGTCTTGCATATAAGTAAAGCTATCCATAAGATATCAATAGTACTTAATATAAGCAATCAATCCAAAATCCCAAATCCAGTCCACATGCCAGAGACACAAAAGTCAAGTCAAACATCAAAACAAATCAAAAGTTCAAGTTAAAAAAAGTTCAAGGTTTCAAGGTTCTAAGTTCAAAGTTCAAGTCACATCTCTCCCCCTTTTTTGTCATCATAAAAAAGGTTGAGATGGAATCAAGAATGCTTGGGAATACGAACAAGCTGGAAATCTCCTATTGACTGGATAATGCCTTCCAGCTTTGTCAAATCTTCCTTTAGTTGAGTCACCTCTTCACTCTTAGCATTTGCTTGAATCTGAAGAGTAAGGGCTTGGATCTGATAATTCAAAGAAACTGAAGAAGCTTGACTCGCATTCTACAAATTCTGTACTTCGCATCCCAGAGCAAATATTTGACCCTGTATTTCTAAGAGAATATCAAGAATTCTGCGAAAATCCGCTAAATTATCAGTCTGCGTACTGGCTTCTGCACGATCAAATGGAGTAAAGGCACACAATGGCAAATCAGCATAGCCACGTAGATTGGGCGATGAAACATCATGTCCCTCCTCAGGAAATTGAGAAGCATAGATGTCATCTGGATCTGCTGAAGAGCGGCTGACTCCTTCACTGGTAGCAGGATATGAGGACATTCCTCTTTTCTCACGATCTCCCCTTGTTTCCATGCCTTCAGGTGGAGAAAAGTGTTTCTCATGCTCTCTTTCCTCTTGATCTCCTCTTTCCTCTTCTTCTTCAATTCTTTCCTCCTCTGCATTTCTTTCTTCAGCTTCTCTCTCCTTTGTTTCTTTCTCTTCTGCTTCCAAATCTTCTCTTTCTCCAGTCCTCTGTTCAGAGTCTTTCTTTTGTCGTTCTGTTGATTCTGGAACAGAATGACTTAGATTCTTCAATTCCATTGTAGTAATGGTGATGTCTTCCTCATCTTCTTCATCCTCAACAATGAGAGCTCTTCTTTTATTGGATGGAGCAACCATGGGCTCCTTCCCTTTTCTTTTTGCTGCCTAAGAGATTTAATGAGATTTGACAGGGGTTTTCTCCTTGAATTTCTCCAACGCCTTGTTGAGTTCCTTTAGACACATTTTAGACACCATTTTCAGTCCCACTACCATTTGATCACAGGTTCGAACACAGAGAATCCGGGGAGGCTGAACATTCAAATGTCTGAATAACTTTGTCACAAGAGCTGGATAAGGAAGTTGACCATTGTCCTTCACCACTACTCTATACAAGTGGAATATAATAGTATGAGGAAGAGAGAACTTTTTCCCAGCATTGATGGCATACATCAGCTTTGCCTCTAAGTTTGAAACATCAGTTTTTGAACTAGACTTCGGTCTAAGGCAATTGATCACAATTTTGTGAAGCAGAATGTTGAACGCACTCATCCTTGAGTAGTAAACCTTTCCCTCTGTCCTTTTATCATTAACAAGTTCCAACGTAGTACGAGCAATAGAGACATTGAAAGGTTGATATCTCCCTCTTTCAACCCCAATCACATCAGCCAACATATTTACATCCACCACATAGTCCTAATCTCGGACACTAAAAGAGAATCTATTCGCATCTAACAAAATTGAGATTCAAATAGAAATATGCAGTGAGTTCAGCATAGGCTTCTGTAGATTCAGAACAGAACTGTTCAAGTTGAAGAAGACTGAATTTTTCCCTTAAATTAACGTTCACAGCATCAAGGAAATCAAAATCCACACTTCTGGGGTTTATGACCCCACGCTTCAACAACTTAGAGTATAGATGCTTGTGTTCCTCCGATCGAAATAAGTCTGTCCTTTTGCCTCTAATTTTTGCCGCAATACCCATTCTCGGTTGAAACTGACTGTACAACTTGTCATTATCATTCTCATCTGGCTGATTCAGCCCTCCAACACGTGGATCGATTGGAATGTTTGCCATTGCCTCTTATGCCGACCCAGCAGGGGCAATTCCCAACCATTCCATTGTGCGTAAAAAGAAGGTTTCATTTTTGAACCCTTTGTCTTTCAGAAATTCGTCAATGTAGTTCAAGGGAGTTCCACCCCTTTTCAAAGCACGATAAAGCTTGTAGGTAAAAGAGGGCTTAAGAGTTCTTACGGGTTCTACATCTTCAATTATTTCTTCTTCTTCTTGACGAGCAACATTCTGAGGTCTAGATGGAGAAGATGGACGCTGCCAAGAATGTTGTGGGCTCTGCTGCTGACTAGGAAACTCTTTTTCCTCGATGAGATCAAAGTGCGTAGGCCCCTCACGTATTTGCTGCGGTCCCCTGTTCGCGATCCTCGAAGACTTCCTTTGAGACGACATCTTTCATAGTCTTTGAAAGATTCCAAACTTGACTTTCCCAAGAAAGATGACAACTTTTTGAAGATTAAACAGGAGAAGAAGACAGAAGTGGAAGATCGATGCTTTTAGGGTTTTTGGAGTTAAACGAAGATGAACCGACAATATATAGGTCAGTTGAGGAGAGGCATTCAAAACGTCGTAATGGAAAGTAAAAAGATGCCCTTTAAAAAAATAACTGCCTTTTTAAAAAAATTAGATAACTCGCCATTTAAAATTAACTCCATTTTCGAAAAAGAAAGATTTCACTAATCACGGAAATTGAAAGTAGCAACAATCAATTATGGACAGATGATCGTACCTTTTCAAGATTTAATCGAGAATAAAATAACTTACAATCATTTTTGATTGTCTCGAGTCCGAGAATCTCTAGACTTTTACTTCTTCAAACCTCAAGATGTTGAGTCTGGAACGAATAATTTCAAATTGATTTTTCTCCAAAGGCTTTGTAAATATATCCACCAGTTGGTTCTTTGAGTCAACAAACTGAATCGAAACTTCACCATTCTGAATATGATCTCTAATGAAGTGATGTCGAATATCTATATGCTTTGCTCTTGAGTGAAGAATTGGATTCTTAATAAGATTAATTGCGGTGGTGTTGTCACAGTTAATCTCCATGCATGAATCTTCAATTCCAAAGTTTTTTAGCTGTTGTTTTATCCACAGAATTTGTGAACAACAACTTCCAAGAGCTACATACTCTGCTTCTGCTGTAGAAAGAGCCATTGTATTTTGCTTCCTTGAAAACCAAGACACTGTCCTGCTTCCAAGTAGTTGATAGGTACTTGAGGTGCTCTTTCTATCAACTTTGCATCCAGCTAGATCTGCGTCCGAGTATCCAAGAAGAGTAAAGTCTCCCTTTTTAGGATACCAAAGACCAAGGCTTGAAGTTGATGCAATGTATTTGATAATACGCTTTGCAGCACTTAGATGAGATTTTTTAGGGTCTGCTTGAAATCTGGCACAAATGCAAACATTAAACAAAATGTCAGGTCTAGAAGCAGTAAGATAAAGAAGTGAACCAATGATACTCCTGTATAACTTCTGGTCAACTTTCTTTCCTCCTTCATCTTTATCTATCTTCAAAGAGCTTGACATTGGTATATAAGTCTTTTTGCAATTTTCCAGTCCAAAATTTTTGACAAGATCATTAGCATATTTTTCTTGATGAATAAAGGTTCATTCCTTCAATTGTTTCATTTGAAGTCCAAGAAAGAAGGTTAGTTCAACTATCACGCTCATTTCAAATTCATCCTGCATAGACTTAGAGAATTTCTTGCACAGACTTTCATTAGAGGATCCAAAAATAACATCGTCAACATATATTTGAACAAATAGAAAACTTTTGCTTTCTCTTTTGATAAACAGAGTAGTGTCTACTTTACTTTTGACAAAACTGTTTCGAATTAAAAATTTACTCAACCCGTCGTACCAAGCTCGAGGTGCTTGCTTTAAACCATATAAGGCCTTTTTCAGTTTGAATACTGAGTCTGGTTTCCTTGGGTCTTCAAACCCAGGTGGTTGTTCCACATAGACTTCCTCATGGATAAATCCATTCAGGAAGACACTTTTGACGTCCATTTGGAATAACCTGAAATTTTTATAACAAGCAAAAGCAAGTAATAGTCTAATTGCTTCTAACCTTGCTACTGGTGTGTAAGTCTCATCATAGTCTATCCCTTCTTCTTGCGTATATCCCTTGGCCACGAGTCTTGCTTTGTTTCTTACGACCTTTCCTTTTTCGTCCATCTTGTTCCTGAAAACCCATTTAGCTCCAATAATAGATTTACCTTTTTGGTTTAGGAGTCAATTTCTAGATATCATTAATACTGAATTGTCTGAGTTCTTCTTGTATAGCTTCAATCTAGCTTTCAGTAGATAAAGCTTCTTCTATGCTTTTGGATTCTATTTCAGAAATAAGAGCTACAGCACTAGACTCTTCGCGCCTTTTGGATCTTGTGGGCGAATTCCTTCATTAATGTCGCCTATAATGAGATCTTTGGGATGACTGGACTTATGCTTCAAGTTATTGGTTGATTTGTCATGTTGATGATCACTTTCTTCATTTGAATCTTCAACAATCATTTGATGCTGGTCTTTCGAAGTCCAAGCTGCTTCTTGAGATTTAGACTTTGTAGAGTTTGGAGCAGGTTCGGAATCTTCAAGATGAGTCTGAATAGATTCATTTTGCATAGAATCTTGGAATTTGACATTTATTGATTCCTCCACAGATTGAGACTTCTTGTTGTAGACTCTATAGGTTTTGCTTGAGGTAGAATATTCAAGGAAGATGCCTTCGTCTAATTTTTCTTCAAACTTGCCAACTCGATCATTTGATTTTTTCAATATAAAGCATTTACATCCAAACACATGAAAATATGAAACAATAGGCTTCTTTTCTTTGAATAACTCATAGGGGTTTTTTTTCCAGAATTGGTCTTAGAAAAACTCTATTAATAATATAACATGCTGTAAAAACTGCTTGACCATAAAATGTGAAGAGATTTTGCTTTCAATTAAAATAGTTCTAGCCATTTCTTGAAGTGACCTATTCTTTCTTTCTACAACTCCGTTTTACTCTGGAGTATATGGAGAGGAGAACACATGCTGAAAACCAGATTCATCACGTAATTTTGTAAAATCTTGATTTTCAAATTCACTTCCATGGTCTGTTTTTATACTTGAAATAACATACCATTTTTCATTTTGAATCTTTTTAGCAAACTTTTCAAAGTAAGAAAAGGTTTCAGACTTACTTGTCAGGAAATATACCTAAGTAAATTGTGAATAGTCATCCACAATTACTAGGCAATATTTCTTACCTCCAATGCTCTGAGTTCTGGTTGGTCCAAAGAGATCCATATGCAAAAGCTGCAGTACACGATTAGTGGAAACTTGATTTATTGGTTTAAATGAATTTCTTACCTGCTTTCCCAATACACATGGTGTACATAGATCAGATTTTTGGTATGACAAATTGGGTAGACCACGAACTAGCTTCTTTGCTAAAATTTTGGCTATTTGCTTCATATTGATGTGCCTAAGTTTTCTGTGCCATAAGTTCGCTTCGTCTAGAATTGAGACTAGACATTGCGATTCATCTGGTTTCACGTCCAAGAGGTAGATATTTCCATGTCTTCGAGCCATGAATGGCTAAGTAGAATCTTTACTGGTTCCTGAACATATTCCTTCTTGAAAGTTGATTTTGAAACCGGTATCGCACAGCTGACTGATACTAAGCAGATTGTAGTTTAGTCCTTCCACTAAGGAAACATTGCTGATTGTGAGATTTCCAATCTTTACAGTTCCGAATCCCACAATTCTTCCTTTGCTGTTTCCTCCAAAAGAGACTTTTCCACCATTTACTTGAATGAGCTTTATGAAGCAATTTGAATCTCCTGTCAAATTTCTTGAGCATCCACTATCTAGATACCATTTTACTTTCTTTTTGATAGTGACCTGCATTTAAAAAAGAGACTCAAACTTTCTTTGGAACCCATATTTTATTGGGTTCATTGGTGTTAGTATGATATGCAGTTTTTGCCCATACTTTCTTAGCAGGTTTCCAAACCATAGGACATTCTTTCTCAAAGTGATCTGAACTGTTGCACTTTAAACATCTGAGAGCATTGTGACCTATTGGTTTTACAAAGACCTTTTTAAAATGATTTTTGTAAGCATCTCTTGTGGGTCTTTGCTTAATTCTTTCCTTCACTTTAGGAAAATCAATTAAGGGAATGGTTTCCACAGTCATTCCCAAACCATATTTATTGAAATAAGGTCTTTGTGCTAAAAGAATTTTCTCAAGTTTCTCAGATCCTATTGAAAATCTTTTGGAAATATTTGATATGTCGTTTTTTAAAAATACATTTTCTTTCGAAAGGTTGTCTTCTCTTTCTTTAAGAGTAGAAACATTCATGTCTAAACATTTAACATTTTCTTTCAAAACATTTTCCTGTTGTTTCAGTGCAGAATTTTCATTTTTAAATTCGGAAATCCTTTTAAGAGAAGTCTTAAGATTAAAACGCAACTCATCAATGTATTTAGAGACTTTAATAGGGATTTTAGAGTTACATACCTCAAATTCACTGTCTGAATCTGAGTTTGCCTCGGAGTTTGAATCTAAATTCGATTGTGCCATCAGACATATATTGGCATAATCATCATCACTTTCTTTACACTCTGTATCATTCCAGGTTTCTGCTTTAAGGGTCTTTCGATACTTTTCAGTTTTTCCTTTCTTCTTCCTCAGAAGAGGACAATTGGGTCTAATGTGTCCATTTTTTTTACATTCAAAGCAGACTACATCTCTATTTGATTCATCATCCTCAACAGACTTAGTCTGTTGCTTTTGAAAACTTTGTTTATTTGGATTGAATCTTCTTCCTTTTCTGTTCAGCTTTCTGAATCTTCTTATCATGAGAGCAAGCTCCTCATCATCCATATCGTCTTGGAACCAGTAACATCGGGATAATCATTGGATTTTAATGCAATGGATTTCTTACCTTTAGGATCTTCGTCTTCATTGATTCGTTCCACTTCATAAGATTGAAGAGTCCCAACCAACTCATCGACAGATAGAGGCATAATTCTTTGTGTCTCCCTTATTGAGATCTTTATGTGATTCCAATCATTGGAAAGTCCACGCAATAGCTTGTTTACTTTCATGGGATCAGAAATTGGTTGACCTTGATTTTCAAGACCATTCACGATTTCTGTAAAATGATTAAACATGTCAGTTATAGATTCTCCTGATTTCATTTTGAAGGCTTCGTATTGACCGAGGAGAATGTTGACTCTGGTTTCTTTCACTCGATCGGTTCCTTCATAGGTAATATGTAATCTATCCCAAACTTCTTTCGCTGTAACACAAGAAGATATTCTGTTATATTCAGTAGGTGACAAAGCACAATATAAAGAATAAATTGCTTTTACATCAAGAGCTTGTCTCTTGGTTATCTCTTCCTGAGTCATTTCACTAGACTCAACAGTTTATTTTCCTCTCTCTGAGACAGGTGCAGCTTTAGGAATGATTCCTTTGTCTACAACGTCCCATTCCAAAGGATCCTTTGATCTTAGGAACACCTTCATCTTGTTTTTCCATATGTTGTATTCCTTTCTATCAAAGTAAGGCGGTCTGGTATTGCTTTGCCCTTCTACCAACCCTGGAGCTAACATACTAGCCATGGATCTTTAACTCTGAAGTAAAACACTACAAACAAAGTGAGTATACATGCTCTGATACCAATTGAGATAGCTAATATAAGCACCTAGACGGGGGTGAATAGGTGTAAAAATATTTTCTCGAGATAAGAGAGCAATACTAAGCAGACAATAGAGAGGAAGTTCTCCTTTCGTTAACAAACCGAATTATGATCAAAGTAAAGCGGAGAGTAAGGAAGAGAAAATGAACACAGAAATTATAGTGGTTCGGCTTATTCCAAGCCTACGTCCACTCTTCCGCACTGACAACCACCGGCTAGATTTCACTATGAACAAAAGAGATGTTACAGCAAGGCTCTCCTTGATTCCACAGTGTAGATACTCTACCACACTTCCTCAAGGTTTCTTAAGAATATGAACTTTCTTTTGTACAAGATTTTGCTCAAAAAATGAATTGACTAAGAACAAAGAGCTTAAGACTTTGGAATTCTTCTATCGCGCACGCTCTCGAACAACTGGAACGTCTTCCTTATATATTCATTTATACCATCATACCCGTTGGCACTTACCAAAGGAATTCTTCCAATCTTCCCGTTTTCTTCCAATCTTCCCGTTGGACAAAATCAATTAGGAAGATCATTCGAGCTATTTAAGGAACATGACAATAGCCCATCAATCCTGCTCGCCCATACAATCAGGATCTCGGTTTCCATAAGTAGAACCTTCCAAGTATACTTCGCCAATCATCAGATCCTTAATATTTGAATCAATAAAGGATTCCGTTATGTCATATCCAGCCAAGAGATCTTCTCCAGTCGATAAGGTCAAATCCTTAATGAAACATCCAGTCCTGGACAGCCCTTCTTCGACGGATTAGAAACTGTCAATAAGAATAGACTTTGAGTCTTGAGTCTGGCAGTCCGAAGGTCTTCAGACTTTAAATAGTAGAGTCTGCAAATCTTCAGACGAGACTGATGGAAATGTTTTGTCAGCTTCTAAATACTCAAGGAAGATTTCTCCAACATGCTTGACATTCGTGCCATCCACCTTTCTTCTAGGCTGAAGCACCTTTCAAATGAACTGTGCTTGCTAAGATGGGACAACTACAGTCTTAAATCATTTCCAGCAAGTTTTCTTCCCAAGAACCTTGTTGAACTTCATATGCAGGATAGCCTCCTTTGCAACCTCTAGAGAGGGGAAAATGTTGGAATTAGTACTCATGCATGTGTATGCTTCATTTGATGCTTTATTATGTATAACAAGCTAATAAAATTGTTCAACCGATTTTTTCTAGATGTAGGTCTTAGAGAAGTTAAAAGTTATCAAACCTCAATGGTTCCAAATTATTTGTGGAGACTCCAAACTTCATATATGTCCCAAATCTAGAGAGGCTACTTCTCAAAGGTTGCAAAGCATTATCTCAGGTTCATCCTTCAATTAGAAATCTAGAAAGACTCCGTCTACTTGACTTGGGTGATTGTGAAAGCCTCACGGGACTTCCAGATAGTGTAGGTAATCTAAAAGCTCTTAGAGTTCTTAATCTGTGTGGATGTTCAAATCTTGAAGAGCTACTTGAGAGCATCGGGGGCTTAGACAGCTTAGAGGAGCTTGATATTAGTGAAAGTGCCATAACACACCTCCCATTTAACTTGACATTCTTACAAAATCTGAAAAAAGTTACACTTTCATGTTAGTAAAAGGAGGCCACAAAATTCTTGGAGGACACTGACGCGTATGTTGAGAAAAGCTCTCAACTATAGACGACCGCAGTTGCCTTCATTTTCAGGGCTATCCTCTTTGACAGAGTTGGATCTGAGTGGTTGTAGTCTTCTGGAAGGAGAAATTCCTCGTGATATTGATTGCTTACCCTCCTTAAGGTCTTTAGACCTAGCCGAAAACTTTTTTACCACCATAACTGCAAGTATCGAACATATCTCTAGTCTCGAATTTCTCATATTAAATCATTGCAAAAATCTTGAAGTTTTACCAAGACTTCCAGAAAGCACAATGGTTGTGGTGGCTGAGAAGTGCCTTAGATTGGAAAGGATATCAAACCCATTCATTATATGCACAGTACCTGACTCAGGGTTTTGCTTCTTTAACTGTTCTAATTGGCTTTTACAAGATCTTGATTTAACTTTGCAGTAGAAGTACTCCTTGCCGTTGCTTCGTTACATTGTTTACCGTTCCAAGAAAATAATTCTGGGAACTTATATGGTGTCTCCATGTCTGCAATGTGAAATACCTGAGTGGTTTAGCTACCAAGGATTTGGACCTTTGTTGAGCATAGACATGTCCCCTAATTGGCATGACAATAGTTGGAGAGGATTTGCCATCTGCGCCACTTTTAAACAAATCAACTGCAGCTCTTGTCAAGACCTGGAAAATGCCCACTTCATTTTCTGTGGATTCTATACTGATGGAAATTAGCTAGGTCCCTTATTTAAGTTTCCCATCAGATTTGTCAATTCAGGTTGCCATTGGCTAGGTTATGTGTCGGGTACCCAATTTCCACATGATACAAATTGGGATACCATGTCAAACCACATTGTCGTTTCATTTACGATCACCAACCCTAGGCTAAAAGTTGAAAAGTGTGGTGTTCATTTGGTTTACGAGTAGTGTATAAGAGAGTTTGATAATCTTTTAGTCTGGTGGTGTAGCTCATTGCCAAGGGATTGGGATAGAATCTTTTAGTCAATTCATGATTTCAAAAGAAGGTAATCACTACTAGATTTGATCAATTGGGGTTAGACCTTTCGAAATCCAAATAAACTATGAAAACTCATGCTAATCCTAACCTAAAAATCTAGAATATCACCACCGGCACCAATCAACATCTCCAAAATAATCAGGAGAAATATTTTTGCTGGCTTTTGTGTTTCGCTTTCACGCCATAACAAAATCTTTCTTGCAGCTACTTGAAGAAATGTCACACGTGGACGGCATTAATTGATTTGAAGAAACGTCACCCTAATGAGCTTTTTCTGTAAACCTTACGGATTATTAAATCCCTGCACACCATTAATTTTTCTTTTAACATGTGAGGCCACGCTTGTACGTTTTTTTCTTTTTTCAAGAGTGGGAGAATTTAAATATGGCGAGTTCTTCCATCTCTTTCTTTAGCTTTTGTAATTACCCTTTTTTCCTTTGCATGCTCTTCATGGGAGATTGATCTGTCTATGGAATCATCTCTTTCCAGATTTGCTCCAAGATTATTACAAGAGAATACTAGATGTCATTGAGCAACTGTCATCTTGAACTTGGCAGCTACCGTTTGTTTATGTCCGCTCTTTTGAAAATCGATATTAATTCGAAGATGAGTGCCATTGATGAGAATGTATTGAGTTTGAGCCAAGATACCCCATCCAAATAATTTTTAAAGTTTTATTGGTTTTCTAAATTGAGTAGGTCCTGTAATGGAATTTTATGTTTTGATAAAAATATTAGAATATAAGATGAGATGAAATTCTACTTGATTATTACGCAATAAGAGACATGTTTGAATTTTCTCTATGTGAATTTTTTGAATGAGTTCTTTGTGAAAAAAATGTGATATAACAATTAACAGTTTGTTTTGATTGAGATCGGAGGCTAGAAAACACTTGAGTGACCAAACAATGGCAAATTCTATACTTTTTGGATTCATAGTGGATTTTTGGGCAGTTAGCTCTTTTTATGAAGTATGTATTGACATTCAAACTGAACCATATGAATCTCTTATGTTATTATTGTTCTTTGTCGAAGTTCTCTTGTAATATCTTTTTTCTTGCGTTAAACTTCCGTTATTTTCACAATAGAGTTGTCACGAACCTCCCAAGGTGAGATCTCTAAAGGAGGTGGCTTGAGTGGTTGTACTCACGAGGTTGCGCCTACGATTAGCATTGATTCTCCAGAGCTTTATCATTTATAACTTGATTTTCTTTTTCAATTACTTAGTTTAATTTACTTAGAAGCTGCCACTAACATATAACGGATCGGTTATTAGCCGTGTAAGGCAAGGGAGTCACCCTTACAATTACAAATAAGGGATTCACAAGTATGAGAACTTGGTTTCTCTAGATGAAATTTAGCATTCTTTTGGTGCCTTATCTCTTTTATGAAACAACTTGCATGCGATTTCTTCAATTATGTTTCGTAAGTCCCAACACATATAAATGATATTATGCATGGGTGCTCAAGCAATAAAAATTAAATCAAGCAAAAATGATAAATAAAGAATGAGGAAAAATAAAGAAAGGAGCCTTATAATGTAAAATTTAAACAAGGCATTGTTATTAACTCTCACAGGATTCTGAAGAGCCACGTGCACTAAACGTGGCTAATATTAATATTCAATCTGATTCATTTTACGATTGAGCAAAGAAATTATTGGCAGCTATCATCCATAAAATTTTCTAGTAATATTCCGCCGGCTTTTCTGTCATGTGCATTTATGCCTTAAGTTCTATTTATTTTGTAAAAAAATAAATGATTTAGAACACAGTTTCCTTAAATTAATTCCTTATATTGTTTATAAAAATAACTAAACAAATGAATGAAAAACATTTTTTTCATCCACGAAAATTGTCAAACATAAATTGTTGTATATAATGATAACATTTTAACATTTTCCCTCAATTAATATTTCATGTGATGCAAGTGATTATTTTTAGAAATATATTTACTAAATCATTTATTTAATGCAAAAAAAAAATGAAGCCTTACAAATAGTTAATGTACTTCATTTATTGTTATCGTAAAAACAAAATCTTCCTTATAATTTACTTTAAAATTAAAAGTTTCTACTTTTTCAAATAAAATACTATTAATCTTTCCGTTGAACTGTGTCACTATTGATGGATATTTGTTGTTGATGTGGACCGTCTACCTAAATACCAAGTTAACTAAGCAATACAAAAATTAAAAATAAACAAAATGCTAACTCATCTTCCCGAAAAAACAACATCCATGCCCTAAATTACGCGTGTCCTAAACCTCCCCTACCACTGGTCCCCGCTCTCCACCATCATCAACCATCACCCTTGTGCCTTGGACCACCCTACCAACACTCACTGCGGTCCCTCGGATCCAAGCAGTGAGCGGCAATGGATGCTGTGGGGTCATGGCTATAAGTGCCTCAAGCTCAAATTGTCACGTCTCAATTCTCGAGGACGCACCCATCCTTCTACTTGGTCGATTTTAGAATGCGATATCCTAGGATTATGTATCGCCGACCCTTTCATTTTATGTAAGCACATGCAGAAACAATTATAAATCCCCAGACAATAAAATAATGGGATAGAAAAGCATGGTCATATTTTTCATACTGAAAATTCACAACCACACTTTTATACAAACAACTTATAGTATATAATACAATATTATTCACATAGGTCTAATCTAACACTTATCTACATAAAAACCAGGTCTGACAAAACAGAATGGGATCTCAGGTCCTCATCTGGATTGTACTCGGGATCATCTTGATCCTCCTCCAATTCTTCTTCACTAAGCTCGTTTCCTTCAAGCTCTTCATCTTTTTCTGGCTCATCGTCCTCTTCTGGTTCCTCCTCCTCAGGCTCATCTATAGGCCTGAAATGGTTATACAATAACCATTGAGATCACATCTCAGCAAGTTCTACCCCCTAAGACTCGATTAGTAAACCAATACGCTAATCGGGTTGCCTATGCACGCACGGTTCAAAGGGCTTACTTTAGCCTCAGATTCTACATGCATATTAACACAGTTCAATAGGCACTCAAGCAATCACATCATAGATCGATATCTCGATCAATTGACATAGTCGATTACATGCCAACATGACCTTTCCACAGTCATTTCAATTCAATTAATCAATTTACAACATCGGATCCAAGCAATGATCAATCGACCTAGTCGATTACATATCAACATGACCACTTCTGGTCATTTCAATTATTTAAACTCAATTTCCAATTACGAATCACGGTCCTTAGGACACACCTTAAGTATAGGTGGAAATCACGACCCCACTCGGCAATTTTCAATATTTAGTGGCTTTACGGTTCTACTCGACACTTTTCATATTTAGTGGCTTTATAGTCCCACTCAACACTACTGTTTTCTATTTCGGTGGTAATGCTGAATCATGGCTCAGCGGGCACAGCCATACTTCTGCGGTTTAATTAACTTAACCCACAACATCCCACGACCATTCAACCGTGGCCAACGATATTGCACTTCGTAATTAAATTCCTCAATTTCATAATATCTTGGCCTAATTTCTTGGTATCAAAGACACTTGATAAAATATCGTGTGTGGGTACACGATTAGCCTTAGCCAAAATAGAATAATTCATTTCTATAAATCCCACAATTTTTAGTAGTCCACCAAAACATTTTTGGCATTGTCAACCGATGCCCGGTTATTTTTCAATTAATAACCAAAGATTATTCAATTAAAGAATAATTCCCAATTTCACAAATAATTCAATTCAACACAAAATAAATCTCAATAAATAAATGGATTGTGCCACAACAATCAACATAAAATTCCAGTCGTCGGCTATCCCCGCCTAATTTTCGGAAAATAAATAAATAATTAATTAATTTCGAAAATTAATAAATAAATACTAAAAATCCAATTTAGGCTCGTAATACCTAATTGAAGCCCAATAAGGGTCGGGAAAATCCCGAGATGCATTTAATAAATACTAACACATGTCTATTCACTAATTGCACAATTTAATTGCCTAACATGCATCACAATTATCTAATAATCACTAATCTATTCTAATAAAACCACCAAATTTCACTTAATTGAATCTAAACAACCCTTAAGCATAATTAGCAAACTAAGAAAGCATTAGTGAGCAAAACTCACTTGTGCAAAGCGAAGACCGGAACACCACGATGGCGTCCGAAATCCAAATTTTCGGCAGCGTCGACGGACACACGGACCAGGCCCAAAGGCCTTGCAGGCCCACAGAAAAAGCTGGGCTTGGGCCGAACTTGGGCTAACTTGCTTCGCGGGCTGAGCTGCTGAAACTTCTTGGGCTTCAAAACTGGGCCTGAATTCTTGGGCTTCGAGTGAGCTGGACAACAACTGAAAGTGGGCTGAAATCCACTGGGCTTGGGCTTCGAAATTGGACTGATCTTGCTTGAAGATGGTCCGACCAGATCGCTGGGTTTGTTGGCCAATATGTGGGTTGAATGCTGGGCTCGTGGGCTTCAAATGGTGTGCTTCGGTGGGCTGCAAAACCGAACGGAAGGAAGCTGGGCTTGCGAGCTGACCGGTTGTGCTGGCGCGGCTTCTTCGTTGACCGGTGAAGACAAGCCGAAGTGGAGCTGCAGCGTCGACGTGGAGTTGTTGCTGGGAAATCGGTGGCTTCGATGGGACGATGATGCTGCTTCATTTGCTGGCAGCTGCAGGGTCAAAGATGGGGAGGGTTCCACCGGTTTGTTGACCGTGAGTTGGCGTGCAAGCTGAAGGACGCGCGGACGTGGGGGCAGCGACGAATGAAAGTGGAGCAGGGGCGTGCGAATGATGGGTGAGTGGAGAAGACCGCGTGGATGAAGGGCAGCACGGCAAGGAGTCAGCAACTTAGTTTTGTTGGACTCCTTTGTTGACCGAACTTGGCAGAGAGATGGATGCTGCTTGAACGATGGAGGCTGAAGACGCGGAGACGGGCTGAGCTTCGGAGGGATTTCAAGGGAAATGAAAAGCAAAGTGAAAGCATGCCAAGAGGAGTCGGTGAATGGCGTGCCGAAGGAGATTTGAAGATAAAAGGGACAAAAAGTCAATAAGCTTATCTATCCAATTTAATGTTTGTCCCTCAAAAGCACCCATGTCTATCCCTTGGTCATTTACTTCTTTTTAGACAAATAAATCCACCAAATAATCCCATTTTGAGCCAAGAATATTCAGCCCTCCCACACCTCCGAATTTTACATTTTTGGTCTTCAATTTCTTCGACAAAATCCCAATCCGATGTCCAATTTCAATAAAGAAAAAGCCCATGGAATTTCTACAAGTGCCCCTCGTCAAATAGCTTGGCTTGCAAGTCAAAATTTCCTTTGACTTAGCCCATCCAAATTTCCATTAATTTTCTACAACGTCCAAAACTATTTTCTGTAAAAATCCTGGAATTTCTGAAAAATCTTCTGAGACTGAGTCGACGTTCCTAAAATTTATTGTGACATGACAGAATCTTCAAATTTTGAAATCGGACTCAAATTCACGGTTAATCTCCATTCGGCGCGTTTTTAGCGTGACCTAGACTACCAAGTAGTTTTCAGAGATTTTTAGTGCAAATGACCCGTGATCGATTTTCTTCGAGCCACAATGAACCCACTCAACACATAGGCGACTCTTGGTTGTCATGAAAATCTCGAGAATTCAAATACGGACACGGGATACCAAAATGATAGAAAAATCAAACTAGTGCTGGTCGATAAGAATTTTGCAATTTAGTGGGATCACCTACATTTAACCACGCATCTCGCCGAACCGACCTATCTCTGACTTCTAATCGATTTATATTTGTGTCGTAATGATCTCGGTAGATGAGCACGGTCGAGCAATTGATTCCTGGTCAAATTCTCAAATCCTTTGCACTTAGATTCCTTAATGGTTTACCCGGTTAGTCTAGTTATCTCGTGAGTGGCTAACTCAGAGAAAAGCACTATAGTCGCATCGATGAAATGCCCAATTTATCCAATCGAAATTAAAACCTGAAAATTAGGATGTCACACAAATGGCCATGGATGCCTCAAGCTCGAGCAGATAGTGGCCATGGCAATGTCACAACCTCGGGTAGCAAGCAGCCATAAATGTTGTGAGCTCGAGCTCAAGTGGATCATGGCCATGGATGCTATGAGCTCGAGCGGATTGTGGCCAGATGGATCGTCTCCATTAATGCCAGTAGATCATGGCCGGTGAGCGACCATAGCTGCCAGATGAGATTAGGGAGAGGGAGAGGGAGAGAGAGTCGCTTTCTCTTCCTCGAGATCTTGGTCTTAGCTTGTAGCAAAAGCAGTCCCTGTTTTTGGTTCGTTACACAATTTACTCTTCCACAACACCACTTATGCTGCGTTTAGTCGTCGGGATAATAATTAGGATAGGATAGGATAAAGTAGGATATTAAATCCTTTGAATAATAAAGGCGGACATATATAATCCTATCAAGTGTTTAGCACACTTCGGGATAAGATTAAAAAATAAATATGATATTCAATTATATTATAAAATTAAAAAATAGAAAATTCAATTAATTAAAGGCCATGGAAAAGCCCTAGATCTAGGAATTGTGGCCACCTTTGTAGTGGCCACCATTGAAAATGGCGAGCACCAACATCGCCATGCAACGGCAATGCAAATCGGTAAATCTTAGACTACGACAGAGAGGGGGGGTGGGGGAATTTTAGGCGACCACCGAAGTAGTCTTTGCATTGCCTCAAATCGATCGAGATCCCAAATTGTCAACGATACCAAAGATTTATAGCTACTTCATCACCATCACCATCTCCCCCTCTTCCTTTGAGACGTTCAACATACTTGGTCATCAAATTCAGCAAGTCCATGATCTAAAGGAAGGGGCACCCAATTGCTGGTGTACGAGAAGTGAAGATGGGAGAAGAAGTGGAAGAAGAGGGCCGACAAATGAATCGGAGAGGCGGAGGCATCCATTTGACGTAGATGCTTATGATATCTTCTCTTTTTGTTAAGTTCTTTCTTTCCTTAAAAATAAAATAAAAAAATTTATCCAATCCGGGCTTATCCCACCCCCTCCCTCGGATTTTTTATCCAGCGTTTTATCCAGATGTATCTGGGTTTGTACAATCCGGTGGACATTCCCAAACATCAGATAGGATAACAAATTATCCTATCCATACTTAAATCCGGACTACCAAACGCAACCTTACTGTAACCTAGCTTCTCTGGTTCGCTCCAAAACATGGTGTGCCCGAGTGGTTTAGGCTGCGTTTTTTTTTTTTTGGTAAGAAAATTTTAGGCTGCGTTTGTTTGCATTTCTTTTTTTTTTTTTTGTTTTTAAACAATTTTTTTGTTTTTTTGTTCCTAGGAACAAAAAAGGAACAACAACGCGTTTGTGTGCGTTTTTGTTCCAAAATTATTTTTTTTGTTCCCGAAACACATCTAGAACAGAAATAAGAAACAAAAAAAAGTTGTTTATTGTTTTTGAAACAAAATTTAGAAACACTTTCTTTTCTTCTTCTTTTTCTTCTCTCTTTTTTCTTCTTCTTTTTTTCTTTCTTTTTTCTTTGGCCGGTTGCGGGCCTCAGCCAGGGCCGGCGACGCCGTCAAGGGCCAGCGACCTCGCCCGAAGCGACGCCGGCCCCCGGCGAGGCTGACCTCGCGCCGGGTTGGGCAAGCTCGATCTCGCCCAGATCCGGTGAGGCCGAGCTCGCCTAGCTACGGTGAGGCTCGGCCTCGCCGGGGGCTGGCGAGCCTCGCCGTGGCTGGGCGAGGCCACCGGCCCTCATCGACTGATCGCCGACCATACGAGCCGGTGACCGGCCAAAAGAAGAAAAAAAGAAAAAAGGAAAAATAAATAAGAAAATAAAAAAATAAGAAAGAAAATAGAAAATATATATATATTAAAAAATAAAAAAATTAACAAATTTACCAAACGTGTTTTGTTCATTTTTTATTTCCGGAACAAGTTTACCAAACGTGTTTTTTTGTTCAAAAATTGTTCCCGGAACAGAAATACTTTTTTTTTTTTTTTTTCTGTTTCACGGAACAATTTTTAAACATAAATGTTACCAAACGCGCCCTTAGTTACCGCAATGCCGGACATTTCATGGGCGTTGACATACCTTCTAAAGACCACGAGTCCTCAACGGGCACTAGATATCCCCCACTCCAAGATATCAACTCTAGACAAGTGCACATCAGTTAGGTCCTACATTTTTTTGTTAAGCTACAGATTGCCTTTGGTCTCCTCAGATGACATAAATTGGCATGTCATTGGTCTCCAGATACTACAGATTGGCAGGAAATGTCGAGCCCTATTGATGCTTTGTTCAAGATCTCCAACCTCAGGTTAATGGTGGCCTGAGTGCGGCGTTGAACTGCTAAACATCTTCCCTGTTTAATCGAATCGTTGCTCTTTCGACTCGTTTCCCTCTATTGCCAAGAAAACCAGTTACAGAATTCATCTTGACCACATACGAACTACGAGTGCCCACGCATGACTAAAGCTTTGAAGCATAAGCAAATAGATAGACGTCCTAGATCGTCCATTAATTGTCTTATCAGGACACGAAGTCATGAATTAAATTACAGGCAACAAACCAAGCACAGTTCATGTTCAGATAAACTAAGGAAAATGTTCAACATTTGTCATTAGTTTCTGCTAAAGTAATGTCCATACATCTCATAATCTCATTTACATTATGAACAAATTTCTGATCTTGAGCAATTCAGTACAACGCCTTCTTCCACGTGAGAGACTTGATGCCCGTGAAAATTTGGACTTCACAGTCACGTAAAGATACAAACATCATCATATCCCCTCCTAAAGTCATTCAAATGTAACACTTTCTGTCAGTAAATCACAAATCATAAGCAACACTGATGAAAAATGCACTGAAAAGATAGCATCAGGGCTTACACTGCTTTCCCACAATAGGTGGGACTGTAATTATGTATCAGATTGTCGAGCACTTTTCGGGCAGAAGCCCGGTTTACAGACTTCCAAGCCTCACCACAGGATAACAAGTGCGACTTAGAAGTTTTCTCCCTTCAAACTGAGAGAAATTTTTTACCATAAGCACAGTCCATGTAACCATAATCGTGTATAATATATGATATTTTAAGAACTTTGACAAGGAAATTTCAAACGCAACTTGCTTTGCAGCATAAAATTACTGAACAAATGCTGACCTGGCAAAGAAGTTGGCTATATGCTGTATAACTTGAATGGCATCATCTAAGTTTACCTCAAGGCAGTAAGTCTAAACATACTTCACAGAATGGGGAGGCGGAAAATATGATCCCAAGAACCATCACTGATTTAGCTCCCCTAAGATAATTTAAGCAAATGAATCATGTTTAAGTCAAAGCCATATAAAAAATAAAAATAAAAGGATCATGTCCTCTATAACATGATAAACTCAAATTGCCTAGTCTCCAAATTTTGCCTAACCAATTCTGCAAGACTCAGGCAAGTTGTGGCACAAGCTCTTCACTGAAGAAATCAAAAACCACAAAATCAGGAGGCATCGCAAAAAACTAGTATTGATCAATATGCGTTAGAATCTACAACGGCAACAAGTCAATTTCTACGCGCGTCATGAATCTTACTTTTTTCCTCCTGACAACGGGAAATACATCAAAAACCAGTTACCGATATGTGCGTGTCGTGAGAATCTTCTTAAAAATGGAGGGATATTGGAGGGGGAACAAAACACTCACGTATCGACTCGAGAGAGAGATCGAAGACGACGAAAAAGCAAAAATTTACGAGATCGAAAATCGAAAGAGGGAAAGAAAGTCGAACGATGCCACTTTGCTCCGAAGCTCCGATCGATACGGGGAGGTTGTCCCTCTGAGCGATGATTTCGCACGGCGCCTTGAAGAAGAATCCGATTGCGCCTTCCCCTGCTAGGGCTCAATCCCGCCAATTTTCCCCCCATTTCTGTGCGGCGTCCCGGGGAATTATTTCGGGTTGGGGGGCCTTTTATAGTGCGCGCTCAGCATGAAAGCATATCTGGAAATAGAAAAAACCAGGTCCTTGTATTTTTCACGCTGAGAATCCATACGAAAATTTATAACGTTTATGAAATCGTTGTTGTGATTTGACGAGAATACGAAATAAATCCACCTAGGCCTATTATCTAATATCTAACTATTAATCGAAAAATAATTTATACTTTGTGTCAGTAGACCGCTGATAAACTTTGATTTGATTATTCAACTTGACGTTTTACAATTTTATTATCTTAATCTGACTTCTGACCATGAAACCTACTTATTTTAGTAACTTCTCTGCATTTAAAAACTTTAAAATCATCTCAATACTATCTTTTCTATTTTGGGGTCGATATCTATATACTACCTCAATCCACTATTTCATAGCTGCCTCTAGTAGATTATCATTTTTGAATTCAGAAAACAAAAATCAATTATATTTCATATCATGCATGTGAACTAATTTATGTTTCGCTTAACACGAGTCTAGTAACACTAGTTGCATGTTGTGGACTTGTTTAACTCATGTACACTTAATTTGTGTTATGTTCACCTAATTGCCCAGTCTATAAAGTTCACATTCTCATCGGGGTTTGCTTGTGTGGCTCATCAACACTATCCCCTTCATTGGATGTGCAACGTGGTCCATTGCTATCATTCTTTGTCCTCAAAACGTGTTGAGAGCTGCACTTTTAGCCCTTCTCGGTTTGGTTTAGTCCCAGCCCATTAATGAAATACATCTATTGGAGGGAGTCCCACTCCGATTTAATCCGCAACCAGGTGTACCTTTTCTCGTGGGCCAAACCCAGAAAAAGGTAAATGACTATATAAGGCTGTCACTATTGGCAATAATTAATAAGTTTCCCTTGTAAAGTATATTTAAGAAGTGTCAAGATGACCTTTCATAAAATACACAGGTACTTTGCTAATTGGCCATACTCTTCAATGGAGAAAACTTTGTCTGACAAATTATTGAAGGGTTATAAATTAGTCATTACCTACATTTATTTTTAATTAAGTTGACATATGATCAATATCCATATCAGAAAGTAATCAATTAAATGCCTGGTTAGAATTTTTTTATCTAGAATAAAAAAAAAAAAAAACACCACCATTTTACTTACCGGTAGATGTGATCATTGGGTTGAGTGTGCATTATATAATTTCAAAAAACTCGCCCACAATATAGAATTTTTATATAAAGGTTCTGTTTAAGCCGGGCTGGGCTTTGTAATGTAAGGGCGTCGCTCAAGCCAATCTATTTTCCTTTTGAGGTGCCTGCTCGTTGATCGCCTTTACCAATCTAACTAGTAATTGAGGAAGAAATATTGCATGGTCTACAAATGCTATGGACCAGACCCATCTCTATCGTTAATCATATGGGTCTAGTGATAAGTCCTACTCAATTAATAATTGAGCTGGGTTTCTACTATACACATTATCTACTTTGGGCACTAAATTCTCAAGGTTTTGTTCTTTTCAAGATAGCTCATACTACCCCAAGAAAACATGTATGTACAATTAGAGAGCTCATTGCGGTGACAACCCAGAACTCCTTCCTTGGGTGATGCAGAACAAGAGACCACCCCCTCCCTATGTACGTCCAGGGACTGAAGAAAACATGTGTGTACAATTAGAGGGCTCATTATTTTATAAGGCAGCCTAGAACTCCCTCCCTAAGCAACAACTTAGAATTCACACGCGGTTTTTGTTCTTCTTAGGATAGCTCATATTACCCCAAGAAAACATATATGTACAATTAGAGGGCTCATTGTGGTGACAACCCAGGACTCCTTCCCTAGGTGATGCGGAACAAGAGACCGCCCCCCTCCCTATGCACGTCCAGGGACTAAAGAAAACATGTGTGTACAATTAGAGGCTCATTATTTTATAATGCAACCCAGAACTCCCTCCCTAGACAACAACCCAGAATTCACATGCGGTCAAGAGTCGGCTCTAATACCACTTATAACACCTTGGATCTCCACTTTACACATATTGTCTGCTTTGGACACTAAGTTCTTACGGTTTTGTTCTTCTTAAGGCAGTTTATACTATCCCAAGAAAATGCGTGTACACAATTAGAGAGCCTATTGCCTTATAAGGTAGCCTAGACCTCCCTCCCTAGGCGATGTGGGACTAGAAACACGCTCCCTCTATGCGCACCTTCAAGGACCAAGGTGCGAACGCACCACCATTCCTTCTCCCCACACACCGCCGCCTGAGCTGTTACACTCTCCACCCCTTAAGAACACAACGTTCTCACTGTGGCCCCATACATGTTTTTTTTTAGGATAGTATGAGCTACTTTGGAAAGAACAAAATTGAGAGGACTTAATGTCCAAAGCGGACAATATATGTACAGTGGAGACCCAGAGAGTTACAAGTGGTATTAAGCCGACTCCCATAGTGTATGGGGCCACAGTAAGGGTGTTGTGCCATAAGAGGTGGAGAATGTGACGACCCATAACAGGGGCAATAGCAAGGGCGTTGTGCCATAAGAGGTGGAGAATGTGACGACCCATAACAGGGGCAATAGCAAGGGCGTTGTGCCATAAGAGGTAGAGAATGTGACGACCCATAACAGGGGCAATACGGAAGGACGGACTAAGATCGCATTAGCAGTACACAGGTGAGGCGAAATACGTGTCTCCTCTCTTACATCGCTTACTCCTCTCTTACATCGCTTATGGGGGAAGTCAATCACCTTGGTAGTATTAGCCCATTATGGTACATCGCCCTCGTCGTGGCCCCACACATTGTGGGAGTTGACTCTGATACCACATTGTGGCCCCACATGTCCACCCCTTATGGCACATCGCCCTCGTTGTGGCCCCACACATTGTAGGAGTTGACTCCAATACCACTTGTAAGAACCCGAGTCTCTACTGTATATATATTGTTCACTTTGAACATTAAGTTCTCACGGTTTTGTTCTTCTCAAGACAGCCTATACTAGTCCAAGAAAACACACACACACACACACACACACACACACATATATATAGTTTAGAAGAATCCAAGCCTTATAAATTAGCCTAGGACTCATTCCCAAGAGATGTGGGACATGAGACATGTACTTAGCCTCGCCTGCGTATCGTTGAGGCGATCTTAGTCTGTGCCTCCCTATTGCCCTGGGTCTAGGTCATCACATTCTCTACCTCTTATGGTACATCGCCCTCACTATAGCCTCACACGCTGCGGGAGTCGGCTCTGATACTACTAATAAGAACTCGAGTCTTCACTGTATATATATTGTCTACTTTGCAATGACTCCTCCATGTTAAGTAGGCCGGCCAAACAATTTTACTCAAGCAGCCACAATCGCCATTTGCCACTTGGAATGTGGACACATCACAAGGCCGTCCCAGCATTCACATGATCGAAATCATGTTCAGACAAAAGAAGAAAAAAAGTCGCTTTGGCCTTGGTAAGATGTAGACGGTAGAAGAACTAAACGCAGCGAATATACAAATACAATCTCCACATGCGGAGCACTCCATGCCGAGTGATGTCAACTGTTGGCTGGGTCCGCTTCATGTGGGGCCCAGCTAACCATAAAACAAAAGAAACATTAAAAAAAAAAAAGAGGAGGAAGAAAAGTCAAAAGCTAAAAGAAAAAAAGGGGTTGTTGCTTCGTGCGTGCACGTGCCCGAGAAGGTGGACAGAGAAGAGTAAGTGTCACGCCCCGAACCTCGAGCGCGCGCACATCCCACTGCGGTCAATCAAATATGCGACATTCCAGGATACGTCGCCAACCCATTCATTTTATTACGCATGCGGAAGTGAAACAAATCCCCCGACAACATTTAACTTAGGATAGAAAAGCAGGCAATCAATCACAATACCAAACACTCATTTACAAACACATAGGTATAAATACAACTTTGGACTGTCTACAAAGTAGACCGGCTCGACAAAAGGGGAACTATCCTAAAACCAACTAGCAGGACACGTTCACCAATACTTCAGTCTCCACCTTTCCAGACTTAGGGCTTCGGGTCCACCACAACCGCCATCTAGGGACTTGAAATTTTAATCCCACAACCGGGATGAGACTATGTCTCAGCAAGTTCAACCCCATAAACCCCTATTAGAAAGAAAATACGCCCCGGGTGGCCTAGCCACATCACACAAAAGACTTACCTCGCCTCAGCCTTCATCTGCAGGTTAGCACAATTTATATAATTCAACAACGTACAATTATAATAACCAAACAACCATGGCACAATCACATTATCAAAACAATTCAACCACTTGGATCGTCTCAGCGATCAATCGACTCGGCCGATTACATGTCATTCTAGCAAATCAATCATTGCTCTCAATCCCGGCCCTATAGGAAGGTTTAACAAACAGTGGCAATCATGGCCCCACTCGGCACGACCTTTAATTAGGTAGTCCATCACGGCCTCACTGGGCACGACCTCTAATAGGTGGTCAATCACGGCCTCACTGGGCACGACCTCTCCTAGGTGGTACATCACGGCCTCACTGGGCATGAACTCTCATAGGTGGTTCATCACGGCCCTATAAGGCACGACCTCTCATAGGTGGTCCATCATGGCCTCACTGGGCACGACCTCTAATAGGTGGTCAATCACGGACTCACTGGGCACGACCTCTCCTAGGTTGTACATCACGGCCTCCCTAGGCACGACCTCTAATAGGTGGTCAATCACGGCCAATCTCCCATCAATTTATACACTTAGTATTTTATAAAAAAATCCCTATTTATCGCAATCACACTCAATTTTCCACAACCAATCATCAAATTCAAATTCTAAATACACAGCAGCGATCGGCACAAAATTCTGAGCAACCGAGGTCAAAAATAATTTTTCCGTTTTTTTAATAATATTTTAATAATTTCGGAATATAATATAATATTATAAATTTCCAGAATTTCGAAGCAATTAAATAATTCAAAATTAAAATCCTACTATGTCCCATCAAGGTTTATTATTAAATAAACTATCTTAACCTTTAATTAAACACACTTTAAATTAAACCAACCTTTTAACCCAAATCACAATTAAATAAACTCAAATATCCACCTAAACTTGCTTAACTTAGACTAAGCACACTTAGGGCATAATTAACCGTCTAATCAAGGTTTAGTGAGCTAAACTCACCGAATTAACGAGCCGAGCTGACCAAAACGACGGGGACGACGAGGGGATCGACTTTCTCCGAAGCGGGCCAAGCATCCAGGGTTGGGAAGGCGGCCAAAACGGGCCAAACATGGGCTGCCATACCCATTTTTCCAGCCACTGATTTGGGGCCGAGAAGGGCAGATCCGGCGTCGGAATGGGCAGAGGAAACCAGCAAGGGCTTGGACGGGCCGGTGGGGAGGTCAATGACGGCTCACGGTGGCGGGGACGAGCTCCAGCAGCTCGGGACGACGGACGATGGCTGCTGGCGCGCGGACAAAGCAGAGACGGGAGGGCGGAGCAGCTCGCGCATAAGACAACGTGCGTGCGAATGAATGGCGATAGCAACGAGCTCCGGCGACAGGCAAGCTGGTCAGGCGAGCGGCGAACGGCGGTCCGGCTGGGCTGCAGCCATCCTCGGCATGCTTAGATCTGCTGGGTCTTGGAGTAGAAACCGGAGACGGAGAAGAGAGGAGAGAGGGAGGCCGAGGTCCAAGCGGCGAGGCACGGCTGCGACGGTGAGTGGACGGGCAAAGGCGGCGACGGCTCCGGCTGCAACTGCAATGGCTGCTGGCTTCCGGTTGCTGGGTTCGAAGTTGGAGAAGAAGATGGAGATGGAGAGTGGTCGCACGGGAGAGAGGAAGAAGAGAGGGAGGAGAGAGAAGGAGGGGGGACCCTTTTTATTTTCTTTTTCTCTTTCTTTTATCCAACAAAAATGGCCCACCATGACCTAGGATGACATCACACTCCACTATCTCCCACAACCTTATTCCAATGGTTGCAATTCCATTTTCCGCCGGGGCATAAAACTTTGTACATCAATTCCTTCAATTCCAATCAATTCTCTCCCAATTGAATCAAATTGAAGTCCATAAAATTAATCCAATGTCACCACACTCTAATTCACATCTTCACTTGTCCATAGAACCAACTTAAGTCCCAAAAGTACGACCAACAGCGGGCCTACTAATTTCTCGAGCTAAATTGGCCATTCTCTGATTATTTTGCTGAAAAACTCGGCTTACATGAAAAATCTTCCGAAGATTAGTCAATATTCATAAAATGATTTGTGACACACCCATACTTCCAACTTCTGAATTCGATCTCAATTCTACGGTTAATTTCACTTTGGCACGATACTAGCGCGGTCCAACCTACCGGGTAGCCTTTAGAAATTTTCATGCATTTGACATGTGGTTGATCATCTCAAGCCACAACGTACATCTTTGAAACATTGGCGACTTTCGGTTGTCGGGGTAATCTTAAGGTTTCAAATACGAACACAGGGTACCCGATCAATAGAAAAGTCGGTTCAGTGCTGATTGCCACGAATTATGCGATCTGGTGGAATCACTCACACCTGATCACATGCCTCTGTCGAGTCAACCTATCTCTGATCTTTAATCGATTTTAATTGTGCCGTAATGACCATTGCAGACTAGCTCGATCGAAAGGTCGCTTCCTGGTCAAATTCTCGAGTCTGATGCATTAGAAACTCTTAACGGCTTCACCCGATAGACTAGTTTCCACATGAGTGGCCAAATCAAGGAAAAGAACTATATGCATGCCAACGAAATGCCCGTCTTAATTTATTGAAAATAGAATCGGAAAATCGGGATGTCACAACTCTTCCCCTCTTATAAAAATTTCGTCCTCGAAATTTAAACCTTTACCAATTCTTAAACAAAAAGGTGGAGGTACAATCGTCTCATATAATCTTCTCTTTCTCAGGTTGCTCCTTTTGTACCAATGCTATTAGATCACTGCTCTCTTGCCCAAACCACTTCGGGTTCCAAAATACTAAACGCTTGCCCACTTAAAATTCCAAAGGTCTTCAACACAAAATCTGCGAAATTAAACTGGCGATTCTGAGCAGTCTTTAAACCATCTTTGATAATTGCGACTGAACCACTTATTTCTGAACCAACTCTGGACTTGTGATTTTCTGATCTCTGATCTCAGATGTCATCTCAACAACTGATGTTCTGAACACTCTGCTCTACACTGACTAAAAGAACTATATGACTAATCTGCTGAAACTGGGAACCTCTGGTCAAGATCTGATGTAACTCTGATACTGATCTCGATAATTGCAATCACTGACTACTATACTGACCTTGGCCTGTGATCTTTCTTTCCCTGACTTCATCTTAGCAATTGAAATTCTGCACTCTCTGCTATACACTACTTAAGAAAGAACCATCTGAAAGCTCTGCCAACTTGGAACATCTGATCTAGATTTAAAATACAATTCATCCCCGGCACTTCGTGCAGATGATTTATATGATATACACACACTTCGGTGTACCCACTTTGTGACAAGAAAGAATCTCCAATTTCTGAAATCGAACTTAGATTGGTGGTTAATTTTACTCCAACACGCTTTTAGTGTGACATAGGCTATTAGGTAGTTTTCGGAGCTTTTTAGGACAATGATCCGTGGTCGATTTTCTTCGAGCCACGATGAATCCACTCGACACACCGGCGACTCTCGAGGGTCGTGAAAATCTCGATGATTCAAATACGGACACAAGGTACCAAAACGACAGTAAAATCAAATTAGTATCAGTCGACGAGAGTTTTCCAATTTAGTGGAGTCACCCACGATCGGTCATTCATCTCAGTCGAACCGACCTATCTCTGATCTTAATTTGATTTTTTTAACTGTGCCGTAATGATCTCTAAAGATGAGCACGGTCGAGAAGTCGATTCTTAGTCGAATTTTCAAGTCTATTTGCCTTAAAGTCCTTAATAACTCACCCAACTAGTCTAGTTATCTCGTAAGTGGCCAACTCAGAGAAAAACACTGTAATCACGTCGATGAAATGCCCAATTTAACCAATCAAAATCAGAGTCTAAAAATCAGGATGTCACACACTCAAAACAAGGTCTATTCGTACTGTCTAGACAACGTTGAAATTGCTATGATGAGCTTCCCATAAGATCTCTTCTTTAATCTCTGTATCGACATTTACACACAATCATCCTCAGAACCTTAGCGTTCTGTCTTCAGAAATCTGAAAATCAACCTCTCTCTCATCTGCATTCTCTTATAGAGTTTTTTGAATTTCTAAATCTGTCCACTGAAGCGCTTTGATTCTGATCTGAACTCTTGGTTCATTTCTAAGGGTAGTCATAAGATTCAAAAAGTGGCCTACTATAGATTTGAAAACCGAATTTCGATCTTCCTCGAGTAAGATCCAATCCTCGAGTACCAACTGTGCAACTGATGACTCTCGACTCAGTGCATCTACAATTTTGCTCACCCTTCCAGAGTGATACAAAATATCAGTCATAATCCTTAGGAGTTCCATCCAGCGATGCTGTCTCATATTGCACTCCTAAGGTCTCAACTGACGGGACACATATGCAACAACTCTATCATGCTGTATCAACACCTCACTCAATCCTTTAAACGACACATCACTGTAGATCTCAACCCTCCTTGACCAAATGGAACAGTTAGCACAGGTGCGGTAGTTAGCTCTTGCTTAAGCTCTTGAAAACTATACTCGCACTTACCTGTCCACACGAACTTTTCTTACTTCCTCAGTAGTCGAATCAACTGCAATGCTGACACTAAAAACCCTTCCATAAAACTTTTGTAATATCCTGCTAATCCTCAGAAACTTATGTTCTCTGTCACTGTAGTTAATCTCGGCCAACTGCTAACTGCTTCAATCTTGGACGGGGTCTAAGGAGATTTCTTCACCTAAAATCACGTGACCTAGGAGCGCAACACGAGTCATCCAAAACTCACACTTGCTAAACTTAGCATGAAATTGAAGAGTCCCCAAGGTCTGAAGTATCATCTTCTAATGTCTCTCGTGCTCCTCGGCACTCTTTGAACACACCGGGATAATTTCAATGAACGCGATCATAACTGATTCAAGTACCCTTAAACATTCTGCTCATTAAACCCAGACAAATAGCTATGGTGTCCATCAAACCACTCGGTATTACAATGAACTCATAACTACCGTATCGAGCGCAAGATGCTAACTTTGGTATGTCTTTCTTAACTGATGATACCCTCACCTCCAATCGATGTACAAACACAACGAACCAACTTTCTTCTTCACGAATAGAACGGGTGCTCCCCAAGGTGATACACTGGAACGCGTGAATCCTCTATTCAACAATTCCTGCATCTGCACCTTCAGTTCCTTTGACTCAGGTAACACCATTCGGTAAGGAGCCTTAAGGACTGGCTCTGTTCCAGGTGCTAATTCAATCACGAACTCTATTTTTCTTCCTGACTGCAAACCTGACAATTCTCTAGAAAATACCTTAGAAAACTCTTGTACTACGATTATGATCTCCATATTCGGCCCCTCAACTAATGCATCCACTTCAGTTGCCATGTAGATTTGATAACCAACAACCTAAACCAAGTCATCTTCAGTGACGAATAACAAGGATTGAAGTTCCTCTTTAACTTTCAGTAATTCAAAACTTTCATACGCTAACTGAACAAACCGAATTATGTTACTACTACGATTCAAAACAATAGAAAGCTCCTTGAGCCAAACCCTTTCATAAATGACTTATAAGTCATACTTAAGCAACCCTTCAAGTACAACTATAGTCAGAGACTCATCTTTCTATCACTTTATTACCACAACAAAAATCTTATAACCTTCACTGAAAATTCTGCTGCACTACTATGATAAAATTCCCTCAAGAACATTTTCCCCTTGACTAATGCATGGTCGACCCATTCATGCTCTTCTAGCCATCCTAGTGGCGTCATATCTGCAGTAACGGTACTTACGCTCTCATGGACTTACGCGGACAATCCCTAACCCAATGATCGTGCTGACCATATTCAAAGCATGCTCTCTTTTTACTCTGACATTGGGCTGACTCACTCTCTTCTTCCACAAACTCAGCACACAATCGGTGAGTCATCTACTTCCCATCAAGGAACATCATGCACCATTCCTTGTACTGGGTATGTTCTAAGTACCCCACTAAATGTCCCGAAGCATGTTTCCCCTGTTCTGTCTTATCAACGACGATGCAGAAACAGCTATAGTTCCATCCATCTATACGAGCCATCTTTGATCAAATGGTTTTACTGGCGACACCTGTAACAAGTCATTTCCCTCTTACAGCACGGAATAGATCCATGTCTTTTCTTACAGACACGACACGCATCGATCGAGTTAAGCACTGACTTTCCAATTCTACTCTTTTAATTGGGTGAAACAGGGCATTTTTCTTCTGACATCGGCCTTTCTCCCCAACCAATTTTCATCTCTGTCTAAACTGAACCTTGACTCAGATACGGAGACTTGATCCTCGATCACAACTCCAGATTAGGCCTCAACAGGCGCGGCAATAACAACGGTCACAACACTAACAACAGTAGAAACAACGGCAACAGCAACGGCTTGATCCTGAGCTTACTGACCCAACAAGCTTCCAAGGGACACTAGCGCCTGAACGATCTCAACGGACCTAAGATTGTTTGGTGCTGCTACACTCTAAGTACCGACTTGCGATGGTACTCTCACACTCGCGCTGGTCTAAGCCTGCGCTTTACCTCGGGTACCAACTCTTGTCAGCATCCCACCCTGAGGTATAGGTCCTATCGACCTCTTCCAAGGAGTTCTTCACTCCTGGTCACTCATCCTACAGGCTCTTTATAGACACCTGCTTTCCGATTCCAACATCAGGTTAGAATTTGAGTGACCCCACAAACAAGCTACCAAGCAGCTATCAACCACATGCATCAGCATATTAAAAGCATTTCCTACTAACTATCCCATGACTCATCGCACCTTATCACTCCATACACAAACTATGCTCTGATACCACTTAAACGGGGATGTCATGCCCCGAACCCCGAGCGCGCGCACATCCCACTGTGGTCGATCAAATATGCGACATCCCAGGATACGTCGCCGACCCATTCATTTTATTACGCATGCGGAAGTGAAACAAATCCCCTGACAACATTTAACTTGGGATAGAAAAGCAGGCAATCAATCACAATACCAAACACTCATTTACAAACACATAGGTATAAATACAACTTTGGACTGTCTACAAAGTAGACCGGCTCGACAAAAGGGGAACTATCCTAAAACCAACTAGCAGGACACGTTCACCAATACTTCAGTCTCCACCTTTCCAGACTTAGGGCTTCGGGTCTTCCACGACCGCCATCTAGGGACCTGAAATTTTAATCCCACAACTTGGATGAGATGATGTCTCAGCAAGTTCAACCCCCTAAACCCCTATTAGAAAGAAAATACGCCCCGGGTGGCCTAGCCACATCACACAAAAGACTTACCTCGCCTCAGCCTTCATCTACAGGTTAGCCCAATTTATATAATTCAACCACGTACAATTATGATAACCAAACAACCATGGCACAATCACATTATCAAAACAATTCAACCACTTGGATCGTCTCAGCGATCAATCGACTCGGCCGATTACATGTCATTCTAGCAAATCAATCATTGCTCTCAATCCCGGCCCTATAGGAAGGTTTAACAAACAGTGGCAATCACGGCCCCACTCGGCACGACCTTTAATTAGGTGGTCCATCACGGCCTCACTGGGCACGACCTCTAATAGGTGGTCAATCACGGCCTCACTGGGCACGACCTCTCCTAGGTGGTACATCATGGCCTCACTGGGCACGACCTCTCATAGCTAGTTCATCACGGCCCTATAAGGCACGACCTCTCATAGGTGGTCCATCACGGCTTCACTAGGCACGACCTCTAATAGGTGGTCAATCACGGACTCACTGGGCACGACCTCTCCTAGGTGGTACATCACGGCCTCACTGGGCACGACCTCTAATAAGTGGTTAATCACGGCCAATCTCCCATCAATTTCTACACCTAGGATTTTATAAAAAAATCCCTATTTATCGCAATCACACTCAATTTTCCACAACCAATCATCAAATTCAAATTCTAAATGCACAGCAGCGATCGGCACGAAATTCCGAGCAATCGAGGTCAAAAATAATTTTTCCATTTTTTTTAATAATATTTTAATAATTTCGGAATATAATATAATCTTATAAATTTCCAGAATTTCGAAGCAATTAAATAATTCAAAATTAAAATCCTATTATGTCCCATCAAGGTTTATTATTAAATAAACTATCTTAACCTTTAATTAAACGCACTTTAAATTAAACCAACCTTTTAACCCAAATCACAATTAAATAAACTCAAATATCCACCTAAACTTGCTTAACTTAGACTAAGCACACTTAGGGCATAATTAACCATCTAATCAAGGTTTAGTGAGCTAAACTCATCGGATTAGCGAGCCGAGCAGACCAAAACGACGGGGACAACGAGGGGATCAACTTTCTCCAAAGCGGGCCAAGCATTCGGGGTCGGGAAGGCGGCCAAAACGGGCCAAACATGGGCTGCCATACCCATTTTTCCAGCCACTGATTTGGGGCCGAGAAGGGCGGATCCGGCGTCGGAATGGGCGGAGGAAACCGGCGAGGGCTTGGACGAGCCGGTGGGGAGGTCAATGGCGGCTGACGGCGGCGGGGACGAGCTTCGGCAGCTCGGGACGACGGATGATGGCTGCTGGCGCGCGGACAAAGCAGAGACGGGAGGGCGGAGCAGCTCGCGCATAAGACAACGTGCGTGCGAATGAATGGCGACAGCAACGAGCTCCGGCGACGGGTGAGCTAGTCGGGCGAGCGGCGAACGGCAGTCTGGCTGGGCTGTAGCCATCCTCGGCGTGCTCAGATTTGCTGGGTCTTGGAGTAGAAACCGGAGACGAAGAAGAGAGGAGAGAGGGAGGCCGAGGTCCAAGCGGCGAGGCGCGGCTGCGACGGCAAGCGGATGGGCGAAGGCGGCGACGGCTCTGGCTGCAGCTGCGACGGCTGGTGGCTTCCGGTTGCTGGGTTCAAAGCTGGAGAAGAAGATGGAGATGGAGAGTGGTCGCACGGGAGAGAGGAAGAAGAGAGGGAGGAGAGAGAAGGAGGGGGCCCTTTTTATTTTCTTTTTCTCTTTCTTTTATCCAACAAAAATGGCCCACCATGACCTAGGATGACATCACACTCCACTATCTCCCACAACCTTATTCCAATGGTTGCAATTCCATTTTCCGCCGGGGCATAAAACTTTGTACATCAATTCCTTCAATTCCAATCAATTCTCTCCCAATTAAATCAAATTGAAGTCCATAAAATTAATCCAATGTCACCACACTCTAATTTACATCTTCACTTGTCCATAGAACCAACTTAAGTCCCAAAAGTACGACCAGCAGCGGGCCTACTAATTTCTCGAGCCAAATTGGCCATTCTCTGATTATTTTGCTGAAAAACTCGGCTTACATGAAAAATCTTCCAAAGATTAGTCAATATTCATAAAATGATTTGTGACACACCCAGACTTCCAATTTCTGAATTCGATCTCAATTCCACGGTTAATTTCACTTTGGCACGATACTAGCGCGGTCCAACCTACCGGGTAGCCTTTAGAAATTTTCATGCATTTGACCTGTGGTTGATCATCTCAAGCCACAACGTACATCTTTGAAACATTGGCGACTTTCGGTTGTCGGAGTAATCTCAAGGTTTCAAATACAAACACAGGGTACCCGATCGATAGAAAAGTCGGTCTAGTGCTGATTGACATGAATTATGCAATCTGGTGGAATCACCCACACCTGATCACATGCCTCTGTCAAGTCAACCTATCTCCGATCTTTAATCGATTTTAATTGTGCCGTAATGACCCTTGCAGACTAGCTTGATCGAAAGGTCGCTTCCTAGTCAAATTCTCGAGTCTGATGCATTAGAAACTCTTAACAGCTTCACCCGATAGACTAATTTCCACATGAGTGGCCAACTCAAGGAAAAGAACTATATGCGTGCCAACGAAATGCCCGTCTCAATTTATTGAAAATAGAATCGGAAAATCAGGATGTCACAGTATGCCCAAGAAGAGAGAAAAAATAGAGAGAAGGCATGAGAAAGGGTCGTCTCATGAGAGCACGCGTAGAAGAAAAGAGAAAGAGAGCCCATTCAAAGATCAAATGTTGATGGAATCCGCTCAAGTTTGAGTATGTTGTTCGTGAAATTGAGGACTACAAGTTGATAGGTTTGAATTCTCTAATTGCGGTTAGAGTTTTCTTACTTCGAATTTATTGATTCACCTTTGTGATAAGACAATGTGATTGTAATGTTTATGTTGAGCCTCTAGTATGTGAATAGATAAACTTATTTTGTGTATCCTACTATTTTAGTGATTAGCGGGAGTTTTTGAGTGGTCTGTGATTTTTCCGACATTGAATTTTCACATTAAATCCTTAGTAGTGCTGTTGGCTTCATTCTCATATCAAATTGGCATTATATTTGCATATTCCAACGATATATATATGGCTAGTTGTTGATGGAGCTAAGTTGATTTCAGTCAATTTAGTTTTGGGTGAGAAATTGACCCTGAATTGGGTTTAGTTTGTGGTAAATTATTGTCCCCCGATTCTCCCAAACAGTCCACATATGTATATCTTCTTGAAATAATAGCCTTAACATAGATGAAGAATGCTGCTTGGGAGTTGACTCAGAGCGATCCCTGAGCTGTCATTCCTTCACGGAACAGACCTGGAACGGAGGGGATCAAAGCAGGTCCAGGTTCCGAACAGCTGGAGCTACCGCGATAGGCTCGGCTTCAACATAGAAATCCTTCTAAGTCTTCAGCCAAAAAGGAGAGGAAAGAAGAAGAAGCGTCCACGACAGTGAACTGCTTTCATCTCACCTGCGGGTTCTACGGACCAAACGCTTTGACAGGTGACTCCGCCATGGAAGTAAACGATGAGTTGACATGGGTCTTTACCTTTCGAGGATCTGCATTGCCATGCTGGATTATGCTCGTGACAGATGAATTGCCCTGCCATCGTCTGCTTCGTGGAAGAAAATTGTACCCATCATCCATTAGCAGACAAAGCAGACGATCCGGGCCCCTTATAGGCGTCGTCATGGACATATCATAGTTCCATTTAGGATAATTTCAGGCCTATAATCACGACCGATCCCCCTCCCAGATGTCAGCATTCCGCGCCCTGAGCAACGGGATCTAATTCAGTGCGGCGTTGGCAATTTGGTATATTATACTGGTAAGTGTCAAATAACTCCGATAAACCAGAAATGACCGGTAAGTTTGCTCCGCCTGATCAGGCGTTTGTAACTTATTGACAGGTTTTTGACAAGTACCAAGACCTATATATGCTTTAAAAATTGTCAACTGACTTTAATAGTCTATTGATATTTATTTTTACAACTTATCAATGCCGTGATAGTTACTAATTTTTCAAAGCAATTTCCGGCCTTGATTTGATTATTGTATCAGCGTTTATGCTGTGACAGTTACTAATTTTTCAAAGCAATTGCGGGCCTTGATTCGATTATTGTATCAACATTTTGACCTGGTAAGATACCAATTAATATTAGTCACACGCCAACTTTTTTTTCATCTTGCTAGGTTTGGAAAAGTATCACCAATTCGTTATACATCCCAGGGTCACCGATTGATTTCACAATCCAACAACATCTGTTATGACATTTGGTAGAATCTAACAACATCTATTATTGCAACTTCCGGACACCTTTGGAGTTTCCGGCTTTTATTGGAATTTATTCAACATTAATTAGATTGAGATATCAACTAATTTTAGTTGCTCACGAATGATTTTAATGACGTTCGATCGCTGATTTTAGAAGAAAAAACTTTGTAGAACAACACCTAGCTCCACATGGCGGGAAAAGAGTATAAAGTAACATTGCAAATTCAATAATCACCAACACAAAAAACAGTCATCTTTCTGGGGAGTTTCACTTGAGCAATCCTTCATAAGAACAGCTTCCGCTGATCGTGGTCTCTCAAGTCGAGTCTCGACAACTTCAATTGGCTTTTGCATTCATCTCTTCGCTCGGACTCCAGCTTCTTCCATTCTCCAGGTTTTATCTGTCTGTGCTTGTTTCTGAATCTAGCCATTCCTCGTTCATCAATTGTTGTATGTATTTCACCGTTTCTTAGCACCAGATGTGTAAACTGCCATTTCCTTCGGTTATCTTCCGTAACGTTAAATGCGGGTCGATTTTTTGCTGATTTGACCGTTTTCTACCCTTAGAAGTCGCCTAACCCAATCCAATTGCTTGAGAAGTTGGAGTTTTTAGAGTCTCTTTCATCTTTGTTTTGTACTTTGTTCTTTTCTACTTTTCTTGGCTCATACATCTTTGCAAATTAATGGTTCATGTCATAACATAGCATCATGAAGTTCCCAAAGAAGGAATGTGACATCCTGGATTTTCAATCCTGTTTTCAATTGAATAAATTGGGCATTTTATCGACGTGCCTATAGAGCTGTTCTCAGAGCTGATCACTCTCGAGATAACTAGGCTATTCAGGGAAGCTATTAAGAAATTTTAAGGCAATAGACTTGAGAATTCGACCAAGAATCGACTTCTCGACCGTGCTCATCTTTAGAGGCTATTATGGCACAATATAAAATCGATTTGAAATCAGAGATAGGTCTGTTCAACTGAGATGTGTGGCCAATCGTGGGTGACACCACTAAATTGGAAAGTTCTCGTCGACCGGCCTTAAACTAATTCTTCTGTCGTTTTGGTACCCTGTGTCTGTATTTAAATTCTTGAGATTTTCACGATAATCAAGAGTTGCCAATGTCTCGAGTGGGTTCATCGTGGCTCGAAGAAAATCGATCACGAGTCATTTGCAATAAAAATCTCTGAAGACTACCCGGTAGTCTAGATTATGCTAAAAATTCGCCGAATGGAAATTAACTGCGATTTCGAGTTCGATTTCAGAAATTGAAGATTCTGTCATGTCACAATAAATTCTAAGAATATCGACTCATCTTTCGAGGAATTTTTGGTGAGTTCGGGATTTTTACAGAAAATCATTGCGGACGATTTGGAAAACGAACGAAAATTCGGATTTGCCAAATGGAAGAGATTTTTGGCATTTGGTATGAGTGAATGGGTGAATGGAAGTTGCTTGGGCTTTTTCTGAATTCAAATTGGACCTTAACGGGATTTGTTTGTTCAGAAAATTGGATTCCGAAAAGAAAATGAATTAAAATTCGGAGTTGAAGGAAACGCCGTTGTTGTTGCCCAAAACTTGTTGTTTGAGGGAAATTTTGTGCAAGAAAGCAAGTGGAAATCAAGTACTTTAGCATGGGGATTTTTTGGGACCAAATTGGACTAAACAAGAGCAAGTGGAACCAAGAATTTCGATTATAGGATTTTCCTTTTTAATTTCCTTTTCTTTTATTCTTTCCCCCGGCCGCGAACGTTTCCTTTCCTTTCCCTTTTTTTTTTCTCTCTCTCTCTCTCTCGCGAGCGAAGGCCCCACCGACGTCCCCTTTTTCCCTTCTCTTTGCCGTGTCCAAGTTCTCTTTCCCTGACTTCTCCCCTACGTTGTCGACATCCCCTTCCCCTTTTTCTTTTGTTCTTTCTTTCGGACCGCCCCCAACTCCTTCGGCTTCTTCATTTCCTTCGCCCCACCTTCGACGACGCCCATCTCCGTCTCTCTCCGTGGCCGGCTCCGCAATTTTGCGCGCCGAAGCAGCTCGCTTGAGGCAGCAAGCTCGGCTGTGTTACCCTCACCGAATCAGCCGCTGAAATCAGCCCAATAACCGAGGAAATCCAGCAGCTCGTGAGGCTTTGCAGGCCAAGTTTCAGGCCCGATTTGTGCCCCATTGGTGTCGCTGCTTTGAGAAGAATCGAGCCTCGTTGCGTCCCCGTCAAATTGATCCAAACGGATCGTTAATCATGTGAGTTTTGCTCACTAATCCTTGCTTAGTTTGCTAATGATGTTTAATGGTTGATTATTGTTAATTAAGTAGGATTAGTTGGTTAGATTAGAATAGATTAGTGATTATTAGTTAATTGCAATGTATGTTAGGTGATTAGACATAGTCATTAGGGAGTAGAAATGCTATAGTATTTATTGAATGTCTCTCGGGATTTTTCCCGACCCATCTCGAGCTTGAATTAGGCATTACAGGCCTAAAATTGGATTTATTAGTATTTATTAATTAATTCTTGTAATTAATTAATTATTTATTTTTCGGAGATTAGGCAGGGATAGTCGGCGACTGGAATTTTAAACCGATCATTGTGGTGCAATTCGTTTATTTATTTGAGCATTGGTTTGTCTTTGAATTAATTCTGTTTTTAGGATTTTATTCCTAAATTAATCAATTTTGGTAATTGATTGGAAATTTAACCGAGAGTCGGTTTACAACGCCGAAAATATTTTGGTGGACCATATAAAACGGTGGAAATTGTGGAAGTGTAATTATGGTATTTTGGCTAAGGTCGACTGTGTACCCACACACGGCTATTCATATCGGATATGATAAAAATAATGAAAATTGTATACTATCTTGGCTTGGGGCCCTAATCTATTAGCTTTAGATGAGCAATTTATTATTAGTTTTGGGCGAGCATATAAATAGTATACCATAGTATCGGCTTTGGGTGAGCACATATTATCAGTTTTGGGCGAGCATATATATACACATATATAATGGCCTAGGGGCCCTAATCATTCAGCTTTAGGTGAGCTATACTATCTATTTTCAGCTTTAGGTGAGCAGTCCTAAACTAAGGTCGGACTTTATAGATAGTATTAAATGTATCGACCAAGGGAAGGTCATGATGACATGTAATTGACCAAGTTGATTGATCAATGATTTGATCTGGTGCTATGAATTGATGTGTTTCATGTATGTCTGATATATACTGACTTGCAGGAGGGAACTGAGGCTATGGTAAGTCCTCTGAGTCGTGTTGTGCTTAGGCAGCCCTAAGGTGTATTGGCTTCCTAATCGAGTCTTAGGGAGTAGAACTTGCTAAGATGTAGTCTCATTCCGGTTGTGGGACAACATTTCAAGTCTCTAGATGGCAGAACCTAAAGAGGAGTACCTGGAGGAGGACCCCGAGGATGATACAGAGTAGGATCCTGATGAGGATTGAGACTCCACTCCTGTCTGATGACTTTTCCTGTTAAACCTGTTTGAGTAGAAACCAACCTTTTAGCATGGCTCATATATGTATATATATGACTGAGTTGTTATATATTTATATAAGTGTGTTGGTTTTCAAGTTCAAGCTTTTAGTCCTACTCGTCTATCCCATTACTTTATTGTCTAGGGATTATTATTATATGCTTCCGCATGCATATTAAAATGAAAAGGTCTGCGATGCGTCCTGGGATGTCGCTATTAATCGACCAAGGTGACGGATGGGTGCGTGCCCAATGATCGAGGCGTAACAAGGAATTAGTCGAGATTAAGCCTCTAACCCTCGCTAAATCGTACATTCATTTTCCAGGGGATGTTTGAAACTGTCTTCTTGCTCTCTTTCATTTTTTTTTTTTTTTGGTAATGTACAGGCAAAGGGCATTTACTTGTACTCATTCATCTCTCAGCCCTAAAATGGAAGTACGAGATTGGACACAGAGCTCTATATAACCGCATAAAATCTCCTTATCTTTGTTGAATCGTCAATACAACCCCGATTTATTTCTAAGGACTCCTATAAGGACAAGGTGCATTCATTTCTCGTCTTTGCAAAATTTGTCCAAGACGACATGGCATCTTTCCCAAGGCCAGAAAACAAACATAATCAATATAAATATGATGTTTTCCCAAGTTTCCGAGGTGAAGATATGCGTAAAAACTTTGTTGACCATCTACACAATCATCTACAGCGAAGAGGAATTGTGGCCTTTCGAGACGATCACCACCAAGATCTTCAGAGGGGAAAATGCATTAAAGCAGAAATATTGAGGGCAATAGAGCAATCAAGACTTGTACTTGTGATATTCTCTAAAAACTACGCTTCTTCAACTTGGTGCCTGGAAGAAGTTGCTAAGGCTGTGGAGTGCAAGGATATCGATGAAGGATCAGTGATACCGATCTTCTACAAGGTCGACCCATCTGACCTACGAAAACTGAGGGGAAACTTTGGGATAGGCTTTGCTAAAACTGAGGAAGCTTATTCGGGCGACAAGAGAGATATAAAGAGGTGGAAGGATGCAATGAGTAAAGTAGCTGGTCTCGCCGGAATTGAATTGAAAGATGGGTAGGCCTCTCTTCCACTAACTTGGAATGATTTGTTTTCCTTAATTTTGGCATGCCACTCATGTCATGACTATCATACTCTACATTATGTTAGTTCATCTAAAGTAGAATACACTCCAGAACTAAAAAGTCTCAATGCTTGCTGGGGAACTAATCACTTGCATTTCATCGTTGCAGATATGAGACCGAGTTTATTCAGCAAATCATTGGAGAAGTCGAAAAAAAACAGGGTCCACAGCTGTCTTACGTTGTAGGCGATCTTGTGGGAATGCATTCCCGTGTTGCAAATGTAGTTGAATCTTTATGCTTGGACGAGAGTGATGTACGTAGTATTGGCATATGGGGTATGGGTGGCATAGGCAAAACAATTGTTGCACGAGCAGTTCATGACAAAATCCATGGCCAATTTAACGATGGATGTTGTTTTCTTGCCAATGTTAGAGAAATTTCTAAAAAGAATGGTTTGGTGTATCTACAAAACCAGTTTCTCTGCGATATTCTCCAAGACGACAATTTGAGAATTAGGGATGATCATAGAGTTGCGAACATGATAAAAGAACGACTACAACATAAAAAGGTTCTCATTGTACTTGATGACGTGGATGAAAAGGAGCAGTTGGAAAAATTAGCGGGAGGTTTTGATTGGTTTGGACATGGAAGTAGGATCATTATAACAACTAGAGATGAACATTTGCTTCTTCAATATGGAGTCAATTCCATATATAAGGTGGAGGAACTATCCTTTAGTGAGGCTCGTCAGCTATTTTGTTTGAAAGCTTTTAGAAGTAACCATCCTCCAGCAGAGTTTGATGAGCTCATGGAGCAGGTTATTGGATACGCTAGTGGCCTTCCTCTAGCCCTTGATGTCTTGGGTTCGTTTTTGGCTTGTAGGAGCTTGATGCAATGGAAGAGTGCACTGGCCAGACTCAAAGAATGTCCAGAAGGGAAAATTTTTGACCGGCTTAGGTTAAGTTATGATGGACTACAACAGAAAGAGAAAGAGATTTTCCTAGATATTGCATGTTTTTTCAAGGGAAAGGAGAAACCTTACGTTACGGAAGTTTTGGACAATTGTGGTTTCTATGCAGATATTGGAATCGCAGTGCTTGTTGATAAATCTCTTATCCAAATCGTGAGCAACAAACTGTGGATGCATGATTTGCTACAAGAGATGGCTTGGGAAATCGTTCGTCGAGAGTCTCCTGAAGAGCCGGGAGAGCGAAGTCGAGTCTGGCTTTTTGAGGATGTATTCCATATTTTGTCAAAAAACTCAGTGAGTATCTACAAAATTAATTTGCAAGCATGCTTATTTGATATATGAAAGAAAAACTTGCTAGTCATGTATTGACACTATGTGATTTGTTTATCAGGGAACAGGAAAAGTCAAAACCATAGCCTTGCAATCTGAGGACCATAGAACAATGCGCTTGAATGGAGAGTCATTCACAAACATGACTAACTTAAGATTGCTTGATGTTCGTGCCATATACCTCTCTTCTGGGTTTAAGCACCTTTCAAATGAACTACGCCTACTAAGATGGGACAACTATAGTCTTAAATCATTTCCACCAAGTTTTTGTCCTAAGAATCTTATTGAACTCCATATGCAAGATAGCCTCCTTTGCAGCATCTGGAGAGGGGAAAAGGTTGGAATTAGTACTCATGCATGTGTATGCTTCATCAGACACTTTATTATGTTCAACAAGCTAATAAAATTGTTCAACCAAATTTTTCTAGATGCAGGTCTTCGAGAAGTTGAAAGTTATCAACCTCAATGGTTCCAAATTATTCGTGGAGACTCCAAACTTCATATATGTCCCAAATCTAGAGCGGCTAATTCTCAAAGGTTGCAAAGCATTATCTCAAGTTCATTCTTCAATTGGAAATCTAGAAAGACTCAGTCTACTTGACTTGGGTGATTGTGAAAATCTCACGGGACTTCCAGATAGTGTAGGTAATATAAAATCTCTTAGAGTTCTTAGTCTGAATGGATGTTTAAATCTTGAAGAACTACCTGAGAGCATCGGGGGCTTAGAGTGCTTAGAGGAGCTTGATATTAGTGAATCTGCCATAACACACCTCCCATCCAGCTTGACATTCTTACAAAATCTGAAAAAATTACGCTTTCAAGTTAGTAAAAGGAGGCCACAAAATTTTTGGAGGACACTGATGTGTACGTTGAGAAGAGCTCTGAACTTTAGACGTCCACGATTGCCTTCATTTTCAGGGTTGTCCTCTCTGACAGAGTTGGATCTGAGTGGCTACAATCTCCTAGAAGGAGAAATTCCTAATGATATTGACTGCTTACCCTCCTTGAGGTCTTTAGACCTGGCCAAAAATAGTTTTACCACAATAACTACACGCATCGAACATATCTCTGGCCTAGAATTTCTCATGTTAAATCATTGCAGAAATCTTGAAGTGTTACCAAGACTTCCAGAAAGCATAATTGTTGTGGCGGCTGAGAAATGCCTTAGATTGGAAAGGATATCAAACCCATTCATTATATGCACAGTACCTGACTTAGGTTTTTGCTTCCTTAATTGCTCCAGTTTGCTTCCGCAAGATCTTGATTTAACTTTGCAACAGAAGTACTCCTTGTCGTTGCTTCGTTACATCGTTTGTTGTTCCATGAGAATGATTCCAGGAAATTATGTGGTGTCTCCATGTTTGCAATGTGAAATACCCGAGTGGTTTAGCTTCCAAGTAGTTGGACCTTTGTTGAGCATAGAAATGCCCCCTAATTGGCATGACAATAGCTGGAGAGGATTTGCCATATGCGCATCTTTTAAACGAATCAATTGCAGCTCCTCTCAAGACTTGAAAAATGACCACTTCATTTTCTGTGGGTTCTATGCTAATGGAAATCAGCTAGGTCCCTTATTTAAGTTTCCCATCAGATTTGTCGATTCAAGTTGCCTTTGGCTAGGTTATGTGTCGGGTACTCAATTTCCACGTGGTACAAATTGGGAGACAATGTCAAACCACTTTGTCATATCATTTTCGATCACCAACCCTAGGTTAAAGGTGGAAAAGTGTGGCGTTCATCTGGTTTACGAGCAGCATCCAAGAAAGTTTGATGATATTTTAGTCAGGTGGTCTAGTTCATTGCCCAGGGATTGGGACAGAATCTACCATGAGTTTCAACCCCAAAGGGAGGTCAATAGTGTCTTCAAACATTCCACTGATCTGAACCTGTACAAAGTGAATGAAGGTGTAATGAGCTGTGGGGTCCTTGAGGTTGAGTACTCCCCGTACATTGGAAGTCGTTTACTCGTGGAGCATCTATATTTGCTTTGGCATCCTTCAAGACTTCGACTAGTGTCTGCTCATGATTTCAATATGAGGTAATCACTACTAGATTTGATCAATTGCCAGGGTTTGGGTTAGACCTTTCGAAATCCAAATAAACTAAGAAAACTCATGTTAATCCTAACCTAAAAATCTAGAATATCGCCACCAACACCAACATCTCCAAAATAATCAGGGGAATAAGTTTTGCTGGCTTTTGTGTTTCGCTTTCTCACCATAACAAAATCTTTCTTATAGATTCTGGAAGAACGGTCAAATGTGGTTAGCATTCGTTAATGTCAGGAAGAAACTTCGACAAGCACCGTAAGTGGATTCCTTGTTTTCGAGAAACTTATGTCATACTTTTATACTATTACGTATATTTCAATCAAATGCTAATTTCACTTTTTTAACTTTTTGGACCAACTCATGATTTTCAATTTTCTTATTGACTATATTTTTACTTTGACTATTTTCTCTGAAATTACAGTTCGAATACAAATTGTAATGTATTGCTAATCTACAATTAGAGTTTTAGGCCTTACTTTCCTACGAACTTTTTATTTACCTTTTTTTTCCTTTGCATACCCCACAAGGGAGATTTTTTTTTTGTTGGTCAAAATCATGGGAGATTAATCTGTCTATAAAATCATCTCTTTCCAGATTTGCTCCAAGACATGATTACAAGAGCACACTGGATGTCGCCAAGCAACCGTCATCTTGAAGTTCTACTCGATTATTACGCGACAAGAGGAATGTTTGAAGTTCTCTATATGAGTTTGCTGAATGAGCTCTTTGTGAAATATATATATATATATATATATATATATATATATATATATGAGATAACAATTAATGATTTGTTTTGATTAAGATTGACCGTTGGAAAACACTTGAGTGATCAAACAATGGTGAATTTTTTACTTTTCGCATTCATAGTGGATTTCTTGGCAATTGGCTCTTTTTGTGAAGTATATACTAATATTCAAACCAAATCATGTAAATTTCTAGTGTTTTCATTGTTTTTTGTTGATTTTTCTAGTAATTTCTTTTTCGTGTTAAACTTGAATTGCAAAATCCGTCAGTTTTGAGTTATTTTCAAAATAGAGTTAAGGCGAAGCTCCCGAGGTGAGATCTCTAAGCGAGGTACTAGATTGTTAAGCGGGCTTGAATGGTTATCCTCATAAGGTGGCGCTAGCATTGGCTCTTCCGAGCTCTATCGATTGTGTTTTGCTTTTCCTATTCAATTACTTAGTTTAATTTACTTTGAAGCTGCCACCAACATATAATGGAACGGCTATGAGCCATGTAAGGCGAGGGGCTCATCCTTACTACTATGAATAAGAGATTCACAAATTTACGAACTTGGTTACTCTATAGGAAATTTAATGTCCTTTCTGTACTTATCTCTTTCATGAAAACAATTTGCAAGAATTTCTTCAATTTTATTCCGTAAGTCCTAACACAACACAATATATATTAAGCATGGGTGCACAAGTAATAAAAATTAAATCTAGCAATAAAGATAAATAAACAAGGGAAAAATGCACAAAAAATCCCAAACTTTATCAACTATCACACATTTACTCTAAACTTTTTTTTGTGATATCAAACACCTCAAACTTTTACCCGTATGACACACTCACCCAAAACTTTTTCTATAAAACCAAAAAACCCAAACTCATACTTTTGTGACATAGAAAAACCTTAAATTTTTTTGTGACACCAAAAATCGTAAACTTGTATTTGTGTGATACATTTACCTCAAAAATACGGTGTCACAAAAAAAAAAGTTTAGGGTTTTTTATATTATTAAAAGAAAGTTGGGGATAAATGTGTCACATTATAGAAGTTTGGAATAAGCGTGTCATAATGGACATAAGGGAAAATTCCAAAATAGGACCTGAAGTGCCATCTTTTTCTCAAATAAGGGTCCGAAGTGAACATTGTTTCAAATAGGGACCCGAAGTGCCATCACTTTCTCGAATAAGGACCTGAAGTGAATGTTATTTCAAATGAGAACCTAAAGTGGTTATGTTTGTTTCAAATAAGGACCTGACTTTTCGGCGATCAAGGATATTTTTGTCTTTCCATTTTCTGCCTTTTTTTTTTCTTTCCTCTTTTTTTTTTTTTTGGTTCTTCTTCTTCCTCTTCGCTAGTGGCTAGCTGACCACTGGCGATGCCCACAGAGGGCTAGGCGAGACCGCCCACGCCGATCCTTACTAGTAGCTAGCGAGGGCCAACCTCGTCGATGGCCCCTAGGTGAGGGTCGCCACGCCCAAGCGACGCCATCCCTTACTTGTGGCTAGCGTGGATGGCTCTCACTGGTGAAGGCGACCCTCACCCAGCCCTTTGTAGGCATCGTCGATGGCTGGCAGCCATCGACAATGAGGAAGAAGAAGAACCAGAAAAAAAAAAAAAAAAGAAGAAGGAAATAAGGGGAAAATGCCAAATGATGAAAATACCATTGACCAGTCGAAAAATTAGCTAGTCGGCAACCGGCGAGGTGGGGTCCATATTTTGAAACAAGCAAAGCCACTTTATGTTATTATTTGAAACAAAGTCCACTTTGGGCTCTTATTTAATAAAATAAGGGCACTTTGGGTCATTTTTTGAAATTTTCCAAAAAAAAAAAAAATAAAGAGGAAAGAAAAAGGCGAAAAATCACAAAAGACAAAAATACCCTTGATCACTTTGAAAAGTCAAGTCCTTATTTGAAACAAACATAACCACTTTAGGTCTTCATTTGAAATAACATCCACTTCAGGCCCTTATTTGAGAAAGTGATGGCATTTCGGATCCCTATTTGAAACAATGTTCACTTTGGACCCTTATTTGAGAAAAAGAGGGTATTTCGGGTCCCATTTTGGAATTTTCCCTAGACATAATTTAGGGCTTTCGGTGGCTTTTACCCAATAAATAATGAGAAAAGTAAAGATAGGAGCCATATCTTGTAAATTTAAACAAGGCCTTGTTATTAACTCCCACAGGATTCTTAGGAGGCATGTGCACTAAACGTGGCTAATTTTAATACTCAAATCTACTCATCTTTCGATCAATCAAGGAAATTATTGGCAGTTTTCCACTGGCTTTCGTGTCAAGTGCAATCATGCCTTAAGTTCTATTTATTTCATAAAAAATGATCATTTGAAACACATTTTCTCTAAAATTGATTGCTTATATTATTTACAAAGATGAATGAACGAATAATATTTTTATCATCCACAAAAATAGTTAAATATAAACTGTTGTCTATAATGATAACATTTTCCTTAACTAATTATTTTACGTGATGCAAACAATTATTTTTAGAAAAATATTTTTAATTATTTACTTAATGCAAAACAAAAGAAATGTTGCAAATAGTAAATACACTTCATTTATTTTTATCAGAAAAGCAAAATCTTCCTTATAATTTTTTTTTTTTTAAATCAAAAGTTTTTACTTCTTCCAAATAAAATACTATTATTCTTTTCGTTAAACTATTTCACTATGGATGTATATTTGTTGATGTGGACCGTCAAACTGCTGATATGAATCTCTAGTAAACCTTTTGTGTCATGATACGCTCATAATTTTTATGTGACACTACCCAAATGCCAAGTTAACAAAACAATACAAAGTTTAAAAATAAACAAAACGCTATCCCATCTACCTGTAAAGACAAAATCCTAGCCCAAAATTACTTGCGTCCTAAACCTCCCGCACCACCGGTCACCGCCCTCCACCATCACCCCTGTGCCCTTGGACCACCTTGCCAACACTCACTGCGGTCCTTCGGATCCGAGCAGCGAGCGGCAATGGATGTCGTGGGGATCATGGCTATAAATCTTGCCGAACGGGGCAAGAGCTACGACAGAATTTAATCCATAGATTACGCGGCTAACAAAATGAAGGAATCTTCTGTTTTGTTCAAATATTGATGATTCCCTTCTTTTTTTTGGTGTGGTGTTTTGGGTTTTTTTTTTTTTTTTTTGAGGGGGAGGGGGTGGTTGGCTTCGGATGATTCCGTTGTCCACCAAAACTTATAAAAAAAAATCGATTCTTCTTGGGGTTGGATGATTCCGTTGTCCATCAAACCTAATAAAAAAAAAAATCAATTCTCCTACTAACTCTTGGCAAAAATGATAGTCGCAAATCAAATGAAAGTCCTAAAGGAATAGCATTCTTCTCTGAGCTGAATGAAGAATCATGTCTTTCAGAATTCGAGGTTGATGAGGGCCTGATATAGCTTCCTTTTTACAGGGCACGATATGCAGTTAATTGCGGAAATCAGGGAAAATAAATTGTATTTTCACTCTTTGAGCACACATATATGACAACAAAACAATACTCGATCTGAGGCACCTACCAATCAATCAAAGAAATTACTAGCACAGAGATGAGACCCAAGCTCGTCCATTGATTGACTCATCAAGACAAAAAGTCAACGATTAGTTTACAGGCGACGAATCATAGGCGTAGTTCAAGTTCAGATAACAAGGACGATGTTCAACACTTGCCATTAAAATATAACGTTAATACATCTATGATCTCATTTACACAAAGAGCAAATTTCTGATTTCGAGCAAGTCGGTACAAGGCCTTCTTCAGCATAGGAGACTTGACGCCCGTAAAAATGGGGGCTTCGCAGTCAAGTAAAGATATAAACTTCGTCATATCCCTTACTATAGTCATACAAATTTAACACTTTCAATCATTAAATCACAAAATTCATGTGCAAAACCGACGAAGAACTGCACTGAATTGATAGCATCAGAGCTAAACCTGCTTTCTCACAATACGTGGGACTGTAATTATATACAGATTGTCAAGCACTTTCCGAGCAGCAGGCCGGTTTACAGACTTCCTAGCCTCGCTACAGGGAAAAAAGTTTGAACTAGAAATGTTTTCCCTTCAAACTGAGTGAAAAGAAAACACTTAACGACAAGCACAGTTCGTGTAACCATAATTGCATATGATACAAGATATTTAAGAACTTTGACATGGAAATTTCAAACGCAACTTGCTTTGCAGCATGAAATTACTCGACAAATTCTGACCTGACAAAGAAGTTTGTTACATACTGTGTAACTTGAATAGCATCATGGACAAACCCCATTCAAAAGCATTTTTTCTGCACAATATCGAGAAAGCCATATAAGTCACCTCAAGGCAGTAAGTCCAAACGTACTTCACAGATATGAAGACGTGGAATATATAATCCCAAGAACAATCACTGATTTAGCTCCCTAAGATATTTACGCAAATAAATCGTGTTTAAGTCAAAAACATTTTTTTTTTTTCAAAAAAAGAAAAAGGATCATGTCCTCTATAACATGATAAACTCAAATTGCCTAGTCTCCAAATTTTGCCTAACCAATTCTGCGAGACTCAGGCAAGTTGTGCCACAAGCTCTTCACTAAAGAAAGCAAAAACCACAAAATCAGGAGGCATCGCAAGAAACTAGTATTGAACAATATGCATTAGAATCTGCAACAGCAAGAACTCAATTTCCTCAAAATGCTCAGAAAGGAAAAGATTGAAGTCATAGTCCATGATCGTGTGCTCAGCAGGAAGGCAATGAATTTAATATGGATCATCTTGGATAAAGCTAAAAGCTGCTAGACCAAAGCCCAAATCTCTACATTCAAAATTCAACTATCATGATTTTTGGGTAACTTCTTTCTTACGATACTGTATTCGGTAGTGTCAGAACCCTATAGAAGGTGCATGTTTCAATTGACACCAACACAGCATTATCATCATGCAGTCAAATTGTTGTGCAAATTATTGTTCCTTTGAGCTAACTTGGCAGAAGAGTTATATCAGGAATTTTGAATGGCAAGAAACTACAAAAAAAGGCCAACGTGGTTATATTCGCCAAATAACAAATAAAAGTCTGGCATATTTTGATGGATCATCTACCTGGATAGGTTTAATATGCATCCAATAGTGGGATGATCGGTAAGAAAACTACCACATGAAGCAATGTGCCTTTCCTCATCAAATGAGATTGGTGTTGAACAGGAAGAAAAGCCGAAACTAACTATTACCTCTGGATGCCATTGGAAAGCAGTTACAGGGTGACTGTGTGCTTGGATTGTGGAGACATAAACCTGGTAATAGAGTTCCTCAAAGAACTTAATGTTATTCTCACAAATAACCGAAATAAGCAGTAACACAAAATATTTTGTTCACTGTGATATATCACTTCAAACATGAAGTAAAAGGTAGCTGGTTATATTCAACCTTGTTGTCTCCATCCATGCTGGTTGTCAAGACCTTAAAGAAATTTGTTAAGTCAGTGTTCTGCTTTAGTTTTTCTAGCGAGATGTCAGCTGCTTGATTTTGAGTCTGCTGTCCCATCAAATCTCTCATTGCTTCTAGCGCCTGCATGATCCCTATAGTTCCCGGATCACCAGGTGCTGCTACCCCAGCACCAACCGGTGGAACCGGTTGCGGTGCTACACCACTAGCACTGGCTTGAGCCGGCGCTTTACCCCTATTACCTCGGGCACCGCCTCTAGTTGGCGTCTTAGCCCGAGTAATTAATCTGATCGCCCTTTTCCTAGGCGTTCTCTGATCTTGCTCACTCATGGTGCAGATTCTTTATAGATACCTGCTTCCAATTCTAACACTCAATTAGAATTTGAGTAAGCTCACAAACAAACGATCAATCAGCTACCACTCACATGCATTAGTATATTAATAGTCTTTCCTACTAACTATCCCATGACTCATCGCACCTTATCACTCCAAACACTGACCTCGCTCTGATACCATTCAAACGGGGATGTCACGACCCGAACCCGGGGTACATGCACAACCCTCAATGGTCGATTTAAAAATTTGCAATATCCCAACACCCCGAAGTCTGATACAAAAGTGAAGCTGTTCGATTTCCTATAACTAAGCTTCTACCTATAAGACTGGGGTTTGCTACTACAGTACCGTACTTCTCAATATCTCGGGGGTGAGCTGTCACCCTACATCCAGTCTTGACGGAAAACCCGCCATCACTTGGAAGGAGATAGCAAGAGTCCTATTCCTCCTTTACTGCTACCGACTGTACACGATCCGGCCTTCTTCCATTTAGGGACCTGAAAAATGTTAGCCCTCTAAGGGATGAGATCACATCTCAGCGAGTAAATCCCCTAAATCCAGAGTAGGAGAAGGGTACATCATGCATGCAATCTAATCACGTTTCTCATACTTTCTTAATACTGGTACTTTCCTGCATGTTAGTGTCAATCAAATCATGCATAAGATATCGAGATCATATATCATCATAATACTTTTAACATATACATATGTAAGGACATAAATGTCTCATAATTGCATGGGCCCCCAATTACCAGACTAAACTGTTGTAGCACGTCCCATACCGCACCACACAGTTCCGTCTTTTAATTAGGTCCCTCACTTTCACCCATTCATGTGTCATAAATGATTTCAATGCACAGATAACAGTCTTCCGGCATAACCGGGCATCGCCTCGCACCGTCGAGCGCGGCATCGTCTACATCTAGACGGCATTCCATATAGGAGCATCGGTCCAGCCTCCACTGCGACCGGCATCCGTTGACGTGGGGCATTCCCGAAGGAGCATCGCCCGGCTCCAAAGGCACGTGACGGAATCATGTCGTGAATGCATATGATCGAGGTCACATTTCAATAATCAATTATATACAGCATCCACAGCATCAATTGGGCACTTTCATAGCAAAAATTCTTCAAAACAAGCATATATTCTTATTCATCCAAATTGACAAAGAACTGTCCAATAACGCTCTCCCAACTTCGAAGTCAGAAACTCATCCATACGATTTCGAAAAATTCTCAAATTTGTACACGTGCTAGAAAACATATAAAAAAACATTTTTCATGAAGGCACCGAGATCCAGATCCCTCTGGATTCGGCCCAGAAATTGTTTCTATCCAGCACAAAAATCGGGTCCAGTTCCAGAGAGCCTAACTTGTCAAAATCAGTTCGCTTTTGGATCGAAATCTGGTCCGTTTGACTTGAAATTTAAGTATGTTAAACTAAAAGTTATAATGAACAACTTTCATGAAGGAACCGATTGAAAATTCAACCTCTAAAGGTCATTAATAGCCCTCGGCATCATAACAGGTCACTGGTTACAAAACTGTCCGAATTACTGTTCCGAACATGACGTCATTAAAATCGTCATCTTTTTAATTTCTAAAAATTAAGAGAAAAATATATGTTACTATTTAAGATGTTCAAAACATTTCTTCAGAACAAAATTCCTTTAAAATCGCAACACATAGTTGTCTACAAAATTAGTAAAATACACACGTCCTGAAAACTGTTTCAGAAACCAGCTACTGTTCTAGTCCGAATCTTCCTCCACGACCTTTGTTTTGCTTTCTAAACCTTATCTAAGCTTTTCTATGTCTATCCTAACATCTCTAACCAACATCCATCCATATCTAACGTCATCTACATATTTTTAACTTGTACGAATCCCTAATAGAGGTACTCAACCCCTAGTCCAGATTTAGAAGACAACTCACCTAATCACCGCTAACGGCGGCTCTCGTTGGTGGTTGGGCAGCACACAGAGAACAGCCTTGGTCCTTTTGGTGATGGTGTTGAGCGAAGCCGCAGAAGATTGTGATGTGGTATGATGGCAACAGCAACACAAAAACTTATAAATTTTTCGGTAGAGAAAACTAAGTATGGAGTTTGGTCGGTGGTGCGGTTCTTGAGCGGGTGAGGGAGGTTTTTCCTCACTGAAACTATACGACTTATATTTAAAAACCATGATGGTAGGCGGTTGACGTTTATGTGGGTCCAAGAATATTTTTGGTAACGTAACGTTCACGTCTTGGTTTGTTTTGTTTCTTATTCTCTGGTTTGTCGTTCAAGAGGGAGCAAGGATGGAAGTGGCACGTTCAAGGAAAAGGAAAACAATGGCTTGTACGTTGAAAAAGACAAGAAAGAAGAATAAACTAAGAGGAAGAAAGGGAAAGATGGAAGTTGTCGTAAATTACAGCAGACAAACTTACAGCAGAAGACTTCTATGCGTGAGAAAAAAGGTGGGGAAGGAGAGTGAAAGTTGCTGAGAAGTTTCATTGAAGTTTCCTTTAGTCTTTGGCCTAATTTTCCATGGAAACTTTGGCCACCCATCACCCTCATAGGCCCCACAAAGTTTCCAATGTTTTTTTCTTCTAAAGGAGATGAAAGAAGAGGTTGGAGTCCATGTGCACTGCTGAATCCGAATTTTGGGAGTGGATTCTCGTAGTTTTTCCCATGGAGGTTGAGTCCTTTCCCTATCAAGTGGTCCCCCTAACTTTTCCAAGTCAATTTCCATTAAATACTAAGGAAATTGATGTGAAGTTGTAGGAGAGAGGAATTCCTACGAATTTCCTTTTTGAGGAGACCTCTCTTCTTTATTTAATTACCAATCTAAGATTTAATTCAATAGGGTCAAGTCCCTTAGTAACAACTTATAATATCTCTTAAATTGTTTCACATTAAAGGTCTTAAAACCCTACTTAAAATGTGGCAATTCCCTTGCTCTTTTTGATTTGCTAATCTTGCACATTTCATGAATAATTCCCATCATCAATAAATTTTGAGAAGACGTAACAATGTCCTTGGGATGAATTGTGACACGTGACAATTCTTAATTTCTGTAATCGGCATCATTTCCTCGGTTAATTTCAGTCAAAATGTGATTTTAGCGCAACTTAAACTATCGGTTAGTTTTTGGGAATTTTTGGTGCACTAACCCGTGGTCGATTATTCCCGAGCCACAATGTACATCTTCGACGCATTAATGACTCTCGATTGTCGTGAAAAATCTCGAGATTTCAATTTCGAGCACAGGGTACCAAAACAACAGAAAAATCGGTTTAGTATCGATCGACGAGAATTCTGTAATCAGTTGGAATCACCCAAGCCTAATTTTATTTCTATCGAATTGACCTATTTCCGATTTCTGATAGATTTTCGACTGTGCCGAAATGATCCTTGTAGACTAACACGGTCGAGCAGTCGATTCCTGGTCGAATTCTCAAGTCTGTTGCATCAAAATCCTTTAATAACTTTCCCGATTAGTTAAGTTATCTCATGAGTGATCAGCTCAGAGAATAGCGCTATAAGCACGTCGACGAAAAGCCCGAATTATTTAATTGAAAACAGAAGCGAAAAATCAGACTGTCACAATTCTTCCCCTCTTATAAAAATTTCGTCCTCGAAATTTAAGTCGTTACATCTTTCGAATCAAAAAGATAAGAGTATTGCTCTTTCATGGCATCTTCTCTTTCCCTGGTTGCTCCTTCGTGCCGTGATGTTGCCAAACCACTTTGACCAACGGAATCGTTTTGGTACGTAGGACTTGCTCTTTTCGATCCACAATTTGAATTGGTCTCTCCTCGTACGAAACCCTTTCATCCACGTCTAATTCTTCAAAATTCAGTACGTGGGTTGGGTCAGGTTCATACTTCCTTAGCATCGATACGTGAAAGACATTATGAACTTGAGCAAGTCTTGGTGGCAACGCAAGGCGATATGCCAAAGTCCCTATTATTTCCAAAATTTCAAAGGGACCTACGTACCTTGGACTTAATTTTCCTTTCTTGCCGAAGCGTGAAGTACCCCTTATTGGCGACACCTTCAAGAAAACGTGCTCACCAACTTGAAATTCTAATGGCCTTCGCCGCTTGTCAAGATAGCTTTTTCGACGACTTTGAGCAGTCTTTAATCTGTTTTCGATGGCAAGTAACCGCATCTACCGATTGTTGGACTAATTTCGGGCCCGTGATCTTTCGCTCTCCTACTTCATCCCAACACATCGGCGTCCTACACGCTCGGCCATACAACGCTTCAAAAGGAGCCATCCGAATGCTCGTTGATAAGCGTTGTTGTAGGCGAACTCAACAAGATGAAGTTGTTCTTCCCAACTTCCTTTAAAGTCTAGTACACAAGCTCGTAGCATATCTTCGAGGATTTGAATGGTCCTTTCAGATTGACCATCGTCGAGGATGATAAGCCGTACTATATTGCAGCTTCGTTTCTAAAGCGGCCCGTAAACTTTTCCAAAATGCAGCTGTAAATCTCGGATCTCGATCCGAGGTGATCGTCACTGGTACACCATGTAGGCGAACAATCTGACGAACGTATAGCTCTGCAAGCCGATCTAAATCAAGATCTTTCCGTACTGCAATGAAATGAGCCGACTTGGTCAGTCTGTCGACTACTATCCAAATGGAATCATTACCTCTCTGACTCCTCGGTAAGCCTGTCACAAAATCCATTGTGATGTGCTCCCACTTCCACTCAGGAATTTCGAGAGGTTGTAAGAGTCCTCCTGGCTTGCAGTGCTGAGCCTTAACTTGCTGACACGTAAGACATTTGGCGACATGCTTCGCTATGTCCGTTTTCATACCAGACCACCAATAGTGTTGCCGTAAATTCTGATACATTTTCGTACTGCCAGGATGTATACTGTAACTACTACGGTGTGCTTTTGACAAGATTTCTTCTTTAAGTTCTGCATCATCGGGTACACACAATCGTCCTTTGAATCTTAACGTTCCGTCTTCTGAAATTTGGAAATCTGGTTTTCTCTTTCCTACCTCCTCCGTACAATCTTTGGATTTCGGGTCGGTCCATTGGAGTGTTTTAATTCTCATTTGAAGTTCCGGTTCAATTTTCAAGGTAGCCATAAGATTCGAAAGGTGGCCTACCTCAAACTTGAAGTCTGAATCTCTAATCTTCTCGATTAAAGCCCACTCCTTGAGCACCATTTGTGCTACTGAAGATTTCCGACTTAGAGCATCTCGCGACTTTATTAGCTTTACCAGGGTGATATAAAATATCACAATCATAATCATTCGAAGTTCCATCCAACGACGCTGTCTCATGTTTAGTTCCTTCTGAGAAAATAAATACTTGAGACTTTGATGGTCTGTATAAATCGGAATCTTTCTCCACACAGATAGTGTCTCCAAATCTTCAGAGCGAAGACGATTGCTGCAAGTTCTAAGTCATGCGTCGGGTAATTCAATTCATGAGGTCTTAATTGACGGGAAGCGTATGCAACAACTCTGCCATGTTGCATCAACACACAACCCAATCCCCTAAATGACGCATCACTGTAGATCTCGTATCCTCCAGGACCAGAGGGTATGGTCAGTACAGGCGCGGTGGTTAGCTTTTGCTTGAGTTGCTGAAAACTATCTTCGCACTTGTCTGTCCATACGAACTTCTCTTCCTTCTTCAGTAGGCGGGTCAACGGCGAAGCTAATGCGAGAATCCTTCTACAAACCGTACGTAGTATCCCGCTAACCCCGAAAACTTCGACTTACGTCCGTAGTCGGTCTTGGCCAATTCATCACGCTTCTATCTTGCTTGGATCTACGAGAGATTCCTTCTTTTGAAATCACGTGTCCAAGAAAAGCAACACAAGTCAACCAGAACTCGCACTTGCTAAACTTGGCATACAACTCGTGAGTTCTTAGAGTCTGGAGCATCGTTCTCAAATGTCTTTCATGCTCCTCTACACTTTTAGAGTACACCAGGATATCATCGATGAATACGATCACGAATCGATCCAAATATTCCTTGAAAACTCGGTTCATCAAATCCATGAAAGTAGCTGGGCGTTCGTCAATCCGAACGGCATTACCGTAAATTCATAATGGCCGTACCGGGTACGAAATGCTGTCTTAGGGATGTCCTCCTTCCTAATCCTCAGCTGATGATATCCCGTCCTCAGTCGATTTTAGAAAATATCGACGCTCCTTGCAACCGGTCAAATAGATCATCTATTCTTGGCAACGGATATTTATTCTTAATAGTCACCCGATTAAGTTGTTCGTAGTCGATGCACGTACGTAACGAACCGTCTTTCTTTTTCACAAACGAATCGGAGCTCCCCAAGGTGATGCACCTTTGGGCGTATGAATCCCTTATCCAACAATTCTTGCAGTTGCACCTTCAGTTCTTTTAACTCTGATAATGCCATTCGATAAGGAGCCTTAGAGATTGGTTCCGTCCCTGGGGCTAATTCAATCACAAATTCTATCTCCCTTTCTGGCGGTAAACCTGGCAACTCTTTCGGGAACACGTCTGGAAATTCTTGTACTATTGCAATATCTTCAACTTTCAACTCCTCGACTGTCGTGTCGATGACATTTGCCGAGATAACTCGGACAACCCTCGTCTAACGTCGGGTTGCCTCGAGTGATGAGATTAGGGCAATCGAAAGTCCTCCCCGACTTCCACTAAACTCGAAACTTTCACTCTCTACCGGATTGAACTGAATCGCTTTACGATAGCAGTCCATCTTGGCTCGTTGCTTGGTGAGCCAGTCCATGCCAATTATTATATCAAAATCATACATGGCTAGAACTATCGGTCTATTCTCCCCTCTTGCTCACCAATTACCAACTTACAACTGGACAACCCATCGTAGACAGTATTCTATCTTTTAATGGGGTCGATATGCTAACAGCTGATTCCAACAATTTAGGATTTAATCCTATTAACTTAATGAATCGATCAGCTATAAATGAATGAGTTGCACCAGGATCAAATAAAGCATATGCTGGATGATCATTCAGGGAAACCATACCTGTGATCACGTTTGGTGCATCCTCGGCCTGACCTCTGGTGATGGCATATGTCCTTCCGCGTGCTGGAGGTCTAACTGGTTCACCCTGTTGCGCGTTTGGGCGTACATATCCCCTATTCTGACCTATCGGCGGTGGAGGCGGTAGCTGTTGTCCAATCGATCGTCTGGGACAATCTTTGACCTGGTGGCCTTGTTGGCCACATCCATAACAGGCTCCTGTCCTGGTATGGCACGGTTCAGATCCGTGTTGTTTTCCACAAAAGCGACAGGCTCCATTATTGCTGGGTGCTGACTTACCCACTCCACCTTTCCTATTCGGTGGAATGGGATACCTTCTTCCGACCATGGGCTTCTTCCCGAACCTGATACTGTTTCTATGTGCATTAAACCTTGATCCTGACGCAGCAGCTTGTTCATTCAGATCCCTTTCTATCAGTTGTGCTCGTCGATAGATTTCCCGATAGTCATGCAGGTCAAAAGGCACTAGTGGTTGCTTCAATTCCAATCGAAGACCATTTTTGAACCTTCGAGCCTTTTCTTCAGGATCTTCTATAAGCCTTGGAGCATATTGAGAAAGCTCGCAAACTTGACCTCGTCGGTCAACGATCATTGATCCTCGGCGAAGACGTTGGAATTCTTCCATTTTCTCGCTCTCTCGGCGTTTTTCGAGAAATACTGTTCATTGAATGCCCTAAGAAAGGCATCCCATGTTGGAACTACTCCTTCTGGAAATATGGTCTCTTGATTAGCTGTCCACCGATATCGGCATTATCCCGCAATTGATACACTGCCAAAGATACTTTCTCTTCTTCATTGCACCTTAAAAGTGCAAATGTTTTCCCTAAATCCCGAACCCGCCGAGAGGCGTTTCGGATCTCCCGTACCCGAGAACTTAGGCGGTTTCAACTTCAAAAATTGTTCTACTAGTTGGTGTATAGGTCTATCTCGCAACTACATTCCCGGTGGAACCTCGGCGGGTAGAACAGTGGAGTGGAGAAAGTGCAGCAGCAATAGCAGCATTGGCGGTGCAAAGAGGGCGTAGTAGCGGCGGCGTAATGGCAGCCGCTTGATTTTGAGTCTCGCTGTCCCATCAAATCTCTCATTGCTTCTAGCGCCCGCATGATCCCTATAGTTCCCGGATCACCAGGTGCTGCTACCCCAAGCAGACCAACCGGTGGAACCGGTTGCGGTGCTACACCACTAGCACCGGCTTGAGCCGGCGCTTTACCCCTATTACCTCGGGCACCGCCTCTAGTTGGCGTCTTAGCCCGAGTAATTAATCCGATCGCCCTTTTCCTAGGCGTTTCTCGATCTTGCTCACTCATGGTGCAGATTCTTTATAGATACCGCTTCCAATTCTAACACTCAATTAGAATTTGAGTAAGCTCACAAACAAACGATCAATCAGCTACCACTCACATGCATTAGTATATTAATAGTCTTTCCTACTAACTATCCCATGACTCATCGCACCTTATCACTCCAAACACCGACCTCGCTCGATACCATTCAAACGGGGATGTCACGACCCGAACCCGGGTACATGCACAACCCTCAATGGTCGATTTAAAAATTTGCAATATCCCAACACCCCGAAGTCGATACAAAAGTGAAGGCATTCGATTTCCTATAACTAAGCTTCTACCTATAAGACTCGGGGTTTGCTACTACTGACCGTACTTCTCAATATCTCGGGGGTGAGCTGTCACCCTACATCCAGTCTTGACGGAAAACCCGCCATCACTTGGAAGGAGATAGCAAGAGTCCTATTCCTCCTTTATCGCTACCGATCGTACACGATCCGGCCTTCTTCCATTTAGGGACCTGAAAAATGTTAGCCCTCTAAGGGATGAGATCACATCTCAGCGAGTAAATCCCCTAAATCCGAGTAGGAGAAGGGTACATCATGCATGCAATCTAATCACGTTTCTCATACTTTCTTAATACTGGTACTTTCCTGCATGTTAGTGTCAATCAAATCATGCATAAGATATCGAGATCATATATCATCATAATACTTTTAACATATACATATGTAAGGACATAAATGTCTCATAATTGCATGGGCCCCCAATTACCAGACTAAACCGTTGTAGCACGTCCCATACCGCACCACACAGTTCCGTCTTTTAATTAGGTCCCTCACTTTCACCCATTCATGTGTCATAAATGATTTCAATGCACAGATAACAGTCTTCCGGCATAACCGGGCATCGCCGCACCGTCGAGCGCGGCATCGTCTACATCTAGATGGCATTCCATAAAGGAGCATCGGTCCGGCCTCCATCGTGACCGGCATCCGTTGACATGGGGCATTCCCGAAGGAGCATCGCCCGGCTCCAAAGGCACGTGACGGAATCATGTCGTGAATGCATATGATCGAGGTCACATTTCAATAATCAATTATATACAGCATCCACAGCATCAATTGGGCACTTTCATAGCAAAAATTCTTCAAAACAAGCATATATTCTTATTCATCCAAATTGACAAAGAACTGTCCAATAACGCTCTCCCAACTTCGAAGTCAGAAACTCATCCATACGATTTCGAAAAATTCTCAAATTTGTACACGTGCTAGAAAACATATAAAAAAACATTTTTCATGAAGGCACCGAGATCCAGATCCCTCTGGATTCGGCCCAGAAATTGTTTCTATCCAGCACAAAAATCGGGTCCAGTTCCAGAGAGCCTAACTTGTCAAAATCAGTTCGCTTTTGGATCGAAATCTGGTCCGTTTGACTTGAAATTTAAGTATGTTAAACTAAAAGTTATAATGAACAACTTTCATGAAGGAACCGATTGAAAATTCAACCTCTAAAGGTCATTAATAGCCCTCGGCATCATAACAGGTCACTGGTTACAAAACTGTCCGAATTACTGTTCCGAACATGACGTCATTAAAATCGTCATCTTTTTAATTTCTAAAAATTAAGAGAAAAATATATGTTACTATTTAAGATGTTCAAAACATTTCTTCAGAACAAAATTCCTTTAAAATCGCAACACATAGTTGTCTACAAAATTAGTAAAATACACACGTCCTGAAAACTGTTTCAGAAACCAGCTACTGTTCTAGTCCGAATCTTCCTCCACGACCTTTGTTTTGCTTTCTAAACCTTATCTAAGCTTTTCTATGTCTATCCTAACATCTCTAACCAACATCCATCCATATCTAACGTCATCTACATATTTTTAACTTGTACGAATCCCTAATAGAGGTACTCAACCCCTAGTCCAGATTTAGAAGACAACTCACCTAATCACCGCTAACGGCGGCTCTCGTTGGTGGTTGGGCAGCACACAGAGAACAGCCTTGGTCCTTTTGGTGATGGTGTTGAGCCGAAGCCGCAGAAGATTGTGATGTGGTATGATGGCAACAGCAACACAAAAACTTATAAATTTTTCGGTAGAGAAAACTAAGTATGGAGTTTGGTCGGTGGTGCGGTTCTTGAGCGGGTGAGGGAGGTTTTTCCTCACTGAAACTATACGACTTATATTTAAAAACCATGATGGTAGGCGGTTGACGTTTATGTGGGTCCAAGAATATTTTTGGTAACGTAACGTTCACGTCTTGGTTTGTTTTGTTTCTTATTCTCTGGTTTGTCGTTCAAGAGGGAGCAAGGATGGAAGTGGCACGTTCAAGGGAAAAGGAAAACAATGGCTTGTACGTTGAAAAAGACAAGAAAGAAGAATAAACTAAGAGGAAGAAAGGGAAAGATGGAAGTTGTCGTAAATTACAGCAGACAAACTTACAGCAGAAGACTTCTATGCGTGAGAAAAAAGGTGGGGAAGGAGAGTGAAAGTTGCTGAGAAGTTTCATTGAAGTTTCCTTTAGTCTTTGGCCTAATTTTCCATGGAAACTTTGGCCACCCATCACCCTCATAGGCCCCACAAAGTTTCCAATGTTTTTTTCTTCTAAAGGAGATGAAAGAAGAGGTTGGAGTCCATGTGCACTGCTGAATCCGAATTTTGGGAGTGGATTCTCGTAGTTTTTCCCATGGAGGTTGAGTCCTTTCCTATCAAGTGGTCCCCCTAACTTTTCCAAGTCAATTTCCATTAAATACTAAGGAAATTGATGTGAAGTTGTAGGAGAGAGGAATTCCTACGAATTTCCTTTTGAGGAGACCTCTCTTCTTTATTTAATTACCAATCTAAGATTTAATTCAATAGGGTCAAGTCCCTTAGTAACAACTTATAATATCTCTTAAATTGTTTCACATTAAAGGTCTTAAAACCCTACTTAAAATGTGGCAATTCCCTTGCTCTTTTGATTTGCTAATCTTGCACATTTCATGAATAATTCCCATCATCAATAAATTTTGAGAAGACGTAACAATGTCCTTGGGATGAATTGTGACACGTGACAATTCTTAATTTCTGTAATCGGCATCATTTCCTCGGTTAATTTCAGTCAAAATGTGATTTTAGCGCAACTTAAACTATCGGTTAGTTTTTGGGAATTTTTGGTGCACTAACCCGTGGTCGATTATTCCCGAGCCACAATGTACATCTTCGACGCATTAATGACTCTCGATTGTCGTGAAAAATCTCGAGGTTTCAATTTCGAGCACAGGGTACCAAAACAACAGAAAAATCGGTTTAGTATCGATCGACGAGAATTCTGTAATTAGTTGGAATCACCCAAGCCTAATTTTATTTCTATCAATCGACCTATTTCCGATTTCTGATAGATTTTCGACTGTGCCGAAATGATCCTTGTAGACTAACACGGTCGAGCAGTCGATTCCTGGTCGAATTCTCAAGTCTGTTGCATCAAAATCCTTTAATAACTTTCCCGATTAGTTAAGTTATCTCATGAGTGATCAGCTCAGAGAATAGCGCTATAAGCACGTCGACGAAAAGCCCGAATTATTTAATTGAAAACAGAAGCGAAAAATCAGACTGTCACAATTCTTCCTTCTTATAAAAATTTCGTCCTCGAAATTTAAGTCGTTACATCTTTCGAATCAAAAAGATAAGAGTATTGCTCTTTCATGGCATCTTCTCTTTCCCAGGTTGCTCCTTCTGTGCCGTGATGTTGCCAAACCACTTTGACCAACGGAATCGTCTTGGTACGTAGGACTTGCTATTTTCGATCCACAATTTGAATTGGTCTCTCTTCGTATGACACCCTATAATCCACGTCCAATTCTTCAAAATTTAGTACGTGGGTTCGGTCAAGTTCATACTTCCTTAGCATCGATACGTGGAAGACATTGTGAACTTGAGCAAGTCTCGGTGGCAACGCAAGGCGATATGCCAAAGTCCCTATTCTTTTCAGAATTTCAAAGGGACCTACGTACCTCGGACTTTATTTTCCTTTATTGCGAAGCGTGAAGTACCTCTCATTGGCGACACCTTCAAAAAGACGTGCTCACTAACTTGGAATTCCAATGGCCTTCGCCGCTTGTCAAAGATAGCTTTTCGACGACTTTGAGCAGTCTTTAATCTGTTTCGATGGCGTAACCGCATCTACCGATTGTTGGACTAATTTCGGGCTGTGATCTTTCGCTCTCCTACTTCATCCCAACACACTTGGCGTCCTACACGCTCGGCCATACAACGCTTCAAAAGGAGCCATCTGAATGCTCTGTTGATAACTGTTGTTGTAGGCGAACTCAACAAGATGAAGTTGTTCTTCCCAACTTCCTTTAAAGTCTAGTACACAAGCTCGTAGCATATCTTCGAGGATTTGAATGGTCCTTTCAGATTGACCATCTGTCTGAGGATGATAAGCTGTACTATATTGCAGCTTCGTTTCTAAAGCGGCCTGTAAACTTTTCCAAAATGCAGCTGTAAATCTCGGATCTCGATCTGAGGTGATCGTCACCGGTACACCATGTAGGCGAACAATCTGACGAACGTATAGCTCTGCAAGCCGATCTAAATCAAGATCTTTCCGTACTGCAATGAAATGAGCCGACTTGGTCAGTCTGTCGACTACTATCCAAATGGAATCATTACCTCTCGACTCCTCGGTAAAGCTTTGTCACAAAATCCATTGTGATGTGCTCCCACTTCCACTCAGGAATTTTGAGAGGTTGTAAGAGTCCTCCGGCTTGCGTGGCCTTTGAGCCTTAACTTGACGACACGTCGAGACATTTGGCGACATGCTTCGCTATGTCCGTTTTCATACCAGACCACCAATAGTGTTGCCGTAAATTCTGATACATTTTCGTACTGCCAGGATGTATACTGTAACTACTACGGTGTGCTTTTGACAAGATTTCTTCTTTAAGTTCTGCATCATCGGGTACACACAATCGTCCTTTGAATCTTAACGTTCCGTCTTCTGAAATTTGGAAATCTGGTTTTCTCTTTCCTACCTCCTCCTGTACAATCTTCTGGATTTCTGGGTCGGTCCATTGGAGTGTTTTAATTCTCATTTGAAGTTCCGGTTCAATTTTCAAGGTAGCCATAAGATTCGAAAGGTGGCCTACCTCAAACTTGAAGTCTGAATCTCTAATCTTCTCGATTAAAGCCCACTCCTTGAGCACCATTTGTGCTACTGAAGATTTCCGACTTAGAGCATCTGCGACTTTATTAGCTTTACCAGGGTGATATAAAATATCACAATCATAATCATTCAGAAGTTCCATCCAACGACGCTGTCTCATGTTTAGTTCCTTCTGAGAAAATAAATACTTGAGACTTTGATGGTCTGTATAAATCTGGAATCTTTCTCCACACAGATAGTGTCTCCAAATCTTCAGAGCGAAGACGATTGCTGCAAGTTCTAAGTCATGCGTCGGGTAATTCAATTCATGAGGTCTTAATTGACGGGAAGCGTATGCAACAACTCTGCCATGTTGCATCAACACACAACCCAATCCCCTAAATGACGCATCACTGTAGATCTCGTATCCTCCGGGACCGAGGGTATGGTCGACATGGCGCGGTGGTTAGCTTTTGCTTGAGTTGCTGAAAACTATCTTCGCACTTGTCTGTCCATACGAACTTCTCTTCCTTCTTCAGTAGGCGGGTCAACGGCGAAGCTAATACTGAGAATCCTTCTACAAACCGTCTGTAGTATCCTGCTAACCCCAGAAAACTTCTGACTTCTGTCACTGTAGTCGGTCTTGGCCAATTCATCACTGCTTCTATCTTGCTTGGATCTACAGAGATTCCTTCTTTTGAAATCACGTGTCCAAGAAAAGCAACACAAGTCAACCAGAACTCGCACTTGCTAAACTTGGCATACAACTCGTGAGTTCTTAGAGTCTGGAGCATCGTTCTCAAATGTCTTTCATGCTCCTCTACACTTTTAGAGTACACCAGGATATCATCGATGAATACGATCACGAACGATCCAAATATTCCTTGAAAACTCGGTTCATCAAATCCATGAAAGTAGGCGGGCGTTCGTCAATCCGAACGGCATTACCGTAAATTCATAATGGCCGTACCGGGTACGAAATGCTGTCTTAGGGATGTCCTCCTTCCTGATCCTCAGTTGATGATATCCCGTCCTCAAGTCGATTTTAGAAAATATCGACACTCCTTCTAACTGGTCAAATAGGTTGTCTATCCTCGGCAACGGATATTTATTCTTAACAGTCACCTGATTAAGTTGTTGAAAGTCGATGCACAAACATAACGAACCATCTTTCTTTTTCACAAACAGAATTGGAGCTCCCTAAGGTGATGCACTGGGGTGTATGAATCCCTTATCTAACAATTCCTGCATCTGCACCTTTAGTTCTTTTAATTTTGACAATGCCTTTCAATAAGGAGCCTTAGAGATTGGTTCTGTTCCTAGGGCTAATTCAATCACAAATTCTATCTCCCTTTCGCGGTAAACCCGGCAACTCTTTCGGGAACACGTCTGGAAATTCTTGTACTATTGCAATATCTTCAACTTTCAACTCCTCGACGTCGTGTCGATGACATTTGCCGGATAACTCGGACAACCCTCGTCTAACGGTCGGGTTGCCTCGAGTGATGAGATTAGGGCAATCGAAAGTCCTCCCCGACTTCCACTAAACTCGAAACTTTCACTCTCTTGGATTGAAGATCGCTTTACGATAGCGAGTCCATCTTGGCTCGTTGCTTGGTGAGCCGAGTCCATGCCAATTATTATATCAAAATCATACATGGCTAGAACTATCAGGTCTATTCTCCCCTCTTGCTCACCAATTACCAACTTACAACTGGACAACCCATCGTAGACAATATTCTATCTTTTAATGGGGTCGATATGCTAACGGTGATTCCAACAATTTAGGATTTAATCCTATTAACTTAATGAATCGATCGGCTATAAATGAATGAGTTGCACCAGGATCAAATAAAGCATATGCTGGATGATCATTCAGGGAAACCATACCTGTGATCACGTTTGGTGCATCCTCGGCCTGACCTCTGGTGATGGCATATGTCCTTCCGCGTGCTGGAGGTCTAACTGGTTCACCCTGTTGCGCGTTTGGGCGTACATATCCCCTATTCTGACCTATCGGCGGTGGAGGCGGTAGCTGTTGTCCAATCGATCGTCTGGGACAATCTTTGACCTGGTGGCCTTGTTGGCCACATCCATAACAGCTCCTGTCCTGGTATGGCACGGTTCGATCCGTGTTGTTTTCCACAAAAGCGACAGGCTCCATTATTGCCGGGTCGACTTACCCACTCCACCTTTCCTATTAGGTGGAATGGGATACCTTCTTCCGACCATGGGCTTCTTCCCGAACCTGATATTGTTTCTATGCGCATTAAACCTTGATCCCGACGCAGCAGCTTGTTCATTCAGATCCCTTTCTATCGTTGTGCTCGTCGATAGATTTCCCGATAGTCATGCAAGTCAAAAGGCACTAGTGGTTGCTTCAGCTCCAATCGAAGACCATTCTTGAACCTTCGAGCCTTTTCTTCAGGATCTTCTATAAGCCTTGGAGCATATTGAGAAAGCTCTGCAAACTTGACCTCGTACTGGTCAACAGTCATTGATCCCTGGCGAAGACGTTGGAATTCTTCCATTTTCTGCTCTCTGGCGTTTTTCGAGAAATACTGTTCATTGAATGCCCTAAGAAAGGCATCCCATGTTGGAACTACTCCTTCTGGAAATATGGTCTCTTGATTAGCTGTCCACCAGATACTGGCATTATCCTGCAATTGATACACTGCCAAAGATACTTTCTCTTCTTCATTGCACCTTAAAAGTGCAAATGTTTTCCCTAAATCCCGAACCCAGCGAGAGGCAGTTTCTGGATCTCCTGTACCCGAGAACTTAGGCGGTTTCAACTTCAAAAATTGTTCTACTAGTTGGTGTATAGGTCTATCTGCAACTACATTCCCTGGTGGAACCTCAGCGGGTAGAACAACAGGTGGAGCAGCAGGTGCAGCAGCAATAGCAGCATTGGCAGCTGCAGTAGCAGCGGCTGTAGCGGCGGCAGTAATGGCAGCTGCTTGATTTTGAGTCTGCTGTCCCATCAAATCTCTCATTGCTTCTAGCGCCTGCATGATCCCTATAGTTCCCGGATCACTGTGTGTTTGCTACCCCAAAGACCAACCGGTGGAACCGGTTGCGGTGCTACACCACTAGCACCGGCTTGAGCCGGCGCTTTACCCCTATTACCTCGGGCACCGCCTCTAGTTGGCGTCTTAGCCCGAGTAATTAATCGATCGCCCTTTTCCTAGGCGTTCTCTGATCTTGCTCACTCATGGTGCAGATTCTTTATAGATACCTGCTTCCAATTCTAACACTCAATTAGAATTTGAGTAAGCTCACAAACAAACGATCAATCAGCTACCACTCACATGCATTAGTATATTAATAGTCTTTCCTACTAACTATCCCATGACTCATCGCACCTTATCACTCCAAACACCGACCTCGCTCGATACCATTCAAACGGGGATGTCACGACCGAACCCGGGTACATGCACAACCCTCAATGGTCGATTTAAAAATTTGCAATATCCCAACACCCCGAAGTCTGATACAAAAGTGAAGCTGTTCGATTTCCTATAACTAAGCTTCTACCTATAAGACTCGGGGTTTGCTACTACTGATACCGTACTTCTCAATATCTCGGGGGTGAGCTGTCACCCTACATCCAGTCTTGACGGAAAACCCGCCATCACTTGGAAGGAGATAGCAAGAGTCCTATTCCTCCTTTCTTGCTACCGATGTACACGATCCGGCCTTCTTCCATTTAGGGACCTGAAAAATGTTAGCCCTCTAAGGGATGAGATCACATCTCGCCGAGTAAATCCCCTAAATCCGAGTAGGAGAAGGGTACATCATGCATGCAATCTAATCACGTTTCTCATACTTTCTTAATATCGGTACTTTCCCCGCATGTTAGTGTCAATCAAATCATGCATAAGATATCGAGATCATATATCATCATAATACTTTTAACATATACATATGTAAGGACATAAATGTCTCATAATTGCATGGGCCCCCAATTACCGAGACTAAACCGTTGTAGCACGTCCCATACCGCACCACACGGTTCCGTCTTTTAATTAGGTCCCTCACTTTCACCCATTCATGTGTCATAAATGATTTCAATGCACAGATAACAGTCTTCCGGCATAACCGGGCATCGCCCGCACCGTCGAGCGCGGCATCGTCTACATCTAGACGGCATTCCATATAGGAGCATCGGTCCGGCCTCCACTGCGACCGGCATCCGTTGACGTGGGGCATTCCCGAAGGAGCATCGCCCGGCTCCAAAGGCACGTGACGGAATCATGTCGTGAATGCATATGATCGAGGTCACATTTCAATAATCAATTATATACAGCATCCACAGCATCAATTGGGCACTTTCATAGCAAAAATTCTTCAAAACAAGCATATATTCTTATTCATCCAAATTGACAAAGAACTGTCCAATAACGCTCTCCCAACTTCGAAGTCAGAAACTCATCCATACGATTTCGAAAAATTCTCAAATTTGTACACGTGCTAGAAAACATATAAAAAAACATTTTTCATGAAGGCACCGAGATCCAGATCCCTCTGGATTCGGCCCAGAAATTGTTTCTATCCAGCACAAAAATCGGGTCCAGTTCCAGAGAGCCTAACTTGTCAAAATCAGTTCGCTTTTGGATCGAAATCTGGTCCGTTTGACTTGAAATTTAAGTATGTTAAACTAAAAGTTATAATGAACAACTTTCATGAAGGAACCGATTGAAAATTCAACCTCTAAAGGTCATTAATAGCCCTCGGCATCATAACAGGTCACTGGTTACAAAACTGTCCGAATTACTGTTCCGAACATGACGTCATTAAAATCGTCATCTTTTTAATTTCTAAAAATTAAGAGAAAAATATATGTTACTATTTAAGATGTTCAAAACATTTCTTCAGAACAAAATTCCTTTAAAATCGCAACACATAGTTGTCTACAAAATTAGTAAAATACACACGTCCTGAAAACTGTTTCAGAAACCAGCTACTGTTCTAGTCCGAATCTTCCTCCACGACCTTTGTTTTGCTTTCTAAACCTTATCTAAGCTTTTCTATGTCTATCCTAACATCTCTAACCAACATCCATCCATATCTAACGTCATCTACATATTTTTAACTTGTACGAATCCCTAATAGAGGTACTCAACCCCTAGTCCAGATTTAGAAGACAACTCACCTAATCACCGCTAACGGCGGCTCTCGTTGGTGGTTGGGCAGCACACAGAGAACAGCCTTGGTCCTTTTGGTGATGGTGTTGAGCCGAAGCCGCAGAAGATTGTGATGTGGTATGATGGCAACAGCAACACAAAAACTTATAAATTTTTCGGTAGAGAAAACTAAGTATGGAGTTTGGTCGGTGGTGCGGTTCTTGAGCGGGTGAGGGAGGTTTTTCCTCACTGAAACTATACGACTTATATTTAAAAACCATGATGGTAGGCGGTTGACGTTTATGTGGGTCCAAGAATATTTTTGGTAACGTAACGTTCACGTCTTGGTTTGTTTTGTTTCTTATTCTCTGGTTTGTCGTTCAAGAGGGAGCAAGGATGGAAGTGGCACGTTCAAGGGAAAAGGAAAACAATGGCTTGTACGTTGAAAAAGACAAGAAAGAAGAATAAACTAAGAGGAAGAAAGGGAAAGATGGAAGTTGTCGTAAATTACAGCAGACAAACTTACAGCAGAAGACTTCTATGCGTGAGAAAAAAGGTGGGGAAGGAGAGTGAAAGTTGCTGAGAAGTTTCATTGAAGTTTCCTTTAGTCTTTGGCCTAATTTTCCATGGAAACTTTGGCCACCCATCACCCTCATAGGCCCCACAAAGTTTCCAATGTTTTTTTCTTCTAAAGGAGATGAAAGAAGAGGTTGGAGTCCATGTGCACTGCTGAATCCGAATTTTGGGAGTGGATTCTCGTAGTTTTTCCCATGGAGGTTGAGTCCTTTCCCTATCAAGTGGTCCCCCTAACTTTTCCAAGTCAATTTCCATTAAATACTAAGGAAATTGATGTGAAGTTGTAGGAGAGAGGAATTCCTACGAATTTCCTTTTTGAGGAGACCTCTCTTCTTTATTTAATTACCAATCTAAGATTTAATTCAATAGGGTCAAGTCCCTTAGTAACAACTTATAATATCTCTTAAATTGTTTCACATTAAAGGTCTTAAAACCCTACTTAAAATGTGGCAATTCCCTTGCTCTTTTTGATTTGCTAATCTTGCACATTTCATGAATAATTCCCATCATCAATAAATTTTGAGAAGACGTAACAATGTCCTTGGGATGAATTGTGACACGTGACAATTCTTAATTTCTGTAATCGGCATCATTTCCTCGGTTAATTTCAGTCAAAATGTGATTTTAGCGCAACTTAAACTATCGGTTAGTTTTTGGGAATTTTTGGTGCACTAACCCGTGGTCGATTATTCCCGAGCCACAATGTACATCTTCGACGCATTAATGACTCTCGATTGTCGTGAAAAATCTCGAGGTTTCAATTTCGAGCACAGGGTACCAAAACAACAGAAAAATCGGTTTAGTATCGATCGACGAGAATTCTGTAATTAGTTGGAATCACCCAAGCCTAATTTTATTTCTATCAATCGACCTATTTCCGATTTCTGATAGATTTTCGACTGTGCCGAAATGATCCTTGTAGACTAACACGGTCGAGTCGATTCTGGTCGAATTCTCAAGTCTGTTGCATCAAAATCCTTTAATAACTTTCCCGATTAGTTAAGTTATCTCATGAGTGATCAGCTCAGAGAATAGCGCTATAAGCACGTCGACGAAAAGCCCGAATTATTTAATTGAAAACAGAAGCGAAAAATCAGACTGTCACAATTCTTCCCTTCTTATAAAAATTTCGTCCTCGAAATTTAAGTCGTTACATCTTTCGAATCAAAAAGATAAGAGTATTGCTCTTTCATGGCATCTTCTCTTTCCCGGGTTGCTCCTTACGTGCCGTGATGTTGCCAAACCACTTTGACCAACGGAATCGTTTTGGTACGTAGGACTTGCTCTTTTCGATCCACAATTTGAATTGGTCTCTCCTCGTACGAAACCCTTTCATCCACGTCTAATTCTTCAAAATTCAGTACGTGGGTTGGGTCAGGTTCATACTTCCTTAGCATCGATACGTGAAAGACATTATGAACTTGAGCAAGTCTTGGTGGCAACGCAAGGCGATATGCCAAAGTCCCTATTATTTCCAAAATTTCAAAGGGACCTACGTACCTTGGACTTAATTTTCCTTTCTTGCCGAAGCGTGAAGTACCCCTTATTGGCGACACCTTCAAGAAAACGTGCTCACCAACTTGAAATTCTAATGGCCTTCGCCGCTTGTCAGCATAGCTTTTCTGACGACTTTGAGCAGTCTTTAATCTGTTTCTGATGGCAGTAACCGCATCTACTGATTGTTGGACTAATTCTGGGCCTGTGATCTTTCGCTCTCCTACTTCATCCCAACACACTGGCGTCCTACACGCTCGGCCATACAACGCTTCAAAAGGAGCCATCTGAATGCTCGGTGATAAGCGTTGTTATAGGCGAACTCAACAAGATGAAGTTGTTCTTCCCAACTTCCTTTAAAGTCTAGTACACAAGCTCGTAGCATATCTTCGAGGATTTGAATGGTCCTTTCAGATTGACCATCTGTCTGAGGATGATAAGCTGTACTATATTGCAGCTTCGTTTCTAAAGCGGCCTGTAAACTTTTCCAAAATGCAGCTGTAAATCTCGGATCTCGATCTGAGGTGATCGTCACTGGTACACCATGTAGGCGAACAATCTGACGAACGTATAGCTCTGCAAGCCGATCTAAATCAAGATCTTTCCGTACTGCAATGAAATGAGCCGACTTGGTCAGTCTGTCGACTACTATCCAAATGGAATCATTACCTCTCGACTCCTCGGTAAGCTTTGTCACAAAATCCATTGTGATGTGCTCCCACTTCCACTCGGGAATTTCGAGAGGTTGTAAGAGTCCTCCCGGCTTGCGTCTTGAGCCTTAACTTGCCGACACGTAAGACATTTGGCGACATGCTTCGCTATGTCCGTTTTCATACCAGACCACCAATAGTGTTGCCGTAAATTCGATACATTTTCGTACCGCCCGGGATGTATACCGTAACTACTACGGTGTGCTTTTGACAAGATTTCTTCTTTAAGTTCTGCATCATCGGGTACACACAATCGTCCTTTGAATCTTAACGCCGTTTTCTGAAATTTGAAAATTTGGTTTTCTCTTTTCTACCTCCTCATGTACAATCTTCTGGATTTCTGGGTCGGTCCACTGGAGTGTTTTAATTCTCATTTGAAGTTTCGGTTCAATTTTGAGGGTAGTCATAAGATCTAAAAGTGGCCTACCTTAAACTTAAAGTCCGAATCTTTAATCTTCTCAATCAACACCCACTCCTTGAGTACCATCTATGCTACTGAAGATTTCCGGCTTAGTGCATATGCAACTTTGTTTGCTTTACTGGGGTGATATAAAATATCACAATTGTAATCCTTCAAGAGTTCCATCCAATAACGCTGTCTCATGTTCAGCTCCTTCTGAGAAAATAAATACTTGAGACTTTGATGGTCTGTAAAGATCTGGAATCTTTCTCCACACAAATAATGTCTCCAAATCTTCAAAGCGAAGACGATTGCTGCAAGTTCTAAGTCATGCTCCGGGTAGTTCAATTCATGAGGTCTTAATTGACGGGACGCGTATGCAACAACTCTACCATGTTGCATCAACACGCAACCTAATCTCCTGAACGACACATCACTGTAGATCTTGTATCCTCCGGGACCGGAGGGTATGGTCGCATACAGCGCGGTGGTTAGCTTTTGCTTGAGTTGCTGAAAACTATCTTCGCACTTGTCCGTCCATACGAACTTCTCTTCCTTCTTCGAGGGCGGGTCAACGGCGAAGCTAATATGCGAGAATCCTTCTACAAACCGTCCGTAGTATCCTCGCTAACCCGAGAAAACTTCGACTTCGTCACATCCGTAGTCGGTCTTGGCCAATTCATCACGCTTCTATCTTGCTTGGATCTACGAGAGATTCCTTCTTTTGAAATCACGTGTCCAAGAAAAGCAACACAAGTCAACCGAACTCGCACTTGCTAAACTTGGCATACAACTCGTGAGTTCTTAGAGTCACGGAGCATCGTTCTCAAATGTCTTTCATGCTCCTCTGGACTTCTAGAGTACACCAGGATATCATCGATGAACACGATCACAAACTGATCCAAATATTCCTTGAAAACTCGGTTCATCAAATCCATGAAAGTAGCTGGGGCGTTCGTCAATCCAAACGGCATTACCGTGAATTCATAATGACCGTACCGAGTACGAAACGCTGACTTAGGTATGTCCTCCTTTTTGATCCTCGGCTGATGATATCCTGTTCTCAAGTCGATTTTAGAAAATATTGACGCTCCTTGCAACTGATCAAATAAGTTATCTATTCTTGGCAACGGATATTTATTCTTAATAGTCACCTGATTAAGTTGTCTGTAGTCGATGCACAGACGTAACGAACCGTCTTTCTTTTTCACAAACAGAACTGGAGCTCCCCAAGGTGATGCACTGGGGCGTATGAATCCCTTATCCAACAATTCTTGCAGTTGCACCTTCAGTTCTTTTAACTCGATAATGCCATTCGATAAGGAGCCTTAGAGATTGGTTCCGTCCCGGGGCTAATTCAATCACAAATTCTATCTCCCTTTACGGCGGTAAACCCGGCAACTCTTTCGGGAACACGTCTGGAAATTCTTGTACTATTGCAATATCTTCAACTTTCAACTCCTCGATCGTCGTGTCGATGACATTTGCCAGATAACTCGGACAACCCTCGTCTAACGGTCGGGTTGCCTCGAGTGATGAGATTAGGGCAATCGAAAGTCCTCCCGACTTCCACTAAACTCGAAACTTTCACTCTCTCCGGATTGGCGAATCGCTTTACGATAGCAGTCCATCTTGGCTCGTTGCTTGGTGAGCCAGTCCATGCCAATTATTATATCAAAATCATACATGGCTAGAACTATCGAGTCTATTCTCCCCTCTTGCTCACCAATTACCAACTTACAACTGGACAACCCATCGTAGACAATATTCTATCTTTTAATGGGGTCGATATGCTAAATGTGATTCCAACAATTTAGGATTTAATCCTATTAACTTAATGAATCGATCAGCTATAAATGAATGAGTTGCACCAGGATCAAATAAAGCATATGCTGGATGATCATTCAGGGAAACCATACCTGTGATCACGTTTGGTGCATCCTCGGCCTGACCTCTGGTGATGGCATATGTCCTTCCGCGTGCTGGAGGTCTAACTGGTTCACCCTGTTGCGCGTTTGGGCGTACATATCCCCTATTCTGACCTATCGGCGGTGGAGGCGGTAGCTGTTGTCCAATCGATCGTCTGGGACAATCTTTGACCTGGTGGCCTTGTTGGCCACATCCATAACAGGCTCCTGTCCTGGTATGGCACGGTTCAGATCCGTGTTGTTTTCCACAAAAGCGACAGGCTCCATTATTGCTGGGTGCTGACTTACCCACTCCACCTTTCCTATTCGGTGGAATGGGATACCTTCTTCCGACCATGGGCTTCTTCCCGAACCCGATCTTTGTTTCTATGTGCATTAAACCTTGATCCTGACGCAGCAGCTTGTTCATTCAGATCCCTTTCTATCAGTTGTGCTCGTCGATAGATTTCCCGATAGTCATGCAGGTCAAAAGGCACTAGTGGTTGCTTCAATTCCAATCGAAGACCATTTTTGAACCTTCGAGCCTTTTCTTCAGGATCTTCTATAAGCCTTGGAGCATATTGAGAAAGCTCTGCAAACTTGACCTCGTACTGGTCAACAGTCATTGATCCCTGGCGAAGACGTTGGAATTCTTCCATTTTCTGCTCTCTGGCGTTTTTCGAGAAATACTGTTCATTGAATGCCCTAAGAAAGGCATCCCATGTTGGAACTACTCCTTCTGGAAATATGGTCTCTTGATTAGCTGTCCACCAGATACTGGCATTATCCTGCAATTGATACACTGCCAAAGATACTTTCTCTTCTTCATTGCACCTTAAAAGTGCAAATGTTTTCCCTAAATCCCGAACCCAGCGAGAGGCAGTTTCTGGATCTCCTGTACCCGAGAACTTAGGCGGTTTCAACTTCAAAAATTGTTCTACTAGTTGGTGTATAGGTCTATCTGCAACTACATTCCCTGGTGGAACCTCAGCGGGTAGAACAACAGGTGGAGCAGCAGGTGCAGCAGCAATAGCAGCATTGGCAGCTGTAAAGAGTATGGCGTAGCGGCGCGCGCAGTGATAATGGCGGCTGCTTGATTTTGAGTCTCGCTGTCCCATCAAATCTCTCATTGCTTCTAGCGCCCGCATGATCCCTATAGTTCCCGGATCACCAGGTGTGTTGCTACCCAAAGCACCAACCGGTGGAACCGGTTGCGGTGCTACACCACTAGCACCGGCTTGAGCCGGCGCTTTACCCCTATTACCTCGGGCACCGCCTCTAGTTGGCGTCTTAGCCCGAGTAATTAATCTCGATCGCCCTTTTCCTAGGCGTTCTCGATCTTGCTCACTCATGGTGCAGATTCTTTATAGATACCGCTTCCAATTCTAACACTCAATTAGAATTTGAGTAAGCTCACAAACAAACGATCAATCAGCTACCACTCACATGCATTAGTATATTAATAGTCTTTCCTACTAACTATCCCATGACTCATCGCACCTTATCACTCCAAACACCGACCTCGCTCCGATACCATTCAAACGGGGATGTCACGACCCGAACCCGGGGTACATGCACAACCCTCAATGGTCGATTTAAAAATTTGCAATATCCCAACACCCCGAAGTCGATACAAAAGTGAAGCTGTTCGATTTCCTATAACTAAGCTTCTACCTATAAGATCGGGGTTTGCTACTACAAGATACCGTACTTCTCAATATCTCGGGTGAGTGATTTGTCACCCTACATCCAGTCTTGACGGAAAACCCGCCATCACTTGGAAGGAGATAGCAAGAGTCCTATTCCTCCTTTTCGCTACCGATCGTACACGATCCGGCCTTCTTCCATTTAGGGACCTGAAAAATGTTAGCCCTCTAAGGGATGAGATCACATCTCAGCGAGTAAATCCCCTAAATCCGAGTAGGAGAAGGGTACATCATGCATGCAATCTAATCACGTTTCTCATACTTTCTTAATACTGGTACTTTCCTGCATGTTAGTGTCAATCAAATCATGCATAAGATATCGAGATCATATATCATCATAATACTTTTAACATATACATATGTAAGGACATAAATGTCTCATAATTGCATGGGCCCCCAATTACGAGACTAAACCGTTGTAGCACGTCCCATACCGCACCACACACGGTTCCGTCTTTTAATTAGGTCCCTCACTTTCACCCATTCATGTGTCATAAATGATTTCAATGCACAGATAACAGTCTTCCGGCATAACCGGGCATCGCCCGCACCGTCGAGCGCGGCATCGTCTACATCTAGACGGCATTCCATATAGGAGCATCGGTCCAGCCTCCACCGCGACCGGCATCCGTTGACGTGGGGCATTCCCGAAGGAGCATCGCCCGGCTCCAAAGGCACGTGACGGAATCATGTCGTGAATGCATATGATCGAGGTCACATTTCAATAATCAATTATATACAGCATCCACAGCATCAATTGGGCACTTTCATAGCAAAAATTCTTCAAAACAAGCATATATTCTTATTCATCCAAATTGACAAAGAACTGTCCAATAACGCTCTCCCAACTTCGAAGTCAGAAACTCATCCATACGATTTCGAAAAATTCTCAAATTTGTACACGTGCTAGAAAACATATAAAAAAACATTTTTCATGAAGGCACCGAGATCCAGATCCCTCTGGATTCGGCCCAGAAATTGTTTCTATCCAGCACAAAAATCGGGTCCAGTTCCAGAGAGCCTAACTTGTCAAAATCAGTTCGCTTTTGGATCGAAATCTGGTCCGTTTGACTTGAAATTTAAGTATGTTAAACTAAAAGTTATAATGAACAACTTTCATGAAGGAACCGATTGAAAATTCAACCTCTAAAGGTCATTAATAGCCCTCCGCATCATAACAGGTCACTGGTTACAAAACTGTCCGAATTACTGTTCCGAACATGACGTCATTAAAATCGTCATCTTTTTAATTTCTAAAAATTAAGAGAAAAATATATGTTACTATTTAAGATGTTCAAAACATTTCTTCAGAACAAAATTCCTTTAAAATCGCAACACATAGTTGTCTACAAAATTAGTAAAATACACACGTCCTGAAAACTGTTTCAGAAACCAGCTACTGTTCTAGTCCGAATCTTCCTCCACGACCTTTGTTTTGCTTTCTAAACCTTATCTAAGCTTTTCTATGTCTATCCTAACATCTCTAACCAACATCCATCCATATCTAACGTCATCTACATATTTTTAACTTGTACGAATCCCTAATAGAGGTACTCAACCCCTAGTCCAGATTTAGAAGACAACTCACCTAATCACCGCTAACGGCGGCTCTCGTTGGTGGTTGGGCAGCACACAGAGAACAGCCTTGGTCCTTTTGGTGATGGTGTTGAGCGAAGCCGCAGAAGATTGTGATGTGGTATGATGGCAACAGCAACACAAAAACTTATAAATTTTTCGGTAGAGAAAACTAAGTATGGAGTTTGGTCGGTGGTGCGGTTCTTGAGCGGGTGAGGGAGGTTTTTCCTCACTGAAACTATACGACTTATATTTAAAAACCATGATGGTAGGCGGTTGACGTTTATGTGGGTCCAAGAATATTTTTGGTAACGTAACGTTCACGTCTTGGTTTGTTTTGTTTCTTATTCTCTGGTTTGTCGTTCAAGAGGGAGCAAGGATGGAAGTGGCACGTTCAAGGGAAAAGGAAAACAATGGCTTGTACGTTGAAAAAGACAAGAAAGAAGAATAAACTAAGAGGAAGAAAGGGAAAGATGGAAGTTGTCGTAAATTACAGCAGACAAACTTACAGCAGAAGACTTCTATGCGTGAGAAAAAAGGTGGGGAAGGAGAGTGAAAGTTGCTGAGAAGTTTCATTGAAGTTTCCTTTAGTCTTTGGCCTAATTTTCCATGGAAACTTTGGCCACCCATCACCCTCATAGGCCCCACAAAGTTTCCAATGTTTTTTTCTTCTAAAGGAGATGAAAGAAGAGGTTGGAGTCCATGTGCACTGCTGAATCCGAATTTTGGGAGTGGATTCTCGTAGTTTTTCCCATGGAGGTTGAGTCCTTTCCCTATCAAGTGTCCCCCTAACTTTTCCAAGTCAATTTCCATTAAATACTAAGGAAATTGATGTGAAGTTGTAGGAGAGAGGAATTCCTACGAATTTCCTTTTTGAGGAGACCTCTCTTCTTTATTTAATTACCAATCTAAGATTTAATTCAATAGGGTCAAGTCCCTTAGTAACAACTTATAATATCTCTTAAATTGTTTCACATTAAAGGTCTTAAAACCCTACTTAAAATGTGGCAATTCCCTTGCTCTTTTTGATTTGCTAATCTTGCACATTTCATGAATAATTCCCATCATCAATAAATTTTGAGAAGACGTAACAATGTCCTTGGGATGAATTGTGACACGTGACAATTCTTAATTTCTGTAATCGGCATCATTTCCTCGGTTAATTTCAGTCAAAATGTGATTTTAGCGCAACTTAAACTATCGGTTAGTTTTTGGGAATTTTTGGTGCACTAACCCGTGGTCGATTATTCCCGAGCCACAATGTACATCTTCGACGCATTAATGACTCTCGATTGTCGTGAAAAATCTCGAGGTTTCAATTTCGAGCACAGGGTACCAAAACAACAGAAAAATCGGTTTAGTATCGATCGACGAGAATTCTGTAATTAGTTGGAATCACCCAAGCCTAATTTTATTTCTATCAATCGACCTATTTCCGATTTCTGATAGATTTTCGACTGTGCCGAAATGATCCTTGTAGACTAACACGGTCGAGCCGATCGATTCTGGTCGAATTCTCAAGTCTGTTGCATCAAAATCCTTTAATAACTTTCCCGATTAGTTAAGTTATCTCATGAGTGATCAGCTCAGAGAATAGCGCTATAAGCACGTCGACGAAAAGCCCGAATTATTTAATTGAAAACAGAAGCGAAAAATCAGACTGTCACAATTCTTCCCTTCTTATAAAAATTTCGTCCTCGAAATTTAAGTCGTTACATCTTTCGAATCAAAAAGATAAGAGTATTGCTCTTTCATGGCATCTTCTCTTTCCCAGGTTGCTCCTTCTGTGCCGTGATGTTGCCAAACCACTTTGACCAACGGAATCGTTTTGGTACGTAGGACTTGCTCTTTTCGATCCACAATTTGAATTGGTCTCTCCTCGTACGAAACCCTTTCATCCACGTCTAATTCTTCAAAATTCAGTACGTGGGTTGGGTCAGGTTCATACTTCCTTAGCATCGATACGTGAAAGACATTATGAACTTGAGCAAGTCTTGGTGGCAACGCAAGGCGATATGCCAAAGTCCCTATTATTTCCAAAATTTCAAAGGGACCTACGTACCTTGGACTTAATTTTCCTTTCTTGCCGAAGCGTGAAGTACCCCTTATTGGCGACACCTTCAAGAAAACGTGCTCACCAACTTGAAATTCTAATGGCCTTCGCCGCTTGTCAGCATAGCTTTTCTGACGACTTTGAGCAGTCTTTAATGCTTTCGATGGCGTAACCGCATCTACCGATTGTTGGACTAATTCGGGCTCCGTGATCTTTCGCTCTCCTACTTCATCCCAACACACCGGCGTCCTACACGCTCGGCCATACAACGCTTCAAAAGGAGCCATCTCGAATGCTCGTTGATAAGCGTTGTTGTAGGCGAACTCAACAAGATGAAGTTGTTCTTCCCAACTTCCTTTAAAGTCTAGTACACAAGCTCGTAGCATATCTTCGAGGATTTGAATGGTCCTTTCGGATTGACCATCGTTCGAGGATGATAAGCTGTACTATATTGCAGCTTCGTTTCTAAAGCGGCCTGTAAACTTTTCCAAAATGCAGCTGTAAATCTCGGATCTCGATCTGAGGTGATCGTCACTGGTACACCATGTAGGCGAACAATCTGACGAACGTATAGCTCTGCAAGCCGATCTAAATCAAGATCTTTCCGTACTGCAATGAAATGAGCCGACTTGGTCAGTCTGTCGACTACTATCCAAATGGAATCATTACCTCTCTGACTCCTCGGTAAGCCTGTCACAAAATCCATTGTGATGTGCTCCCACTTCCACTCAGGAATTTCGAGAGGTTGTAAGAGTCCTCCCGGCTTGCGATCTTGCCGAGCCTTAACTTGCCGACACGTAAGACATTTGGCGACATGCTTCGCTATGTCCGTTTTCATACCAGACCACCAATAGTGTTGCCGTAAATTCGATACATTTTCGTACCGCGGGATGTATACCGTAACTACTACGGTGTGCTTTTGACAAGATTTCTTCTTTAAGTTCTGCATCATCGGGTACACACAATCGTCCTTTGAATCTTAACGTTCCGTCTTCGAAATTTGGAAATCTGGTTTTCTCTTTCCTACCTCCTCCGTACAATCTTCTGGATTTCTGGGTCGGTCCATTGGAGTGTTTTAATTCTCATTTGAAGTTCCGGTTCAATTTTCAAGGTAGCCATAAGATTCGAAAGGTGGCCTACCTCAAACTTGAAGTCTGAATCTCTAATCTTCTCGATTAAAGCCCACTCCTTGAGCACCATTTGTGCTACTGAAGATTTCCGACTTAGAGCATCTGCGACTTTATTAGCTTTACCAGGGTGATATAAAATATCACAATCATAATCATTCGAAGTTCCATCCAACGACGCTGTCTCATGTTTAGTTCCTTCGAGAAAATAAATACTTGAGACTTTGATGGTCTGTATAAATCGGAATCTTTCTCCACACGAGATAGTGTCTCCAAATCTTCGTAGCGAAGACGATTGCTGCAAGTTCTAAGTCATGCGTCGGGTAATTCAATTCATGAGGTCTTAATTGACGGGAAGCGTATGCAACAACTCGCCATGTTGCATCAACACACAACCCAATCCCCTAAATGACGCATCACTGTAGATCTTGTATCCTCCAGGACCATAGGGTATGGTTAGCATAGGCGCAGTGGTTAGCTTTTGCTTGAGTTGCTAAAAACTATATTCACACTTGTTTGTCCATACAAACTTCTCTTCCTTCTTCAGTAGGCGGGTCAACGGTGAAGCTAAAGCTGAAAATTCTTCCACAAACCATCTGTAGTATCCTCCTAACCCCAGAAAACTTCTGATCTCTATCACTGTAGTCAATCTTGGCCAATTCATTACTCCTCTTATCTTGCTTGGATCCACGGAGATTCCTTCTCCTAAAATCACTTGTCCTAGGAAGGCAACACGAGTCAACCAAACTTCGCACTTGCTAAACTTGGCATACAATTCGTGAGTTCTCAGAGTCTGGAGCATCGTTCTCAAATGTCCTTCATGCTCCTCTACACTTTTAGAGTACACCAGGATATCATCGATGAATACGATCACGAACTGATCCAAATATTCCTTGAAAACTCGGTTCATCAAATCCATGAAAGTAGCTGGGGCGTTCGTCAATCCGAACGGCATTACCGTAAATTCATAATGGCCGTACCGGGTACGAAATGCTGTCTTAGGGATGTCCTCCTTCCTAATCCTCAGCTGATGATATCCCGTCCTCAGGTCGATTTTAGAAAATATCGACGCTCCTTGCAACTGGTCAAATAGATCATCTATTCTTGGCAACGGATATTTATTCTTAATAGTCACCTGATTAAGTTGTCTGTAGTCGATGCACAGACGTAACGAACCGTCTTTCTTTTTCACAAACAGAACTGGAGCTCCCCAAGGTGATGCACTGGGGCGTATGAATCCCTTATCCAACAATTCTTGCAGTTGCACCTTCAGTTCTTTTAACTCTGATAATGCCATTCGATAAGGAGCCTTAGAGATTGGTTCCGTCCCTGGGGCTAATTCAATCACAAATTCTATCTCCCTTTCTGGCGGTAAACCTGGCAACTCTTTCGGGAACACGTCTGGAAATTCTTGTACTATTGCAATATCTTCAACTTTCAACTCCTCGACTGTCGTGTCGATGACATTTGCCAGATAACTCGGACAACCCTCGTCTAACAGTCGGGTTGCCTCGAGTGATGAGATTAGGGCAATCGAAAGTCCTCCCCGACTTCCACTAAACTCGAAACTTTCACTCTCTACTGGATTGAACTGAATCGCTTTACGATAGCAGTCCATCTTGGCTCGTTGCTTGGTGAGCCAGTCCATGCCAATTATTATATCAAAATCATACATGGCTAGAACTATCAGGTCTATTCTCCCCTCTTGCTCACCAATTACCAACTTACAATCTGGACAACCCATCGTAGACAATATTCTATCTTTTAATGGGGTCGATATGCTAACAGCTGATTCCAACAATTTAGGATTTAATCCTATTAACTTAATGAATCGATCAGCTATAAATGAATGAGTTGCACCAGGATCAAATAAAGCATATGCTGGATGATCATTCAGGGAAACCATACCTGTGATCACGTTTGGTGCATCCTCGGCCTGACCTCTGGTGATGGCATATGTCCTTCCGCGTGCTGGAGGTCTAACCGGTTCACCCCACATTTGCGCGTTTGGGCGTACATATCCCCTATTCCGACCTATCGGCGGTGGAGGCGGTAGCCGTTGTCCAATCGATCGTCCGGGACAATCTTTGACCTGGTGGCCTTGTTGGCCACATCCATAACAGCTCTGTCCCGGTATGGCACGGTTCGCATCCGTGTTGTTTTCCACAAAAGCGACAGCTCCATTATTCTTCGGGTGCCGACTTACCCACTCCACCTTTCCTATTCGGTGGAATGGGATACCTTCTTCCGACCATGGGCTTCTTCCCGAACCCGATCATGTTTCTATGTGCATTAAACCTTGATCCCGACGCAGCTTGTTCATTCGATCCCTTTCTATCGGTTGTGCTCGTCGATAGATTTCCCAATAGTCATACAAGTCAAAAGGTACCAGTGGTTGCTTCAGCTCCAATCGAAGACCATTCTTGAACCTTTGAGCCTTTTCTTCAGGATCCTCTACTAGCCTTAGAGCATATTGAGAAAGCTCTGCAAACTTGACCTCGTACTAGTCAATAGTCATTAATCCTTGGTGGAGATGTTGGAATTCTTCCATTTTCTGCTCTCTGGTGTTCTTCGAAAAATATTGTTCATTGAATGCCCTGAGGAAGGCATCCCATAATGGAACTACTCCTTTCCGGAAATATGGTCTCTTGATTAGCTGTCCACGAGATGCGGCATTATCCCGCAATTGATACACGCCAAAGATACTTTCTCTTCTTCATTGCACCTTAAAAGTGCAAATGTTTTCCCTAAATCCCGAACCCGGCGAGAGGCGGTTCGGATCTCCGTACCCGAGAACTTAGGCGGTTTCAACTTCAAAAATTGTTCTACTAGTTGGTGTATAGGTCTATCTCGCAACTACATTCCTCGGTGGAACCTCGGCGGGTAGAACAACGGGTGGAGCAGTGTGCGGCAGAATAGCAAAGCATTGGCAGCTGCGAGAGGGCAAATGGTGTAGCGGCAGCATAATGGCAGCTGCTTGATTTTGAGTCTCGCTGTCCCATCAAATCTCTCATTGCTTCTAGCGCCGCATGATCCCTATAGTTCCCGGATCACCGGTGTGCTACCCCAACACCAACCGGTGGAACCGGTTGCGGTGCTACACCACTAGCACCGGCTTGAGCCGGCGCTTTACCCTATTACCTCGGGCACCGCCTCTAGTTGGCGTCTTAGCCCGAGTAATTAATCTGATCGCCCTTTTCCTAGGCGTTCTCTGATCTTGCTCACTCATGGTGCAGATTCTTTATAGATACCTGCTTCCAATTCTAACACTCAATTAGAATTTGAGTAAGCTCACAAACAAACGATCAATCAGCTACCACTCACATGCATTAGTATATTAATAGTCTTTCCTACTAACTATCCCATGACTCATCGCACCTTATCACTCCAAACACCGACCTCGCTCTGATACCATTCAAACGGGGATGTCACGACCCGAACCCGGGGTACATGCACAACCCTCAATGGTCGATTTAAAAATTTGCAATATCCCAACACCCCGAAGTCTGATACAAAAGTGAAGCTGTTCGATTTCCTATAACTAAGCTTCTACCTATAAGACTGGGGTTTGCTACTACTGACCGTACTTCTCAATATCTCGGGGTGAGCTGTCACCCTACATCCATCTTGACGGAAAACCCGCCATCACTTGGAAGGAGATAGCAAGAGTCCTATTCCTCCTTTTCGCTACCGACCGTACACGATCCGGCCTTCTTCCATTTAGGGACCTGAAAAATGTTAGCCCTCTAAGGGATGAGATCACATCTCAGCGAGTAAATCCCCTAAATCCGAGTAGGAGAAGGGTACATCATGCATGCAATCTAATCACGTTTCTCATACTTTCTTAATCTTTTGGTACTTTCCGCATGTTAGTGTCAATCAAATCATGCATAAGATATCGAGATCATATATCATCATAATACTTTTAACATATACATATGTAAGGACATAAATGTCTCATAATTGCATGGGCCCCCAATTACGAGACTAAACTGTTGTAGCACGTCCCATACCGCACCACACGGTTCCGTCTTTTAATTAGGTCCCTCACTTTCACCCATTCATGTGTCATAAATGATTTCAATGCACAGATAACAGTCTTCCGGCATAACCGGGCATCGCCTCGCACCGTCGAGCGCGGCATCGTCTACATCTAGACGGCATTCCATATAGGAGCATCGGTCCGGCCTCCACCGCGACCGGCATCCGTTGACGTGGGGCATTCCCGAAGGAGCATCGCCCGGCTCCAAAGGCACGTGACGGAATCATGTCGTGAATGCATATGATCGAGGTCACATTTCAATAATCAATTATATACAGCATCCACAGCATCAATTGGGCACTTTCATAGCAAAAATTCTTCAAAACAAGCATATATTCTTATTCATCCAAATTGACAAAGAACTGTCCAATAACGCTCTCCCAACTTCGAAGTCAGAAACTCATCCATACGATTTCGAAAAATTCTCAAATTTGTACACGTGCTAGAAAACATATAAAAAAACATTTTTCATGAAGGCACCGAGATCCAGATCCCTCTGGATTCGGCCCAGAAATTGTTTCTATCCAGCACAAAAATCGGGTCCAGTTCCAGAGAGCCTAACTTGTCAAAATCAGTTCGCTTTTGGATCGAAATCTGGTCCGTTTGACTTGAAATTTAAGTATGTTAAACTAAAAGTTATAATGAACAACTTTCATGAAGGAACCGATTGAAAATTCAACCTCTAAAGGTCATTAATAGCCCTCCGCATCATAACAGGTCACTGGTTACAAAACTGTCCGAATTACTGTTCCGAACATGACGTCATTAAAATCGTCATCTTTTTAATTTCTAAAAATTAAGAGAAAAATATATGTTACTATTTAAGATGTTCAAAACATTTCTTCAGAACAAAATTCCTTTAAAATCGCAACACATAGTTGTCTACAAAATTAGTAAAATACACACGTCCTGAAAACTGTTTCAGAAACCAGCTACTGTTCTAGTCCGAATCTTCCTCCACGACCTTTGTTTTGCTTTCTAAACCTTATCTAAGCTTTTCTATGTCTATCCTAACATCTCTAACCAACATCCATCCATATCTAACGTCATCTACATATTTTTAACTTGTACGAATCCCTAATAGAGGTACTCAACCCCTAGTCCAGATTTAGAAGACAACTCACCTAATCACCGCTAACGGCGGCTCTCGTTGGTGGTTGGGCAGCACACAGAGAACAGCCTTGGTCCTTTTGGTGATGGTGTTGAGCCGAAGCCGCAGAAGATTGTGATGTGGTATGATGGCAACAGCAACACAAAAACTTATAAATTTTTCGGTAGAGAAAACTAAGTATGGAGTTTGGTCGGTGGTGCGGTTCTTGAGCGGGTGAGGGAGGTTTTTCCTCACTGAAACTATACGACTTATATTTAAAAACCATGATGGTAGGCGGTTGACGTTTATGTGGGTCCAAGAATATTTTTGGTAACGTAACGTTCACGTCTTGGTTTGTTTTGTTTCTTATTCTCTGGTTTGTCGTTCAAGAGGGAGCAAGGATGGAAGTGGCACGTTCAAGGGAAAAGGAAAACAATGGCTTGTACGTTGAAAAAGACAAGAAAGAAGAATAAACTAAGAGGAAGAAAGGGAAAGATGGAAGTTGTCGTAAATTACAGCAGACAAACTTACAGCAGAAGACTTCTATGCGTGAGAAAAAAGGTGGGGAAGGAGAGTGAAAGTTGCTGAGAAGTTTCATTGAAGTTTCCTTTAGTCTTTGGCCTAATTTTCCATGGAAACTTTGGCCACCCATCACCCTCATAGGCCCCACAAAGTTTCCAATGTTTTTTTCTTCTAAAGGAGATGAAAGAAGAGGTTGGAGTCCATGTGCACTGCTGAATCCGAATTTTGGGAGTGGATTCTCGTAGTTTTTCCCATGGAGGTTGAGTCCTTTCCCTATCAAGTGGTCCCCCTAACTTTTCCAAGTCAATTTCCATTAAATACTAAGGAAATTGATGTGAAGTTGTAGGAGAGAGGAATTCCTACGAATTTCCTTTTTGAGGAGACCTCTCTTCTTTATTTAATTACCAATCTAACATTTAATTCAATAGGGTCAAGTCCCTTAGTAACAACTTATAATATCTCTTAAATTGTTTCACATTAAAGGTCTTAAAACCCTACTTAAAATGTGGCAATTCCCTTGCTCTTTTTGATTTGCTAATCTTGCACATTTCATGAATAATTCCCATCATCAATAAATTTTGAGAAGACGTAACAATGTCCTTGGGATGAATTGTGACACGTGACAATTCTTAATTTCTGTAATCGGCATCATTTCCTCGGTTAATTTCAGTCAAAATGTGATTTTAGCGCAACTTAAACTATCGGTTAGTTTTTGGGAATTTTTGGTGCACTAACCCGTGGTCGATTATTCCCGAGCCACAATGTACATCTTCGACGCATTAATGACTCTCGATTGTCGTGAAAAATCTCGAGGTTTCAATTTCGAGCACGTGGTACCAAAACAACAGAAAAATCGGTTTAGTATCGATCGACGAGAATTACGTAATTAGTTGGAATCACCCAAGCCTAATTTTATTTCTATCAATCGACCTATTTCCGATTTCGATAGATTTTCGATTGTGCCGAAATGATCCTTGTAGACTAACACGGTCGAGTAGTCGATTCCTGGTCGAATTCTCAAGTCTGTTGCATCAAAATCCTTTAATAACTTTCCCGATTAGTTAAGTTATCTCATGAGTGATCAGCTCAGAGAATAGCGCTATAAGCACGTCGACGAAAAGCCCGAATTATTTAATTGAAAACAGAAGCGAAAAATCAGACTGTCACAGGCTCTCCTAAGCCCATACCAATTAGCAACTTAAATTCAAATATTTAGCATGTAAAATATTATTAGTTAGGAGTCGCCACTAATCAGTTTATGGTAGATCGGTTAGGTACCTAAGTAAAATAATGGGATAATTATATGAACCAGAGACTTTGGGTACGGAGATTTGATTACACTATACTTTATTAATGCCCTTTCGGTACCATTCTTTTCATTTTTTAAGATATCTTTGCAGGTAATTTGATTTAATTTTAACCTAAATCACTATCATGTAATGGGGTGATCACATAAATGCTCAACCATTATTAAACAATCAAATAAATTGCACCAAAAGAAATAAATGTACAAAGCAAGCAATTATTTTTGGGTTTTCTCTTACCTTGAAATTATAACTTTACTATATAACATGCATTTTAACTACATGACCTAATTTTACCAATAAGCAAATTCTAATTAAATGAACCTTACATGCAAACTATTTGACATGCATTTAAAATTTTTGTATTTTTTTTAATTGTTAAAAAAACTGATTAAACTGTCTAAAATGAATAATTTTCTAATCTATTTTAGGGATTAATTTGACTTAAACCATATCCTATCTTAGAAAACTATTTTTTTATAAGAAAAATGAGATTATTAAAATGTGCAAACATTATCTAAGATCCTATTTATATATTAAAAAAAATAGATCCAATCCTAATCTATTCCAAAAATTATCTAAACGTGCAATCCTATGAAGTCCTACATAAAGCCTAACATGTAAAAAAAATCTAAATTTATGAGACCCCTACCGATACAAAATTCGATTTTTTTTTTTGGTATTTTCCGAGATAAGCAATTTCTAAATAAACATTATATCTAAACACTTATCGAATGAAGGATTAAAACAATCGAAAAAATAATCTTTTGTCTTACGAATTAAGTTAACAATTATTTTAACCCTAAACATCATAGCATATGAGAAAGTTCAAAATAATTAAAAATTTGATTCGAAGTCTTACGGATCAAATTAATAATTATAATGATTTAATAATTACACTATCAAAAAGCCAAAAAAAATCAATGTAATAAAAAAAATGATTCGACATCTTATGAATTATATTAATAATTATAGTGATTTTTGGGCAACAATACCCTACTGATCATGCCTAAAATATTCAAATAATTAACATCGACAGCCAATGTTCCAACTTAAGCAATAATAACGAAACTTGATTTTCTTTGAAAAAAAAAAAAAACTACCTAAGATGGGGACTCAGCGAGGATCAGAACCGCGAGGTAGGAGGCGCGGTGATGGGCACAGTAACGGACAGAGACGCAGTGACGGGAAGGCGGACAAGCAGTGGCGATGGGCGAGTAGGTTGCAGGCGGAGGTGGCGCGGGCTGAGGCGCGGTGGCAGAGCTGCAAACGTCGCGGGTGAGGTGCAGCGAGCGCTGGGTGGAGGCGCTGCAAGGTCAACGAGCGGCGCTTGTGCAAAGGGAGTTTCGGGCGCTGGGCGGAGGTGGCGCGCGACGACAGCAGCTAGGCGTTGGGGATAGGCACCGGCGTCAGGTGAGTAGAGGCAAGGGCATCAGGGCATCGGGCGACAATGGCAAGCGGGCAAGGGTGACGCGCGGGCAGAGGGCGCCGGGCGGAAAAACTGGCTGCTGGCATGGTGGCGAGCTGCTGTGACCAGATGTGCAAACGGCAGACACAGGCGGCAGGTGCAGGGGAAGAAGACGACCCCTTTTTCTTTTCCTTTATTTTTTTTCTTTTTCCTGCTGCACGTCCCTCTCACGTCTCTCTTGTAGCCACTCTCTGCACTTCTTCAGCAAAAAGCAAAAGGACAAAACCTTTTGTTGACTTTGACCCTCCCCCCAAACAAAAGAAGCAGAGGGTGCGTTTGGGAGTGGCTTTGCCAAGCCACTTTGGGCATCCAAAGCCCTTTGGGCTAAAAAATGGTGTTTGGGAACTTATTTTGTAAACATACTTGGGGAAAAGTAAGCCTTTGCAAGGCTGAAAGTCCAAGGCAGCCATGGGGCTGCCTTGGGCATTCGGCCTTCTCGCAATGCTGAGGGAAGAGAAGACAAAAAATTTCTTCCGCAAATGCCCTCATTAACATTTCGTTTTTCCGGTTTTGTCCTCGTGACTATTCACCTTCTTCTTCGTTGAGATTGGCCGGCGAAGTTGCACGGAGCTACGAGGGGCCGACGACGAGCTTGATGGAGGTCGGCATGAGGCCGATGTGGTCACGGCGACCGTTGGCGGCCAGTCGTGTGACCTCGACGACCCCTCATGAGTCGCGTCGCCGCGACTGCTGCAACCCTCGGCGACCAATCTAGGTCGCAGCAAGGTCGCGCGACCGCTGCAACTCCCGACGACGTTGCGACCCTGGCAGATCTGGGTCACCGGAGGTCGCGGCATCCCAAATCTGGACCGCGCGACCTTCGGCGACCCAAATCGTGTGCAGATCTGGTTGCGCGATCTGGTTTGCGGCGAGTAGATCGCGAGCCCCAGCCACCTTCCGAACGGAGGTCGTGGCGCGGTGGGTCGCGCACCGTTCGGCGAGGGTCGTCACAATCGGGATCGCACGATTTGGTCGCAATCGAGGTCGCCGCAACCAAATCAAGCGGCCCCGACGACCTCCGCACGGCGGCCTCGATCTGGTTGCGGCGACCCTCGCCGGACGCTTGCCCCTCGCCGGACCGCCTGCCCCTCGCCGGCGGTAACCAGCCAACTCTTTTTTTTTTTCCTTTTTTTAATAACAAAAGTCTTTTGCACAGTTAATTTGTCCAAACACTGTTTTGTTCAAAAATACTTCACAATTGACTTTCACAAATACAATTTACCAAACACAATTTGCATTTTGAAAAACTCCTTTAACTCAAGGGTCTTTACATTTTCTCAAGGACTTTCCCCAAAAGTCTTCCCAAACGCACCCAGAATAGCTTCTTTTTGTGTTAGAGTTTTCACCTCAAAAGCCGAGAAAAGCCTCCCAATTCTGTCCGTGCGCGGTTCCTTTTCCCGATTTCTCTCCTTTTTCATCTGTGCGGGTCAACCCCTTTTATAGGTTCCAAACAGCCGCTTTCCATACCAATTTTCAAGCTTTCATTCTCTGTTGCCTTAATTTGTGGACGGCATATTGGAGCGTGATTTCGCAATTAGCTTAATTTTTCTTTAAATGCTTCAATTCCTTCCATTTTATCAAAATTTTTGCTCTTTATTCACCTAATTTCCTAGCTCTCGATTGCTTCCACATTTACTAAGATATGAATATTTTTCAGAATTTCCAACTTCCATTCATGATCAATCGATTGATTTTTCCTTGTCTTTCCTTTTATTTGTTCGATGCAATTTTTACTTTATTTCCTTAGGTTGCCAAAATTAGGTGTCAACAATTACATACATCAAGAATAGGTAAGATGACTGAGATTTAAGTCTTAATTAAAATAGATTGGTACCAATCACATTTGTCAAATAAAAAATAGGAAAAATTCCAAATAAGTACCGAAGTTGATCAATTTTCTCAAATAAGGATCCGAAATAAATTTTATGTCGATAAAGACCTAAAGTGGACTCATTGTCTCAAATAAGGACCGAAAGTGGTTGAATCAATTCAAAATAAGGACCTAAGATTGCTAGTCAGCTAAATATTCGCCAGCTATCAAGCATGTGACATTTCCAACGATCGGAGTTTGGGCAATTTTGTCCAAAAAATTTTTGGGGAAAATTAACAAATCTTAAAACATAAACAAAAAAAAAATCCTAAGTTTTCTATGGTCTCCCCATTCCTTGTACCCATCCTTTGCAAAGTCAAAGACCGAAGTTCTCCCCATTCCTTGTACCCATCCTCCGCAAAGTCGAAGACCCAAATTCTCTGCCGGTTGAGGCACAAATTCAAAAAAAAAGAACAAAACCATATTCTTTTTTCTTTGTTTGCGGAGACCCAAATTCTCTGCTAGTCGAGCACAGCGAGGAGCGATGAGAATTGAGTCATGACGACGTAAGCATCTAATGAATAACATAAATTTAATTAATTTAGAATTTTTCCATTTTTTTTCCAATCACAAATTTATGACAAAATTACCCATATTTTAATCGCCAGAAAATGTCTGATGGTGAGCTAAGGTTCTCAATAGAGATTAACTTGATCACTTTGGGTTCTTATTTGACACAAAATTCATTTCATGTCCTTATTTTAAATAATGGATTCATTTCGTGTGACATCCCAGATTTTCAACCCTGTCTTCTATTGAATAAATCGGGCATTTCATTGACGCTTCTATAGCGCTGTTCTTAGAGCTGATCACTCTCGAGATAATTAGACTATTTGGGGAAGCCATTAAGAATTTTAAGGCAAATAGACTTGAGAATTCGACCAAGAATCGGCTATTTGACTGTGCTTATCTGCCCAGATCATTACGGCATAGATATAAATTGATTCGAGATCAAAGATAGGTTGGTTTGACTGAGATGTGTGGCTAATTGTGAGTGCCACCACTAAATTGGAAAAATTATCGTCAGCTGATACTAGACTGATTTTCTTATTGTTTTGGTACTCTGTGTCCGTATTTGAATCCTCAAGATTTTCACGACAACCGAGAGTCGCTAATGTGTCAAGTGGGTTTATTGTGGCTTGAAGAAAATCGACCACGTGTTATTTGCCCTAAAATTTCTAAAAATTACCCAGTAGCCTAAATTACTCTAAAAATGCGTTGAATGGAAATTAACCGTGAATTCGAGTCCGATTTCAGAAATTGAGAGTTCTGTCATGTCACGATCTATTTTAGGAACGTCAACTCATCCTCCAAATAATTTTCATAGATTCCGAAATTTTTACGGAAAATCGGTTCGGACGTCGCGGGAAATTAGCAGAAATTTAGATGGGCTAAGTCAATGGAAATTTAGACTTCCAAGCCGAGCCTTTGGGTGTCGGGGACTTGCAGAAAATTATATGGGATTTTTCTTGGCAAAATTGGACGTCGATTTGAGAAATTTCACGGAGGAATTAAAGCTAAATTAAGTGAAATTTGGAACTAAGGAGAACTGAATTTTGGTATCAAATTGTTTAATTGTGGTATGATTTTCAAGATAATATTAGAGGGGGGACCCAAGCATTTAATGGAAGAGATATCTTTGCTTAACCTTATCCCTTTCCTTTGTTCCATCTTCTTGAACACGCTTCGCCAAGCTCAGCGGCCTCTCTTTCATTCCTCCTCTCATTCTTTGCATCCGAGCAGCCCCACGTTTCTCTCCCTCTTGCTATCTCTCCACCAGCGAGCTTCTGTACACGCGGTCAACCGAAGAAGCCACGCTCTCCAAGATTGTTGACTACTCCATGCAAAGTAGGCAGCGACTGAAGTGGCTGCCCCCACGTCCAAGCGTCCTTCAGCTTGCACGCCAGCTCACCGTCAACAGCAGTAGTTCTCACCCAGCTGTGTTGACCGCCCTCAGCTGCCACGCCGTGAGATCCACCGAATTAGCAGGCCCCTTCGAGGACTCCACCTCCAGCAGCTTCCTTCGTCCGTGGCGCCACATCAACCGGAGCAGTTTCCCATCGGTTTGTTGACTCATGCCCAATAGCTGTCGCCACTAACTTGCTTCTCCACTTTTGTTTTTCCTCCCCTGCCAGCGAAATCCACCGAGCTACCTCTTGTTGACAGCACGCCTCCGCCAGTGAAGTCTACGATCCATCCCTGCAGCAACATGCGAAGCTAGCAGCTGCTTCATCCGTTCCTTCTCCTGCACGTGCGTCTTCGGGCCAGTCGTGCGTCTTTAGCCCACGATTAGCCAGCGAGCCCGTTGTTCCATCGCAGCCTATCTTGTGGAGTTGAAGTTAGCCCAGCAAACTCCAGCATCTTGGGCCATGTCTTCAGCCCAGTTTTTTAGGCCCAATTCCAGCAAATCCCAAGCCCACGCCACTTGAAGTCCCAGCAGCCCAAGAAGCCAGCATTTCGGCCCAAGAAATTAGCAGCCCAAGCCCACGAAGTTAGCCCGCTTCGGGCCCGGTCCAATTCAAAAACAAATCTCAGGTTGGGCTGAGATTTGTTGGGCCAAGTTTAGGCCCGGTCCAAGCCCGTCAGTGTCATCGTGAGCCCAAATTCAGCCGCCATCGTGCAGTCATTGCGGTGATCCAGTCTCCGCTTTTAATTAAGTGAGTTTTGCTTACTAATGCTTTCTTAGTTTGCTAATAATGCTTAGGGGTTGATTAGATTTAATTAAGTGCAATGGCTATACTTAGCAAGTAGACAAGTCATATTAATTATTGAATGAGTCTTGATAATTTTCCGGGCTCGTCTCAGCTTTTAATTAGGTATTACAGGTATAAATTAGATTCATTGTATTTATTTATTTAATTAATTATTTTCTGGAAATTAGACCGGGATGGTCGATAACCGGAATTTTATGCCAATCGTCGTGGTGTAGTCCATTTATTTATTTACGCTTTGATTTGCACCGAATGGATTTAATTGTGGATTTTTAGGATATATTCCTAAAAGAATTGATTTTGAATAATTGATGAGGAACGACCGGGTATTGGTTGTTAGTATCTAATTGATTAGTGAACCATGGAAAATTGTGAAAATTGAGTGAAGTGGTCATTGAGGGGAAATTATTCCAAAAGTGGAGAATCTTAGTACTTGATGGGAAAATGACCATGAAAGGTTTTAAGTGGACCTAGAAAGCCACCGAAGATTGAGTAAGCCATGCTCACTAAGCCATGATTCAGCATTACCGCCGAAATAAGAATCGGCCATGCCGAATGGGGCCGTGATGCCACTAAATATCAAAAAGTGCCGAGTGGGGCCGTGATTCCACTAAGTATAAGTTATGTCGTGGGGTCGTGATCCATCACCTGGTAGAGGTTGTGCCCACTTAGCCATGATTCAGCATTACCGCCGAAGATTGAATAGGCCGTGCCCGCTGATTCGTGATTTAGCATTACCGCCGAAATAGGGATCGGCCGTGCCGAGTGGGGCTGTGATGCCATTAAATATTGAAAATTGCCAAGTGGGGCCGTGATGCCATTAAATATTGAAAATTGCCGAGTGGGGCTTATTTACTACCTAAAGATAAGTCGTGTCCTTTAGACTGTGTTGTATAGCCAAGTATTTGGTAGACTATGCTCGTTGAGCCATGAGTAAGAATTAAGAAGGAATAATTGAATGACTAAGAAGCGGTCTGTATGACATGTAATCAACAAGGTCAATTGATCGATGGTTTAATCTGTTTGAGTGAACTGATGTGATTAATGTATATTTGAAATATACCGACTTGCGGGAAGGAAACTGAGACCAAGGTAAGTCCTCTGTCTCGTGCTGTGCTTAGGCAGCTTAAGGTGTATTGGCTTCCTAATCGAGTCTTAGGGGGTAGAATTTGCTGAAACGTAGTCTCATCCCGGTTGTAGGAAAATATTTCAGGACCCTAATGAGGAACTTGAGGAAAAAGAACCCGAAGATGAGTACCTGGAGGAGAACCGCAAGGATGAACTAGAGTAGGATCCTTATGAGGATTGAGACTCCACTCCTATCTAATGACTTTTGCTGTGGAACCTGTTCAAATAGAAACCGACCTTTTGGTATGGCTTGTATATGTATATATATGACTGAGTTGTTATATATGTACATAAGGGTATTGGTTTTCTGGTTCAAATTTTTTAGTCCTACTTGTTTATCTTATTGTTTTATTGTTTGGAGATTCTTACTATATGCTTCCGCATGCGCATATTAAATGAAAGGGTCGGCAATGTGTCCTAGGTTATTGCTACTAATCGATCGGTGAGGGATGGGCACGCGTTCGAGAATCGGGGCCGTGACACTTCAAGTTCTTATTTGACACAAATTTCACTTTGGGTCCTTATTTGAGAAAATAGATTCACTTCAAGTTCTTACTTGAAATTTTCCCTAAAAAATATAACACACAACAGAAGAAGAAAAAATTCCTGGGCCAGGATAAAAAAAAAAAAAAACTTTAGAAAAAAAACATATCATTAGCTTTTTAGCCATTTTTAGCTTAAAAAAAAAAAAAGCTATTGGGCCCATATAAAAATCTCATAGGATGTTAGTCTACAAAAAGAAGCAAAACAATGCATTAATGTTGCATGACCTTTGTCTCCTCTACACACTTTTTTTTTTTTTTTGTATATCTAGACACTGTTCTTTAGCAGCACTGGTCGTGTCGCGTGTAACAGATGGCTTATATCAAAATAATAATGTAGTCCCTGCGATGACAACACTCTACTAGAAGAAAGAGGTAGATGAGAGAAAACAAAAGGAAGAGGAAACGGGGGAATCAAACAAATTCACTTAGTATTCTCAATTAAAACCAGCAGCCTACGAAAGTCTTACAACTAATGATGATTTTAAATGACAAGGCAATCTGTACTCAAGCAGATCTGGCGGAAATCTGCAAAACAGTGGATACATGGAAGTTAGAACTGCATCTATAGGTGATTACGCATGACTATATCAAGCAATAGACACATTATCCAAAGTAACCACGCATCTTCAACTCCAATAACCACATTTGGTATACCAGGACAATCATCCGTAATAATTTGATGTAATCCACATTTCTCTTTCCAGCAATATTTTGATTCCACAGCTACATAATCAGCAAGATATACTAAAGTACATAAATCCAAATTGATACTCTCATAGAGTATAAGAAGCCATTTGGAAGCATAAAGATATCCTGCTTGCTGTCAATTTAAAAAGACTACAGCTTTATCTGTCTTTATATGCATTAGCACTTAAAACTTGACCGTGAAAGCTTACTAGGGTCAACCATACCTTTGAAATAATGTTCCTTCAATGTCTGTGCTCATAAATTGTAGAGGGGATGCTTGATCTGCAGCATTAAATTCCCCGAGAATGCTTTTGTCCTGTCATTAGGGAACTATCAAATTATTATCAAGAGATTTTTCCACTTTCCTCTTTATACTATGAACTACAATTTCGGTAATTCATTCAGATGATAAATTCCGTTTAACATTAATGAAACAACTTAAACCTTGAGAGATGATTTGCATCACAATTGGTTTGATGTGAAATAACCCCCATGCTCGTCAAGTTTAAAGCAATGGCAATCTCAACCTTGTAGTGACGACTTATGCTTTCAAGTTTTGTGCCAATAGAAGCCATAGCTTTATGCAGATAATAACCAATCAAGTGTGCTAAGTCAAGCCACGGGAGGACAGAAGTTATTTCTGGCACAATACCTCACAAAAGATAAAAAGTAGAGAAAATTTTTTTGTTTAAAGAACAGACCATGTAAAGCGATTCTTGCATTAGAAAAGAGAAAATATGCAACCAAAAGGACTGAATTCATTGACAGACTGGTCAAATTGAATGAGGAGAAATATCCAGATAACCTCCTTTAATTAGACAAGCTCTAAAGGCTTTAAAGATTAGGGAAAAGCAGATTGGGAGGAGCCATCAATCAAGCTTTCATCTTTGCCTAATTGCGACATAAGGAAATGTCACTCTAACTGAGTAAGATATTTATGAATCAGTCTAGCTAAGCTCTCCATAAGCAGGTATAAACCTAAACTATACTAGTGTGAGCTTCTACCTGAAGAAAGGTCATGTAAAAAAATATTGCAGAATGAAAACAACCCAAAGAAGAAGAACAAACCTGCTCGTGGTGTCAGCAGCCCTGTCATCATTAGATTTGCAAACTGTAGTACAGTTTGCTTTCTTCAATTCTTCCTCACCCTCCCAGACCACTTCGGTTACTGCAAAGAAAATGCACTCAAGAACATGTAGAGGTAAACCTGAGGACACCTCTTACTGATGGACAACATACAAAAAACTCACGATGTGCAGGTAATGCCTATTTACCTTGAAGTGGTTCTTGTGGTGTATTTGAGTTCGTAACATAGAATTGGTGACTCACGTGTCTCCTTCGGATAAAAAAATTAACTTTTACCCAAAAAAGGAAGGTATATAATGCCTACCGACGGGAACAGATGTAGAAATTTCTCTACAGTGGGGGCCAACTTGTACATGTGCTTTAATTAAGTTTGTTGATTCAAATAATGCCTAAAATTCTTGTGTGCTCACATTATCAGACAAATAACTACAGGATCAACTATCGAGTTTAGGTGTACAACTACTAACCATCTAGCAACGTTAAGCTCTCCAAAGATGTGGGGCCAAACCCAGATATATGTAAAAAAAAAATTATTGTTTTAGGCAAAACCTTCACAAACTTAATGGGGTCGCAACCAAGAAAATCCTTATAAACTACTACTATCATGATAATTTTTCAAAACATGAGCAGAGGCAATTGCCCCCACTTTCTAGTGAGTAATCCGTCCCCTTCCTATCAAACCCCAACATATTTACACAAAACTAGCATGCTAAGTAGGTGTGATCCATAAATTAGTATCAAATTACCTTCTCTCCCATGCTCATCGATTCTAGTCTTCAAGACCTTCGCCTCTTCGGTGAGGTTAATGTAGGATTTGTTACTTTATTATTTACATCCTTGGAGGAACCATGATTTTGGCCCTTCAAAGAGCACATCCCAATGTTCACGCCTCTATTGATGGGAGAAACATCTTCCTCTGGTGGCTGGTGGTGTTCCTCCGGTCTAACTTTTACTTCATCAACTTCCATTTCATCTTCCTTGCACTTCTTCTCAGAAACTAACTCCTTGGCACTCTCTTTTGAAGCGAGGATAGAATGGGCTTTTGCAAAATCAAGTGATGCCAAATTGACTGCATCTTCATTCTCATCTTCTTCATCCGAGAAATCAAATACAACTCTCCTTTTCCTACCACCTTCAGTTTTGGAGGTTCTCTTAACATCGACATCCTGACCCTTATCATCACTATTCAGTTCTGCTGCCTCATGTGCACAAATTTGAGCTTCTGCACTAACTGATGAAGGTATATTTTGCATTAATAGAAGAAACTCTGTAATAGTCCTTGTTGGAATGTGTCGCTATTAATTAGTGTTAGCTGTCATTGTTGGAATGTGTCATTAGTAATTGGTGTCAGCTGTCATTGCAATTAAGACGTGCATGACAAAATTTCTAAAATAGAAATAAATTTCTAGCCAGAAATTGACTTCTTAATTTCTATTCTATGGACGAGTTTCTCAACAAAAAACGCGTTTAATAATGATTTAAGATTTTTATTTCTAAAGTAAAAATTGGTTTCATAAAAGAATAAAATTTCTATTTCTAAAAGCGGGACAGTGACATTCGGTGGCCGGAGTGTAACGTCCGGCTATCGGCCCAAAGCATTCGATGATCAACGGTGGGTGGTTAGAGTCTGGCATCCGGCATTCGACGTCCGAAGGCCGGTGATCGGTGGCTAGCAGTGGGTGGCCAATAGCCAAAGTTTGGTGGCCAGTGGCAAGTGGCCAAGCCGGAGTCCAGCGGTCGGCGGTGGGGAGCCAACATCCAAAGTGTGGTAGTCGACGACCGGCAGTTGGCGAGGGGTGGCCAACAATCAAAGTTTGATGGTCGACATCTAATGGCCAGTGGTGACCGATGGGTGGTCGGTGGGGGACGTTCGATGGTTGGCGGTGGGCCTCCGGTGTCCGGTGGTTGGCGATGAGCGGCCAACAACCGACAAGCGTCCAACATCCAATGGTCGGTGGTCAGTGACAAGTGGCTAGAGTCCGGTGGCTAATGGCCGGTGTTCGGTGGCCGACGATTGGTGGCAAGCAGCTGATGGCCGAGGCCAATGGCGGGCGGCCGATGACTGGCGCTGGGCGTTTGGCATCACATGGGTGGCGAGTGGGCGATGAGCGATGACGAGAGTGAACGATGAAGAATATCTTGATTTCTCATTTTTGGAATAGAAATAGAAATGCTAAAAGTTTTAACTTTCGATTTCTACTCCAGATCTATTTATGAAATATAAATTTGTTTCAGAAATAGAAAAATGAAATTGCATTACTAAATAGATTTCTGTTTCAAACCCGTTCCGAGAGAATAGAGAAACGGAGAAATAAAGAAATAGAAACGTTGTCATGCGTGCCCTTAATGATAGTTGTATCTATTAGCTACCAACTACCTATAAAATAGGTTCTATTTCCAACCGAGTTCCTAATGTATATATATAGAGACTTATTGTATCTACAAAGAATGACTAATATACACACATTAGTATTTTTTAACTTGGCATCAAAGCTTGAAAGTCCTTTACCTCTAGTGATTTTTTTGATCTTTCCCTTTGATTGTTTGGTCACTGTGTTAGAAGAATCATCAACCATCTAGTCTAACTGCCTATCACTTCTCACAAAGTCCACTAAACCTCATCCTATTCAAATCACTTCCATAAAGCTAAATGGGGATAACTTTCTTCAGTGGTCTCAATCCGTTTGAATGTATATATGCAGCAAAGGAAAGATTGGCTATCTCACAGGAGATATCACAGAACCAGTGACAAATGACCCCACTTGGGCAATTTGGGATGTAGAGAATTCCATGATTATGACGTGGTTGACCAACTCCATGGAAGAAGATATTGGTGCAAACTATCTAGGCTATCATTCTGCCAAGGAACTCTGGCATGATGTATGTGAGATGTATTTAGATTTGGGTAATCAATCTCAAATCTACGAGTTATCCTTGATATTGGGGAAGATGCGGCAAAGAGAGGAAATTGTCTCGAATACTTTCACTCTTTGAAACCTTTGTGGCAGGAGCTGGATTTATTCAATGATCATGAGTGGATGTGCATTGAAGATGGTAATCTATATAGGAAGACTGTAGAAGTAGAACATATCTATGCTTTCCTAGTAGGGCTTTGAGATGAGTTTGATGAGGTTTGCGGCAGAATGCTTGGGAAGCAGCCTCTTCCACCTATTGGAGAGGTCTTTTCAAAGGTTCAAAGGGAAGAAAGCAGACAGGGAATAATGTTGAGCAAGACAGCCACCGGTGGAAAGGATGGACCGGAAAGGATGGGCCACTAAAGGTTCAGCATTGGCTACCTCCTAAGACAAGAAGAGCTGTGCTCCTGCAACAACAGTTTCCGAAGCAAATGTAAGCAAACTCCCTACTAACTTGCAAAGATCATATGGGAGACCCTGTGTTTGGTGTGATGTCTATAATAAACCCTGTCAGACTCGAGAGACCTGTTGGAGGATTCATGGCCAACTAGCTTCGTTCAGCTATGATAATAAGTCATCTCAACATGTGTCTCCTACAGCTAATGAGGCGACCACGTTCCTTTTCAACAAAGTAACAACTATACCATTTTCTACAGCTACTTTCAACAAAGGCTGAGTCTATATCGGATAATCCTACTGCTTTGATTGCTGACCAAGGTAGAAATCTAAAAACCCTCTCTTGTTGTTCACAACCTATACCTTGGATCATTGACTCAGGAACATCGGAACATATGACTAATATTCCATATTTGTTCACATCCTATGTTCCTTATCCCTGTAACCAAAAAATTCGAATTGCCGATGGGAGTTTTTCGTCTATTGCAAGCAAAGGATCAGTTCTACTTTCTGATTCTATCACACCTCATAATAACTACATGTTCCCAAGTTAGCTAGTAACTTATTGTCTATTAGTAAACTTTCTAGAGAGTTTAACTATTGTGTTGTCTTTTTTTGCTTCCCATTGTGAGTTCCAGGATCAGATCTCAAGGAAAACGATTGGCAATACTAGGATGAGAAATGGTCTCTACTATTTTGAAGAGTTTGTCTTTGATCAAAAAGCCCAAGCATATGGAACTTTCAATTCTTCCCTATTCAAGAAAAATAATAATTTAACACCATAGATTGGGTTATCCTAGTTTTGGATACTTGAAACATTTGTTTCTTCAATTGTTCAAAACAATGATGTTTCTTCACTTCATTGTGACAATTGTCTTTTTTCTATAAGTCATCATAATCATTATAGTCCAAATTAGTATTGTGCATCATCACCATTTTATTTAATCCATAGTGATGTTTGGGGTCCTTCACTCGTGCCAACAAAAATTGGGAAACGATGGTTTGTCATCTTCATAGATGATCATACCCATTTATGTTGGACATATTTGATGAGTGCCAAGTCTGAAGTCGAGTCATTGTTCAAAATTTTTTATTAAATGGTTGACCCAGTTCCGCACTATTATTAATATTCTTCGTACTAATAATAATATTGAGTATTATAACTAGTATATGGAGAGCTTTTTGAGAGAAAGAGGCATCCTTCACCAATCAACTTTCCGCATGACACCCCAACAGAATGGCATTGCCAAGTGCAAAAATCACCATCTCCTTGAAGTATCCTATGCCCTCCAGTTTTTCAATGCATGTACCTAAATACTTATGGGGAGAAGCTGTATTAATAGCACCTTATATAATTAATAGGCTGCCTACTCCAGTATTAAACTTCACTACTCCAATAAATTATTTCAAACAAGTGTACCTCGTATTTTTTCTAATGTTCCTTTAAGGGTGTTGGGTTGCATTGCATTTATCCACCTTATCCAAATTAGATCCTCAGGCAAAAAAATGTGTTTATGGGGTATGCACCGAACCAAAGAGGTTACAAGTGTTATAATCCACGTAGTGGCAAAACTCATATCACTATGGATGTCACCTTCATAGAGTCTCAATTGTTTTTTCCTATGAATTTCTTCAAGGGAAGGATGCTAAAGTTAGTGAAGAGATTTTGTAGCACTCAAACTCTCATGTCCTTCCCACTCCTTTGTTTGAGTCCTCGGAAATACTTTGCCGAATCTTGATGTGTCAAAAACAGGGGGAGAAAAAGTTCAAGATCCAATGTGATCAACAAGGCTGAGCTTCAGGTTTATACTAGAGGAAAAACTCTTCAAAGGTTGCAGACCAAAACCTTATCTTGGAGCCTCATCTATCTGCAGCCTCAGGAGATGATTCCTTACTTTTGTCATTAGGTGATCTGAATAGTACCTTTTTTTCCTCGCATTCTAGTCTCAAATTCTGATTCTAATAGTTTGAAACCCGATATGCCCATAACTCTTAGAAAATGGGTTAGATCATGTACTTAGTATCATATATCAAAACATGTCATATCAAGAGATGTCTCATCATCATAAAGCATTTGTCTCAAACTTGTCTCATATATTTATTCCTAGAAATACGCAGGAAGCTTTGAAGGATCCAAAGTGGAAGATGACAGTTGGGGATGAAATGAGGGCACTTATGAAGAATAGCACCTAGGAATTGGTTGATGCACCTTAAGGAAAAAAAAAAGATTATTGACTATAAATGGATATTTATTGTAAAATGTAATCGATGGGAGTGTTGAATGGTATAAAGCAAGGCTAGTGGCGAAGGGGTTTACTTAGACTTATAGAATCGATTATCAGGAGTCCTTTGCCCCAATTGCCAAGATAAATTCTGTTCGGATTTTACTATCTTTGGTTGTTGTTCTTAATTGGCCCTTACTTCAATTAGACGTGAAAAATGTGTTGTTGAATGATGACTTAGAGGAGGAAGTGTTTATGAGTTTACCACTAGGTTTTGCAAAAAATGAAGACAAAGTCTCTGATTGAAAAAGTCACTGTATGGACTTAAATAATCTCCAAGAGCGTGGTTTGAATGATTTGGGAAGGTGGTTAAAAAGTTTGGCTATCACCAAAGTCAAGGGGATCACACTCTATTCTATAAACACTCTAAGGAAAGTAAGTGTGCCATTCTAATTGTCTATGTTGATATAATACTAATTGATGATGACAAAGTTGAGTTAGATAGCTTGCGAAAGAAGTTGGCTGAGGAGTTTGAAGTTAAAGATTTGGGTGCCTCGAAATACTTCCTTGGAATAGAATTTGCGAGATCCAAGAAGGGCATATTTGTTAACCAATGCAAATATGTGCTTGATCTTCTCAAAGAGACAAGTTTATTAGGATGTAATATGGCGGAGACACCCGTGGAGCCAATTTGAAACTTGAACCAGCCAAGGCTGAAGAAGTGATAGACTGAGAAATGTATCATAGGCTTGTCGGTCGACTTATTTACTTATCTCACACTCAACCTAACATAGCATTTGTTGTAAGTATGGTGAGCCAATTCATGCACTCACCAAGGCCAAGGCATTTTGAAGTAGTATACAGAATTCTACACTACTTGAAGGGAAGTCTTGGTAAAGGTCTAATGTTTGAGAAACATGGACATTTGGAAATTGAGGTGTTCACTAATGCCGATTGAGCTGGAAGCATTATGGATAGGAGATCTATTTCGGGCTATTGCACGTTTGTTGGTGAAAATTTAGTTACTTCGAAGAGTAAAAAGCAGAGTGTGGTGGCAAGAAGTAGTGCCTAAGTTGAGTTTCAATCAGTTGTACATGGTGTTTATGAAATTGTGTGGATTAAAGGTATCTTGGATGAACTACGGATCCAGAGTTCCGCACCAATGAAAGTGTATTACGATAATAAGGCAACGATTGCAATTGCTCATAATCCCGTGTTACATGAACAGACAAAGCATGTGGAAGTTGGTAAACACTTCATCAAATAAAAACTTGATAGGATTGATTTGTATGCCGTATATTTCTAGTGATGTATAGGCTGCTGACATTCTGACGAAGGGATTGCATCGAAGACAATTTGACCCTCTAGTGAGCAAGCTGTCTATGGAAGATATCTTCAAGCCAGCTTGAGGAGGAGTGTTGGAATGTGTCGCTATTAATTAGTGTTAGATGTCATTGTTAAAACGTGTCATTATTAATTAGTGTCAGCTGTCATTGCAATTAATTAGTGATAGTTGTATCTATTAGCTACCAACTACCTATTAAATAGGTTCTATTTCCAACCGAGTTCCGATGTATATAAATAGAGACTTATTGTATCTATAGAGAGACTTATTGTATCTATAGAGAATAACTAATATACACACATCAGTATTTTTCAACTTCAAGAAATCTTTTACAAGACTTGAGAGAATTAAAGCAAAATTTTGAAAGAGACGAATGGGTTACAGGAACCAACCAGTGGAACTTGGAGCAGAGCTGCTATTTTCTACTGGGCCAACACTAGATTTGCCAGAGAACCCCCAGCTATGGAAGAGTTCTTGCCGTTCTGACCCAACTTTTTACTAGCAGCGAAGTTAGTGACTTTTTCTTTGTCTGCAGACAGTTTGCTGGCTTGATCATGAATTCCTGCACCATTTATTTCACTATTTGCATGCTTAGGCACATCAACGGGTTGCTCCAACTTTTTTTGGCTTGTCTGTTTGATCTTTCTCGGTTGTGGTGGGTTAACCTTTTGATGGACAGTATTTGATGTTCCTGAGACTCTGGCGCCATTAAGCTTTGGAGCTCCCAAGTCAAATAATTCCCTCTCTTCACTTCGCCTAACAAAGGGATTAGCTACCGCACAGAACCTGAAAAATCACACAGAGAAGTCGTTGTGTTTAGTCCTCATCAAAATATTATGTTTAGTGACACCTGCATGCATATAGATACACAGAAATCTGAACCAAGGCATCACACCTGTTATCTCTCAGACAATTCTCGGTGGTTGCATCCTGGCCAAAAAGCTTCCCTGCCTGCACGAATTCAACATTCCAAAGTGCAGCTGGATCCTTCGGAATGCAAGTTTGCACACTATAGACTTGAACTGAGCATTCACCATCAATATTCCCTGGCTTCTGCATACACATCAAGCAAAGTAAATATCCCTTATGGACTTAATTAAAAAAAAAATCAAACCATGAAATTTCTAGGAATATACATTTAATATGTAGCAGGCGAGGGAATAAAGCTCACTGATTCTCATAACTGTGCAAATGAACAATCATGAAGTCAACAAGAACCACGTTCAATTTCGAAGTTCTATCCACAAATCAAGTTGTATAAGCATCCGCCTAACAAGTGGGACTGTTTAAATCTCAATTCAAGGCATCAATCTGTCTGCATGGAAATTTTGTAACAAATGCTTGAACTCAAGCATGCTCATCTGGCATATTATTTTGACGAGACATAATTGCTTATCACAGATGGCAAAACTTATTTCCTACCACTAGTAGCCCCTAAAAAATAATTAAAACCTACATCTCGAGCGGTCTCTCAAAACCAACAGGATTTACATATGAGAATATTGCCAATCAATCCATGATTTCAAAAGAAAAACTGCAAAGAAGCTCTCTTTCTTAAAAAATCTGAAAGGCAGGTTTTTAGTTATAAATGTCAGAAACAACTATCAGTCATTGCATAATTTAGCTCCTTGGGACATCATAAAATGAAAGAATCAAGGGCCTTTACCAACGTAACCATAACCATATGAACAGAGGAACTCCATTTGGTTATTTCAGGAAGATCCATCTCCAGTGCATGGATAACACATCTCAGGCGGTCATATAAGCATCAAACCAATACAAATATTGGGCAATAGGAAACACAAGATGAAATCTGACCAGCAGGTTTAGGCCCAGAAACAAGTTTGATATGCTAACATGAAGGATTGTCCTTTAACCACCCAGATAAAGAGTATACTACTTCCAATCCGTCTCCATGTCTTTCAACAAATTCTTGCAGCAACCTGAAGAGTAAGTAACTATTAGCAGTGCTGTTTCAAGCCCATGTATTCTAAATCATTCTCAATGAAGACAGTGCCAACCTCTTTGCAGTATTTGAAGATACCAAGAAATTGCGGCTCAACCACTTGTATGAAACCTGAGAAAGAAAGCAAATTGCTTACAAATTGCTACAAAGAACTGACCATTGAAAAAACAATACCGATAAGTCCTGCAGAATAATTGGTGTCCTTACAGGAGGGAGCAAAACTGGGATACGACAATTTTGACTCAAACAAATCGAACCAATGAGAAAATAAGTTAACCACCACTTTCTACAAAGAAACGAAGCCATCACGAATCCAATACCGGTCTTTCCAAGATCCCACAGTTAGACAACTAAATCACGCAGAAGAACTGCGCTAGAAGAAAGACTACAGATTTAACTTAAAGATTAATTCAAAGCTGTCGCACAACAGAACCCTTCATCTCCTAGTGCATTAACACTCGATACGGACCAAAGCACGGGAATCATGTGCAGTGATTCTTTCTCTTCCCCTGACAACCGGAAACACGTCAAAAACTAGTTACCGATCTGCGGGCGTCGTGAATCTTCATAAAACAATCACTTCTCGACACGAGGGAGAGATCGCAGACGACGAAAAAGGCAACAATTTACGAGATCGAAATCGAAAGAGGGAAAGGAAGTCGAAGGGTACCACTTGCAGCTTATCGGAGACGAGGGCCGCGATCTCGTCGATGATCCCTAGGGTTTCGGCCTGGCACATCTTTGCTCCGGAGCTCCGATCGATGCGGGAAGGCCCTTGTCCTTCTGAGCGACGATTTCGCGCGACGCCTCGAAGGAGAATCCGTTTGCGCCTTCCCCTGCTAGGGCTCAATCCCAATCCAATTTTCCCGCCATTTCTGTGCGGCGCCCCGGGAATTATTTCGGGTGGGGGGCTTTTATAGTGCGCGCTAACCGTTAAAGCGAATCTGGAATTAGTAAAAACCAGGTTCTTGTATTTTTCAAGTTGAGATTCCATACGAAAAATTGGAACGATTATGACATTGCATATAAACCCTCCTTGGCTTATTATCTAATATCTAGCTATTAATAAAAAAAAAAAAAAACAACTTATGCATGTGAACTAATTTATGTCTCATTTAACACAAATCGATAATACTAGTCATGTGTTGTGGAACTCATGCACACTTAATACATGTTATCTTCACCTAATGGCCCGGTTTATAAAGCTCACATTCTTGTTGGGGTTTGCTTGTGTTGCTCATCAACACTCAAATAGTGCAGTGTTATCAATTCCAATCATTCACTGTACTCAAGACATGTCAAGAGCCACACTATTAGACCTCATTGGATTAGTTTAGTCCAAGTCAACTGGGTTATGCTCCGATGTCATCCGCAACTAGGTGTACCCTTTTAGGCGGGCCAAATTTAGGAAAAGAAAAACAGTAAATGACTATACAAGGTAGTGGCTCTTTGCAATGATTAATAAGTATCCCTTGTAAAGTATGTTTAAGAGGTGTCAATAAGACCCTTCATCAAAATGCAGGTACTTTTGCTAATTGGCCATTCTCTTCATGAAGAAAACTTTCACTGACGAATAATGGATGGGTTATAGATTAGTTGTCACCTAGATTTACTTTTAATTAAGTTAGACATATGATTGATGTCCATATCATGAAAGCAGTAGATCAAACTTCTAGTTAGAAAAAGTTTTTTTTTTCTAGAATAATAGAAAAACACTACCATTTTACTAATTGGTAGAGGCAATCATTGGGTTGAGTGTGCATTACATATGTGAAAATTCAAGAGAGATAGGTTTCGGTAGAATATTGCCCTGAGGAAAGTTTTATTATATTGAGAGCTATATGAAACTTTGTACAAAGGAACCAATATATAATACAAAGAATAATTAATAAAAAGAATATTTTCCTAATCTAGGTATATCAATTCTAATCCTAAATTGATTCAATTAATCACTATGAAGATTCAAGAGAGATATCTCTTGGGTGATCTTCCTTGGAGAGGAAGTTGTGGTGATTCTTCGGTGATTCTGGAATATTCTTCTTAGCTTGGCAATGTTTCCTTTGACACCCTCACCCCCCCAAGCGGAAGTTGATGTGGGCGAGCACACAGTAAGCTTTGCTTGTAGGAGGCGAAATCGAGAGGTGGAGAGCCCTTTGGTGAAAATTTCAGTGGGTTGATCAAGAGTGGAAATATATTGAACATGCAACTTGCGCTGACTAACCTGTTCGTGGACAAAATGGTAATCAATTTCCACATGCTTTGTGCGAGCATGAAACACTGGATTGCCAGTCAAATAGATTGCCGATATGTTGTCACACTATAAAACCGGAGGCCGTTGAGATGGCACCAGGAGATCTTGCGATAGAGCCTCAAGCCAAATGAGTTCGACAGTATTGTCTGCAAGGCACTTGAACTTGGCTTCAATGCTGGAGTAAGCCACAGTGCGCTATTTGCGAGAGCTCCACGAGATAAGATTGTTGCCAAAAAAAAAAATGCCAAAACCCCCAACTAAGCGGCAAGTGGTATGGTCTCTTGCCCATCTAGCATCTGAGAAAGGTGAAGATGAAGATTGTTGCTTCGAGTGAACAGAATGCCGTGATGAATGGTACCCCTGATGAACCGCAAAATCCGCTTGAAGAATTACCAGTATTTAGTTGTAAGAGCATGCATGAACTGGCAAGCTGTATTGACTGCATAAGTGATGTCGGGCCTGGTGATGGTGAGGCATTGCAAAGCCCCTACGATACTGCGATATAGTATGGGATTAGGGAATGCTTCACCATTGCTGACAGAAGGAGAGCCAGTACCAACCAACGGGGCAAGGTGTGGTAACTAGCCGGGCGTCAAACATCTTGGCTCGATGAAGGAGGTCAGTGGCATACTTGCCTTGGTGGAGGAGAAAGCCCTATGCCGAATAATGCAATTCAATGCCCAAGAAATAGTAAAGTGCCCTAAGATCCTTAAAAGAAAACTCACACTGCAAATCAACAAGAAGAGTAGACAACGGAGCAATAGGTGATCCTGTAAGAATTATGTCATCCACATATACCAAAAGATAAACAGTGCATCCATCTTGATTCAGTATAAAAGAGAGGAGTCAACTCGAGAAGTAGTAAATCCAAGAGACAATAGAAAGGAACTTAGCTCTTGATGCCAAACACATGGTGCTTGTTTTAGACCATAGAGGGACTTGTGAAGTTGGTAGACATAATTTGGTTTTTTAGGATCAATAAATCCAAGTGATTGCTCCATGTAAATTTCCTCGGTGAGATAACCATGTAAGAACACATTTTTCACATCCAACTGCCGAAGTTGCCAACCCTGATTATATGCAAGAGAGAGAACAGTTCGAATAGTGACATGCTTGACAACTGGACTGAAGATTTCATGAAAGTCCACGCCCTTTTGTTGATGAAATCCCTTTGCCACCAAACGAGTTTTATAACGCTCGAGAATTCCATCAGCCCGCAGCTTAATACGATATACCCACTTACCCAATCGGTTTGCATCGTGGCGAGGGTGGAACGAGAGACTATGTGATTTTGCAGGAGAGCTTTATATTCTTCAGACATGGCCTGGCGCTACTGAGGTGCTCTATTGGCTTGACTAAAGCACGTAGACATAGAGGTACCCATAATAGACATGTTCAAGGCATATTTGTGATTGGAATTAAGGTGGCGGCACCGCAAGGTCCCGTTTCTCAGGTGGGTCACCATAGCGTGAGTTAGAGGCGGAATGGGAGTTGGTTCTGCAAGAGAAGGTGGCGCAGGGCTGTGGCAGTAGGCATCCCGGCAAGCGAAGACGAAAAGGAAGGACTCGTCACAACAAGAGATGGGCGTCGGACTGCTTTGAACCTGCATAGGATCATATAAAGGATTAGCAGTAACCGATGGTGAAGAACTGCTTGGAGCTGAAATAGCAGTAGGTGGCGGAAAGAATATAGACGATTGCTGCAACATCCAAATATTGAGAAACAGTGTCGGTTGGAGAGGAGCTGGAAAAGGGAAACTTGCCTTCGTCAAAGACGGTATCATCGGTAATGTAAACTCGTTGCTGCTCAATGGAATAAGACACATAAGCAAGAGCAGGCTACAGTTTGTTTATGTTGTAGGGCCACAAGTTCGGGTAAACAGCACACCCAAAAGTGTGCAAGTGATGAATAGTAGGAGACGAGTGAAATAATATTTCCCATGGTGTCTTATATTGCAAAGTGAGTGTAGGTAACCGGTTGATGATATGAACAGCAGTCTCAACAGCAAAATCCCAGTGCCAATTTGGAACGGATTCATGATACATCATAGAGAGGGCCATTTCAACAATATGTCTGTGCTTGCATTCTACAGTTCCATTCTGAGTATGAATGTGAGTATAGGAAGTCCTGTGATTAATATCATGTTCATCAAGCAGCCTGCGAAAAGGAGTAGACCAAAATTCCCCTGCATAATCACACTGAACAGCCTTGACTCGAGTGTTAATTTGATTTTCAACAGAGTTGAGGAATTTAGTGAAGATAGGTAATAACTTATCACGAGACTGAAAAAGATAAAGTCGAGAATTTCGAATAATCATCAGTAAAACAAATATAATAACAATTATTTTTGATGATTTCGCGCGATGCCTCGAAGGAAAATCCTATTGCGCCTTCCCCTGCTAGGACTCGATCCCAATCTAATTTTCCCACCATTTCTATGCGGCGCTCAGGGAATTATTTCGGGTAGGGGGCTTTTATGGTGCGCGCTAAGCATTAAAGCGACCTGGAAATAGTAAAAACCAGGTTCTTGTACTTTTCACGCTGAGAATCCATACGAAAAATTAAAACGATTGTGACATCGTTTTTCTGATTCGACGAAGATAAGAAACAAATCCACCTTGGCCTATTTTCTAATATCTATTTGACTATTAACCAAAAAATAATTTATGCTTCATGTCGATGGATTGGAGATAAATTTTGATTTGATTATTGAATTGAATTTGGCGTTTTTACAATTTTGGTATCTTAATTTGGCCACTAGTTATGTGTTGTGGAATTGTTCAACTTGTGTACATTTAATACGTGTTATGTTCACCTAATGACATGATTTATAAAGCTCACATTCTCCTCGGGGGTTGCTCATATTGGTCACTAGTGCTTTCCCCTTTATTTGTCGTGTAACGTGGTCTGCTCCTATTATTGGTCGTCCTCGAAACATGTTGGGACTGCATTCTTAGATCTCATTGGATTGGTTCAGTTATAGCCCATCAATGAAATACATTTAATAGAGGGGGGTTCTGCTTTGATATCATCTATGATCACATACATCGTTTAACGCTAGTCAAACCTAGAAAAAAATATAATTGACTATATGAGATAGTGGCTATTTTCAATGATTAATAAGTGTTCCTTGTAAGGTATATTTAAGAAGTGTCAAGAAGACCCTCCATCTAAATACTGGCACTTTGCTAATTGGCCATACTCTTCCATGATGAAAACTTTCTTCGATGAATTATTGTTGGGTTATAGGGTAGTCGTTACCTACGTTTATTTTTAATTAAGTTGACATATCATTGATATCTATATCTCGAAAGTAATCATTCCAATGCCTGGTTAGAATTTTTTTCTAGATTAATAGAAAAATACTACCATTTTACTAACTAATAAAGGTGATCACTGAGCTAAATGTGCATTATATATTTTCAAAAGGCTCGGTCACGATATAAAACTTTTATATAAAGGTTTTGTTTAGGCTGGATTGGGCTTTGTAATGGAAGGGCCTGTCCATTAATCACCTTTACTAATCGGACCAGTAATCGAGGAAGAAATATAGCATGATTTACAAATTCTATAGACTTGACCTATCTCTGCCCATCGGCTCTGTTATAGGTCCCTACGCAACTAATGATTGGATGATAATGGCCTATAGAGCGGACAAACCATGCAATAACTTGTCCATGTTAAGCGGGTTCCCAATTCAACGCGTGCAGCCGCAAACGTTGTTTGCCACTTGGACTCACGCATTATGAGGCCGTACAGCATTCTTATGATTAAAATTGTGAAAATTCAAGAAATATAGATGTCAGCAGAATATTGCTTTAAGGAAAGTTTTATTATATTAAGAGCTATATGAATTTTTGTGCAAAGGAGCCAATATATAATACAATGAATGATTAATAAAAGGAAAGAGTATAGTTTTCTAATCTAGATGTATCAATTCTTATCCTAGATTGATTTAATTAATCACTGTGAAGATTCAAGAGAGATATCTGAAGTTGCGGTGATTCTTGGTGATTTTGAATTATTCCTCTTAGCTGGCATTATTTCCTGTTGGTAGTTTGTTTATAAAACAAATGAAGAGGTGTCTTGTCCCACATCGAAAAGATGTGAGTGTGCACGCGGACAAGATTTGGTACTAACCAACGATCGTTATTTTTATTTATTGAATTTTGAATTTATTTTTATGAAAAATTAACCATTATGTCTTTTTGAAATAGTGCGACTGTTGAGAAGGAGTTACGGTTATTTTTTATTTCTTTTTATTTAATTCTGAATTTTATTATTTCTTCCAACGGTTATCTTAGAGTTGGTACCTGTTCAAACATAACTTCTTAATCCTTGAAAAGTTGTGTCTGCTTCGGATATAACATATTGTTTTTGCTAAAAATTACTGAATGTGTCTATTTAATTACAACTTCTTCTTCCATTTTTTTTTGCTTCCTTTCAAAATAAACTACAACCATTATTTTAATTTTTCCCATGAGAGATCCTGGAAAAATACTATAATTTCTATTTAGTATTTTCATTTGAGACTTTGTTGTATCCTGGAGGATTTGCTGGTGACCATTAGCAACATTGTGGGACAAATAAATCTTTAAAGAAAGTGATATCACGTTTCAAAGTTTGATTTGATTATTCTAAAGATCCGACCTCATTGTTCTACCCAATTTGAAGCTATACTTTCCCAACATTTCCTTTGACAGAAATCATGTTCAGATGAAAGGGAAAAAGAAAGTCTCTTCAGCCTTGATGAGATGCGGACGGCAGGAGAAGTAAACGCAACGAATACAAGAATACGATTTGCACATGCAGAGCGCTTCGTGCTGAGTGACGTCTACATATGGATATATCCTCGAAATAATAGACTTAACGCAAATGAAGATTGCTGCTTGGGAGTTGTCTCAAAGTGGTCCCCGAGCTGTCATTTCTTCACGGAACAGACCTGGAATGGAGTGGACCGAAGCAGGTTGAGGTTCTGAACAGCTGGAGCTACCGCGATAGACTCGGCTTCGAGATAGACATCCTTCGAGGTCTTCAGCTAGAAAGGAGAGAAAAGATGTAGAAGCGTCCATGACGGTGAACTGTTTTCATCTAACAAACCAAACGCTTTGACAGGTGATTCCACCATGTAAGTAAATGAAGAGTTGAAATGGGCGTTAACTTATCGAGGATCTGCATTACCATTCAGGTTTATGCTCGAGACAGATGCACTGCCCACGGACGACCCGGCCCCCTCATAGGAGTCGTCATGGACATGTCATAGTTCCATTTAGGGTCATTTCAGGCCTATAATCACGACCAAACCCCCTCCCAAACGTCAGCATTACACGCCCTGAGAAACGGGATCTAATTCGCTGCAGCATTGGTAATTTGGTATGCGATGCTGGTAAGGGTCAAACAACTCCGATAACCTGAAAATGACCGGTAGGTTTGCTCCCCTGATCAAGCGTTTGTCACTTATTGACAGGTTTTTGACAAGTACCAAGATCCATAAATGCTTAAAAAATTGTCAGCTGATTTTAATAGTCTATCGATATTTATTTCTATAACTTATCAATGCTGTGAAGCTCAAAGCAATTGCCGGCCTTGATTTGATTATATCAACATTTGACATGGTAAGATACCAATTAATTTTACTCACATGCCAACCTTTTTTCTTTTTTTTTTTTTGCTTGCTAGGCTTGAAAAGTATCGTCATTTCTTTATAAATCCCAGGATTACCGATTGATTTCACAATCTAACAATATCTATTATTGCAACTGGTAGAATCTAACAACATCTATTGGAAATTATTCAACATTAATTAGATTGAGAGATCAATTAATTTTAGTTGCTGGCCAATGACATTCGATCGAGGATTTTAGCAGAAAAAACTGTGTAGAACAAAGGAAATCATACCTAGCTCCACATGGCGGGAAAAGATTATGATGTAACATTGCAAATTTAATAATCGCCGGCGCAAAAAACAGTAAACTATTTGGGGAGTTTCACTTGAGCAATCCTTCATAAGAACAGCTTCCGCTGATCGTGGTCTCTCAAGTCGAGTCTCGACAGCTTCGAATCAGCTTCTGCATATATCTCTTCGCTCGGACTCCAGCTTCTTCCATTCTCAAGGTTTTATCTATCTTCTGCTTGTTTCCGAATCTAGCCGTTCCTCGTTTGTCAATTGTTGTATGTATTTCAACATTTCTTAGCTCCAGATGTATAAACTACCATTTCCTTTGGTTATCTTCTTCCAGAAATTTTCGTAACGTTAAATGCGCGTTGATTTTGTGCTGATTTGACCATTTTCTGTCCTTAGAAGTGGCCTAACCCAATCCAATTGCGTAAGCTGCGCTTTTTAGAGTCTCTTTCATCTTTGTTGTGTACTTTGTTCCTTTCCCTTTTCTCTGGGCTCATACGTCTTTGCAAATTGATGTTTCATGTCATAACATCATGAAGTTCCCAAAGAAGGAATTAGTCGAGATTAAGCCTCTAGCCCTCGCTAAATCTTACATTCATCTTCCGGGGGATGTCTGAAACTCTCTTCTTGCTCTCTTTTTTCAATTTCTTTTTTTTTTCTTTTTTGGTGATGTATAGGCAAAGGGCATTCACTTGTACTCATTCATCTCCTTTGGCCCTGGAATGGAAGTACGAGATCACGCAGTGCCTCTATATAACCCTATAAAATCTTCTCATCTTTGTTAAATCGCCAACGCAAGCCCGATTTATTTTTGAGGACTCCTATAAGGATAAGGTGCATTCATTTCTCGCCTTTCCAAATTGTCCAAGAAGTTATGGCATCTTTCCCGGGCAGAAAAAAAAACATAGTCAATAAAAGTATGCTGTTTTCCTGAGTTTTCGAGATGAAGATATACGCAAAAACTTTGTTGACCATATGCACGATCATCTGCATCGAAGAGGAATAATGGCCTTTCGAGATGATCACCACCTAGATCTTCAGAGGGGAAAATGTATTAAACCAGAAATATTGAGGGCAATAGAGCAGTCAAGACTTGTGCTTGTGATATTCTCTAAAAACTACGCTTCTTCTACTTGGTCCCTGGAAGAAGTTGCTAAGGCTGTGGAGTGCAAGGATATCAATGAAGGATCGGTGATACCAATCTTCTATGAGGTCAATCCATCCGACATACGGAAATTGAGGGGAAACTTTGGGACAGGCTTTGCTAAAATTGAGGAAGCTTATTTGGGTGACAAGAGAGATATAAAGAGGTGGAAGGATGCAGTGAGTACAGTAGCTAGTCTCGCCGGAATAGAATTGAAAGATGGGTAAGCCTCTCTTCCACTAACTTGGAATGATTTGTTTTCCTTAATATTTGCATGCCACTTGTTGGAATATAATCCAGAGAAAGCTAACTGTTTGTTGTAATTAAAATATCAATGTAAAGAAGACGATAACAACTTTATAATATCCTTATTTTTATGTAAACTTACAAATCTTGAGAAGAATAAAATAAGATATCATTGGAAAAATAACATAAAATTGGAGGTGAGGTATAGATATCCGAATCTCCTTAAGACGATTAGTTATTGCCAATGGTGCTTCGCAGATTCACAAACTATGCCTTTCAAGATACAACACCTCGAACTTATTTGGATTAGCACTATGCAAACAGGACTCAGTCAATCCATTTAATTGAAACGGCACACCCAGAAAAAATCAGAAGGGTAGAGTAGTATTTCAAATCTCTTTTGGAATCGGTGTCTCGAATTGTTCTATCGAAAAACCTTCTAATGAAGCTCTATACTCTTATCTATTTATATAGCTTTAAAGTTCATGTATAGAAGAGATACGGGGAATTAAATAGATGCATGTATCTAAGAAATTCATGAATAAAAAGATATGTGAATCCAAAAGATTCATAAATCTAGAGACATGTGAATTCAAGAGATTTGTGAATTCAATAAATATATGAATTAAAAATATAGGTAAATCTAGGAAATTCATGGATTTAATAGATATGTGAACAGAAAAGACGTATATTAATTTGTTGGTTTCCGTTGATCCATTAACCATAATTATAATAGTCCCCCACATTAATGGATCGACAAAACATTTTTGACTCGAAGGAATTTGAGCATGCCCGTTGAAATACACTGCATCAAAATAGGTAGCTTTCGCTTTGAACATTCTTTAGTGAAAGCCTATCGAACTTACTTAACTAGTTGATGGACTAAGCCTTGAATCACTAGTTGTTTGTGTAAGCCTAGACAATAAACCTCACGAGTATTTCCACCGTTTTAGGTCCCAACCAAGTTTGTTTAAGAGGAGGAATTACCACATTGGCCAAGCACCCCCACACTTTGAGAAAATTGTAAAATGACAACTTTCCATTCCATAACTCGTATGGAGTTTTACCTGTCTTTTTGTTGGTATTTTATTAATAATATAATTTGCAGTTAAAATTGCCTCCCTCCACAAGTTCCGAGGTAAACCTGAATTCAAAAGCATGGCGTTAGCCATCTCCTTTCTTGTCGTTCAATCGTTTAGTAACTCCATTTTGTTGTGGAGTATAAGGTACACTCGTTTGGAGAATTATTCCAAAACTAGCACAAAACTCTTTAAAATTGATTGAACCGTATTCTCCTCCTCTATCAGACCTAAACACTTTGATTCATTTATCAAGTTGGTTTTTTCACTTCATTTTTATACTAGACAAACATGCTCATAGTCTCATCTTTGCTAGTTAGTAAATAAACATAGCAAAATCTAGTACAATCATCCACAAATGTGATGAAGTACTTCTTTCCATCTCTACTTTATACAAACTTTAAATCACATAGATCACTATGGATTAATTGTAGAGGTTCACTTATTCTTTCAACTGATTTGAAAGGTTTCTTGGCAAACTTGGCCTCAACACAAGTCTCATACTTGTAACGGGCATCCAACTCAAATATTGGAATTTGATATTGCTAGTATGAGTACTTAGAGGGGGGTGAATAGGTATACAAAGATTTTTCTCGATAATTTCTGTATACTTGCGCAATACTTAGACAGTTGAAGGATTTGCAAAGAGTAATAATCAATGTAAGACTGAGCAAGGAAAGAGAAAATTAAACACGCGGTTTATAGTGGTTCGGCTTGATCCAAGCCTACGTCCACTCTTCTGCACTGACAGCCAAGTTGGCTGGATTCCACTATGAACAAAGAGATGTTACAGTGATGATCTTCCTTGATTTCTTGGTGTAGATGATCTACCACACTCACTCAAGGTCTCGCCAAGTACAAACACTCTCTGTATACAATTTCGCTCGAACTGTCTCGACTAACAATCAAGGTTCTTCAGACTCTGGAATTTTTCTATCGATCACACGCTTAAAACAACTAGAACGTCTTCCTTTTATACTCCTTTATGCCATCATAGCCGTTGGCACTTACCAAAGGAATTCCTCCAATCTACCCGTTGGACGGAATCAATCAAGAAGATCATCCGAGCTATTTAAGGAATCGATGATAGCCCATCAACTCGTTCGCCCCATACAATCGGGATCTTGGTTTCCAAGAATAGAACATTCCAAGATTATTTCGTCGACCATCGGATCTTCAATCGATCTTAGATAAGAATCAAAGAATCTGAAATGATTATCCAACCAAAGAATCTATTCCAGGAGGATAGGATCGAATCCTCAACCATATACCTTGGCTTTGGATTTCCTTCACACGGATTAGAAAGACTATCGGTGAGAATAGACTTAAGTCTTGAGTCTTGAGTCTTAAGTCTTGAGTCTTGAGTCTTAAGTCTTGGGTCTTGAGTCTTGGGTCTCGAGAATACAAAGTCTTCAGACTTTAAACTGTCAGTCTCCGAACATCCAGACTTAGACTGATAGAAACGTTTTGTCAGCTTCAAAATATTCTAGAAAGATTTCTCCAACAATCTCCCCCTTTTTGATGGTGACAAAACTTTCTTGAAGATTTGAACAACTTTGACATGCAAAACATTTCTCAAGCAATATGGCTAACTCATAAAGATTAATAAAACAACCGACTCGCATCCACGAGAAAATTGGTTAGTCTTTCATGAGAAACACCATATAACAACACTTGAATAAATGCAACCAGTCAAGCATCATAATCCACAGTTAATTCAGTCAAGTTCACACCCAAGTTCAAGTTCTCAAGTCATACTCAAAAATAAACATAACCACAAAAGTCAAAGATTTTAAAAGATGTTGGTTCAAATTGGTTCTCCCCCTTTTTGTCAACATTGAAAAGGGTGAGAAAGGAGTCATGTCTGCTTGGGAATGCGCACGATCTGGAAATCCCCAATGGACTGGACTACTCCTTCGAGCTTCTTCAGTCTTCTCTCGATGAGCTACCTCTTTCCCTTGGCATTGGCTTGAAGTTGGGAGCGAGGTCTTTGAATTTATCCTCCGAGAGACCGAAGATGCTTGTCCAGCATTCTTCAAAGCTTGGATTTCACAGTCCAGAACATATATCTGGCTACGCATTTCCAGAAGAATATTCATGATACTACGAAAATCTGCAGAATCATCCGTCTGTGTACTGGCATGAGCTTTCTCTGATTGAGTAAATGCAGACGATGGCGCTTCAGTATAGTCTGGCAGATTTGGAATCGACGTATCACCTTCTTCAGGCAATTGAGAGACCTGAACTTCTTCTGGGTCTTTTGGAGATTGTCTTAGATCTTCACTGACAGCAGCATAAGGTGTAGACCTCTCTTGCTCGCTAACTCCCCCTGTCTCTAGGACATCGAAAGGGGAAGAGTGATGATCATGCTCTTGATTTCCCTTCTCTCCAGATTCATCAACAGATTTTTCTTTTTCTCCTTCTCCTTCTTCTTCAACTTCTTTCTCCTTCTCTCTCTCGTTCTTCCTCTTCTCGATTTCTTCTCTCCTTCTTCTCTGCTCTTCTGAAGATCTATCGGATGAGACACAGAACGTCTTGTTCTTGTCAGTGCTTGGATAGTGGGATCTTCATCATCTTCATCTTCATCTTCATCCTCAAGGATGAGAGTTCTTTTCTTCTTTTTCGATGAAGCACCAATGGCCTCCTTTCCTTTCCTTTTTGAAGCAGACTAGACTGGAGATTTCACTTTGAATTTCTCCATTGCCTTGGAGAGATCTTGCAGACGCATCTTCATTAACATTTTCAAACCTACCACCATCTTATCACACGGTCGAACACAAAATGTATGTGGCAGTTCAATGTTCACATGTCTGAAGATCTTGGTCACCAGACCAGGATAAGGCAATTGTCCTTTGTCTTTTGACATTGCTCTGTACATATGGAAGAGAATAGTGTGCGGGAGAGAAAACTTCCGTCCTGAGTTGATTGCGAACATCAACTTTGCTTCAGAAAGAGACACAGAAGTCTTTGACGTAGACTTCGGTCTGAGACAGTTGATCACAATCTTATGAAGCACAATGTTGATGGCATTCATCCTGGAATAGGTAATTTTCTTCTCTACGTCCCTATCTTTAACAAGATCCAGAGTAGTACAAGCAGGTGAGACTTTGATTGGAAGATAACTTCACTTGCTTTTCCCAAGAAGAATGACCACTTTCTCGACGATGAACAAGAAGTAGAAACAGATCGGGAGGAGAGTGCCTTTTAGGGTTTTGAAAATTGGGCGAAGAAAAACCTGTATATATATATACCTCGGATTTGAAAAGAGAAGTTTAATCGGTACAAAGAAAGTGTACAAACACTTCTTTTCAAAATCAATAACTCGCCAAAATTAATTCCTTGAAAAAGACAAGTTTTCAAATTTCACACGAATTATATCCGAATGAAAGAACGTACCTTTTCGAGATAAAATAGCAACTTACGGTCTTTAGCCATGAATGTTGAGTCTCATGATTTAAAGTCTCGAGAGATCGAAGTATTAGAGTTGGTGAGTCTCTAGACTTTAACTTCTTCAAGCTTCAAAATGTTGAGTCTTGAGCGGATAAAGTCGAATTGATTTTTCTCCAAGGGCTTTGTGAATATATCCGCTAGTTGACTCTTTGAATCAACAAATTGAACCGAGATTTCTCCATTTTGAATATGATCTCTAATGAAGTAATGTCGAATCTCAATATGCTTTGCTCTTGAATGAAGGATTGGATTTTTGGTGAGATTGATTGCGCTTGGTGTTGTCACATTTGATTTACGTGCATGAGTCTTCAATGCCAAAGTCTTGTAGCCGTTGTTTTATCCATAGAATTTGCGAACAGCAGCTTCCAAGAGCTACATACTCGCTTCGTCGTTGAGAGAGCTACAAGTGCTTTGCTTCCTTGAGAACCAAGACACTTTCCGTTTCCAAGCAGTTGACAAGTTCCGTATGCTCTTTCTATCGACTCGCAACCGGCCAGATGCATCCGAGTATCCTAGAAGATTAAAGTCTCCCCTCTTGGATACCAAAGACCGATGCTTGAAGATGAAGCAACGTATTTGATAATACGTTTCACGGTAATGAGATGTGATTCTCTAGGATCTGATTGAAACCTAGCACAGATGCAAACACTCAACAAAATATCAGGTCTAGAAGCAGTAAGATAAAGAAGTGAACCGATCATGCTCCTGTACAGCTTTTGATCTACTTTCTTTCCTTCTTCATCTTTGTCTATCTTCAAGGAACTTGACATTGGTATGTCAGTCTTCTTGCAATTTTCCAATCCAAATCTTTTGACAAGATCATTAGCATATTTTTCTTGGAAGATAAAAGTTCCTTCCTTCAATTGCTTTATTTGAAGGCCAAGAAAGAATGTTAATTCTCCCATCATACTCATTTCAAACTCATCCTGCATAGACTTAGAAAATTTCTTGCAAAGACTTTCATTAGAGGATCCAAAAATAATGTCATCAACATATATTTGAACGAGTAAAAAGCTTTTGTTTTCCTTTTTGATGAATAGAGTAGTGTCTACTTTACCTTTGACAAATCCGTTCTGTAATAAGAACTTACTTAGTCTGTCGTACCAAGCTCGAGGTGCTTGCTTTAGACCATACAGAGCCTTTTTCAGTCTGAAGACTGAGTCTGGCTTCCTTGGGTCTTCAAATCCAGGCGGTTGTTCCACATAAACTTCCTCTTAGATAAATCCATTTAGGAAAGCACTTTTGACGTCCATTTGGAATAACTGGAAATTTTTGTAACAAGCAAACGCAAGTAATAGACGAATAGCTTCTAACCTTGCTACGGGAGCGTAAGTCTCGTCATAGTCTATTCCTTCTTCTTGCGTATATCCTTGGCCACGAGTCTTGCTTTATTTCAAATACGACTTTTCCCTTTTCATTCATCTTGTTTCGAACACCCATTTGGCTCCAATAACGGTTTACCTTTTGGTTTAGATGTCAATTCCCGAGACATCGTTAATGTTGAACTGTCTGAGCTCCTCTTGCATAGCTTCGATCCAACTTTCATCGATAAAGCTTCTTCTATGCTTTTTGGTTCAATTTCGAGATGAGAGCGACAACACTAGACTCTTCACGCCTTTTGGATTTGGTGCGAATTCCTTCATTAATTTCACCGATAATGAGATCTTTAGGATGATTTGGATTTGTGCTTCCGAGTTACTAGTTGATTTGCCTGGTTGATGATCTCTTTCTTTATTTGAATCTTCATGAGCATCTTGATATTGGACTTCTGAGTCTCGAGATGCTTCTTGAGTTGAAGACTTTGGAAGGTCTAGAGCGGTTCGGACTCTTCATTCGAATCTGGCCGGATTCATCTTGTGTGGAGTCTTGGAATTTGACATTCATTGATTCCTCCACGTAATCGGCTTTTCTTGTTATAGACTCGTAGGCTTTGCTTGATGTAGAATATCCAAGGAAGATGCCTTCATCGATCTTTCTTCAAACTTACCAACTCGATCACTTGCATTTTTCAAAATAAAGCATTTGCAACCAAACACATGAAAGTATGAAACAATAGGTTTCTTACCTTTGAATAGTTCATAAGGGGTTTTCTCAAGAATAGGTCTTAGGAAGACTCTATTGATGATATAGCATCTTTGTTGAAACAGACTTCACCCAAAAACCGTGAAGAAATTTTGCTTTCAATTAAAAGTGTTCTAGCCATTTCTTGAAGAGATCTATTCTTTCTTTCCACAACTCCATTTTTCTTTGAGGAGTGTATGGAGAGGAGAATACATGTTTAAAACCAGATTCATCACACAATTTAGTGAAATCTTGATTTTCAAATTCACCTCCATGATCTGTTCTTATACTTGAAATAGCACATCCTTTTTCATTTTGAACCTTTTTAGCAAACTTCTCAAAGTACGAAAAGGTTTCTGACTTACTTGCAAGAAAATATACCCAAGTAAAGCGAGAGTAATCGTCTACAATTACTAGACAATACTTCTTACCTCTAATGCTCTCGGGGTTCTTTGGTCCGAAGAGATCCATATGAAGCAAGCGTAGTACATGATTAGTGGAGACATGATTTATTGGCTTAAATGAATTTCTTGTTTTCCTGAATACGGGGTGTGCATGGATCGGACTTTTGATATGGTAATTTGGGTAGACCTCGAACAAGCTGCTTTGATGAGATTTTGGCTAATTGCTTCATATTGACATGGCCAAGCTTTCGTGCCATAAGCTTGCTTCATCTTGGATTGAAATTAGACATTGAGATTCATTCATTTTCATGTCTAAGAGGTAGATGTTTCCATGTCTTGACCCATGAAAGACTCGTGAGAGTCTTTACTAATTCCATAGCAAATTCCTTCTTGAAAGGAGATCTTGAAACCGGTATCACATAGGCTAATCTTGAGAAGGTTATAGTTGAGTCCTTCTACTAGAGAAACATTGCTTATTGTGAGATTTCCAATTTTCAAGTTCCAAAACCTACGATGCTTCCTTTGCCGTTTCCTCCAAATGAAACATTTCGCCGTTTACTTGAACAAGCTTTATGAAGCACTTTGAGTCTCTTTGTCATGTGTCTTGAGCATCCTGTCAAGATACCATTTTATCTTTTTCTTGACGGAGACGCATTCAAAAGAGAGTCTCAAGCTTTCTTTGGTACCCAAATTTTCTTGGGTCCTTTGGAGTTAGTAGGATAAGCATTATTAGGCCATACTTTCTTAACGTGTTTCCAAACCATAGGACGGTCTTTTTCAAAATGATCTTTTTACATTTTGAACATCTTAGAGCATTTCCACCTATAGACTTTACAAAGACTTTCTTGAAATGATTTTTGTAAGCCTCTTTTGACGGTCTTTTCTTAATTCTTTCTTTTACTTTTGGAAAATCAATCAAGGGGATTGTTTTAATTTGTCATACCTAGACGAGACTTATTAAAGTAAGGTCTTTGATTTGAAAGAACTTTTTCAAGTTTTTCCGACCCTATCGAAAACTTCTTTGAAATATTTGATAAGTCCGTTTTTAAGAAAACATTTTCTTTCAAAAGATCATCTTCTTTTTCTTTAAGAGCAGAAACATTTAGGTCTAGACTTTTAACTCTTTCTTCTAAAATAACTTCCTTTTGTTTCAGAATTGAGTTTTCCTTTTAAGTTCGGAAATTCTTTTGAGAGAAGTCTTAAGACTCTAAAACACAGTTCATCAATATATTTAGAGACTTTGATAGGAATTTTAAAATCACTTACCTCGAATTCACTGTAAGTCGATCCAGACCAGTCTGGAGTCTCGAATGTGCCATCAAACATATGTTGGCATATTCATTATCACTCTCTTCACATTCTGTATCACTCCTGTGGTTTGGCTTTGAGAGCCTTTCGAAACTTCTCGGCTTTTTCTCTTTTCTTTTCGAAGAGGACGGTTGGGTACGATGTGTCCCTTCTTTTTACATTCGAAGCAAACTACATCTTTGTTTGGTTCCTCATCATCAACGAGACTTGGCATTGTCTCGAAAAACTTTGTTTCTTTGGGATGAACCTTACGCCTTTTCTATTTAGTTTTCTGAATCTTCTTATCATGAGGGCGAGCTCCTCATCATCCATATCATCTTCGAATCGCATCATCAGAATCATCATTTGATTTTAGTGCAATAGATTTCTTACCTCTTGATCTTCGTCTTCATTAATTCGTTCCACTTCGTAAGACTGGAAGAGTTCCAATTAGCTCGATCTCTGAGATAATGGCATGATTCTTTGCGTCTCTCTTATTGAAGTCTTTATATGATTCCAATCCTTGGAGAGTCCACGTTTAAGCTTGTTCACCTTCATGGGATCAGAAATTTTTTGTCCTTGGTTCTCAAGACCATTGACAATATCGTAAAACGACTAAACATATCGATTCATGATTCTCCTGGTTTCATTTTGAAGGCTTCATATTGACCGAGGAGAATATTGATTCTAGTCTCCTTCACTCGATGTTCCTTCATAGGTGATATGTAATCTATCCCATACTTCTTTTGCTGTAACACAAGAAGATATTATGTTATATTCAGTTGGAGATAAAGCACAATATAAAGAGTAAATTGCTTTTGCATCGAGTGCTTGTCTCTTGTTTATCTCTTCTTGAGGCATTCATTGGCTTCACAGTTTCTTTCCCTCTTTCGCAGGCCGATGCAGCAGCGGGAGTGATTCCTCTTTCCACAACGTCCCATTCCTAGAGGATCCTTTGATCGTAGAAAAGCTTTCATCTTGTTCTTCGAGGATGTTGTAATCCTTTCCATCGAAGTAGGGTGGTCAGTATTGCTTTGCCCTTCCATTAGCCACGGTGCTAGCATACTAGCCATGGATCTTTTACTACGAAGTAAAACACTTCAAATAAAGTAAGAACACGGAGCTACGATACCAATTGATATTGCTAGTATGAGTACCTAGAGGGGGTGAATAGGTATACAAAGATTTTTTCTCGATAATTTCTGTATACTTGCGCAATATTTAGACGGTTGAAGGATTTGCAAAGAGTAATAATCAATGTAAGGCTTAGCAAGGAAAAGAAAATTAAACACGCGGTTTATAGTGGTTCGGGTTGATCCAAGCCTACGTCCACTCTTCGCGACGAGCCAAGTTGGCTGGATTCCACTATGAACAAAGAGATGTTACGAGTGATGATCTTCCTTGATTTCTTGGTGTAGATGATCTACCACACTCACTCAAAGGTCTCGCCAAGTACAAACACTCTTTGTATACAATTTCGCTCGAACGGTCTCGACTAACAATCAAGGTTCTTCGGACTCTGGAATTTTTCTATCGATCACAGCTTAAAACAACTAGAACGTCTTCCTTTTATACTCCTTTATGCCATCATAGCCGTTGGCACTTACCAAAGGAATTCCTCCAATCTACCCGTTGGACGGAATCAATCAAGAAGATCATCCGAGCTATTTAAGGAATCGATGATAGCCCATCAATCTGTTCGCCCATACAATCGGGATCTTGGTTTCCAAGAATAGAACATTCCAAGATTATTTCGTCGACCATCGGATCTTCAATCGATCTTAGATAAGAATCAAAGAATCCGAAATGATTATCCAACCAAAGAATCTATTCCAGAGGATAGAATCGAATCCTCAACCATATACCTTGGCTTTGGATTTCCTTCGTCCTTTGGATTAGAAAGACTATCGGTGAGAATAGACTTAAGTCTTGAGTCTTGAGTCTTAAGTCTTGAGTCTTGAGTCTTAAGTCTTGGGTCTTGAGTCTTGGGTCTCGAGAATACAAAGTCTTCGAGACTTTAAGCGTCGATCTTCGAACATCCGGACTTAGGCGATAAGAAACGTTTTGTCGGCTTCAAAATATTTGGAAAGATTTCTCCAAGGAATTAACCCCAAGTTTGCTATTCTCTTCATTGTACCATAGTTTACATGTCCTAATCTACCATGCCATAGATAATGAGACACAACGGTGTAAACTGAAGACTTCTTTATTAATAGTCTTTTGGTATACATAATTCAAGTTTACATCAATGACAGCCACATCGCTTTAAATAGGTCATTACACAAGTATCATTTCCTCACATACATCCCTCATTTTGAAAGTACAAATTTGTCAAATTCAAATACAACTTTGAAACCCTTCTTGACAAGTATGGGACCAAAAATTAGATTTTTCAATTTACGGTACATGCAGACATTCGGCAAGGTGACCTCCTTGCTAGATGTAAACTTCAGGATCACCTTTCCTCTTCCAGCAATCTTTGCTAATGCGAGTTAGCCATATAAAGCTTTTCATCTTCTTCAGCCTTCTCATAAGATGAGAACATGCGTTAATACGCACAAATGTGATTTGTGGCACCTATGTCTAGCAATCGGCCATTAGTGTTCGACATTAAAGATGCTTCGGATATTACCACATCAGACGGTCTCTCAATATTGTCATGTTTTATCAAATTCAGTTGCTGGGCTACACCATCGTTCTTGCCTTTTTTCAGGTGCTTCTTGCAATCCTTAGTACGATGGCTAGGCTTGTTGCATATAAAACATATCCCTTGGAATTTCTGGAACTATTCCTTTTGCTTGCCTTTTCCTTGAAAATACATCTTCCTTTTTTCTATCTTGCTTGGATTTGGAAGATTCCACAACATTGGCCTTTGGCTCGAGAAAAAAAGGTTGCACTCCTTCTATTGTCCTCCTCAATTCTAAGGCGCGAGAATGAGATCTTCAAGGCTCATCTCCTTCTATTTGTGCTTCAAATAATTTTGAAGTTTGACTAGCCCGCAGGCGGTTTCTCAATTATGGCCGCCACTTGGAATGATTCATTAGGTATCATTCCTTCAGCGAGATGTCACTCGTAATTAATTGCAATTCTTGAACTTGACTCATGACAGATTTAGAATCCACCATCTTATAATCCAAGAATTTGGCAACCACAAATTTCTTGGTGCAGCGTCCTCGATCTGTATTTCTTCTCTAAGGACTCTCATAACTATTTAGTAGATTCAATATTATAATAAACATTATATAGAGAATTCACTAAACAATTAAGAATATGATTTCGGCATAAGAAGTCCCCATGCTTCCAAGCCTCCAATGCACCGAGCGTCATGACATCGTGCTCAATGGACTAATTCCCGGGCACATCTCCGGTAAATACTTCGTCAGATTTAGCATGGTTAGATAGAAGAACATCTTTTGCTATCACTGTTTAAAGCTCACTCCAGTAAATTTCTTCGATTTCTCATTAGCTGTAACTGGAGGTGTTGCCATCACAATAGACAAAGTTTGTTGAACTATCCCTCCAGAAACGGAGCCAAAAACCATTTGGCCTATACTGTTATGAAAAACAGTTCTAACCATACCAGGTTGTATGACTTGTACCCGCACCACCGAAATTGGTGTTGGCCCAAGGGCTCGTAGCATTAGCTGCTACAAATTCAGACTCTAAAGGGCTGAACATCTCCCATAGCAAACCGATCGAATCGACCATAGGAACGTCTCCGAAACATTCTCGGACATTGAAGGGCACTTGATTATTTTTAGCCATCTCAATAATCTGACAAGAACAACAAATAGTGAGTGATCTAATCGCCTTAAGATTGTTGGAATATAATCCGAGAAAGCTAACTGTTTATTGTAATCAAAGTATCAATGTAAAGAAGACAATAACAACTTTATAATATCCTTCTTTTTATGTAAACTTACAAATCTTGGAGAAGAAAGAAAATAAGATATCACTTTGGATAAATAACATAAAATTGGAGGTGAGGTACGGATATTCGAATCTCCTTAAGGCGATTAGTTCCCGCAATGGTATTCCATGATTCACGAACTATGCCTCCCAAGATACAACATCTCAAACTTGTTTAGATTAACACTATGCAAACAAGATTAAGTTGAACCGTTCAATTGAACTAGCACACCCAGAAAAATCAAAGAGTAGAGTAGTATTTCAAATCTCTTGGAATCATTGTCTCGAATTGTTCTATCGAAAAAAACCTTCTAATGAAGCTCTATGCTCTTATCAATTATAGAGCTTTAAAGTTTATGTACAAAAAAGATACATAAATTAAATAGACGCATGTATCCAAGAAATTCTTGAATCGAGAGATATGTGAATCAAGAGATTCATGAATCCAGAGACACATGAATTCAATAAATATACAAATTAAAAATACAGGTAAATCTAGAAAATTCATGGATTTAATAGATACGTGAACAGAAAATAAATTTTAATTTGTTGGCTTTAGTTGATCCATTAACCATAATTATAACACCACTAATGTCATAACTCGTTATACTCTATATTATGTTAGTTCATACGAACCAACTCTAAGAACTAAACAGCCTTAATGCTTCTTGGGAAATAATCATTTGCATTTCTTAGATTTGCGGATATGAGACCAAGTTTATTCAGAAACAAAGAAACCCATCACTAAAAGGGTCCTAACCCAATAGCCAGAAAACAGCAACAAGAGGAGGAAAAAAAGACGGAAGAGAAGGAAAATGCAATGACAGAAGTAATAATCACAGACCTCTCTTGTTCTTCTTCTTGAGGAGCGCAAGAAAGGAGAGGTGAGGTCATTCCCATCGCACCTGAGTCCGCCAAGAAGAAAGAGGAAGACGATCCTGTTGGCTCCATTCCACCCTGGACCAGACTACGTCGACTTTGCCGCCGTCTCCATGCCTTTGCGCAGACATTTTCCGCGAGCTCCGCCTCAGTGTTATCAACGATGCGACGGTAATGGCATTCCAAACTCCACAGTCTATTGATCTTTTCTTCTTTTTTCTTTTTTTTGAGCATTTATTTCTTACTGTCACTGTTCGTGTTTTGTGGAACATGGGAGGAGGGAGAGTTTGGCTCAAGAGCGAACACGTTGATGCATGGAGAGCCGCCACTTTCGCTTCTGCTGCTGCTCGTCACTTCCCTTTCATATTAATCCAGAATCCAAGAAAGTACGTCCACTGTTTAAATTTGCTTTTCATTTTCTTGCTTGGAACTTACGACGTGCATATAAATAGCTTGTAAAATCCAAATGATAACTCTATTTTAGATATAATAGTTTTTACTAATTTAAACTTGATATTGCTAAGTTTTGATAAATTTTGAGTGAATTTATTTGTTACCCATGTAGTTTTATGAATTTTTTGTAGGAAACACGACTTTCGGGACCATACGAATCATTTGCAAAAGATGCGAGGAACAATGTGGAATTTTCCAACAGAGCAGTCCTACGCCTCAATATTTTTCAGAATATTTGAATATCTCTAAGGATATTTTAATATATTTAAGGATATCTCAGTATCTTCTAGAATATCTCATCTTAAAGAAAAAACTAGCTAAGACAACAAATTTGGTGAATTTGACCATAATTGAGGCTAGGTTCAAATAAAATCAACAATATATGAATCTTAAGAAGATAAACTCTAATTTGCCAAAAGTCCTATTCATAACTTAATGGGAGGATAACCTAGAGTAGATTTTTGGAGGCCTATATAAACACATTTTTTGTACCGCATATTTCGATTTTTGGGAGGAGCTAGGAGTCGCTATCAGATTTTAGGTTTTCTTAGTTAGTTTTTATGTTTCTATTTTATTAGTGGGATTGGTGCATGTCGAGGAGAGAAGAAGGAGGCAAACCCGATCATATTTGTGACTCAAATTGGTGAACTTGTTTTAATTTAGCATTATGCTTTTTTTTAATTTCTATTGTTAATTTAGCTTTAATTATGTTTAAATTTATTTTTTAGAGCCACAATGGATCTTGACCATGATTGATTGATTTTTCAAAACTTATTCATTCAATATAATTGTTTTGATTGTAGCATTCTCTATCATGATCTTAATGCTTTAGAAGTTTGGCCAACTTTTAAATGATTTTTTATGTATGCTTGATACCAGGTGGAGACTTTGTGCATGAGCACTAGTGATATAAAACCATAAATTAAATCTAGGTCAAGGTACACTAGATTGTTTGTGTGGTTGCAGTAGTAGATTTGGGTTAGGACTACTTAGATTAAATATGGGAATTTCTATAAGAGCTTAATGCTTTTAGATAGTTTAAATTCACTTGAGGTTAGTATGGGTTGACATATCTAATTGGGGATTATTAGATTGGTCGGCTTATAATCTAACTTAGGGAAATTTTATCAACACAATTGGGAGTTAATTTGTTGCATGAGAAGTTAAGAGAATTAATTATGAGTGATTAAATGAAGTTGGATGCTCCAGCTTTGTGATCGTGGTTAAAATCTTAAAATTTGCCTTGTTAATTTTCGGTTTACTTTAGATTAGGTTTATTTTGCAATTTTAATTAGCTTTTTTGAATTCTTTAGGTTTCGGCTATTTTTTATATTATAGCCCTTTAATTAGTTTAGTTCACTTTTTACTTGCCTTTTCAAATAGGTTAGTTAAATCTTTGGATCAATCACCTTCCGTAAGTAATTGGATAATTAGAAACAATCTTGGTGAGAATGATATTCACTCATTATTTTATTATTTGAAGATATTGGAGGACACTTGCAATTCAACTAACACAAAATAAGTAGAAACTAACAGTTGAGTGATGTCCGGGTCAATTTTCACATCAACCCACTCCATCGTTGATCCGTGACAAGACCTCTTGCTTATGATATTTGTTTTGACTTTTGGGCTTGTGCTAGGAGAACTCCGATGTTTTAATGATGTTTCTTCATAAATTATTTGGAGCATAGGTCATCCCAAAAATGTTGAAATGTAATAAAGCAAATAATAATGGTGGAGGCATAATTAATTATTCACATACAAAATTTAGAATGGTTCCGTTTGTTCACAAAAAAATAAATATTTTTTCAAAATATTTTTCTAAAAATATCACTTGTATCGATTAAAAAAAGGAATGTATGAGGAATATTTTATTGACTAATTATTTCCAAACAATATATATAATCATTTTAAGGAAAATATCTTTTAAACTATTAATTTTTGGTGAAACACATGTGATTCAACACAATTTTACATTAAAAAGTCTAAATTGTCCTTCTTACAAACCCAATTTAGCATATTGTTTAGGGTTTGGCTACTTGGTTTTTAGTGTTTTTGATAAGTAGGAGAATTTAAGATTTCGGGATTGAGGCTTTTGAGAAAGAAATTGCATTTAAATAGGGACATAAAGATATTTCAAGTCAACTAGCAAGAGTTTTGATAGGGGCTTCTGATGGTATTTCAGTAACTCGATACTTAGTTTGGGCTCAATTCTTATTTTAGCATGTCGGTGCCTAAATTCCCTACCCCCCTCAATTCTTGACGGATGTTTTTCTCCCCTACTGAATACAAGATGTGACATTAGGGAGTCCCATCCGTTGGGGATTCTTCCATTTATTTCTTCTCCATTAAAATTTTTAACTATCTGCTCAGATTCATGCATTTAAATAGGGACATAAAGATATTTAAAGTGAATGTCCAGAGTGAACTCTCAAGGTAATGCATGTTTTTGGTGTTTCTCCAGTTTAGAACTTTTTAACCGTTTTTGTTATTCTCGTTGCTGTCGTGATTTGTACTGAAAAAAGAGAGGAAATGAAGGAGAAATAAGTTTCGGGCTTTGGCTCGGATTGGCCCTAGAGTAGCCCCGTCCCCATTCGATCCTAGCCGAAGTGCACCAATTGATGAAGTGGTACAACCCGTGCCAATTCAGAAACCCGTACGGCCCGATCCTATACTCGATCTGCCTTCCGTTTCATTATTTTATAAACTCCAATCACGCTCGATAAACTCATGAACATGCTCTCATCATACGAATTTGCAGAAGAGACTTTTTCGCTTTCACGAAGGTCGGTCTGTCTCAAACCCTCCGGACAACATAGCCTCAGCGCCGTCTTTGTTTAAGATAAAATTAAGGAAACCTAGTACCGAGGTTTTCTATTCAGCCCGCGTGCGTGCAAATTTTGCCTTCGTTCGATAGGACCGTTGCGTTTCTGCAGCTGCCGCTGGAGTGGTCTCCCTCGCGCGCGGGTCTCTCTCTCTCTTTCGCTCTCTGTTTCTTTCCCACCATCGAGCAAGAGAAGAGAACGAAGCAGAGAAGAAATATAGTTTGAAGTCTTGCGTATTCGATGCCAATGAAACCCCTGCCTTCTTCTTCCTCGCGAGTCCCCGTCAAGTTCAGGATGTGAGTTATGGTGCTCTTTTCTTTCTTGTTCTCTCAGTACGAATCTTGGGTATCTTTCAATTAGTGCTCTTTCGGACGTGGGGAGGCCGAATCGGTCCTGAAAATTGAAACCCTTCATTTTTTCTGGTTTGCCCGCGAAAGCCCGACGGCTGATAATTTGGTGCCGATCCGGCTGGACATTGAAATCGACGGCCAGCGGTACAGAGATGCGTTCACTTGGAACCCTTCAGGTAGTTTTTTGATTTTCAATCTTGGTTTTGTTCTGAGATTTCGAAATCTTGAAGTTGGTTTCCTTTCTGAATTGGGTCATAAATCGAGCGACTTGAAGAGGGTTGAAGGTGGTTGAAGCTCGATAAAAAGGGTGTCTTGGATTTGTGCAGGTTATGTTTGTTGTGTCGAAGCTACGACTAAAGGTGACTGGAAGAAAATAAGTAAATGTATCTCGTAGGCTGGAAATGAGTAGTCACTTAACTGGAAAAACATGAGATTTCTTAAGAATCATATCACTGGCTTTTCTGAATTGGCTTTAGCAAGAATTAGCCTTCTTGCAGTTATGTTGAACCTCAAATTGTATCCCCATGAAGGGAATGCTGAAGTTGAAAAAACAACCTAATCATTCGAATCCTTGTAGAGTGGCATCTATAAATTATCGCCCTCTGCTTGAATCTTAGCGACTTCAATTTGCCCCTCACTTGCATAGTATACGTGTAAGAACTACAGATTATTCAACAATTTTGATCTATAGTGCTTGTGTATATTGGTATGTCAAATTTGACATCCTTTTCCATTTACCACTTTAATTGGCTTTTGGAAACTGACCTTTTAGCATAGGCTAGCAGTATACGACCCTTGCAGCTAATTCTACATTGGTGTGAAGTGAACTGATAAAGTTTGTGGACAAGTAGTTGTATTTCTCTCATGTGCTTTTCCATTTTATATTTTTGATGGTGTAGATCCTGATTCGGAGGTGGTAGTGTTTGCAAAGAGAACGGTGAAAGACTTGAAGCTTCCTCCAGCATTTGTAACTCAAATTGCTCAGTCCATTCAAGTAAGCAAACTATGGCAGTATTGCCTTTCATTTGGTTATATTCAGACATTTGTCCAAGATTTAACGTAAATATTTGTCAATTGGCATTGTTAACCAGTCTCAGTTGGCCGACTTTCGCTCATATGAGGGCCAGGACATGTTCGCTGGGAGAAATTGTGCCAATTAAGGTTCTTCCCATTCACTTATATTTAAGTGGCGATTTATCTGTTTGGATGATAAGATGCTATTCAAGCATGACAGTTCCTTTCTTATTTTTCTTTTCAGCTTGATATGCGAGTGAATCAGACTCTTGCCCAAGAGACCAGTTTTTGTGGGTAAGGTTAAGAATCTGCACCTATAGCATTGTAAGGCTGATGTGGTACTTGCACCTTGCTGTCTTAGAGGTTCTGTCTTCATTAATTCGTTTGTCTTTGAGTCTCACACTTTTTGTAGTGATTTTTGATCTTGATGGATTTCAGGATTTGAACAATTTTGAAAGTGATCTGAAGGAGTTTGCTAGAACATTCTGTAGAGATATGGATATTCAAGACCCAGAAGTCGGGGTAAGAGAAATTAGTCTACAATGGCAGCTTGATCAATTAAAGATGAATTTGCCAGATATAAATGTGCATATGATAATGTAGGGCCGCAATAAGGAAGATAAATGAAACAAAGAGAGAGAGACCTGGAGTAATTGTCTAAAGTATTTACATCTAATTGATTGCAAGTTGATATAGTTTAGGCCTGATCCAAATATGCTTTTAACGAGATGGAATTTTAGATTATTTTGATATTCCTGATTACCCAAAATGGAAAAAACCATGTACAAGGAGATCTTTGCTGCCAAAAACTTTTGGCTTGACAAAACATGATTTTCTATTTTAAAACTCTCTCTCTCTCTCTCTCTCTCTCTCTCTCTCACACACACACACACACGCAAATATATTCATTAGTTGCATTTTCCATTGTGGCAATATACCAAGTGTTGTTTGTTTCTTTTAGTCACAGCCAACAATTGCCTTTGCAATTAGGGAACAACTGTATGAGTAATCTTTATGTGCCTTGATGATCTGTTACATGTCTTTTTCCTGCTTTCTTGGTTTGTGTTGAATGTGAAGAATTGTTTTAATGCATAAGCATGATATTTAATGTGTCAGATTGCTATTCACAATGTCACTTCAGCCAGAGAAAGCAGAGTAAGCAGAAGGGTACGCCGGGGTTTTGAATATGTTCCAGCCAGGTTGGTCACTCACATCCTGTTTTCCCTGTGGTGTCATCCCAAAATTGCTTCCAAGTGCAATATTGATGCATTGTTTCTTGCTCATTCTCTCTCCCCACCCCCGGGACAGTAAAGCAGGTGGTATCTCATTGGACTTGGTTAAATATTTCGGACACAAAACGAGTGTGGTTCGGTAAGTCTTTTATCCTCAACTTAGTTCATGTAAGGAGCCTTTTCTGTTCCAATCCACATTTATGTCATGTTGAAATGTGTTCCACAGTTTTGTATGTCCAGTTAGTATCCAAAATCCCTCTCATTTGACTGAGATCTGACTGCACTGTATTAACTTGTTGGTCCCACAAAGATTAGAGTATATGTTCTTTTCCCAATCCTTTTAATTGGCACTGGAATTTTCACTAACTGCCCCTTTATTACTTGTTTAGATAGACTGTACTTCTTTAAAATGTCAAAATCTTTAATCAACGTTGCTCTAATCACTACTTAGGTTTGTGGGACTGATTGATTCGATTTCTTAGATATCCTTGCAAGCTGCCTTTGTGCAAGATATTCACCATTCTCTTCTAGAGACCTGCCGGAAATGAATAAATGCCTAACAAAGAGAAAAGTTACCTGTCCTCTGTTCCTTCTGCTTTAATAGAGCAAAATTGATAAGATTAGAGAGCAACCATAATGAGGTCTTTTCTAAACATGTCACTGTCATTTCCTTGTATCCAACTCAGTCCTTCAAAGCTCTTGATCAGACCTTGCATTGTCACCTGATTTTGAAGCTATCAAGAAGGAGCTCTTCCATTTTTATCTGAGATTAGGAATGGTAAGCAAATGGTCTTCTGAGTCTTGGAAACTAACCAAAGTGCATTTTTTGATATTGGCATGAAGCGATGACTAAAAAGCTCTGCTTTAATGGGTCTACTGCTGGCAATTATCTCTATGGTGTCAAGACCTTGTCCCCTCTTACTCGTGAACCAGTTCAATTGTGATTGCTGAATCATTATCGTCTATGTTTCCAGTTGATGATTGGAAATTCTCATAATCTTGGCAAGGAAGATACTTATGGTGTTTGGTCCCTTTATGCTTCAGGAAAAGGAAAGATTGGGATGCATTCGAGCCCATTGTTGATATACTCTCGGCGAGGAAGTAGATGCCCTTGAAGCGAGGGAAGGGAAGACAACTCGGTGATGCATTAGTAACATTGTGCGTCTATTATCAAAATGAATGCTAGATGATACATTCTAGAGGCCACCTGTTTATTCTCGAGAAGAGATTTTCTGTTCAATTCATTGTGCATAGCTTACAAAGTCCATTATGTTGGCTAAAGCTCAAAACTGGACGAAAGATCAAATCACTGAATGAAGATCCTCTTAGATGAGCCATTTCATTGGCTTTGGACTTTCGATCATCTGTTCTTGCAATTTTTGGGCAGAGAGCCAAATCTACTTTCACATTTTTCATGCACTGCTCTGTTCTCTTTTGCTTTGCTTCGAAAACTTAAGTGCGCCTTTGGCTGTGTGTTTAACATCCGTGTCCAGTTTATATGTGTCTGTCTTTGGTTTTATCCGCCATGGTGCTAATCCCGGCCATGGCTAAGTTGGTAATTGGCTTTGTGCATATTAGGCAGGCCGAAGGTGCATATTCCGAAGATTAGTTCGGTACTCATTTCGAGGGGAACGTGTGAGACAGAAAACATACTGTATATGTATTTATTAATATATATGCGTGTGTATGTATGTGCACACATGTGGACGTGATTAATATATTTTCTTTGGTTCAACTATCAAGATACTTTCTAAAAATGAAAGGAGAGCAACTCCACGCTTTCTGGTGAGGAGTTGTCTCTGTCTGGTTCGGCACTCATCTTATCGTCACAATTCCTCACCATACAGAGCTGATCGTGTGGGGCTGCAATTCAATCTTTGCATATGCATGTTTCATGCACGGAAGATAAGGACTTCCATGAATCATTTAAGGTGGACTTGGGACCATGAGCAATTATGGCCCAAAAAAGACAAAAACGATGATACAAAAGAGAAGAAAAGGAAAAAGCAAAGAGAGCATTCATACGTGCATCAAAGACATAAATTTCTCCATTAAAATCTCGCCATGATCTTCACACTAATCATGGGATTCTTTCCCTAATCACCTAACATGACTCCAACAACAACAAAACCATCCAGAAGAAAAGAAAGAATCATCAGCGAAATCAGGCACTAGAAGCCTAGAAGGAGGCACATCTCTCTCTCTCCCTCCCTCCCTCCCTCCCTCCTCTCCCTTTTTTTTTTTTTCAGTTTTTTGTCCTTGTTTCTCCTTCATTTTGGTTCATCTTGCCACCCTTTCAGGAACACACCCACAAGGCGAATACAAAGCACAGCATGTACATATGGATTTGCAAGATTAACTCGAAAACACTACTACATACACAAAATTCACATAAGGGCGATTTGGTGGGTTGGGGCATTGGAGAGAGAGGGAGAGAGAGGCTAATCAAGAAGTCATGTTGCAATGTGTAGCCTTGGACTTATCCAAGATCGACCACATCACTTGAACATCCTCGTACGCGCACGCCATCACCTCACCCTGCAGATCCACCACGCTCTTCTCCTGCTCCTGCCCTGCGAGTGAGAGAGCACAGAAGCATCATCAAGCCAATGAAGCGAACCCTCCTGATAAAGCTTCATTAGGTGACCCTAAAATTCAAGATGAGTATCTTTTGATAAATAAATTTAACCGACAGGGAACACAGATTTCGAGAGAGAGAGAGAGAGAGAGAGAGAGAGAGAGAGGTTCTTGTTTACCTTCTTGGGACTTCTTCTCTTTTGGCTGTTGGTTGAAGAAAGTGCAGGCTTTCTTAAATGGGAATTAGTGATGGTTTTCTTCCAAGAAGCCATTTTCTGAGGACTTCCTTGTGTTTCTACAGGAACAATATATACACAATAATGTGAGAGAGAGAGAGAGAGAGAGAGAGAGAGAGAGAGAGAGAGAGCGAGGGGCAAGATCCGTGAGATGAGCTTAGAGGAACATCACTCCTTTTTTTATAAATTTTCTTATCTCAAAGGTTAAGAAGCGCGACCAGTGAGTGTGCACATGGTGGGAAGCTACTCAGAGAGAGAGAGAGAGAGAGAGAGCCAAACATGTGATTCATTTTAATATCTTCTGTCCGACTGTGACGTATAAGAAGATGGACCTCTCACTTCTCCTCCCCCACTCCTCCTCTCTGCCATATGAAGCCAAGAGATCACCTTTTCATGTCTTTTACCCGTTAGCTTCCATCATTGTCCTTCTAGTTCCATCTCCACAATCATGACCCCTTTGATCTGAAGTTATACATAGTACAAAGATTTTTTAGGGCAACATGGATCTGCTTGCTTCGAACTGTAGTTAGAGTTTACAATTTTATCGGACCTCAATTCAGTAAATCTGTGGGATTTTACGATCTTCATTTTTATTTTCTAATCAATACTCTTAGGATCCGATGTTGAAAATTCTCAAGCCCGTGTCACTAACTGTTGTGTCTATGACAGGGTAGAATAGAAATTAGTCGGAAATTTGAGATACAATTCAAATTCCCTAAAGGGATTGGCAAAAAAAAAAAGTACCATAAGGCATGTTGGTGCCACGGGCATGGATCTACAATAAAAATCATTGGCAGGTTCTTGATTTTCTTTCACATTAGAGGCTCATGTGACTTCACATGTTTTGGCATGAAAGCGAAGATTGAATTGGACAGGGTTATCAATGTGGGGGCCCAATATGTTCTCTAAGAAAAAAATTAGAAACAAAAAGAAATCATGAAATAACAAAATTAAAAAAAAATACTATAACTTCAATATATTAACTTTCTCATAAGGTATGATCAAATTCAAAAAATCAAACTTCGGTTTATAAACTATGTTTTTATATAGTTTCACGTGTCTTTCGTTAACATGATTCAAATATAATAATTTTCACTCACTTTTTGATGGATCTGTGCCCGGCGTTTCCATGTTTTCAATGTACAAATCGATTGATGGCTGGCTAATTACAATCAAACCCATGATTCATAAATGAAAGGAATGGGGCATTAATTTGGACTATATTTCATTGTGGATTGAATAAAGGGGGATTCGTTTGGAGTTAAATTATAAATAAAGAAATTATTCTGCTTCTAATATCCTACTTTAATGAGGATGGCCTGATTTTGATTGCACCATGGCGTAATACTCAATTCGATACTCAAGAATTGATTCAAAATATCAAATAATCTCTGAAAATGAAATATAATTTTCGCGAAAAACATTGTCATTTAATGGTAAAGATGCTGGTGATTTTCAATCATGAGTTGACGATGACATTCACTTGCTTCAACGTTCCCCCCATTATATTTTAATCATATGATTAATTATTCTCAAGGCAACATTACAATGACAGTTTCCAGCATATCCCTGACATAATCTTGTACCCATTTATTTTTCACTAACAATGGTTGATCTAAACCTTTAAATCCTGTTTATCTCTCCTTACAAAACACTCCTTTCCCCAATTTATATGTCACAAATTCCATTTGAATTGAAACTTACTTTTGGTATTTTTACTTTCTTGCTATTATTTTTTAAAATAATGCAAAATGCTGCTTTCAAAATATTAGGATGTAAAATTACGGATTTTTTTCTCGTACATTAATTTTTTGCCGATTAACTTCGGGAACTCTTTTTTTAAGTTATGGACATTTCAATCTCTAATCTCTTAGCTTGTCATTTTTGTAGGTATATATTCTCTCGCAGATACATTCATATATGAACAAGGTTAAGGTAAAACCGAGACTAATTTGGTTTAGAGACTCTGTGCTTACACAAATACATCAACCCTCGAAATGGAAATAGATTTTACTGAGACGACAAAATTTGTTTGGATCACAGCCATCAACGAATGTGTACGTTAATTATAAATGCATGAAACATGTTTTATTTCCTACACCCTCAAGAGTAAACAATCTTTTGTCTGGACCATCCCCTTGATCTTTGGTCGCATTGTACTTGATCCATGAGATTGAAAATATATTTTGTGAGCTGGAGATTTATGTATCTAGAGTATTGTTTGCAACCTCTCTCGCTTTATATTATTTAATTTTGCAAATTTAGTGTGGTGAAAAATAATTCTCTTTCTAAAGCATACATAGAATTTGTAGGGTTCTATCACATATATGTGATATAATTGGCTTAAAAAATTTCTAAAAGCACATGACAAAACGATGGAACCAGAATGATAGCAGAAGATCGTGGCGAATCCGTTTGTCGTGTCTGGCGTCAATGTGGCCAAAAAATTTGATCAGAAATTGCAGTTAACAAGTGCGATATGAGAATACGGAGCACGGACAAAGAAGCAATAATAACCATGAGCAAGCAAGCAAGCAAGCTAAGATATACAGAATATAATATAATATAATATAATATAATATAATATAATAAACAAAACTGAATGCCTCCCATGTGAAATCCCATTATATAAGATGATCTAGATTCAATGTAGAAGATATAATTAGATCTACCGAAATTGGTCATAAATAAATCGTAAATGACTTGTGAATGAATTTATGACTTATTTAAAGTCAATTTACTATTGGGTGGTCTTGAGCATTTTAGCCAATGCATGTAGATGTGAGATAGCCTCGATAATTTGGTCCAAGCTTGTTGGCAACCTGAGCTTTGATACTAGTATTGTGTGGTTTTGGGTCTCTCTTCTCCCATAGGTTAGCTCAAAAGTGAGACTTTTTCTCATATTTATAAACCGAACAACATTCCCTTCCATAACCAATGTGGAACATCCTCAACAATCTCTGCCTTACACCTCAAGCCTTAGGTTGGGGCTGCAACAACCCATAACTCTCCCATCTCTCTTGTCCCATGTGATTGTTGGTAAGTTGGCTTTGATACTAATGTTATGTGGTCTTGGGCTTCTTTCACTCAAAAGCTAGCTCAAAGGGTTTTTTATAGTTATAAACCAACCACCAGCACTTTTCACAACCGATACAAGACAACCTCAACATCCACTTCACTTTCTTTTCTGCATTTGCTGGCGCCGGCTCCGATCTTGTCTTCTGCTTTTACTCAGCACTCTCACTTGATTTGGGTATGATTTTGTAAATTAAGTTAAATATAGAAGCATTTTAGTAATATAGATTGAGTTAGCTATAGGTTAATATATTTGGATTACATGTAAATGGTTATTTGGGTATTATCATATTGGCAGGCCAAACTTGACTCAACCTACCCAAGTGATGGAGTCTAGATATAACATATACATTGTCTAATTTCTCAAGAGAAGAGAAACATTGTGTTCCTCAAGTACGACCTTCTCATTCATCAAAACCGATTATTGTACGCTTTGCTCTTATAAGAAGATTAGGATGGATTCATAACACTTGGGCACATGATGATATACTAAAATGGGAAGAATCAACAGTACTTTTGAAGTACCGAAAATAATAATATTGGAGAGAGAGGCCAAAACTAGCCAGTAGCATATAGTTAGGTCCCCAATGTTGACATTAAATTCCATGGGTCCTGCATTAAGCTACCGAACAATGTGGCTCTTGTCCCTTGAAAAGTTCATGTCACTTTATGATCTTGTGGCCCTTTGTGTGGAAGGAAGGACCTCTGGTTTGGCATTCAATGTTCACCTTTGTCCCATTTGGCTTGAAATTGTTATGGGCTTAGAGATTTTGCCCTTTCTTCCTATCACAAAGAATCCCATGCCAATCGTATTGATACCTAATCTATTTATCGCTGCCGATTTCCGTCGACCCATCTGTTTCCAATACGTGCTCGATTTCCATGTTCCAGCTAATTGAGTCCGAACCATTTGGCAAGAAAAAGCTGCCACCAATTGGCGATTTCTTCCTTTTCCTTCGTTCTAAGTTGATAAGTCCGCCTTTAATTTGAATGAATGTGATTGAGAGATGAGATATTAGCATCATGTTAATGGTAGCGTGGCAAATATGATAAGAATGTCATGCAATTCCAGGTCATGTCTCTAAGTCCTAACTTCAAAACATGTTCTTTAGAAACACTTAGATGACGTGTAAGATTGAAAATCAATTTAAATAAATAATTTTTGATTTAATAATGTCATTTGGACTTACGATCTTTTTCTTCATACAACTTTGCCTAAAATGGTAGTCGAATCAAAACATCGATAAAAACTACCATTGTTTTGTGGTAATTTTAAGATTTAATTTTCTATTTTTGTGTATCTTTAGTTATATACCATTTAGAAGAAAACCACCGAAAACATACTCGAGTTTTCGTCTATCATAAACCCACAAACACACAGCTTTCATACCTCCACGATACTAGAATGAAGAAAAAAATACCCTTCCTCTCCCAGAAGTTCTAGCCTCCAAATTACACATTTGGTCTAATGGCGCTTAAAAGGCTTTGTCGTGGAAAAGGCAGGATAGAGGGGTGGGTATCTTGTCGAAAAAGATTAAATATCCTACTGTGCTGAATAAATTCCAAAGCGAACAATCTTAAAATTTCGATTAAAGTAAGTTCACCGTAACAACCCCGGGTGAGGAATTTCCAAACTCTCAACCTAAGTCCCCCGTAACCCATTAGACCACTTGTGACCACTCGTGGTGACCATGGCCTTGAGCTCGTATTGGGGTCCTCTTGAGACAAAGCACAGGCCAGACCGTATATCTCATTGAAGGATAGATTTTGCTGTTACGTGAAACTGCATGATTATTTCATCACGGTGGAAGGAGAAGAAGAAGCCATGTTCTAACGATTTTAAGAAGCTCGAGAGAAGAGAAGAGAGAGAGAGAGAGAGAGAGAGAGAGGGGGGTTGCAATCGTGATCGTGTTTTATGAGAAAGCAAGGTATATTATGGAAAGGAAAATGGGGAAATTGTAAATAGATGGACAACACGCTAAATAAGGGTGCAAAAATGTAATTTTCTTCTCTAAACGAAGAGATATATAGGTGGGTATTTAGATGAAAATTCATATGTTTTCGATATTTTCCTTTCATTATATTTTTGTAAGCAGAGCACACAACAAAATATTACTACATTAGCATTAGAATTGACTAAATTCTAGAATGAATTGAAAGGCCCTTTAACATTCAAATAAAGCCCCTGAAAAGGCTTGTCATGCCTAGATGAAACATCGCAATTTGTGCGTGTGCGCGCGAGAGTATCACATGCGAAGACCAGACTTTTAGAGACAATTGGCGTAAAGATTATATCTCTGGAAAGCGATATTCCGATGCACAAAACCTTAAGCATATTCCAGCAAAAATAATAACTTTTTTGCGGGAGCAAAGCAGTGATTTGATGAATACCAAGTTCATAATAATTTAGCTGGCAGAGAATTGATTTACATGGTGATACTTAGATGATGTTGTGAGAAAAAGTACAATAGTCTGTTGAAGCGATTAGCGGATCAGGTCTGACCGTAGTTAAGATTTTGCTGGTGAATGCATGCTTTGATTCTTGTTCGGATCAAGGTCCCATTTCTAGTTACTTCTTTTAGTCAAATGCTAATTATCAAGCAACCACTGGAGATCCAAAGAAATTGACTGGATGGCATGAGAACCAGGTACCGGAAATAATCTGTATCACGTAAGTGTGCTGGTACGAAAATATTCACAACAAATACTGCGGATTGACCGTGTATCTCGACAGAACGGCAGCTTCAGCGCATTCAACACGCCCAGGACAGTGACCTCTGCTTCGACCAGGCAAGCGTCGTTCATCATATAGCCGTACAGATAACGTAAGCTGATATGCGAAATGATTCGCCCCAACCCCGCTGCTGGTCCGAGGCGCTGAACCAGTGATTAGCTGCATGAGAGTGAGAGAGGACGCCGTTTCAAATGTCAAAAAACAAGAATTCAATCGCTTGTAGGTTGTTTTCTTGCAAGAAATGGTTACCATTGCCAGTGACATTATTTCCTTGAAGCTGATCCATGACACGCACGAGAAGCCGGCAAATACTTTAGTACCAGGAGGAAGGGTATCTGTGTCGGCAGAAACTAGAAACAGGAGACAAAACCTTCGAGTCCGCTTCCTTTCCCATTTGGATAGAGCCGTATTTTCTGAATGAATGACACACAACATCAATGTATTCTGGTTTTCTTTGCTTCACACAATTTAATCGAAGAATAGGGTTATTCACTAGCATAAATGCCCAATCCCGTTCCACCTCCAGGAAGGACAGAGGGTACTGAACTTGGTGTAGCAGTAAAAGTTTTAAACTGTGTTTCCTCCATCAGCAGAAGAAACAATACCTCTACTGTTGGAGTTACAAATGTCATAAATGTCCATGTTTTAACCACCTACCAATCAGAAGACTCGATAAACTTTTATTGGAAAAATATGGCCAAAGTATACATTAGTCAAGAAGTTCATTTCTCTCCATGTTCAGTATAGCAGTATTTTACAAGTCAAGTGAGTAGAGGACGTTAATATTCAATTTTAAGCCGCATGCCTATATGATGGTCAGAGGCATTACCATTTTATGGATTTCCAGCCATGGAATACTTTCGAGTCGTAGAATTCCTCGTCCAATTTCACAAGTTGTCGACCTTCCACACGTGCTTCTGACCGATCGCACCTTTATCATCAACAGGTTCTCTCCTTGGCCGGTGCTCTTTTCCTTCGTAACAGAGACTTCCGCACCGAAGACGCAAGTATCGTCCATTAGATATCCGTTCCGCGCATCGTTAAGCATCTTCAGAGGAATGAATTGGTCGAATCCACATTCGAGCTTCATCCGTGAAAGTGCCATTCCTTTCTCATGGCATCTGCAGGAAGGACAAGAGTGAATCAATCCACCAATTGTCGCTGCTAATCTACCACGAACTTTCAGTTAATTGCTCACACCCATTAAGAGTATACTTACATGGATACACTGAATTGACTCAAAGCATGAAAAGGAATAGAGCGTTCTATTCTCTCTTACTTAATTCAGTATTTTTCTCCCTTATACGCGAAAAAGGGTAGCCATCCCAAAAAAAGAAGGCGCTTTTCTTCAGAGGACCTCATTTACTCAATATTCATTCTACTGACCATTGATTTATAATTATGTTCAGTAACTTGGTATAAAGGAGATGGTATGTTGCTTGATCATGCATGCATTAGGAGAATGCGTGTTAACCGTGTGGCGCAACTATTGAAGAGTATAAATAGATGAGAAAGTGATGAGATAATATCTGGTTTGAAGCTATACCTTGGATTATCAAGTAGTTGTCTTTATCCTGGTCGCGCAGAAAGAATCTGACCGAGCATGAACTTCCCAACCTGAGGGAGTGCGCTTGTTTCTACCATCGACAGGTAAAGCGAAACGTGATCTTTCACGTTCTTGCTCTTGTTCCCATTCGGGTAAAGAACCAGCTTCCTTCGAAAATAAGAAAGAAAGGAGAATCACTGTCCTAATAAACGCAGAAAGATCGGTAAACAAATTATGCGGATGGGAGAAGTGAAGGATCGTCACCATTTGTAGCCTCCAGCTTGGAAAACCCGCGACTCATACTTGCCCACGGAGTTCTTTGAGAGAGATGAGTAGGATTGTATTTTGACGACATACTGAGCTGGCGGAGTTGCCGACACCATTCTCTCTACTCCTGCAAATGAGACACAAGGCGAAAGATCGATGACTGCGAGACACATTTTCGACGTTCTTTTTGTACAAATTACGAGAGAGAGAGAGAGAGAGAGAGAGGAGTCGCATACCCTGTAGATCATCAAATTCAGGATTACCCATTTGCAAAGTGAAGAGACCGATGAGAGGATCACGTGAAATTGTTGGCTTGCATATGCAATTTGTTGCTAGCCTTTTGTAGTTGTCACAGTGACTTTCTATGCTTTGCTTAAAGATAGTTTCCTTTTGGTTGGGGGATAGTATCAGTCCTTGCCCTGATTCCACTGAAGAAAACGTGGAAGCCAAAAACACTAGCACGGAAAGAGAGGTTTAGATCCTTTCCTGGTTCTCTTCTTGCTAGCCATGGCAGGATCGTACATAAAAATGAGATATTCGTATGTGCATTTGCACGTCCAAAAGATAAGTACAATAGAAATACTAATTATTTCTCTATATGCAGTCAAGTCGCGAAACTTCGATAACATAACCAAGTCCCAGAAATTAGGTAAATACATGTAAAATCAAATGTCTACATAAGGTCCTTGTTTAAGGTAAATATAAAATTTGATGTAGCTTTGATTTTTTTACTCAAAATTTTTGCAAGTAACAATTAATTTTTTTTCGAACTAAGTGGATTCAACTCAGCATAAAGTGTACTCCTACATCGAATATAAGGATGTGTTTGTTTTGCGGAAAATGAATGATTTGAAAAAATATTTTAAAAAATTATAATTTTTATCGCTTACAAAAATAAATCTACTAAAAATACTTTTCATTGTCAACAATAATGTCAGACATGTATTGTTTTCGAAAATTAAAAGATTTTCACTAAATATTTATTTCAAATAATGCAAGCGATTATTTTTTGGAAAAATATTTTCCAAACTATTCATTTAAGGAAACACAACATCTTTTTTTAAAATGATCACTTATAAAATGAATAAACAAAAAAAAAATTTTCATTATTGATGAAAATCTTTAGATATAAATTGTTTATGATAACAAAAATATTTTGTATTAACAAATTTTTTATGCGATATAAGTTATTGTTTTTAGGAAAATGTTTTCATAATCATTCTCCATGAAAACAATGGTGTTTATGTCTTTTAACCGCAGATGTATTGATAATTCTTTGGGCAAAACTAAAGGTATTGTAACTTGCATGTTTTCAGTTGGAGGATCTCTCTGCAACTCTCATGTGAAAAAAGTTTAATTATGAATTCCGTCTATGACCAATGATAATCATTTTTGCTATCGCATACCGAAAATGCATTAGCGTGGAAGTGGACGGACAACAGGTTATTTGATTTTGTCTAGTCCTAATTTCTTTTTTCCAAGAGCATATTATGGAAAACGAAAAGATAGATACCATAGCCCTCTTTCTGAATACTACAATAAGGGCACAATTCTATGTTTCCAAAATTGCGAACCAATCTAAATGGGGCAAATTTTTATATGAACATGATGTGAACCCGTGACATATTTGCTTATACTGGTCTGATTTTGGCAAGTAAATATACTCATCTCCATCGGGTGTAAGGAAAGTCCCCACTTCTCGTACAAAAAAGTCTAAATAAGGATTTCAACTCACCGACTGGCCAAATGTGCACGTTCGGTAGCCATGATTGGGGGCATTTTCATCCAAGGGTATTTCTTTCTTTCTTTCTCTCTCTTTTTCTTTCTTTGATTTCTCTCTCCAGTGCGAGAGCTTCCCTCTCCCAAGAGATTCTCTTGAGTTCATCTTTCCTCCACCCCTTCGTTTCATCTAATTCCTCTTTCAACTGCTGGGCGACGGATCCGATCTTATTTTGCTCGCCGTGGATAGCCCCTTTCATATCTGAACACGCTAGTCAGTGCGGATCCTTAGGCCATTTCTTCAAAGATCTGAAGTTCAATTACTTTCACGATGGGCCGCTGTTTGCTTTTGCTTTGTCAATGTGACAAATCTGTTCTGGTGGGTCAGTAGTTTGCTCATCCACTAGCACTGCTATGTTGATCTGATTTCCAATTTTACATCTCGCTTTCGGGGTTGTGTTTTGTATTGAAGCCTCTACCAGGCTCTACTGAACAATTTTGAGTAATGAATGGAATGTTTCTTTGACAAAAAAAAAGAATAATCTTTAGTAGATCAGTGGTACTTTCTTGGACTGCAGATCTAGATTCAACATGATACATATAACATTTTCCCCGTATAGTTTTTGAAGGGAAGAGAAACATGGTGTTCCTCGGGTCCGGCCTTCCCATTCTCCGAAGCCAATCGTCGCGTGCTTGCCCTCATAGAAGTTGGATAGCTTCGTGACACTTGGCACGCGATAATATACTTAAATTAGAAAAATGGGCCGTACTTTCAGAAGTACCAAAAGGGAAAATGTCACAAATAGTCCGCATATTATTATCTAATGTGCAATTTAGTCCATGAACTTTGATCATTTCAATTTTGGTCCTTAAACTATTGATAAATATCAGGTTGGTCCACTGAACTTTTAATGGCTCAATTTGGTCCTGAACTATTTGATAAATGTCGTTTGGTTCGAACTTTCGATCCTCGATTTAGTCCTAAATTATTGATAAATGTTCGATTTAGTCCTTAGTTCTTGTTTTTCCTTTTTTAATTTTTAATTTTTATTTTAAAATAATTTTTTAATTTTTTTTTTTACTTATTCTCTCTTCCCTCCGCCGGAATTTGGTGGAGAGGCCGCTCGCGGGGTTCCCTCGCAAATCGCGAGACTCCTGCGCCGACTCCGGCTCCTCGCGGATGCGACGAGCCTCTCGCTCCAGCCTGGCGAGGCCGCCCTTACGGATCACAGCGAGGTGCTCCTCGCCGGCCGCGACGAGGCTCCCTCGCAGCCCGGCGTCGGGCGAGGAAGCCCCCTCGCGGCCCTAGCGTCGGGCGGGCTCGCTCGCCCAGTCTGTGAGGAGCCCCTCCGGCCAGCCGGCGGGGCTCCCTCGCCGGATCTGCGAGGCCCCTCGCCCAGCGCGGCGAGGGCCGCCCTCACTGCGTCGGCGGGCGACCCTCGCCGGGGCCGACGGAGGAAAGAATAGACAAAAAAACAATAAAAAAAATTAAAAAATTTTAAATTTTAAAATTAAAAAATGAAAAAATCAAAAATAAAAAGGAAAAGCGATAACTAAGGACTAAATCGAATATTTATGATAATTCGAGACAAAGTGAGCCCGTCCAGGTCGAGACCATTTAATCAAATAGTTTAGGAATCAAATTGAGCCGGTGCGGGATAAATGGTAGCTCAGGAGACAAGACCCCGAAAATTGGCGATTAAGTTCGAGGGGACTTGAAAATTACATTAGGTAATAGTATAGGGACTATTTGTGACATTTTCCCTACCAAAAATGAAAATATTTGAGAGAGAGAGCGGAGGGCGAAAACTAGCCAATAGCACATGATTAGGTTCCTTAATGTTAAAAATTAATTCCATGGGTCTCCATTAAGCTCCAAACAATGCAGCTCTTCTCCTTTAAAAAATTGGGTCGATGTTATAGAAAAACTTACTAATACTGTAGATGATAAATTTACTAACTATATTTATGATTACAAAAAACTCTAAATTGGTACATTTATGATAAACTCACACTCCGTTTGTTTCTGTTAAATTTTATTATTAGATTGCTGAGTTAGATGGCGCGTGGTAATTAGCCCGGATGCATCGGTTTGGAGTTTTACTTGATGATTTTTCGTGATATTAATCAAATTTTACAGAAACTAACGGAGGATAAATTTATCATAATTTGTATCGACTTGAGTTTTTGGTAGTTAAAAAAATAACGTGAGATAAATTGATCACATATGTACTAGTTTGAAGTATTTTTGTACTATTAACCGTAAAAAATTTGTATCAATTTATGATCTTCCGGCCCTTGTTTTGGAAGGACCTTCTGTTTTGGCATTCCATATTTGGCCCTTGGCTTGAAATTGTTATGGGCTTAGAGATTTTGCCCTTTCATCCTCCCATAAAGGAATCCCATGTCAGTCATAGCAATACCTAATCTGTAGATCACTGTCTATTTCCATCAATCCATCTGGTTACAATACGTGCTTGATTTCCATGTGTTGGCTAGTTGAGTCTAGATCATTTGCCAAGAAGAAAGGCGCCACTAGCTCGTCATTTCTCTCTCGTTTTCGTTCAAGCCAATAAATCTGCCTTTGATTTGAAGGAATTGTGTCCGGAGAGAGAAGCTGGGAGCGTTGCGTAATGGTAGGCATGGCATAGATGGCGGAATGTCACGCAATTCCAGGTCGTGTCTAAGTCCCGGTTTCGTGATTCGTTCTTGAAAAGTACTCAAATGGCGCGTAAGTTTGAAGATCAATTCAAATATTTTTTTTTGCTGAAAAAGATCATTAAGACTTATGATCCTTTTTTCATACAACTTTGCCAAAAAAAGTACCCATCAAAACATTAATGGAAAAGATGATGCTACATTCTGGACGCGATAATTCTCACCCCTCCATAAAAAGGACAACAAATTTGAGGGAAGATTAAAGAGACACTTACTCACCTTAGATCCGAGATCCGATCCATCGCAGCCAAAATGAAGACAGACCATATCTGGCAGGGGTACAAATTTCATCGTTTCGTTGAGAAATTCTGCAATGGATAGAAGACATTGTCGCAATGGAATGAAGAAGAAGAAGCTATGGTTGGACGAATTCAAGCTTGAACCAAGTTGAAGTTCGACTAGAAGATTGTCAGGAGTGTGGTGAGACCGTGAATAGGTGAAGTTGGTTAGAATATTCAGTACGCAGCCCCTAAAAGTAGGAATCAATCAATGCGTACTTTCTTGCAGGTTGGAGAGAGTTAGCTCGTTTGCCCGTGAGCTCGGGCTTTAACATTCAAATAAGCACCTGAGAATCACAGGTTTCATTGTGCGCAAGCACAAGCAAGCCCAAGAATTTGTACAAAGATCAGACTTTTGGAGATAATTGGCGCAAAGATTGTGTATCTGGAAACAATATTTTGATGCACACGATCTTATACTTATTAGAGCAAAATGACACTGCTGGGGAAGAAAAAGAATTGATTTGACGATTAGCAAGTTCATAATTTATCAGGACAGAGATTTGATCTATACAATGATACTTAAAACAAAAGTACAAAGAAAAGTACAATATTCTGTCTGAAGAAATTGCAGATCAGGCGGTAGTTAAGATTTTACAGAGTGAAGAGAAGAAAAATGGATGCTTTGATGCATATCTTTCAGATCAGGGTTCAGTTTTACTGGACGGGTTTGCGAACCAGGACCTGGAAATTAATCTGTATCATATCAGAGCTGAAATGAACATATTCACAGCAATGCTACTGAGTGATAGCGCGATTGTCAGCAGAATAGCGACTTCAAACCGCATCCACTATGCCAAGGACAGTGACCTCTGCTTCGACCACACAAGTGTCCTCCACCAAAGTGCCTGTGTTCGGATCATAGAAGTTGGCATGAAACATGAGTCTCCCCCAACTGGACTCCCGGCTCAGAGGGGCTGAACCAGTGATAAGCAGCATCACAGAGAGTGTTTACAATGTCCAAAACAAGAATTCAATCACTCGTAGCTTGTTTTCTTGAGAGATGCAAGTTCGAGTCCAGTTACCTTTCCAGTCGGATAGAGTTATATTTTCCTGAATGAATGTAAGACACCACATTTCAGATTAATCAATGTATTCTTGTTTGCTAGTCTTCACAACATTAATGGAAGAATAAAGTGAGTCACTTGATAAAATGCGCAATCCTATTCCTTCCTGGAAGGACATATGACTGGACTTGGTGAGGATTTTTCAGAGTTCTAGTTCCATCTCAGTGAGAGAAACATGCATCTCATTTTGGGTTAAGAATATAGATATCACCAATATGGAAATTTTATTAAAATGAATGTGTGTAATGTCCATGTTTATAAACCATCGATTAGAAGACTGATTGAAGAAACTTCCTCGAGAAATACTTGTCAAGATAGTTCATTGTTCTCCATGATCAGTTAGGAACATATCGAGTGAGCAGAGGAGATTAGCATAAATTACTAGCACGTGCCTATATTAGGAAAGTTAAGAGCAATACCATTTTCGTTCTAGAGCTCACGAATACTTTCGACTGGAGAATTCCTTGTCCAATTTCAAGAAGTTGTTGACCTCCACGTGTGCTTCTGACTGATTGTGTCCTTTACCATCAACAGATTCTCTCCTCTGCCAGTGCTCTTTTCACTCATCACAAGACCTCCGCGCCAAGCAGCGCAAGTATCAAATCCCGTGAGTCATCCGTTCTGCACGTCGTTAAACTTGGTCGAAGCCACACTCAAGCTTCGTCAGTGAAAGCCCCATTCCTTTTCTCATGGCATATGCGGAAAGAAGAAGATTCAAATCAATCAACAAACACTGGCTGCTTAATTAACCTGTAATCGAAGAGCTTACTTTTACTAACAGTCTAATCAAACTACATAAATGAGGACAAATGAGGAGATCTAGCACTCTCAACAGATTAACTGTTAATCCTCTCAAAAAGTGGGAAGTTTATCATGTTACTCCAAGAAATAAAGCCAAATCTTGACACATTGGGGAGAACCACCCAAGTTTGTGCCAGTCAACATCAGCATTCTTGTTTTTGACAATATCCCAAGCAACAAAAGAATTAAGGCAACCATTTGAAGAAGCTGTGCATACAACTTTGTCTGCAGCCAAGGAACTAGGAAAAATCATACCACAAACTGCAGCTTGGATGGGAACCAACTCTTCAGACCTAGCAACAGGCCATTTCCAACGAGAGTAACAAATTACAGCCAATCCTTTGGCCAGCAGCAGAAGAAGAGTCATAACTTATTCTCCTTGAGAATGATTCAGCAAGACCCTGGCATGGTGCTGCATTTCATACCAAAGAGAGACATGATCTCCACTACGCACTTTGTATAATGTGGGTTTCAAAATATTCCTGACTTTTAATAAATTCTTCCAAGCATAAGTAGCATCGGGCTTACAGTCAAGATAATAGCTATAGATATAAGCAAAACATAAAGAATAAACCTCAATGAAATACTCCACAGATACTTTATAATACAAGCTGGATTTGATTACAAGCAAGAACTCACAAATCCAGTCTTTGAATGCCAAGGCCTCCAAATTGCTTAGGGGACAGACAGTGTCCCACTTAACTTTTGCTCCCACTTTAGCATCAGGATCTCCCTTCCAAAGGAAAGCTCTACACTTCGCTCAACCATTTCAAAAACTTTCTTGGGCAACAAAAGAGTTGACCCTAATAGTTAACCAGACTATTAAAACAGATTTGATAAGCTGACCCTGGCATATGAGTGGCTTTTAACTGTCCAAACTTTAGATCTTGTTGTAATTCGATGCTTATAATCCTTGTCTTGCAGACCACCCAAAAACACTAAAGAAAGAACCAAACAAAAAAATCGGGTTGGCTGATTTGTCATGCTGTTTAATTTTACTGCTGCATGTTAGACAAAAGCAATGTATGACTTAACACTCCCCTTGCGTAGAACTGATCCCCTACACACATGACAGAATGTGGATGTAATCACGTCAATGGGATAACTAGGGAAAGGATAACAAGCGACATAACAGATAAGAAATTTTGAAATATTGACATGTGCTTTGACAATGCTAGAAATGAACAAGTAGAATGCAGACAATTTGTTGGAAATGCAACCAAACAAGTAGAATGCGAACAATTTACTAATCCTTCAGAAGAGATTCTTTATGCATTCTAATCATTCCCCATGATCATTACCTGCCTCCTAAGCAGCCAGTCAAAGAAAAAGCAGAAACAAATCTACTCACCTTTAAACTTTTTCCAACCAGCGACTCAGGGCTATGCGTCTTTGATTCCATGAAGCAGTATATGAATAGTCATCAAAACGAACAATGTGCAATGATTTCATTGAGTGCTATCCAGGACGCGAAATGCCTTCATTTGTGTCTGTACTCAAACCGACTAAACCATTCCTTAATCTTGGATCGTGAGTAAAATGCGGATGGAAGGTTTAAAGCGCAATAAATCTGTTTCCCCCATATCTTGATGTACGTCACAGGATGCTCAGAAATAAGATGATTGCTGGTGTGGGGATAAGTACTGTATCGTCAAATTGAGAGAGAAAGTCGATACTGAGTTCCTTCCACTTCTATTGAATGCGGCAGGAGTAATTTCTGTATATCAGAATAAGAGTTATAAGGGACAGAAGTCAGGTACATCCACAAACTTAGTAAACATGTTCAAATGGAGTTTCAAACTAAAACGGGAAAGAGAATCGAAAGCATCCAACTGCCAACTTGCTCTATCCATCCGAAGTTTGGAGTTACACTTTTCAATGCGATGCAACTTTCAAACATTTCCAAACTTGTCTTTATTACTTATTTATGATTTTTGAGATTTGTCTTGCGGATTGAAACATCAGGGGAAAAATGGACACTTTCAATGAACGTGGAAAGAGAACATATGTACATACCTCTATTCCCCAGCGAGTAATTTGAGAACCAACTCTAATCATGGAAAGAGTTTCCATTAAAAAGTCAAGATCTTAAGAACAGAGCCTCCAGTGGCATCTCCCCTACTTCTCTGCAATGAGGGGCAATCTCATCATCGGGTCCCCATTCAGCATCCTCTCCTCCTCCTCCTAGACTCGATACTGGCGAGGCGATGGTGAAGGAAAGGTTTACGGACTATGCCCATGAACTAAAAGGTTGAAAAATAATTAGCCCACTGTAAAATTCAATGGAAGCTAAAAAGGACGAATATTTAGAGAAACCGTCGCTCGTTCAGACTACTGAGATCAATCTACAACCCGTTTTAACTGAGGAAATGCAGCTGACTACTGACTCATGCCGGACGAAGACTAATTTCGAGTAAAGAAAGCGCCTTGGAGTATATGAGAAGAGAACCCCGCGGAAAGCGTCGAACAAGATTTCAAATAAGGAAAAGCGCAAAGTAGATTTACCTTCGGAAATACGGATAATTGCAGGTGCGGTAGCAACAGGTCCGGAACGATCCAGGAGGAATTAGGGTCTCGTCGAGGTAGACGTCCCCCTTCTTCTTCAGGGGGGCGGCCTCGGGGCAGGTGGCGCCGCCGAAGGGAAGGGCGCTGGCTTGCGGGAGGTCGGTTTTCCGGGATGAGTGCTCTCACGGTTGCGACTCGGTGGAGCTCTTTGTGAGTCGAGTGCGAAAGGTTCCGAGTTCGCGGAGAGCTTCAGCTGTCAGCTTCCCAATCATGAAATCAAGACACGAACCCGGTCCCTCTTCAAAAAGAGCTAAAGGTCTCAGATATTAAAAATACCCTAAATCTCTTCCCATGTAAAATATTCAGAGTCCGAATCCCTTCTCTCAAGTAATTGACTTGTTCCAGTCATCATCCAATATAACTGCTGGGATTTCGCGGATGAGGGCCAATAGCAGCCGGTCGCTTTCCTGCATCGCTCCTCCAGAATCCCACATCCTTTGATCCATAATTCTTTTAGGGAGGGAGGAGGCCATCCTCGGGCAACTCCCTCAGCTTCGGGCAACAGTAGAAATATAATTCCTGTAGAGAGGGAGGAGACTGCTGGACAGTCTTTCCATTTCCCATATCATAGATATAGAGATAGAGCAGAGAGGAAGGAGCGGAAGCACAAGATCCTCCTCCTCTCCCACTCCTCCACGCCGCCGTCGATCTCCAGGTATTCAAGGGAGGTGAGGAGGTAAGCCACTCCCTCACCGGCTGCTTCATATTCTTGCATTTTTAATATTGTAAGAGACGGTAGCTGGGTCGGCAGTCCTCCATCAGGTAAGCGTAATACTCTCACACCCATTAATATCCAGATGTTGAAGACTCGTGAGTCGATGCAACTGATTAGGTAAAGATTTTATCTTCGGACAATTGTTAGCTCAAACGTCGAGATGCCGAGGAAGGGAGGGGAAGCACTTCAGCTCCAGTGCAGGACACCTCAACAACCTCAACTTAGTGAGATGGAAAGTGTGTCCAGCCCCTGTGGTAAGCTTCTCAAGTTCTCGCAATATCTAATATCGATCTTTTGAAGTGATTGAAGACAGTCTACAGGTATCTCCATGAGCGACTCCACTCCCTTACACCACAAAATTCCAAGTGCCTTGAGGTCGCTGGTAAAATACTACTCTCGCTAAATAAAGAGGCTGGTAGAGAATTGCATTCGTCGATTTTTAGTTTTTGCAAACAAGACGTCATGTCAACTTTGTGATTATTAGGCGCTACTTGGTTCATCCATATGAAACTTAATCTTCTAGGTAAAGATTGCAACATCTGTAATGTTCGATTTTTAATGATATCAGTGATGCCAACATATCTATTTCGGTAAAAGGACACAAGTTTTGGACAGTTTTGGATGGTCAAGTCTTGAAGAGAGAAAGGATATAAATCTTGCTTGGCTGCTTCTCCAAATTGATGCAATTAGTGAGTCCATTGTCTCAGCTTGCTAGGCAACTCCATATCTCCTTCTCCAATGAAAATGATATCAATTCCGAGACAATTTTCGACAACTAAGCTCTTGAGACAAGCGAGATTCGAATTACATCTCTCTTGCCACAAGTATATCAAATTTTTACAATATTTCATCTCCAACTTCTCGGCTTCACCAAGGAGCTTGTAAACTCGAAATTTAAGCAAGTTAATTCAGCAACATCTTGTAGGACAAAGAGCGATTAGAGATGTTAAGTTTACCAAAGTCTTCGGCATGCCCTCATTACAACCTTCAAAGTTTAATTCATTGAGGGATGGAAGGCTAACGATAGAGGACGAGGCATCCATACGTGGACAGAGATGATTTCTAGCTTTTGAGGGAGCTCAGTTGACTAGGCAATCTTCCAATCAACATAGGACAATCTTGAATGACCAGATGCTCAAGACAAGGGAATAAAACTTCTACTTCTTCATTGCTGAAGTGATGAGACCATTCCTCCCATGACGGCATGTCCTTGAATTCCAAAGTCATTAAGGATGAAAAAGGACTTTTGGTTCCATAAAATTCAGACCCCACCGTGTGTATTGCATTTAGACCTTCGATGTATAGTTCTTTTAGAGAAGATAGCTGCCCAAGCGATGGTAATGCTTTGACCCTCTGACACATGCGTAAATGTAAATGGACTATGTTAAGATGTGAGGGACTTCCTAACCATGAAGAAATTCAAGGCCACTATAGTAGAAAATTTCAAGATTTTCAAGGTTTGGGTGGGGGCAAAGAAAGTCAAGAACCTCTGCCTCCAAGCTCTTCATTAAGAAAATTTTTAAAATCTGTACTCCACTGCATGGTCAATTGGCATATTCTCTTTTTTAAATTGCATAAGCTAGCATCCTTGGCATCTTTGGCTTCTTGAACCATATGCAAATCAAAAATGCGCAATTCCCTCCAAGGTTCTCTAGGTTTTTAACTCTTTCAACCTCGAGCCATTTCAATTCCACTATAAACTTCGACAACATCTCAAGACCCACCAAACTACCTATATTTAGTGGCATCGCTTTTAGGTTGCTAGAGTCACTAATATCGAAATCTCAAATTGATCAATTTCTCCATGCCTTGTGGTAATTCAATAAGGTACATACAACCTCGTAACATCAAAGCCTCTAGATTGTACAATGCAACAATTGACTTGGGAAGTGTTTCAATATGAGTATAGGATAGATTAAGGTGCCTTAGGTGCCTCAATTTGCCTATGCAATCCGGTACCTCCCTAATGAAGTAGTGACTTAATGAAAGCACCCTCAAATATTTCAATTTTGACAACAAGTCACAAAGAACTTTTTGGGACAAGTATGACTTGTAATGATAGCTAGGTTCCTTCCTTAGATATGAAGCTCCTAAGTCCTTTCATTCCATGATATATCTTGAGATTTTTGATATAGCGTGATCATTGAGAATGAATGAGGCATGATGAGCTAAAGATGGATTAGTTTGATACCACTTAGATCGAGACTCTGAGCTAAAATGGGTTGCACCTGCAACTAAATTTGCTAGGTCATTCACAAGATCATGCATCAAAATTGTGATTCACTACTATTTCGACTTTTGAAATAACGATCTAGACACTAGCTCGTTGAAATAATTCAAACTGCAATCCAAATGTCCCTTTCTTCTTTTTTCTTCACCAAGCCCTCTGCCAATCCACCCAGGTGAATCACCTCGTCCCGTTGGATTTCATAGTCCTTCGGAAATAAAGCACAGTAAGCAAAACATCTCCTCAAATGTGAAGGGAGATGGAGGTAGCTAAGTTTTAAAGCCGGAAGAACGTTAGCTATCTTCTTGGTAGATCCCAAATCTTGCTCTTCGATATAGCTTCCCATTCATGGGGACTAGCATTGGTATGTAGCAGTCCAGCCAATGCCTTCACAGCTAATGGCAAACCTTTGCATTTTTCCACTATTTTCCTACCTAATACTTCTAGATCAGGATGATGATCGAAATTCTGGACTCCAAGAGCATGAAGTGCGAACAAAGTTGTACAATCATCTAGTGACAACAATTTGAGAGTTATTGGTTGAGCACGGCTTGTTGAAGCCACATTGCAGTCACGAGTCGTGATGATGATCTTGCTTCCCTTCCTCGATTGAAAAGGCTTCAAGAGAATAGTCCACTTGTCATAGTTCTTGTTCCAAACATCATCTAATACGACAAAAAACTTCTTTCTGAAAGGTTTTCTTAAGCTCATCCTGAAGCCAATTCAAGGTTTTACCTTCACGGGTCAAATCGCTGTCGATTGTCTCTAGAATACTCTTCGTAATAGAAAGCACATTGAAATCCTCAGAAACACAAGCCCATGCTTTCTTATCAAAGGTGACATTAGGATCATTATAGATTTGCTGAGCCATAGCTGTCTTCCCAACACCTCCCATCCCTACAATAGCAATCACTTTTGGATCCATGCATGTTCTATCATCTTCTTCTTTGTTCAGTAATCTAAGGATCTCCCTTTTTTCATCCTCCCTGCTAATGAAATAAGGCTCGGTCACATTTGTAGTGGGAATCGGCTCATCCAACTGGTGGTAAGCTAATCGCCTCACCTTGTTCTCTCTTAGGCTCAAACCATCTTTACAAGCTATGATCTCCTGCAATCTGTCATCCATCTCTTCCATCTTGGATCTTGTTGTGTGGCCAAACATCAATGCTTTTGGGCTCAATCTGGAGCAACAACTTGGAAGCAGGGCACACCTTGCTAGTGCCAGGTTCTGTCTTGGACTTGTTTTCCACTGATTCTATGGCAAACTCATCAAGCAAGTCTTAGATGTCGTAGGCCAAGTTCCTGAGATCTTGAGCCACGACTTCACATTAGGATCGCCGGTCAATTGCCTGTCCTCGGCATCAATCAGCACCTGGTCAATACTGGTCAGCATCGTCTCCCATTTCTTCAGTAGCTTATCAATCTTCACACGCCTTGCAAAAGTTGAGCAGTTCACGAGAGGCCAACCTCTCGAGCAGCACAGGAAGAAGGGCGCCAAGGAAGAGCTCTGCGATGGGCATGGCTTGGTTCGTGAGCAGCAGAGAATTAAAAAAGACGAGTGCCCGGATGGTTTGAAACACAGTGTCTTGAGCATAGAGGAAACAAAAGTTCTTATTTTCAGGACAACGGCATCAAAAATTCTTATTTTAAGCTTTAAATCACTTTAGTTAGACCGAAATAATGTGAAGTGAAGCTTGCCTTTTCTCAACGTCTTGGAGACTTATGCATTAAAATTATTACTTTTTATTTGTTTATTTCCTTCTCCTAATAATGGCAGACAAGGAGCAAATTTAGGTCTAGTGTTCAATCCATGTTTGTTCTTTAGCGGTGGAGGTGGAGGTGGAAGTGGAGGAAAGGATCGAGACTTAGACACTGATGGTGGGGACTGACCAGTAAAGTAGATGCATTCAGATTGTTTACGAGTCCACTATTCTTGTCTTGATTGAGGCGACCAGCGACGGCCTTTCTTTATTATTTAGTTTTGGCCGATGAAGACTTGGAACAACCTGTTAACTAGTTTTCAGATTCCCAAGTAATTCACCGGTTTTTATTTGAGGCCTTAATTAAGGTTAGGCTGCAACACTCCATAATCCCTATCCATCTCCTCTCTCTTTCTCGGTATCTCGGTCTCCATTTGAGGTTCTAAAATAATTGGATTGCCAGTACTAAATCTCGACCGTTCAAAATGAAATATTTCGGCTAAAACTTATTGTGTTTCTTTCTGCATCAATTGCCTTTTTATGCTCACCTTACTTCATTCTTTTTTTTGCACTCAAATCTTTACGCCTTCGTCTCTCATCGTTCAATTCATTTGATTTTATCTCATAGGAACAAGTTGGTATTTATTAAAGCCACCAAAGGCTGGAATCAGTAAAGGTTGTTTTATCAATTTCTTTCCCACTTCTTTTTTGCACCCATCCATCATCATCCTGCATCACATAGATCATGGCATCATCGTCTCATTGATGTAGCCTCGTGAATTCCATTACATTATCAAACGAAGAAGAAGATAAAATATGATTTAATTTATGTAGACCAATATCATCATATAATTCCCAATGATTATTCCATATTACACGAGAACTCAATACTTTAATAGCTGTATAATTTACGTAGTTAGTTGCTCAATAAATGTCCAGAAAGACTTGATAACAAAATCTTTAAATACGGGCAAAAAAAAAAAATTGTTACTTTCTCTCCGTGACTGTCATTGCTACCCAACTCTGCTCTTTGAAAGAGACATTATGCATTAGATTAGCGACGAAAAAGAATTGGGTGGTTGTAAATCGAATCAAATTGCAAACCTTCAAGCACCATTTCCTTTTTCCCTTTTATAATAATTATATCCATAATATAGCTTCATCGTTTTATTCGCTCTGCTCGGTCATATTAAAATATGCTTACAGGTTTATCAACCTAAACACAATTCGTCCACCAGATCAATATTTTATCCCCAGAGATGGACAAATTGATAATATTAATTAAATTAGAAGGTTTAAGGGGGTGGTTCAAGAAGTGGGTTAGCATGAGGACGCGGTTTAGGGCGGTTCAAGAAAGGGGAGAGGGCATCATGTGCAGTTACAGAACGTTATTCTCTATGCACCCTCTTCACCATTCCCAGATGCAGGCCTCATGTGCAAAGCATCGAAAGAAGGGTGATTATGGCAGGACGTGCCCGGAGTCCAAGAAATCAAACTTTTATAATTCTTGTATTACTTCTCTATCTTCATTGCTCTTGTTGCACAAATTGTTTATTTATTAAACTTTATTCTCTCTCTTCCCTCCTCACCATGTGCAGTCGCAGGTCCCATGTGCATACCGCCGAAAGAGGGGTGATTATGGCAAGACGTGCCAGAAGGCCAAGGGCTCAAACTTTTGTAATTCATATGTTACTTTTTATTTTCATTGGTCTTTTTGCACAAATGATATATATATTACTCTCTCTCTCTCTCTCTCTCTCTCCATTTATATTACTCTTCGATTTTCTTTGCTATTTTGTTTATAGTTCATGTGTTGTCGTTGTTCTTTCGATGCTTTGCGCATGGGGCCTGCAACTGCACATGGTGAAAAGGGTAGAGAAGAATGACATCTGATTCCTTCTTCATCTCCTTCGCACGGTTCTTCTTGTTGTCTGGCCTGCATTTCTCGAACCAGCTAAATACAGGGCGTCAATAAATACTTGTCTATGGAGAAATTATGAAGGTTCCTGTCGAGATGCAATCCTAATCTAAATAATGTGCATTCTTTTTGGGTGAAGTGCACCCTCTTCACAACAAATTGCTCGCGTTTTTTACGATGAAAGTGCATGCTTCTCATGATAATGTATGCTATCGTTCGTGTCAAGTGCACCTTCCTTCGGAACCAAAAAAAAAAAAGTGCACCTTCCTTGGAACTCAAGTGCATCCTCTCAAGGACAAGCAAACCCTCGTAATGGACAAGAGTGAGCTCCTTATGGTGTCTGGATGAGAAACGTGTCTCTTTTGACGAGAAGCATCCTCCTTAAGCAGTCCATGTTGATGTGGCACCCATGATATTTTTATCTTTAAATGGGTTTATTTGGGTAAGATCATATTCGACTTGAGCCAAACTCGACTCAGCCTACCCAAGTGATGGGTCTAGATATAACATATTCATTGTATAATTTCTCAAGGGAAGAGAAACATTGTGTTCCTCGATTATGACCTCATTCATGAAACCGATCATTGTACGCTTTGCTCTTATAAAAGATTAGGATGGATTCATAACACTTGACACGTGATAATATACTAAAATGAGAAGAATTAGTAGTACTTTGGAAGTACCGAAAATAAAAATATTGGAGAGAGAGAGGCCAAAACTAGCCAGCAGCATATGGTTAGGTCCCCCAATGTTGACATTAAATTCTGTGGGTCCTACATTAAGCTGCCAAACAATGTGGCTCTTGTCCCTTGAAAAGTTGCAGAACGTTACTCTCTATCTTCCCTCTTTAAATAGCGAAAAAGAAAATTATTACTCTCTCTTCATTACCGCCGTTACTACCTAACTTGCCTCTCTGAGATATACATCATGCATTTGATTGGCGGCAAAAAATTGAGTGGCCATAGATCGACCTAAATTTTAAACCTTCAAGCATCATTTTCTTTTTCCCTTTTACAATAATTATATCATAATGGAGCTTCCTCGCTTTATTTGGTCTGCAGGATCATATTAAAATATGCTTATTGTTTTGTCAACCTAACTACAATTCGTCCACCAGATAAATATCTTATTCCCAAAAATGGACAAATTGATATGTTTAATTAATTACAAGGTTTAAGGGGTGGTTCTAGAGGAGGTTAGAATGAAGACGCGGTTTGAGGTGGGGTTCAAGAAATGGGAGCGGGCCTCATGTGCAGTTGCAGAACGTTATTCTCTATCTACCCTCCTCACCATGTGCAATTGCAGGCCTCATGTGCAAAGCATCGAAAGAAGGGTGATTATGGCAGGACATGCGCGGAAGCCAAGGGATCAAACTTTTTTATAATTCGTGTATTTCTTCTCCATCTTTATTATATTCAGTAATCTATTTATTAAACTTTTTTCTCTCTCTTCCCTCGTCACCATGTGCAGTTGCAAGTGTCATGTGCTAACTAGGGGTGAGCACACCCAAACTAAAAATCGCCTTGACCAAACTGGATTGGCTAGTTTGGTCCGGTTCCACAAAGAGATCGGTCCGATTCTATTTCCTTTGGGGGGATGGACCGGACCGACTGGATCAATCCTTTTTTTTTTTTTTAAAAATGTTTTTAAATTTCTTTAAAATAGCAATAAAACTTAAAAAAAAGTAGCAATTCTTGTATTTTTCTTAATTTTTTGATTTTTTTTTTTGCTAAGTGTCGGTTACATGGATTTGGATTGGATTGTCCGATTGGTTCGGTCCTAGGTCGGTCCAATCCGATTCTGATCTTAGGTTGGTCGGTCCGGGTTAGTTTCAAAAGTTGGGAATGAGTTCTCCGGTCCGGTCCGATTCCACCTATGCAAAACATTGAATGGAGGGTGATTACTGATTATGGCAAGACATGCGCGGAAGCCAAGGTATTAAACTTCTATAATTCATATATTACATTTTTATTTTCATTGCTCTTTTTGCACAAATAATATATTCATTACTCCCTCCCTCCTCCACCCCCCTAATTTACATTACTTTTCCATTTTCTTTGCTATTTTGTTTATAGTTCATACGTTATTGTTGTCCTTTCTATGCTTTGCACGTGGCGCCTGCAACTGCACATGGTGGAAAGGGTAGATGAAGAATGACGTCTGATTCCTCCGTCTCAGTCGCATGGTACTTCTTGTTGCCGTCTGGCCTCCATTTCTTCAAGCAGCTAAATATAGGCGTCAACAGATACCTGTTTATGGAGAAATTATAAAGGTTCCGTCGAGATGCATTCCTATTCTAAATAATGTGCATGCTTTTTAGGGTGAAGCTTACCCTCCTCACAATAAATTGCTCGCTTTTTCACGGTGAAGTGCATGCTTCTCATGATAATAGACACTATCTCCTACGTCAAGTGTACCTTCCCTAGAAGCCAAGTGCATCCTCGTTAAGGTCAAGTGAACCCTTGTAATGATCAGGAGTGAGCTCCCTATGGGGTCTGGATGAGAAACGTGCCTCTTTTGATGAGGAGCATCCCCTTAAGCAGGTCAATGGTGATGGGGCACTCATAATATTTTTATCTTTCTATCGACGCGATTGTCAAATTGTCTAGAAAGCCGAATGTTCGCTTTCTTAAATAGAAGCAGAAATTCATCATTTTTTTTTAACCGTTAGTCCAAATCAGTAAAAGTTTCCAACTAAAATCCCCAACTTAAAGCGTTTAACCCGTCAAAATTGAAGCAGTGGCCATCCATCTCGCTGGCAACCTCGAAAACGGATCTGGAGCTCCCAAATATCATCAATGAAACTGGTTGAAAGATAACCATCGATGTTCTGCCCTGCCACCGATCTGCGCTTTGCTCTAATTTGAGGATAGACCAGGACCGAGGGCAACCTGGTCCTTCCGTTTCTCCAACAAATAATGTCTTCTTGTACGGCTCTTTAAATGATCAATGAATGATATTACTCTCTTGCAAAATAATAAAAAGTATTGTGTGTCAAATTTTCTTAATATGTCGCATATGACCCATTCATTTAAGGTCCATTTACAGCCCGATATATTACTTGGTCCTTCCGTTTCTCCAACAAATAATGTCTTCTTGTACGGCTCTTTAAATGATCAATGAATGATGTTACTCTCTAGCAAAATAATAAAAAATATAATGCGTGTCAAATTTTTCTTAATATGTCACATATGACCCATTCATTTAAAGGTCCATTTACAGCCCGATATATTACTTGGTGTATCAATCTAGCTGATTGTTCTAAAAATAATCTATCTTAGTCATCACTATAAATGGAAGGCGCCAACTATACTCGCTAATTTTTCCATACCTTAAGTAGTTTAGACTTGAACATATTCATTGCATCAACATTATGGTATGGTGTATAGCAAAGATAAGAATAGTATGAGTGACATAACTTTTACGACACTTACTTGAGTGGTGTAATTTTTTATTTATTTTTTTGCTTACTTAAATGCTATGAATTATAAAATTAGACACTTAAGAATATCGATGATTTGCCTCGCTAGAAAGTCTAATGTGACGCTGGTCATACTATGTGGTATCGCCAAAACTAACATGGATAATTTTTACTTTTTTTAAAATTAAAAATTTTCTTTTGTTTTTTTTTCTATGCCAACGAGTCGTTGGCAACCCTCAATTGCTAAGGCCTCATCTAGATTGGGCAAGGGTTGTTTAGCCCCGACCGGTAGGAGCCCACAAAGGCCTTGAGCGAGGCCATGTGATGCTGTTAGCCACGAGCATGGACTACCTCACCTACGGTCGGCGGAGCCACAAAGACCCTTGCTTGTAGCTAAAGATGGCCTCACCCAAGGCCTCGTTTGCCACATTGGCTGAAGGTGAGGCAACCTTCACCCAAACTAGGCAAGGGCCAAAAAATACTAAATAATTTTAAAAAATTTAAAAAAATCTCGTCGGAATGCATGTAGGATATTTGCTAGAAATGACACTCAGCGAGAGCAAAAAAAAAAAAAAACTAAATAATTCTTTTTTTAATCCATGTCGGAATGCATGTACGATGATTTGCTAGAAATGACACTTGGTGAGAAGCCAAAAAAAAAAACTAAATAATTCAGAAAAAATTTAAAAATCCATGTCAAAATGCATGTATGATGATTTGCCACAAATAACACTCAGCGAGGAGCCAAAAAAAGAAAATTAAATAATTAAAAAAATCCACGTTGGAATGCATGTATGATGATTTGCTAGAAATGACACTCAAACGATCAATTTTACTCCAATATGGCACCTAAATAAGTGAAAAAAAAAATTATAACATTCAAATGAGCATCATACAAAAATTATGGCATACGCTGTTATATCTCATGTATAGCAAGGTCAATCATCCTTCAATCGCAAAATTGGCGTGAGAAAATATATAAGGTTTGCACTTCAATCAAAAGTTTTTCTATTAAACACCAACTTATTAAGATGACAAAAACACGCATAGAAGTTAGGTACTTTAGGTATTGAGTTCGGAAAGGTGGCTTGATAACGAGAATATAATTAAAATGTCACCCTTTTTCAAGTTTAAAATACCAATTGTTATATCTTCAAAGTCTTGGCCATTTCTTCAAACGGTAATATTTGATGGGGTAAGATTGAATGTCGTTTACAATGGTGATTTGCATCTCCTCTTCTTTTTTTGTTGATTTTTTTACTTGAAAGTTTATTCCCAAGTGAAGTTAAAAAAATTGGTAATCTAATAATTCAAATTCTCTATGGGAAAATGCTAATCGAGTTCCTAATTAGATAGTATTCAAGAATCAAACTCGATAAATCTTTCTTAGAATACGACCACAAAAATAGATTTAGATTTGGGAGTTCCGTAGAGGCATTTATGTGCTCATTTAATCTTTTTGTTCTAAATCTAGATCTGGAAGCTTGTTCAAGCTATTTTTTTGTGTCTCCATACGGTAATGATGTTGAGGACGTTGAAGCGATATAGCAAGTACGAGTACCTAGAGGGTGAATAGGTATATAAAAAATTTTCTTAAAGATTGCACAATACTTAGACAGTTGGATAATTAAAAATCAATCGTGAGGCGAGTAAGGGAAAGAGAGAATTGAACACGCGGTTTATAGTGGTTCGGCTTGATTCAAGCCTATGTCCACTCTTACGCGACGACCAATTGGCTGGATTCCACTATGATCAAAGAGATGTTACGGTGTTGATTTTCCTTGATTTCTAGGTGTAGACGATCTACCACACTCGCTCAGTGTCACCAAAGTATAAACACTCTATGTATACAATTTCGCTCAAGCAGAGTATCGACTAGCAATCAAAGGTTCTTCGAGACTACGGAATTTTTCTATCGATCACACTCTCCTAAAACAGACTAGAACGTCTTCCTTTTATACTCCTTTATGCCATCATAGCCGTTTAGCACTTACCAAAGGAATTCCTCCAATTTACCCGTTGGACGGAATCAATCAAGAAGATCATCAGAGCTATTTAAGAATGCGATGATAGCCCATCAATCTGTTCGCCCATACAATCGGGATCTTGGTTTCCAGAATAGAACATTCCAAGAATACTTGTCGACCATCGGATCTTCAATCGATCTTAGATAAGAATTAAAGAATCCGAAATGATTATCCAACCAAAGAATCTTCTCCGAGAAGATAGGATCTAATCCTCAACCATATACCTCGGCTTTGGATTTCCTTCGTCCTTTGGATTAGAAAGAGTCGGTGAGAATAGACTTAAGTCTTGAGTCTTGATTCTTAAGTCTTGAGTCTTGAGTCTTGAGTCTTGAGTCTTGAGTCTCGAGAATACAAAGTCTTCGGACTTTAAGCATCGGTCTCTAAACATCCGAGACTTAGGCGATAGAAACGTTTTGTCAACTTCAAAATATTCTGGAAAGATTTCTCCAACAATCTCCCCCTTTTGATGGTGACAAAACTTTCTTGTAGATTTGAACAACTTTGACACTGCAAAAACATTTCTCAAGCAATATGGCTAACTCAAAAGATTAATAAAGCAACTAGACTCTGCATCCACGAAACTTGGTTAGTCTTTCATGAGTGATACCATATAACAACACTTGATAAAAATGCAACCCCAGTCAAGCATCAAAATCCACAACCAATTCAGTCAAATCTAAATTCACCCAAGTTCAAGTTCTCAAGTCATACTCAAAAATAAACACAGCCACAAAAGTTTAAAATGTTGAAAGTTGTTGGTTCAAATTGATTCTCCCCCTTTTTGTCGGCATTAAAAGGGTGAGAAAGGAGTCATGTACGCAGGAATGCGCACGATCACGGAAATCCCCAATGTTGGACTACTCCTTCGAGCTTCTTCAGGTCTTCCCTCAGTTGAGCTACCTCTTCTCCCTTAGCATTGGCTTGAAGTTGCGGAGGAGCGAGGTCTTTGAATTTATCCTCGGAGAGACCGAAGATGCTTGTCCGGCATGCTTCAAGGCTTGGATTTCACGGTCCCGAACATATATCTGGCTACACATTTCCAGGAAGAATATTCATGATGCTACAAAAATGCGAGAATCGTCCGTCGTGTACCGACGCATGAGCTTTCTCGATGAAGTAAATGCGAGACGATGGCGCTCCAATATATAGTCTGCGCAGATTTGGAATCGACGGTATCACCATCTTCGAGGCAATTGAGAAGCCTGAAATTCTTAAGGTCTGCTGGAATTGCCTTGGAATTTCACTAACGGCGGCATGAGGTGAGGACCTTTCTTGCTCGCCAACTCCCCTGTCTCTAGGACATCGAGCGGGGAAGAATGATGATCCTTCTCTTGATTTCCCTTCTCTCCAGATTCAGCAGACTTTTCTTTCTCTCCTTCTCTTTCTTCTTCGGCTTCCTTCTCTCTGCTCTTCTTCTTTCTGTTCTTTTGAAGTTACGTCGGTTGAGACGGGCGTCTGGTTCTTGTCGGTGCTTAGATAGTAGGATCTTCATCCTCTTCATCTTCATCTTCATCTTCATCCTCCCGGGATGAGAGTTCTTTTCTTCTTCTTCGATGGAGCACCAATGGCTTCCTTTCCTTTCCTTTTAGAAGCATTTAGATTTGGAGATTTCACTCGAATTTCTCCATTGCCTTGGGCAGTTCTTGCGAGACACATCTTCGTTAACATCTTCAAACCTACCACCATCTTATCACGGTCGAACACAAAATGATTGTGGCGGTTCAATATTCATGTGTCAATACGAAGATCTTGGTCACCAGACCGAGGATAAGGCAATTGTCCTTTGTCTTTCGACATTGCTTCTGTACATATGGAAGAGAATAGTGTGCGGGAGAGAGAGCTTCCGTCGAGTTGATCGCGTACATCAACTTTGCTTGAGAAAAGAGACACGAAGTCTTTGACGTAGACTTTGGTCGAGGCCGGTTGATCACAATCTTATGAAGCACAATGTTGATGGCATTCATCTGGAATAGGTAATTTTCTTCTCTACATCCCTATCTTTGACAAGTTCGAGTAGTACGAGCGAGGTGAGACTTTGATTGGCGAGATAACGTCCTCGTTCAACTCCAACTATGTCCGCCAACATATTCACATCTACCACATAGACTTGATCTCGTACTTTGAATGAAATTCTATTTGCATCCAAAAAGCTAAGATTTGAATAGAAATAAGCAGTCGGTTGAGCATACCCGTCCATTAGAGTCGAGAGCAAAAAGTCTCAAGTTGAAGCAAACTCAACTTCTCTCTCAAGTTTACGTTGATGGTGTCCAGGAAAGTCAAAATCGACACTTCTGGGGTTGATTACCCCTCTTTTCATCTGGTCGAAATACACCTTTTTCTGATCCTTGGACTTAAACAAATCCATCAAGATTTCCTTTCACTTTTTGCCCACCCATTTAGGTTGAAATTCGAACGTGCTGTCATCATCGTTCCCTTCAATCGGATTTTGTCTGGCATACAAGGTCACTTGGAATGTTCGCAATTGCCTCTACGCCCTTCCTTTAGGAGCAATTCCCAATTCCTCCATTTTCCCGCGAGAAAAAGATACTCATTTCCATAATTTTTGTCCTTAAGGAAGTCATCTATATATTTTAATGAAGAACTTAGGAGCTTTTCAACGCACGATAAAGCTTATAGATAAAGGGAGGTCTTTGGACTCTTGCACAGGTCGGCATCCTCGATTATCTCTTCTTCCAGGATGTTGACTCGCATCTTGTGGGGCGAGGAGGAGTTGAATGACGTGGAGGAGAGCGAATCGGACTTTGGCGCTGACTTGATAAGTCTTGTCTCAGTAAAATCGAAGTGAGTCGGTCCCTTCTCCATTCTTTGTGGTCCCCTTGCAATTCTTGATGATTTCCTTGAAGAAGACATCCTTCTTTGTTGATTGGAAGATTCCTTCACTTGCTTTCCCAAGAAAAATGACCACTTTCTCGAAGATGAACAGGAAATAGAAACAGGATCGAGGAGAGTTCTTTTAGGGTTTTTTGAAAATTTGGGCGAAGAAAAACCGTATATATATAACTACGATTTTGAAAAGGGAAGTGCAATTGGTACAAGGAAAGTGTACGAACACTTCTTTTCAAAATTAATAAGCGCCAAATTAATTCCTTTTTTTTAAAAGACAAGTTTTTGAATTTTACCGAGATTATAAGCTGAACAAAAGATCGTACCTTTTCGAGATTAGATAACTAACGAGAACTCGTACCTTTTAGATAAAATAGCAACTTAAGGTCTATAGCCGTGCACGTCCCGAGTCGAGGGTTTGAAAGCGAGAGGTTAGAGTCTTAAGTCTCGAGAATACAAAGTCTTCGAGACTTTAAGCTATGTCGGTCTCTAAACATCCAGACTTAAATTTGATAGAAACATTTTGTCAACTTCAAAATATTCTGGAAAGATTTCTCCAACAGAAACTAAGTGCGCACCACCCACTAAGCAAGCCGTACATATTGGAGAAGGAGATTATGGTGTGTGTGCTTATCACTTATGATAATGTGGGATTAGGTGATCGTCGCTCTTCATTTTGTTTTGATCTTGAGATTTATTCTTCTAGGATGAGAGCATACTTATCGCGATTGGTGCTTTATCATTCTACTTTTTTCTTGTTTAGGATTTGATTTGCTTTGTTTTGAACCTCTCAAATATCATATTGAGATCTTGAATGTAAATGAAACATTCACTTTCGAAAAAAAAAAAAAAAAAACTCATCCTAATTTCTTTTTATGATTCAACATCGCCAGTGAATCTAACAGGACGAATTTCTTTATGATCACGATGTGAACACGCACCATATTTGCTTATACTGGTTCGGTTGTGGTGAGTAAAACCTCATCGGGTACAAGGAGGGCCCCCTGCTTCTAGTCTTGGATATGTCGGACTAATTGCGGGAGGATTTGAACTCGGCACTCAAAGGTGGGTCGGAACATCAGTTCTCCACAAACATCGATCCCGGGGATCCCAAGTGAAATCCTAGCCACTAAGCTGCGACCCTAGTGGTTTAGTTGGGAGACGATTTGATAGAGCTAAATTTTCATAGAGAAAATGGAAATGGATCGTCTATTAGCTTAGTTAAATAGAATTGCTTATGTTGATGTCAAAGCGCCAAGCCCATTAATCAGGAAAAATAGGCAGAAAAATATTATAAACCTATTACATTGATGCAAATTTAATCCTAAACTTTTTAATTTGTCAAATTTAATCATAAATATTTTTATATTGGTACTAATTCAATTCATTTAATCAATTTAAGTTGAAAATTATTGACTTGGACATGCTGTCCTACATAACACAACCAACAGATATACTTTTATAACTTTTAAATATTATTTTAACTTCTCTCTCTTTTTTCCTTGGCCAACACAAGGCATGGAAAAAAAAAAAAATATATATTTTCTAAAAAAATTATAAAGAAAGATATCAACAGTAGCGCCAGTGTTATGTAAATAATTGGTATTTATATCAACAGCTTTCAATTTAAATTGATTGGATAACTCATATTATCTCTCTCTTTTTTTTTTTTTTTTTTTGCAAAATGAAATTAAAGTCCATGTCAGCATCAACAAAGGGGTCTTTAGATGCTCTCCAAAGATCATGACAATTGCCGCGGTGTACTCGGCCAAGGGAAAGCACAAAGATCTAATGCACGTCACTGTCAACCTAAGTGCACCGCCGCCATTCACCGCTGCTGGCATCCCCATATCATCTCCTCCCGCCCTTCCAACGTTACGCTGCTTGCCGTGCATGGCCGCGATCTGCGTTCCTTCAGAGACAAAATGAAGACAGATCGTACTTCGCGGGAGGACAAATTTTGCTGTTTCGTGAGGAATTGCGTGATGGGGGGACAATGTAATCACGGGGAAGGAAGAAGATGAAGCCATGGTCGAATGATTTCGAGTTTGATCCAGAATCAAAGCTCGAGGCGGAAGATTGAAAGAGGGAATCAATTCGATACGCAGTTCTTGCAATTCTTCCTTGTCTTCACTCGTGTGAGTCCGTCGCTAATCACTTCCGGTGTTCACTTCGTGAATATCGTGTTTGGAAGATTTGGTGGCTGGAGAGACCTCGCAGGCCTGGCCATGAGTTCGGGCTTCAAGCTCCGGCGGCCGTGGCGCAAGCTTGATGAGAAGAGGGAGACATACAGAACGAAATGAAGAGAGGAGAGAGGAGGCTGTGGTTGTGGGTGAAAGGTGGTATATTTGCACATTCTAATCGGCTGAAAGTTAGAGGTGAATGACCTTCAACATTCAAGTAAGCACCGAAAAATCATACGTTTCGTTATGCCTTGGTAAAACAACACAATTTGCACGCGCTCGACAATTCGTACAAAGAGACGCTCTTTCAGAGACTATTCCACAATTTTCCCAAGGGGCTTTGGGGGCCCAAAGCTTGCCATAGGAATACCCAACCAAACACCCTCTATGTCTCTGGAAACAATGTTTAGGGTGCACAAAAATCTTAAGCTTATTGGAGCAAAACAATAATATATGGGGAGGAGGAGAAGTCATTTGATGAATACCAAGTTCATTGTTTTTGCAAAATTGATTTTAAGTAGTTGTACTTAAATGAAATTATGAGAAAAGTACAACGATTTGTTAAAAAGTGATTATCTGGTTGGATTGATAGTTAAGCTATCGCAGAAGAAGAAAAAATGTGCGCTTTGATGCATATATTTAGTATAAAGGTTCAGTTTTAATATTTTCTTTTGAATCATGTACTGATATCAAGCAACTTGAAATAGTCTGCATCATTTCAGTGTCTGGTATGCAAATATTCACAACACTACTACTGATAAACAGTGTTAACTTAGCAGAGTGGCAACTTCTGTACATTCACCACGCTCAGGACGGTGACCTCTACATTGACCATGCAAGTTTCCCGCACCAAAGTGCCCATGTTGAGTTTTGAGCAAAAAAAAAAAAAGTGCCCATGTTGGGATGGTAAAAAGTGGCATGCGAAATACCCAAATATGTTCTCTAAAGAAAAATTTAGAAACAAAAAATCGAGAAATAATAAAATTGGAAAAGATACTACAATTTTTATATAAGAGCTTTTCACGTAAGTGTATCGTCAAATTCAGAAAAAAAAATTGTTTATAAACATGATTTTTATATGAATAATTTCCACCACTCACCTTGGGATTGATCTGATGCTAAGGACATTTCCACTCATTCTATCAGGGACCGATAGTTGTGAGTTTGATTCCTACTTTCGGAACTTAGATTTCATGCGTGATGAATTTTAGATGGCCAGCTATTACGATTGAACCCATGATTCATAAAAAAAGAAGGAAATTTTACTAGGGTGACCATATTGAGCTATATATTTTGTTGTGGACAGAATAATGGAATTCACTTGGAGTTAAATATATATATATAAAAAAAAAATCGTTATGAATACCCAACTTTAATGTGGATAGTTTGCTTTTGATTAGACTGAGGAGTAATACTCAATATGATACTTGAGAATCGGTTCAAAATATCAAATAATCTCCAAAAGTGAAATATAGTAAACATTGTTATTTAATAATAAAGATGCCGTTCTCAATCATAAGTTGCCGATGACATTCACTTGCTTCAACATTCCACATCGTCATATTTTAATCATCTGGTAAATATTCTCCGCCCCCGCCACCATTCTCCGTTGCCGGCAACCATGCCTATCGTCCAGATCGCCCCTCCAACATTACACCACTCGCGGTGGCCATGGTGGCAAGCTTGTATCAAAGTTCTCCTGGAGACAAACCGAGAAATTGTGTATATCTCATGGAATAATAGATTTTGCTGTTTCGTAAGAAATTGCATGATGGATAAACTATCTCGCGACTAAAATAAATTTGGCGCCCATGGGCAAAGCTTGAGAAAAGTGAGAGATAAAAAAAAATAAAAAAGAGAGAGAGGGGCTGCAATTGTGTACGTGAGAAAGCAAGGGTGTATTTTGGAAGGAAATTTTCGATATTTGTAAACAGATGGACAATGTGTAAATTGAGGTGCAAACATGTAATTTTCTTAATAAAAAAATAGAGGTATATAAATGGGTACTTAGGTGAATATTCATATATGTTTTATCGATATTTTCCCCTTATTTATTTATTTTTTTATAAGCAGAAGAGACAGATAAATTATTACTACTTTAGCATTCGAATTGAAGACCCTTTATTGTGAGAAAATATTCGGTGGTTGCGCGTCAATTTCGGACGTAGCGCGCGTTTTTATTTATACCAATAATAGATCGACACGTATCAGATGAGCGGAAAAAAAATAAAATCTTTTTTTTTCCCAACTTCCTGCACCACCTACTCTCCTCCTCTTCTCTGCAATCCGGTTGTCCATGGCCGCGACAGACCTTGGAGCCAGATCGGTCGCAGCTATGGCTTCACAGACGAGGCCGGCCCTCGTTGGGACTTGTTCCATCTTTTCTGAAGGCTCAGCCATGATGGCTTGACCGAGATCTGGAGGAGGAGTTTCTCGGCCATGGCTCGGTTGAGATCTAAGAGAAGGCTTGGCGCTCGGCTTCTCTGAAACTCGATGATGATTGGAGGAGTCGCCGAGATATGAAGGTTGGCCAGGTCTGCCGCGCCCATGGCTCCGCGGCTCCAGATCTGGATGCGGCCAAAGTGGCACTGGAAGGGGCGGAGATGGTGGCCGGCCGGGTGTCCTCCGTCGTGGAGAAGATGAAGAGAAAAAAAAAGATTTTTACTTTTTATTCCACTTCAGCCGACACGTGTCGATCTGTTATTAGGTAGCGCGCGCCACATCAGCAATTAACATGGCGCTTTGGAATTATTTTCTCAACCTTTGACAATTCAAAAAATAAAGTTTCTGAAGAGGTTTCGTCATGCCCAGATAAAACATTGCAGTTTGCGCGCAGCTGCACTCGCGAATTTTATGAAGACCGGATTTATGGAGAGTTTGCACAAAGATTATGTCTCTGGAAACAAGAATCTGATGCACAAAACCTTAAGCATATTCAGCAAAATAATAAGTTTTGGGAGCGCAAAAGCAGTGGTTTGATGAATACCAAGTTCATAATAATTTAGCATGCAGAAATTTGATTTACATAGCGGTACTTAGATGATATTATGAAGAGTACAGCAATATGTTGAAGCAATTAATAGGTCAGACTATAGTTAAGATTTTGCTGAGTGAATGTATGCTTTTGATTCTTATCTTTCGGATCAAGGTCCAATTTCAGAATTTCTTCTGTGGAATCATATTGCTAATTGTACAGCCACGATCAGAGACCCAAAGAAATGACCGGATGGCCTGAGAGAATCAGGACCCGGAAATAATCTGTATCATATCAGTGCTGTGCGGGTAAGAAAATATTCACAACAAATACTACCGATTGACAGTGTGAATCTCAACAGGATGGGGGCTTCACAGCGCATTCGCGATGCCAAGGACAGTGACCTCTGCTTCGACCTTGCAAGTGTCCTTCACCAAATAGTTCCAGCTCGGAGAATGAAAAATGGCATGCGAAGTGAATCTCGCCCAACCCTGCTCCTGGCCCGAGGCGTTGAACCAGCGGTTAGCTGCATGAATGAGAGAGAGAGAGAGAGAGAGAGAGAGAGAGAGAGAGAACGCGTTTCCAGTGTCAAAAACAAATTCAATCGCTAGTAGCTTGTTCTTTCACAAGAAATGGTTACCATTTCCAACGTCGTGATTTCCTTGAAGCTGATCCATGACGCGCAGCCAGAAGTCTGCAAATACTTTAGTACCTGGAGGACGGGTGTCTTCGTTGGCAGAAATTAAAAACAGTGAGACAAAACCTCCGAGTCCGCTTCCCTTCCCGTTCGGATAGAGCCGTATTTTCCTGAATTAGTGACACACGCAACATATGATCCATCAATGTGTCCTGGTTTTCTAGACTTCACAACGTTAATCGAAGAATAGAGTGATTCACTAGCATAAATGCCCAGTCCATTCCTTCCTGGAAGGACATGGGGTACTGAAATTGGGAGGATTTTTTTGTGATGTTGTAAAAGTTTTGGACCGTGTTTTGGACCGTGTTTCCTCCATGTCCGGCAGGAAAAACATGCCTCTATTGTGGGGTTACAAATGTTGTAATGTCCATGTTTTAACCTACCAATCAGAAGACTCGTTGGAACAAACTTTATCGGAAAAATATGAACCTACATTAGTGAAAAAAGTTGATTGTTTCTATGATCAGTATACAAGCATTTCCCTAAACCAAGTGAGCAAGAGGAGATTAACATCAATTTTTTTAGCCGCATGCCTATGAGAACGTCGAGAGCGATACCATTTCTGGTTTCCGGCTGTGAATACTTTTGAGTCGTAGAATTCCTTGTCCAATTTCGAGAAGTTGTCGACCTTCCACATGCTTCTGGCTGATTGCGTCCTTTATCATCAACAGGTTTTTCTCCTTGGCCGAGTGCTCTTTTCCCGTGTAACGAAACTTCTATAAACACAATTATCATCCACGAGATATCCATTCTGCACATCGTTAAGTGTCTTCAGAGGAATGAATTGGTCAAGGCCACATTCGAGCTTTGTCCTGTGAAAGTGCCATTCCTTGTCATGGTATCTGCGGGAAGGACAAGAATTGGATGAATCAACCAATTCTCGCTGCTTATCTACCATGAACATTCATTGCTTAATTGCTTATACCCATTAAGAATATACTTACGTGGATACACTTAAAACTTAAATGACTCAAAATATGAAAAGGAAAAAGAAAAGAGAGTTCCTATTCTCTATTACTTAATTCAATAATTTTTCCCTTTTCTTTGCGAAATAGGGTAGCCATCCCAAAAATAAGACGCTTATCTTTAGAGGAGCTCAGTTACTCAAAATTCATTCTACTGACCATGGATTTATAATTGTATTTAATAACTTGGTGTAAAGGGGTATGTGTTGCTTGATCATGCATGCATTAGGAGAAGGCATGTTAACCCTGTGGCACAACGATTGAAGAGTATAAGTAGATAGGAAAGTGATGAGATACCCTCTGATTTGAAGCTATACCTTGGATTATCAAGTCGTTGTCTTTTGTCCTGGTCACGCAGAAAGAATCTGACTAAAGCATGAACTCCCAACCTGAGGGGAGTGAGCTTGTTTCTACTATTGACAGGTAAAGCGAAACATGCTCTTCCACGTTCTTGCTTTTGTTCCCATTCGGGTAAAGAACCAGCTTCCTTTGAAAATAAAGAAGAAGAATCACAGTCCATTAAAGCCGGAAAAGATTGGTAAATAAATATGTGGATTGGGAAAAGTGAAGGATCGTTACCATTTGTAGCCTCCAGCTTCGAAGACCCCCCGACTCATACTTGTCCACGGAGTTCTTCTAGAGAGACGAGTATGATTGTATTTTGACCTCATACTGAGCTTCTGACACCGTTTTCTCAACTCCTGCAAATGAAACACAAGGCAAGGAGAAAAGATTGGCGACAGTGAAGCACATTTTCATTGCTTGTTTTCTACAAATTACGAAGAAAAAGTCACGTACCCTGTCGATCATCAAATGCGGGATTAGCCATTTTGCAAAAGTAAGGAGACCGATGAGAGGATCCGTGAAATTTATTGGCTTATATCATATTGCATATGCATTTGTTGCTAGCTTTTTGAAGGTGCTTTACAGTACCGTTATGCTTTGTAAAGATGGTTTCCTTCTCGTTCCAGGAAGAGTATCCAGTCCTTGCCTGATTCCACTGAAGAATCGTGAAAGCAAAGAGCACCAGCAAGGAAAAGAGTTCCGGATCCTTGCCTGATTTCTCTGCTCGCTAGTCATGGCATGATCATACATATGCGCATTTGCACGCTAAAAGTATAAGTACGAAAAGTACCAATTATTTCTCAAAATGCAATAAAGTTATGAAACTTTTAATAACACAATCAGTCTTAGCATGCGTGAATATCCCATAAAATCAAATGCCTCTGCAAGATGTTTAAAGTGGACGGTAAAATTTAACGTGGAAATATTTATCGTTTTTACTCAAAACTTTTACAAATAACAGTTAATTTTTCAAAACGAAGTGGACTCAACTCAACGTGAAGTGTGCCACTGCATCCAATCAAATATAAGGGTGTGCTTATTTCTCAAAAAATTAAGATTTGAAAAATATTTTCTTTAAAAAAATGATCACCAGTAGAATTTATAAAAATGAATCTACAAATAATGCTTTCATTGTGTACAAAAAATGTTCAGATGTGTATTGTTGTTGAAAATGAAAAGATATTCATTGACTTTTTATTTCCAGAAGTAATATAAACAATCATTTTTGAAAATATTTAATAAATCATTCATTTCTTCGTATTCATGTCTTTTAACATAAAAGTATTAGTAATTTTCTGGGCACAAAAAAAGTATTGGTAATTTCATATTTTCCGGTTGAATCTTTGCAACTCTCATGCGAAAAAGTTTTAATTATGAATTCATCTATGACAAAGGATAATCATTCTTGCATACCAAAAAATACATCAGCATGATGACTTTTGACTTGTACAACAGGTTACTTATTTGATTTTGTCTAGCCCTAATTTGGGGAAAAGTACCAAAATAGTCCTACACATTTTGTATTAGTACTAAATCAGTCATAAACTTTTCAATTGGACAAATTTATTCTAAACATTTTCGTTAAACAAATTCAGTTAAACCAATTAATTTAAGCCGGAAATAACTGATGTGGCCACACGATGGTCTTATGTGGCGCCATGCGTAGACAAATTTTATAATTTCTATATTCTTTCAGATTTTTAAATGATTATTTTCTTTTTTTCCTTTTTTCTCTCTTTTTTTTTTTTTTTCTTTTTTTTTCTCTCTTCTTCTTTTTTTTTTCCAAAGAGCATTGTATGGAACGAAAAGACCAATACCATTAACCTCTCTTTCTGAATACTTTCTGAATGCTACCTAAGGGCACAATTTTGTGTTTCAACATCCCAAACCAATCTAGATGGTTTGAATTTCTTTATGACCATGATGTGAACCCGTCATATTTGCTTATACCGATTTGATTGGGATGGTAAAACCTCATCGGGTACAGGGAGGGCCCTACTCCGGGTACTGGGTAAGTCTAAACAGACAACGCGGGAAAGGAATGCAATTCTAAACAGGAATTGAACGCCCTTTAACATTCAAATAAGCACCTAAAAGATCATAGGTTATCGCCGTGCCCGGGTAAAACAACACAATTTGCATGTGTGCTTGAGAATTTGTACAAAAACCGGGCTCTAAAAGGGAATGATTCGCGTGAAGATTATGTCTCTAGAAACGATATGCTGGTGCACAAGATCTTTTTATCTTATTGGAGCAAAATAGTAACTTTTGGGGAGGAAAAGCAATTTGACGAATACCAAGTTCATCGTTTTAGCAAAATTGATTTACGTAGTCGTACTTAAACAGAATCATGGCAAAAGTACAACAACCTGTCAAAGTGATCAGCGGGTCGGGCTGATGGTTGAATATCGCAAAAAAAAACTGTGTGCTGATGCATATCTTTCGGATCAATTTTCAATTTTAGTATTGTCTTGTTAAGTCATGTACATCAAGCAATCTGGAAACAGTCTATCATGTACACCAAACAATCTGGAAACAGGCTGTATAATTTCAGTGCTGGTATGCAAATGTTACAACAATACTACTGACTGACAGTGTGATCTTTAACAGAATGGCGACTTCGACATTCACCACGCCCAGGACAGTGACCTCTGCATCGACCATGCAAATGTCCTTCACTAAAGTGCCCATGTTGGGATAATAGAAGGTGGCATGAAAGGAATCTCGCCCAACCGGACTCCTCGCTCGAGGTGCTGAACCAGTGATTAGCTGCCAAAAAGAGAGAGAGAGAGAGAGAGAGAGAGAGTTTCAATGTCAAAGACGAGAATTCATTGCTCGTAAGTTCATTTCTTGCAAGAAGTAATCACCTTTTCAGAGAAATGCCTTCCTTGAAGCTGATCCAGGATGCGCAGCGAGAATTCTGCAAATACTTGGTGTGCCAGGAGGAAGGGCGTCCGATTCGCTAAAACTAAATAAAAAGAGAGACAAAAGCTCCGAGTCCGCTGCCCTTTCCGCCTGGATAGAGCCGTATCTTCCTGAATGAATGACATACGCATTGTCTGATGAATCAATGTATTCTTGTTCCGCAAGACTCAACTACTAAAGTGGTTCGCTCACTTAGCCTTGTTTGTTTAATTGTGTTTCCGTTCCTCACTTAGCACAAATTTTGTTCTTTTGTTTTGATGAGCGAAAAAGAAACGAAATGCATTTATTTACACTTTTGTTCATGGGAATAAAAAATCTATTTTTTATTCCCGTAAACAATTTGGAACAAAAACAAGCGTGAGAAAAAATTATTTTTTTGTTCCGGAGAACACTTTTGAAAAACTACTTCTTCTTTTTATCTTTTTTTTTTCTACTTTTCTTTTTCTTTTTTTGCTGGCGGCGGCGACCTCGCTGGGCATCGCTGGCCTCAGCTCAAGCAGGGCTTAGCCTCGCCCCTGAACCATCATCAAGGAAGAAAAGAAAGAAGAAAGAAAAAAAAAGGAAAATAAAAATAAAATATTAAATAATTAAAAAAACAAAAAAATTGCTCTGAAATTCTAGCGTGTTTTGTTATTTTATTCTAGGAATAGAAATTTTGTGCAATTGTTCTTATTTCAAATATTGTTTTCCCAGACAGAAATAGTTTTTTTATTGTTAAAACGATTTTGAACCGAAACGTTCTTAAAACAATGCGGCCTTAAATGCCCATTCCTATTCACTCCTGGAAGGACAGATGGTACTGAACTTGGTGAGGATTTTTCAGTGTTGTAGTTCCAAACCTCTGGCAAGAACGACATGCATCTAAATGTTGGGTTACCAACCTAGGTTTCAACCTTGCACAAATTTTAGCAAAATGAATGTGCGGTGTTGGTGACCCATCAATCAGAAGACCAATTGCAGAAACTTCCTCAATAATCATGACGGCCAAAATATTTTTGTCAAGATAGTTCATTGTTCTCCATGATCAGTGTAGGAGCATATCATGAGGCAAATGAGCAGAGGAAATTTAACATCCATTGTTTAGTGCGTGCTATATCAGGAAAGTTGAGAGCGATTACCATTTCTGATTTCCGGCTACGGAAGATACTTTCGACTCGGAGAATTCCTTGTCCAATTTCGAGAAGTTGTCGACCTTCCAGGTGTGCTTCTGACTGATCGCATCATTTACCATCAACAGATTCTCTCCTTTTTTGCCAGTACTCTTTTCCTTCATCACGAAAACCTCCGCCCCAAACACACAAGTATCATCCACGAGATATCCGTTCTGCGCATCACTAAACGTCTTCATGGAACTGAATTTGTCGAAGCCATGTTCAAGCTTCATCCTGTGAAAGCGCCATTCCTTTTCAAGGCATCTGATGAGAAAAAAAGAACAAGAATCAAATCCATCAACGGACACTTGCTGATTAACTAACTTGCTAACCGAAAGAGCTGACTTTTTTTTTACAATCTCATCAAACTGTATGAATGACAAGGAAACAACGAGATAATTTGTGGTTTGAAGCTGTACCTTGGATTATCGAGTAACTGTCTTTGTTCTGGTCAAGCGAAAGAATCTAACTAACGCATGAACTTCCCAACCTGAGGAGCGAGAGCTTGTTTCTTTCATCGACAGGTAAAGAGAAACGTGCTCTTTTACGTTCTTGCTCTTGTTCCCATTTGGGTGAAGACCAGCTTCCTGTGGAAAGAAGAAAGAGACAGAAAGTGAAGAAGAATCGCTGTGCAATGAACCCATAGAGATTGGTAAATAAGTTACGTAGATGGGGAAAGTGAGGAATTATTACCATTTGTAGCCTCCAACTTGGAAGACCCCGGACTCATACTTGTCCACAGAGTTCTTCGAAAGCAATGAGTATGATTTTATCTTGACCACGTAGTGGCACAGGTGGAGCATCTGACATCATTTTCTCTACTCCTGCAAATGACACCGCGAGCAAAAGATTGATGATGGTGAAGCCCATGTTTAATGTTCTTGTTTACAAATTACGAGAGAGAGAGAGAGAGAGAGAGAGAGAGAGAGAGAGAGAGAGAGAGAGAGAGAGTCACGTACCTTGTTTATCATCTAATGCAGGATTAGCCATTTGAAGAGCAATTGAAGAGCAAAAAAGATTAATGAGAGAATTCGTGAAATTTGCTGGCTTATATACTATATTTCATAAGCATTTCGATGCTAGCCATGTTGAAGTCGCCTTCGAGGACTGTTATGCTTTGCTTGAAGATAGTTTCTTTTCGCTCTGGAGATAGGATCCAAACCTTGCCCTGATTCCTCTGCTTGCCAGTCGTGGCAACATCGTGCAAAGAAATAAGACATTGGGTATGCGCAATTGCACGTCAAAAGGACAAGCACACCAAAAGTACCGGTCTTGTGTCGAAGCACAATCGAGTAAAGAAGCTTCAGATAATATACGATCAAGTTTTCGAATTTGTGAATATCGTGCAGTCGAAAGAGAGACAACCTCCAGAAACCAAGATGTGATTTGAGCGCGTCCCATGGCAAGATTTGGTAATGGGACCTCGATTTAATAGCGATTTAAGCCCATCGTGGATCGGCCGCTATAGTCCAGTTATCTTAGCATCCGTATGGGTTAGGGAAAGAGTTGGTGCAAACGTGATTGCAAGATACGCGATTGCCCTCCAGCTCTCCACAACTATACTCTCTCTAATCCAGAGGGAAAATCCCAACTTCCAAATTAGGATTTTTCGACGGTTCTCCAAGTCGAAAGGTACTTTGGCCGTGGATGTTGAGGTTCCCACATGTTCAAGTGTCGCAAAGAGAAGTCTACATACGAAATGCAGTTTGAGATAGGACAATTAATATATCTTAATTTACTCATAACTTATTCATATAAGCTTTTGAATGAAAGTAGATCCAATTAATTATGTTCTTGAACTCGAACCTAGACTTTCTCACGAGGATCTCTCCCGCTAAAGGTAATCGAGTTTCTATTATTCATCTTAATCACTTAGAAATACAATGTTTTGGCTATGTGTGATTGAGAGAGAGTCCTCATCAAAGGATCGTGTCGTTAGAGACTCACAGTTTGTGGCGACTCAATCAAGATTTGAGAGATATGGTGAAAATTGCAAATCTTACGTCTTCGTAGTGCCATGCTTATCATATGGATCGGCTTTACTATACACTTCGACATCCCTCTGTTTTTACGTAATTCTGCAATACTAGTTTCTCCATGAAAGTTGCTTTCCCGACATGTTTGGGTACCTTGCACATCCGATTGAGTTTGGAGCTTAAGTCTTGTACAGGGTAGATGCAATATCCTCTAGTAAGTCTGTCGCTTGTCATGCAAATAGGACTTTCCGTCATTGAACTTTGGCCGAGCACATCGTGTGAATAAGATTTTCTCAGAAAATGAGCCTAATGGTCTTGAAAAGGGATTTTCACAAGTATCAGTCTGAATTTTCTCAATTTCTATAGAGGGAAGAGCTATTTAAGGTTCCGGATATAACACTGAAATTTGGACATGAAGTAGAAGGAGAATACCATCTACATCACCTACTCTCGAATACATATGTTTAGTTTTGAAAAAAATCGAATAAGCGGTATTGACTGACAAAAGTTGTTGAAAAAAAACTCCTACCAAGTTTTGAAATTAACAAAACTTTCTTATTCTTGTTATTATTTTGAAGAATAGTAGACTTCTGAAATTATACCACAGACTTTTGTCAAAGTCTATTCATTCTAGAAGTCTTTTCCACTATGACACAATCAAAGCCTGAAATCAAGTCGAGCGAAGGATATATAATCAGACTCAAATTCATTGATCTTGCAACAAAGGATTTAGTATGAACCCATAATGATTTATTCTTTAATATATGGATTTATAAGCTGAAGAATCTCACTTACTTTTTATAAATACATTAATAAAATTAATCATGAATTGATGAAATCAATCTTGAAGACAAGTTCATTATTAAGAAGCATTTTTATGAAAACCTAGATTCTAATTGTATGGGTGACGAGAATCAACGGATTTTCATACCGATCTTCAAATGGCTACAAGATTTCCTTAATTGATTCTATCCAATGGATTGATTGAAAGAAATTCATTTGGAGAATGCTAGCAAAGGCGTGAAGGAGTATTTAAGGAGGTCATTAGGTCTATTTGAAGTGTGTGTGAAAATTTAAAATTCCAAAGTCTAAAGCCTTTCCAATCACTTGTTCCTCAATGACAAATCTTACTAATTTTATTCAAGAAAAAAATCACAAGAAGAGTGACCTAGTGAGGAAAAATAAATTTTCACGAGTATTTGCATTCTAAAAATATTGTATTTCCTTGTTAATACTTCGGTGAATTTCAGAGGAGAGGCATCCCAGCGTGGGAGAGTGAACGTAAGTTCGATCTAAAGCTGAACCACTATAAATCTTGTGTGTAATTTTCTCTTCTCATAACTCTTTTCAACTTTACCGTTGCATTTTTAAGTTTCTTAAATCCGTTCCATCTCATATCCCATTTTTGCCAAACAATGTGGCTCTTGTCCCTTGAAAAGTTTATGTCACTTTATGATCTTGTGGCCCATTGTGTGGAAGGAAGGGCCTCTGTTTTGGCATTCAATGTTCACATTTGTCCCATTTGGCTTGAAATTGTTATGGGCTTAGAGATTTTTGCCCTTTCTTCCTACCACAAGGAATCCCATGCCAATCGTATTAATACCTAATCTATTTATCACTGCTGATTTCTTTCTTCCTACCACAAAGGAATCCCATGCCAATCGTATTAATACCTAATCTATTTATCACTGCTGATTTCTGTTGATCCATCTATTTACAATACGTGCTTGATCCATCTATTTACAATACGTGCTCTATTTCCATATTCAGCTAATTGAGTCCGGACCATTTGGCAAGAAGAAACCTGCCGCCAATCGGTGATATCTTCCTCTTTTTCTTCGTTCTAAGTTGATAAGTCCGCCTTTAATTTAAATGAATGTGATCGAGAGATGAGATATTAGCATCATGTTAATGGTAGCCATGGCAAATATGATAAGAATGTCATGCAATTCCAGGTCATGTCTAAGTCCTAACTTCAGAACATGTTCTTTAGAAACACTTAGATGACGTGTAAGATTGAAAATCAATTTAAATAAATAATTTTTGATTAATAATGTTATTTGGACTTACTATCTTTTTCTTCATACAACTTTGCCTAAAATGTAGTCGAATCAAAACATCGATTAAAACTACCATTTTTTTTTGATGGTAATTTTAAGATTTAATTTTCTATTTTTTTATCTTTAGTTATATACCATTTAAAAGAAAACCACCGAAAACATACTCGAGTTTTCGTCTATCACCCAGAGGCCAAAAACACGCAGCTTTCATACCTCCACGATACTAGAATGAAGGAAAAAATAGCCTTCCTCTCCCAAGTTCTAGCCTCACAAATTCCACACATTCAAACTCTCAACCTAAAGTCCCCCCGCCACCATTCTCTCCGTTGCCGGCAATCGCGTGCATTATCTTGGATTGCCCCGCCAACATTAGACCACTCGTGACCACTCGTGGTGGCCATGGGCACGAGCTCGTATTGGGGTCCTCTGGAGACAAAGCAAAGACGGAACGTATATCTCATTGAAGGATAGATTTTGCTGTTACGTGGAAAACTGCATGATGTCGTCACGGTGGAAGGAGAAAAGAAGAAGCCATGTTCTAACGATTTCAAGCTCGGGAAGAGAGAGAGAGAGAGAGAGAGAGAGAGAGAGAGAGATAAGGTTGCAATCGCGATCGTATCTATGAGAAAGCAAAGGTATATTATGGAAAGGAAAAATGGGAAATTGTAAATATAGATGGACAACACGCTAAATACAAAAATGTAATTTTTCTTTTTCTAAAGAAAGATATATAGGTGGGTATTTAGGATGAAAATTCACATATGTTTTTGATATTTTCCTTTCATTATATTTTTGTAAGCGAGCACACAACAAAATATTACTACATTAGCATTAGAATTGACTAAATTCTAGAATGAATTGAAGGCCCTTTAACATTCAAATAAAGCCCCTGAAAAAGGCTTGCCATGCCCTAGATTTTTTTTTTTATTGGTGGTCACTCACCCCCAATCCCTTGCTTAATTCCATTTCTCCAGACTTTGCGCTTTGCTGCCCGGGGCGTGAAAGCTCGCTGCGGGGGCGTGGAAGTCGGGGCCCGTCCCCCAAATGAAATCGTCCCCACCCCAACCCCCTTGAGAAGATGGGGATTTGAACCCCCAACCTCCCCCTTCCAAGTTGGAAGGGTGGCCACTGGGGCGAAACATCGCAATTTGTGCGTGTGCGCACTTGAGAATTTGTACAAAGACCAGACTTTTAGAGACAATTCACGCATTAAAGATTAGGTCTACGGAAAGCGATATTCCGATGCAAAACCTTAAGCATATTCCAGCAAAAATAATAATCTTTTTTGCAGGGTAAAAACAGTGATTTGATGAATTCCAAGTTCATAATAATTTAGCTGGCAGAGAATTGATTTACATGAGTGATAGTTAGATGATGTTGTGAAAAAGTACAATAGTCTGTTGAAGCGATTAGCGGATCAGGTTGACCGTAGTTAGATTTTTGCTGAGTGAATGAATGCTTTGATTCTTGTTCGGATCAAGGTCTAATTTCTAGTTACTTCTTTTGAGTCAAATGCTAATTATCAAGCAACCATTGGAGTCCAAGAAATTGACTGGATGGCATGAGAATCAGGTACCGGAAATAATCTGTATCACGTGAGTGTGCTGGTATGAAAATATTCACAACAAATACTGCGGATTGACCGTGTATCTCAACAGAACGGCAGCTTCACAGCGCATTCAACACGCTTGAGACAGTGACCTCTGCTTCGACCAGGCAAGCGTCGTTCCTCAAATAGCCGTACAGATGACGTAAACTGATATGCGAAATATGATGCCCCCAACCCCGCTGCTGGTCGAGGCGCTGAACCAGTGATTAGCTGCATGAGAGTGAGAAGAGGACGCGTTTCAAATGTCAAAAACAAGAATTCAATCGCTCGTAGCTTGTTCTCTTGCAAGAAATGGTTACCATTTTCAGTGACATTATTTCCTTGAAGCTGATCCATGACACGCAGCGAAAGCCGGCAAATACTTTAGTACCAGGAGGAAGGGTATCTGTGTCGGCAGAAACTAGAAAACAGGGAGACAAAACCTTCGAGTCCGCTTCCTTTCCCATTCCGGATAGAGCCGTATTTTCCTGAATGAATGACACACAACATCAATGTATTCTGGTTTTCTTTGCTTCACCAATTTAATCGAAGAATAGGGTTATTCACTAGCATAAATGCCCTATCCCGTTCCTTCCAGGAAGGACAGAGGGTACTGCAGATTTGGTGTAGCAGTAAAAGTTTTAAACTGTGTTTTCCTCCATCTCCGGCGGGAAAAACATGCCTCTACTGTTGGGTTACAAATGTCGTAATGTCCATGTTTTTAACCTACCAATCAGAAGACTCGATAAACTTTTATTGGAAAAATATGACCCAAAATACATTAGTCAAGAAAGTTCATTTCTCTCCATGTTAGGTATAGCAGCATTTCACAAGTCAAGTGAGTAGAGGACGTTAATATTCAATTTTAAGCCGCATGCCTATATGATGAAGGTCGAGCGATACCATTTATAGTTTCCGGCCATGAATACTTTCGAGTCGTAGAATTCCTTGTCCAATTTCCAGAAGTTGTCGACCTTCCACACGTGCTTCTGACTGATCCCAGCGCCCTTTATCATCAACAGGTTCTCTCCTTGGCCGGTGCTCTTTTCCTTCGTAACAGAGACTTCCGCACCGAAGACGCAAGTATCGTCCATGAGATATCCGTTCAGCATCGGTAAGTCTTCAAAGGAATGGGTGGTCAGAATCCACATTGAGCTTCATCCGTGAAAGTGCCATTCCTTTCTCATGGCATCTGCAGGAAGGACAAGGTGAATCGATCCACCAATTCTCGCTACTTATCTACCATGAACTTTCATTTGTTAATTGCTTACACCCATTAAAGTATACTTACATGGATACACTGAATTGACTCAAAGCATGAAAAGGAATGAGCGTTCTCTTCTCTCTTACTTAATTCAGTATTTTTCTCCCTTATTTGCGAAATAGGGTAGCCATCCCAAAAGGAAGACGCTTTTCTTCAGAGGACCTCATTTACTCAATATTCATTCTACTGACCATTAATTTATAATTATGTTCAGTAACTTGGTATGAAGGAGATGGTATGTTGCTTGATCATGCATGCATTAGGAGAATGCATGTTAATCGTGTGGAACAACTATTGAAGAGTATAAATAGATGAGAAAGTGATGAGATAATATCTGGTTTGAAGCTATACCTTGGATTATCAAGTAGTTGTCTTTATCCTGGTCACGCAGAAAGAATCTGACCAGAGCATGAACTTCCCAACCTGAGGGGGTGAGCTTGTTTCTACCATCGACAGGTAAAGCGAAACGTGATCTTTCACGTTCTTGCTCTTTGTTCCCATTCGGGTAAAGAACCAGCTTCCTTTGAAAATAAGAAAGAAAATCCTTGTCCGAATAAACCCAGAAAGATCGGCAAATAAATTATGCGGATGGGAGAAGTGAAGGATTGTCACCATTTGTAGCCTCCAGCTTGGAAGACCCCCGACTCATACTTGCCCACGGAGTTCTTTGAGAGAGATGAGTAGGATTGTATTTTGACGACATACTGAGCTGGCGGAGTTGCCGACACCATTCTCTCTACTCTGCAAATGAGACACAAGGCGAAAGATCGATGACTGCGAAGCACATTTTCAACGTTCTTTTGTACAAATTACGCGAGAGAGAGAGAGAGAGAGAGAGAGAGAGAGAGAGAGAGTCGCATACCCTGTAGATCATCAAATTCAGGACTACCCATTTGCAAAGTGAAGAGACCGATGAGAGGATCCGTGAAATTCGTTGGCTTGCATATGCAATTTGTTGCTAGCCCTTTTATAGTTGCTTTACAGTACCGTTATGCTTTGTAAAGATAGTTTCCTTTTGGTTATAGGGATAGTATCCAGTCCTTGCCCTGATTCCACTGAAGAAACGTGAAAGCCAAAAAACACTAGCACGGAAGAAAGTTTGGAATCAACTTTTCTGATTTCTCTTCTTTTTAATACATGGCATGACCGTACATAAAAACGATATATTCGGTATGTGCATTTGCACATCAAAAGATAAGTACAATAGAAATACTAATTATTTCTCTATATGCAGTCAAGTCATGAAACTTCCAATAACATAATCAAGTCCTAGAATTCGTAAATACATGTAAAATCAAATGTCTCGTAAGGTCCTTGTTTAAGGTAAATATAAAATTTGATGTGGTAAGCTTTGATTTTTTTACTCAAAAATTTTTGCAAGTAACAATTAATTTTTTTCCTAGAACTAAGTGGATTCAACTCAACATAAAGTGTACTCCTACATTGAATATATAAGGATGTGTTTGTTTCTTAGGAAAATGAATGATTTGAAAAATATTTTAAAAAACTATAACTTTTAACACAAAAATAAATCTACTAAAAATACTTTTCATTGTCAACAATAATGTCTAGACATGTATTGTTTTCGAAATTAAAAGATTTTCACTAAATATTTATTTCAAATAATACAGCGATTATTTTTTGGAAAAATATTTTTTCCAAACTATTCATTTCTGGGAAACCACAACATCTTTTTTAAATGATCACTTATAAAATGAATAAAAAAATTCATTATTGACGAAAATCTTTAGATATAAATTGTTTATGATAACAAAAATATTTTGTATTAACAAATTTTTTATGCGATATAAGTTATTGTTTTTAGGAAAATGTTTTCATAATCATCATTCGCCACGAAACAAATGGAGCTTAAGTGTTTATGTCTTTTAATCACAGATGTATTGGTAATTCTATGGGCAAAACTAAAGGTATTGGTAATTTCATGTTTTCAATTGGAAGATCCCTTGCAATTCTCATGCGAGAAAGTTTAATTATGAATTCCGTCTATGACCAACGATAATCATTTTTGCTATCACATGCGAAAATGCATTAGCATGGTGAATTTTGACTTGGACAACAGGTTACTTATTTGATTTTGTCTAGTCCTAATTTCTTTCCAGAGCATATTATGGAACGAAAAAGACAGATATCATAGCCTGTCTTTCTGAATACTACCGTAAGGGGCAATTCTATGTTTCAAAATTGCGAACCAATCTAAATGGGGCGAATTTTTATATGAACATGATGTGAACCCGTGACATATTTACTTATACTGGTCTGATTTTGGCAAGTAAATGCTCATCCATCGGGTGTAAGGAAAGTCCCCCACTTCTCGTACTGGGTAAGTCCTAAATAAGGATTTCAACTCACCGACTGGCCAAATGTGCACGTTCGGTAGCCATGATTGGGGGCATTTTCATCCAAGGGTATTTCTTTCTCTCTCTCTTTTTCTTTCTTTGATTTCTCTCTCGAGCGTGAGCTTCCCCTCTCCCGAGAGATTCTCTTGAGTTCATTTTTTCCTCCACCCCTTCGTTTCATCTATTCCTCCTTCAACTGCTCCGCGACGGATCCGATCTTATTTTGCTCGCCGCGGATAGCCCCCTTTCATATCTGAACACACTAGTCAGTGCGGATCCTTAGGCCCTTTTCTTCTAAAGATCTGAAGTTCAATTACTGTCACGATTGGCCGCTGTTTGCTTTCTTGCTTTGTCATTGTGACAAATCAGTTCTGGTGGGTCGAGCGTTTGCTCATCACTAGCACTGCTATGTTGATCTGATTTCCAATTTTACATCTCGCTTTCGGGGTTGTGTTTTTTGTATTGAAGCCTCTACCAGGCTCTACTGGATAATTTTGGGTAATGAATGGAATGTTTCTTTGACAAGAAAAAGGAATGATCTTTAGTAGATCAGTGGTAGTTTCTTGGATACTACAGATCTAGATTCAACATAATGCATATGACATTTTCCTCGTGTAGTTTTTGAAGGAAGAGAAACATGGTGTTCCTCAGGTCAGCCTTCCCATTCTCCGAAGCCAATCGTTGCGTGCTTGCCCTCATAGAGAGTTGGATAGCTTCATAACACTTGGCACGCGATAATATACTTAAAATTAGAAAAATGGGCCCGTACTTTCGAAGTACCAAAAATGAAAATATTTGAGAGAGAGGGGAGGGGCGAAAAACTAGCCGGTAGCACATGATTAGATTCCTCAATGTTAAAATTAATTCATGGGTCTCCCATTAAGCTCCAAACAATGCAGCTCTTCTCCTTTAAAAAATTGGGTCAATGTTATAGAGAAACTTATGCACGATGATAAATTCTGTACATATTTCCTAATTACAAAAACTCTAAATTGGTATATTTATGATAAACTTACACTCCGTTTATTTCCATTAAATTTTATTATTAAATTGCTGAGTTAAATGTGGCGTGGTAATTGGCGGGTGTAATGGTTTTTGAGTTTTATTGTCTACTTTGTTATAGGTGTATCAATTGGTTATTTTTCG